>VDFB02105785.1:99595089-100327958 GCA_007258455.2 Sequoia sempervirens
AACATCTTTTCCTCCTTTCATCTTGAAATTTGGTTTGTTTCCCATCAAAATTTCTATCATAACAAGGAAGTGATAAATGATTTGCTTAACTTTTTTCCTTTGCCATGTAACAGTGATCTTTGCATCTTTTTTTTTCTCTCCCATCTGATATTTTTTCCCTCTATATGTTTCTTTCTCAAAGCTATCAATCTTTGATATGAAAGAAATAGAAAAACTACTATCCTCCTTTCTAAACAATGAAGGAAACATTACATCACCATACCTTTGCAATATCATTTCATCTTTGACCTTCTCTTCAACATTAGGTCTTGACACCAACTAATCATTTCCCTCCAAAATCAATTCATCCTTCACCTCTGTTGTCTTCATGCCTTCAAACTCTGATATGGTTGCAATCTCTAAGTTCTCTCCTTCCTTTATTTTGGTTTTTTCTTCTTCTTCCTCTATTATCTTCACTTCTCTTCTCCTTTGAACTATCTTCTTAATGGTCCATACGACTATTTTCTTCATTGGAAAGTGCCAACTGAGTGCTCTTTTGAGAAACTACTCCATCACATCTTCATTCCTTCTTATCATCTCTTCCATAGATTTCCTTATTTCTCTTATCTCTTTCTCAACCTTTATTTACCTCATCTTTTCATCTTTCCTCTTCCTCTCTTTTTTACTTTCTTTTGTGAACGTGCTTCCTACAAGTGCCTTCTCAACAAATCCATCTTCTCTTCAAGGAAGTTCCTTTAAATTTTCTTCCACTTGTCTTTGCCTCACCTAGGTCTCTTCTCTTTTCCTCTACCAAGTCTTTTGGCAACCTAGTTCTCTCTTGAACTTGCACAAACACAAACACATAAACACCAAACTCTCTTTCCCAGAACTTCCAAGATCTGATACCAATTTATGCAATGCAGAGGGTCCAAATCCTTAAACAATCTCAACTTATCTCAACTTAGACAATTCTTTCATATTCATCCACCTTTGACCCATCCTACTCTTCACAAAGCACTTGATACAAAACCCAAAACTAAAATCAGGTACAAACCTCTCCCAAAGTCTTTAAAAATCTTTGAACATCATAATTTTGGTTGATTCAAGCCAAAAAAAATCCTCTCTAACAATAATCACTCACTTTCACAAATACTCTCTCTTATGAGGAGTATTCACTTGTAGTATTCCAAACTGACAAAACCCGGTATAACTCCTCATATAAACTGAATCTCTAGAAAAAAAAACATAGATTAAAAGACCCATTTGGGACTTCTAAAACATACCATAAAATCAAGTGTACTTGTTTTGAAAAATGTTCTACTAAAATGAATTGTTTTGCTGCTACAAAGCTTAATTAGGCCTAATTAACAAAGCAAGTTTATTTAAAATACCTTTCCAAACTCAAATCTCAGTGAGAAGTCTCTTATTAGACCCCAAAACTCTTGAATCAATGGGTTTTATCCCCCAAGACTCTTATTTAAACACCCAACTATCAAACCCTTACTCTAGGCTTGTCTATGCATGAATTCAAGGAGGTTTTTATGAAAATCCAACCTCTAGACTCTTCCACTATATTTCAATGCCACCAACACATCATTTTATACCTTCCAAGGCTTTCCAAAACCCTCACCAATCTTTGAGCATTGAAATTCCACTAAATCACTACCTCAAACCACCATTTCCAAGTTTAAATCCACTCCAAACCCTCTGGGACATCACCTAAAACTCCATCAATCTCCTTCCCAAATGCTAAAAACGTAAACCTAAACCTAAACCTACTCTATTCATTCCCATTAAACCAAGCCACAAAAGAAGCAATAGGTGGAATGCATTAATTCATTTTTACAACTTCAAAACCCTTAGATTCATAAATTCAGACCCATAGTCAGTAATTTGACTGTAGAATCTTTGTTACTTGATGAAATTCGATCAAATCACCTCCAAATTGAAGCCAATTCACTTGCCCACAGATTCTAGTGATTTTTAGAGCAAAACAAAATTGTACGGCCAAGAATAAGGGCCTACAACAACAAGTTTTAAGAGAAAATATAGAAAATTGAATGAAAACAGTGAACTTTTATTGATTTTTTCTTCAAAAACATGAACAACCACTTTACCTTGAGCTTTAATAGGCCTTAAAGGCTTCCTATATTATGAAAAACTAACACAATTGATTATTCAACTCCCATGATTGATGGTATTCTATAATTGACTATTGGTCTCGCAATTATTACAATTTTGAAACTTGACAACATTTTGCAAGATTTTGCTTCTAGCAACTTTGAACCCCACAATTCCTAAATACCTCTAAATTGACTTAATACATGATAAAATGGTCTAATAAGACATTATTCCATTGAAAAATCTCAAAAACACCTAAAACCAATTACATAACCAAAATTGACAAAACTTGAAAAATGGACTCCAATGGTGCCCCTGTACCACACTATCAACTACCCAAACATTCTTTTTTTGTTTAGCATGCAAGGAAGAGATAACTGTACCTTCATTTTTATCCTTCTTCTCTTTCTCCTTCTTTGGAGGACATTCCTTTATCTTTTTTTATGATTTAGTAGAAGAAGGTTCATCCTTAATTGCTAGGAACAAGCATTCATTCTCATTTGGATCTTCAAATTCTGAATCTTCATCTGAAATAGTACCATTCTCATTAACATAGTAAGATTTTTTAATCTTCTTTCCTTTCTTTCTCATATCTTTTTTTATTCCTTTTAGCTCTTTCTAGACACTTTGCAGCAAAGTGACCAATTTCTCCACAACTAAAGCATTTAAAGGGAAATTTACCTTCATACTTACCAAAGCCTTCTCTCATTCCTCTTAAAAAGTTAGCTTTGATTTCATCAAAGCGACCAATTTCTCCACAACTAAAGCATTTAAAGGGAAATTTACCTTCATACTTACCAAAGCCTTTTCTCATTCTTCTTAAAAAGTTAGCTTCGATTTCATCAAAGTTTTCTTCATCTAGATCTTCAATTTTTGTAGCTTTAAAAGCAGTTTTTGTTTTGCCTCCACTTCTTATATTTTGCTTCCTCATCTCATAAGATGTCAAGAATCCTAGTAGCAGATCCATAGTACAAGTCTTATGATCTATAGTCTGATCAATAGCACTCATCTTTTCACTATAAGAATTAGGAAGAGTTCCAAGTATCTTCTTTACAATCCTAGTTTCATCTATAGTAGCGCCAAGGGATCGCATTCTAGCCACTACCTCATCCAATCTTTGTACATAAGCTTTGACTTTTTAATCTTCAAGCATATGTATAAGATCAAACCATGTTTGCAAATTCTACAATTTTTCCTCTTTTATCCTTTCATCACCATTATGTGCTCTTTCTAAAGCATCTCAAACTTCCTTAGTTGTCTTCAAGTCTAAACCTTAATCAACTCATAATGTACTAGGCTATTCATGTGCTCCTATTTCTTCAAGTGTACTTGAACCATTAGCAAGAGGAGTGTAGGGATTCTTATAAGTTTTCTCTACATCATATCTATAATACTCCAGATATTCTTCCATTAGTACTTTCCAGATACCATAATTAGTTCCATCAAATCTCAAATAATCAAAGACCATTTTGCTAGCTATCCCAGACCTTCCTCAAGCAATTAAGCTCTTCACCAAGGAACCAAGCTATGATACCAATTGTTGCATAGGAAAATTGAGTGGGTGGGTGAATTAGGTGTCACATATTATAAACTTCAATTTAATTACCAAAACTAACACATAAACTGATTAAATGATTAACCATCAAATGCCAATGCAAAAACACAATAACACTAGATTTACGTAGAAAACCCAATGAGGGGAAAACCATGGCGAGGATTAACTCACACTATAGAAAATATCAAAACCGACTACAAAAAGGCTCACTGCTTGAAATAAGGCTCCATACTTGAGATAAGGCTCACTTCCTACAATAAGGACTCACTATCCATAGGGATACAATAGAAGACAAAGAAGACTTGTTACAGAGAGACAAAAATCCCAATGCAACAAAGGATTCCATCACAATCACTAATCAACTTGCATGAATGATAGAGTTTTCCTTCTACACACTACATCCAAAAACTTAGCATTCAACTTCACATTGATCAACCACACATTTAACTCACATACTTTCATAATAGCATCAAAGTCACATCTACTCTTTCACTTATCTTCATTCTTTTCTTGTGTACAATTTTCATTGCTATCTCATTTTGTATTTATACTATCTCCAACCTTGAAAGGATACAAATTTGGCCATCCAAATTCAAATTCAAATTAGGTTGGTGCATAACATCCTTGGGTGGAATTAGAATGAGGGTGACCCAAACACACTCTTCACCAGGACACATAATAGATCCAACACACTTCATCAAATTTGAAGATAGTGCTTAACACACAATCAACCAAAATAGTGTAAAACACATAGAACAATTAAGCTTGACACTTCTAGAAATCAAAAATATCTTCAATGCAATCAGAACATCTTTTCTCTAAACCCAGAAGTCAAAATAATTCATCAAAGAGAAATCTAGACCAGCAACATTTCTCTCGGATCTCAGCCAGAATATAGAAAAGCATAGATCACAACTGGTGAACACAATTCGATCTTCACAAAGAACTAATAGCCAAGAATTTGGATATAGAAACCTTCATCAACCTTGACTAACATATATAATCCACACAAATATATGGACAAGTATCGAAGCAACAACCTCAACAGTTGAATACCTGTAATCTTCCTTTAATACAATTTTCTCAATATCCTCAACATATATAGTCAACAACAAGTAGTAGATAACCAGTTGACTAGTTGACATCAATGACAACACTTTCATTCCTCTTTCCATTCTTGCAACATATTATGTTCCCTTCAAAGAGAAAAACTAATTAAGATTAGTAGAGGCATAAGATGGATCCCTAATTATAATACCTTAGATAGGTAATTAACATAAAGGGAATTATTGTACTACAAAGAGCTAGAAATATGTAAATTTAAAATGTGTTCCAACACTAGGATATATATTCTATCAACTCTATAATATTATATTGGTTACCAATATGCTATCAAAATTTTGAAATATTATTCGGTTTGAGGTGGACACTTTCTATGGTCCAATTTAGACATGAATAGATAATACAGATCTTATGGTGATACAACATTTCTTGGGTTTCCACCCCATGTTGTTTGATAAAAAAATAATAATAAATTAAGAAATGTGACACTCATAAAGTCTTTAATTATCTTTGACAACATGAATTTTAATAGCAAGTGGTTTTTAAATCAAATTAGATGGAAAAGAATTAAGGTTGATGCTTTTGATTTCATTGTAATCTATAATCATAACACTTGTTAGGATAACGAGGAGATTTTGATGAATATTTACCTTCCATTTGTATGAGATTTATTTCATGCATGCAATGAATGTCATTTCTTTAAAATAGTCATTAAAAGAAATAATTTGATATTTGGTTTGGAGGTGAGGGAGGCTCCTAATAATTATGAAACAAGTACCATCAAGTTCAACGAAGACATCAAAAGTGGAACAATAATTCAAGGAGGTACCATTTATAGTGACATAAATTGGAACATTAGTATTTAGAGAAAGAGAGAAGGGTTTTTATGTTTATCAATAATTGGTTCTAGTACTTGGCTAGTGCCTTGAAAATTAAAAAGAAATATTTATGTGTGATTACTATGGGGCTCAATAGAATTGGTAATTTGGGTGGCCCACATCTATGTACACAACCTATCTCTCACAAAGCCTTGAAGAAAAATGTGGATTTGTGCGAGTTGTTCAAAAATAAGGATTTCACCACTTTTTCTTTCCATGAAAGGATATAATCAAAATCTTACCTCCAAATTCATCAACTTGTGGTTGTAGGGGGAGGTTATTATTTGGGGAGTTTGATTCAAAGTTTTTGATGAATTGATAGTGAAAGTTGTTGGTCTTATCTCTGAGGGGCTACTTAGGGTGGAAAATAAAAGTGAAGGTAATTAAAAAAGGTTCATAAGTGTATTGGGGTATGTGCAGGATCATCATGGAAAAAATAGGCCCTTAAGTGGCAAAAAATTCAGAAAAATCAGTGTTAGACAACTTGACATAAAAATTTGAATAAGTTATCTATATTATTTGAAAAATATGTAAGAATAGAATTTGTAGAAAATTGAATGTAGTTTCTAAACTACTAGGTTTGTTTAAAAAAAAATCTATTTGGTAAAATTTGAAATTTCAATGCACTAGTACTTAAATTTCAGGGAAAAAATAAGAAGTATCTGTCTGACCACCCTAACCACAATAAAATGATAATATTTTTTTATAATATTTTAGCTATAAGTAGAGGACTCATGTCCCGATGTGATGCATATTTTTTTGTAATTTTTTTCCAAGTAAATAATTAATTATGAATTTTTTATTATAACTTTTAAAAAATAAAAAAAATTGTATGTCTAACCACCTTAACTTAGTAAAAACTTCATAAAATTCATTTATTTTTTTTTAATCCTATAGTATGAAAAACATAGAATGTGTATATTTCAAATTCAAAAATGTGATATTGTTTGAAAGTTATAGATGTTTTCAATCATCCTATCAATCAGACTTTAGTCATAATTCAAATAGAAAATAAATAATAATTGTTGAAATTCAAAGTAAAGAATAATTTATATTGGTGGAAATCTGAGAATCTCCTTTAAAACCCTTTTTGTTTCATCAATTTGGGTTAAAAATTCGTTAACCATGGGCCATCATATCAGTTACATATTGCCACTTTTTGGCCCATCATGATCCTACACATACCCATTGTTTGTTGATAGAGAGAAACCTAAAAAATATTTGAAAAAAACATTAGCAGAGAGAAGATGTTAGCTTTGTGGGCCCTGATGATTCTATCCATCATGAAATACTTTACTCTTTAGAGTACATTTAAGACTATTCATGGCTACCACTTCCCTATCCTAAATCATATTAGACATGGTAAAAATAATAATTTACCTTTCTATCAATTTTCATCTTTGGAAACTTGCACCATTGAAGGACCCTACCCCTTACACCAAGGCCTCATTATAGCCATATATAAGTACTATCTCTCTATGAACCCTACCCATAACCCCCTTTCCAAGAGTACTATGAAAACCAAACTCCTAGAGAACAAAAAAAAATACCCCGTCTCCAGATAGTCAGAACAAGTGCACCCTAAATCTATGTTTAAATTTAGTTCTTGTAAAAGGGAAATGTGTATGCTAGGACCAACACTCTATCTCCCCAGCAAGAGAAATTTTTGGTGAATCATTCCATAAAAGGAAGGTCTTGGACCCAGGTTAGCAAGTTGCTAAGCTAGATAAAGATAAGAAAAAAACTAAATATTTAAAAAACTTCATGTCTCTAAGGTTGGGGTGATGATATAAATTTTTGATGAAGAAGGTGGTAAATAGAAAAATGTGGGGATGATTCAGTGTGGCTCCAATGTGTTGGGTGTTTGAAGATCGGCAAAGCTAGCTCAATAATTGGTAGTGGATAATTCAAGCACCACCAAAGGTAGAATAATTTTGGTTGAATCCAAGGAGGAAGAAAGCGATGATGAGGAATCCCATCCTCAAATGGAAGATGAATGGGACAACGATGCTTCTTAGAATGAATCTTAGGAGGAAACTTGGGAGGACTACAAAGATGAGGAGAAAGATACAGATGAAAGAGGAGGAGAAGATATGGATGAGGATAATGAATAGGAAGAAGTCAAGGAAATAGAGGTATTGGAGATTGAAACTATGGATCCTCATTCTCTAGGGTTTGAGGAAGAGAAGGAAAAATATGTGGAAAGGAAGCCTCTACTAGATATGGATGAAGATGCTAAAGGAAAGGAAAATAATGAAAAGAAAATTTGAATTAAAGTAAAGGAGCTAGAAAAGAAAATGGAAACCAACAACTTGGAAAAGTTGAAGTGCATGAAAAATTCTCTTTCTAAACTCATAAAGCTAATTGATGGAATTATGAAGGAAATCATGGGAAAGATTTTAGGTTACTCAAAAATTAACAAATGAATAAAGAAATTGGGAAAAATTAAATACTACCAAAATGAGAAGGAAAATAATGAAAAGGAGTTGTTGGACAAGGACAAGAGGAATCCCTGGAATCTCTCATCGTTGACTATATTTTGATTTTTTAGTTTGGTCTTATGGTTTCACGCTATTATTTGTTATTTTTTTCTTTAGTTTTTCTATTTTCTTGGGTGAATGCATGCCCTCTTGTTGTTTCTATGTTTAATTTTAAATTGTTCTAAACTTATGGGATTAGGTCCCTATCCCCCATTTTTTTTAATCAAAAAAACCATTTATGGAGTGTTGTCATTTTATTTTAATACTTCTTCAAAGCTAGTAATGTGATATATATGGTTGAGCATATATATTTTTCCTATAAGGCTATCATAGCATAAATATTATGTCATGTTTCATTTTTCTATATTTTCCATTTCTATTTTTTGTTTGGTATAAGCTTTACCTAGATTTTTTAATCTATAATAACATATTTATGACCTATTTATTTTTCCTAATTAAAGATACTAAACTATATATTTTGTTGGAATGTGATGCTATTGATTGTTGTCATTAATGGTTTTCATTGATGTCAACATATCTTGGTTGATTGATTATGATGCTTTGGTGATCTAGATTGGCATGCTCTAGATGTTGTGCTATGATGATCCATCTTTGGTCATGCTTGTCCTAGTCCCATTCATTTTGCTGCATAATGAGACACACTCTTATTGGTTTGAACTGATCTGGAAATTGGTTAATGTGTTCTAGAACATTATTTGCATTGTAACGTGTATATTTTATTCTTTGGTTATGGATATCATGGTAGCATGTTGATTTAAGTGAGGAGGTTTTGATTGGTCCACATTTCATTCCTTTTCACTGCGGGAATGTTTTGTGGTGACCTAATTCACATAATGTTTGGAAAACTTAGGAGATTATGAAGACATTGTGTTTGGTTGACTTAGGATTTTATGGAAGCATGTAATGGTATAAGTAAAATTTGATTCTATTCGATGAAAACAAGTGTGATGAATGCAAAAATCTAGGCATTGTGAAGTATGGAATTTATATGATTGGAGGCAACATATAGTGATATTTTATCCACTGTCATTGTTGGTGATAGTTATTTCAGCAGTGGATTCCCTTTCATCATTCTTTTGGCAGTGAGCCATTTTTTGTTGGTAATGAGCTCTTTTTCTATAGGTAGTGAGCCTTTCTCTTTTGGTAGTGAGCCTTTTCATCTTTGGCTATAATAGTTGGGTAGTGAGCCCACCAATAGTGAGCCTGACCTATAATGAGCACTCTGGTAGTGATCCTTCTATAAAAATCACCTTAACCGGTGTCACCTTAACCGATGTTTTTATAATTGAGAATTAGCATTCTCTATGATTTTTCCTTTCTTCGGTTTCCATGTAAATTCTAGTGTTCTTTGTGCATGGTGTTCTTATGTGATTTCATATTCATATCTATTAGATTATTATCTGATTGATTTAAGTTTTCTCTAGATTAATTAAATTAAAGAAAATTATATTATAATAACTAGTTCACCCACCCTCTCAGTTATCTGGATGGTTCTACATATTCAACATGTGGAAGATGTGTGTGTTCATATATTTGTATCATGAAATTAATTTATATAAGTTTGAATGGAACCAATCATGGGGTTTGCTTTTCTATAGTGATTATAATTTAAGTAGATCATGCTTACAAAATAATTGGAGATCCCATTAAATATTATCAAGGATGTTCCATGGATGCAGTGAAGATAGATTTTCTCAAGGATTGGAGGATATTAGAGCAAGAAATTAATAGAGGTAATCCTTTGATCAACTAGTAGAATTTAACATCATATGAAGGCCATAATTGTCTTGATAATGAAATCTATTTGGAGGATTAAATGTAGTAGCAATTGTTCAAAATATGAACAATAACCTACTTGAAGCTGCATACACTTCAAAGGATCAACCAAGAAGAATATCATCCACATGAATAAAGAAGTGTTGCAACATGAGCAAGAAGACAACTTGATCAAAATGTGATCTATGATGAATTGATCTAGAATCTCTAAGATGATTTACAAATGTACAAGAGCCTTGCATATATAGGCAAGTTGAGAGGAGATTGGATAACCACCTTAGTTACAAACATTAAATTCCTAATGCTTAATTATAAATGCATGAGAGAAATATTGAATTCATAGATAACTACATGCCTATTAATGAGATATGGTCACATTAAATACTATTTTCTAGAATGCCACCTAGGAAACTAACTCCTAAGTAAACTTATTAATGATGTGAATAGGTCCTCACTAATGTCTAGTTAGGAAATATCCCCATTCACACTAACACCCCCCATAAGTGCAAAGTTTAGGAGTGTTTTTATAATGCAATTGATGCTATATGATGGGTCCCAACTACTAGGACATGTTAGGTACACATGTATAAATGAAAATGCTATCTCGTACAAATAGAGAAAAAAGGAGAAAACCTCATGGGATAAAACTCCTCCCCAAAAAAGATATATAATGTAAAATCTAATGCTAATCATGTACAAGTAATTGAAATGATGTATGGAGGTCTCAATATTTATAACCCTAAGAGCTACATCCATCACAAGAGTAATATATAATGAATAGCCCCCATAAGAGGGAAATAGAGAGACTATGTAACCCCACAACAATATGTAATTGTAAGAGAGGGGGACCAACCATGTCAAGGCCCTAGGTCACAAAGAGCCAAGAGTGAAGGGCTGCCCTAACTTACCTCACTCTAAAGGGATGTTTTAGGATGAGGATTGAGAATGAAGTGCACTATGTAGTACTTCTGCCACTCTATAGACCCAAGCCTTAGGTTTAGGCTTGGCGAGCTAGTTTTTGGAGTTGATAGTGCACCTCAAACAACTCTCTATCTGAGGACGACAATGTGATTTTGGGACACCAATACAACACATTGGAATCTCTTTCATACACCGAAATTTGTACAACCAAAAAAATGAAGTATGGTAAAAACTACCTAAAAACTTACTGAGAGCCTAGCTAGTAGATCTTGGTGGAAAAAATAAAATGAGAAAGTATAGGAAATAAAGAAAAAGATGATAAAGCAAGTAGATGCAAGCTAGAGTGATGGAGATGATCTCACAAAAGTGTCGATTCTCTAGGTAGCTCCATGCACACGTTCACCTACACACAAGCATGATGGGAAATTTTTTGGGAATATATAGGGGCCTACCTCTATTAGACCCCCATTTTTGTGTTTCCACCTCCATGGATAGCCATAAAGTAATGAAGTAGAATAATATGATAAAGAAAGTAGAAAGTACTACAATTAACAGTACAAAAGACAAATGCTACTCTATCAAATAATAAAGGAGAGGATTGAATCATTACCACCTCCACTCAAAAGATCACTTGCCAATGGAGGGAGAATGCAAGGTATTGCCTTGGAAAAGTCACCACAACCATAGGGGTGATGAAGGGAGGTCTCACAAGACTCGAATCCCAAAATCTATGGCTACCTAACACTTGCAATGTGGAGTTGATGGAGTGCCAAGGCTGCTGCAATGCTCAAAATGAAGTACTAGAATGCTTGAGAGTGAATGAAATACCAATAGAGATGAAGTGAATGCGTAGAAGATTGCTAGTGGATGAAATGAATGAATAGAGAATGTTTTTGAAGGTGGGATGAGAAGGAATAAGCCATTCTTGGGTCGGTTGGTCGAAGAGGGACATGGAAATTCGACTCCAATCAGGTGTGTAACATATTTGCCAACTTCAGATGAAGGAATTCATCAGGGACAAAATCATGTTGCTCGAACATCTGCACATTGTGCACACATCCCCAAAAAAATATTCTCATTGACGCACAAGAAAAACACCATGCGGATGGAAGGAAGGTGGGTTATGTGGAATTTCTTCTTCGGATTTTATTTTCTAAGGTGAGGGTATGTGAAAGGGGAATTTTCTTAAGGGATGCAAATTCACTCCTATACATTTTGTCCCCACTTTATCAAGCATGAATATCAATGAGCATTCAATAAAATAGATCAAAGAGTTAGTAGGGTTAGAAATGTATACCTAAACCATCAAGGAAGTAGACTACGATCTGGAAAAGTCAAAAGTGTAGGGTAGGCAAATGACTCCACAAGTACTCTCCCTGGGTAGTTTTGAAAAAAAGGACTCCATAGCCATACAAGGCTATGAAGTTGCACAAAGTACAACGAAGGCCCTTAGACCAACGATGGACAAATTCCACTAGATGAAATCATCCCACAGGTCTACAGAAGGCAACCCCCAAGTTCTATCTCATGAAGGAATCCTAGTGAAGTAAGAACCTTACAGGCCCATAGACCTACAAGGAAGCATCCCCCAAGTTCTCTCTCATGATGGAGGCCTGATGAAAGTGGGCTCTGCAAAGTCAAATCAAAAAGTGGCTTTGTAGGTGCACCTGCAAAGTGACATGTTAATCCATAAATAAAACATGTCATAAAACAAAGCAGCCATGCAAGAAAACAAGCAGACAGTCACACAAATAGTCAAAAAGTTGGAAAGCTTTCAAAGGAGTCCTTTGGGAAACCTTCAAAAGGAGAGGGATTCTCTCAAGGGGCACGCTATTTGAAAGTGCAAAAGAGACATTTTTTCTCAAATAAATTCATCAAGGAATCCTTTTGAAAGATGTTCACTTCATCAAGGAACTCAAAAGGAAGAAAATGTCCCCTCACGAGGGGAAGGTCAAGACTTCTCCCATAGGAAAAGGCTGCTCCCACCTTAAAGGAAAGTACACCGAAGGACCTCAAACCAATGATGGATAAATCCCACTGGATGAAATCATCTCATAGGCCTACAGACCTGCAAGGAGGCAAACCCCAAGTTCTATCTCATGAAGGAATCCTAGTGAAGTAAGCACCTTATAGGCCTGTAGACCTACAAGGAGGCATCCCCCAAATTCTCTCTCATGAAGGAGGCTTGATGAAAGTGGACTCTACAAAGTCGAATCAAAAAGTGGCTTTGCAAGTGCACCTGCAAAGCTCGACATGTTAATCCACAAATAAAACATGTCAAAAAACAAAGTAGCCATGCAGGAAAACAAGCAGATAGTCACACAAATAGTTAGAAATTTGGACAGCTTTCAAAGGGGTCCTTTGGGAACCCTTCAAGAGGAGAGGGGTTTTCTCAAGGGATGTGTTGTTTGAAAGTGCAAAAGAGACATTTTTTCTCAAACCAATTCATCATCAAGGAATCCTTTTGAAAGATGTTCACTTCATCAAGGAATTTAAAAGGAAGAAAATTTCCCCTCACAAGGGCAAGGTTGAGGCTTCTCCCATAAGAAAAGGTTGCTCCCACCTCAAAGGAAAGTTCTCAAGTTCTTTCTTTGCAAACCCATGATGAAGGAAACATGTTTCATTAGGGGCCTAAGTTGACAATGCAATCTTTGAAAAAGCTTGCAAGAATTTTTTAGAAAATATTTGTTGGAAATGAAAGCATTTTTTGAAAATCGAAATATTGTGAAAGTGACGTTGTCACACATACAAGGGAACACTCAAGAAAAGAAGAGAGAAAGATAAAAGAAAATAAAAAAAGAGAAAAAGGAAACACAACAAAGGGCACATGGCTGATTTGATATTTCAGTGTAAAAAATGCTCATGAATATATATATATATATATATATATATAAGTATAGTAATAGTATATTAAAGAGCTGTCATCAACCCACTACTATATCAAACCATGTGAAGAATGGATGAGAAGACAAAGTTTTAAATAAAAAATTGGGTCAACATGGCAGGGCAGCCTAAGTGGCCCCAACGCTTTGCATCGTCCCCAATTTTCAAAAAATCAAAACACATAGTAGAGGAAGAATGATGATACAAATAGTAGAAGGTTTGCAACACATAATCTCTCTTGTATCCAAGCACCAACAAGGGTGACAAGGGTCATCCAAGAACATATAAGACAAGCACGCGGGAACACATCACAACACACATAGACCTATTCTAAAGATAAAGAAGAGGCCTCCCCTTAACACTCATCAACCAAAAGGTCATCCGCTTAAGGGGAAGGTGGACAAGCTTGCAATGGTGGAATATTAAGGGGAGGTACTTTTGACCCTCTCATAGTAAGGGCTAAGGAAGAAGGCCTCAC
Organism: Sequoia sempervirens; assembly: GCA_007258455.2. Classification (NCBI taxonomy): domain Eukaryota; kingdom Viridiplantae; phylum Streptophyta; class Pinopsida; order Cupressales; family Cupressaceae; genus Sequoia; species Sequoia sempervirens. The sequence continues at coordinate 99,609,244 of VDFB02105785.1, forward strand.
AGGGTCTTCTCCGCTCAACTCTTGTGGAGCTATGGTTAGTGACTTTGCGAAGATCACCGATAAGGCCAAAACTTTGTCTAGAGAGTTAAACATGCACTTTTTAGGAGTTCCATATCATACCTAAATGGATGGGGAGGACAGGGCCTGAGATTCACTACTTGGCTCATCAAATGACTCAAAAGTAGTGACAAACTTAGGGGAAGTCAAAATTTTCTCTATCACAAGATGGAACAAGCTAGCATGAGATGACCCTTTGGAGAGGGTGGGCTCCTCTTACGCCCTCCATTGCTAGAAGGGAAATTTTTTTCTCTCTACTTCATCAGAGGATGTGAAATCCCCACAAATGAGGTGAGAGGCATATAAGAGGAGGAGAAAACTATGGCTGACACCACTTAGGTATTTGGCATATCCACAAGTTTAGAAAATGATGGGATGTCTGGGAGGGGCATCAAAAGGGGCAGCTCAAATGAAGAAGTGATAAACACCTGCACCTTTTAGGGTTAGTCACATTCACACTCATAGGGGGAGCCAACAACAAAATCAAATTCAATTGAATCAAAGCAGAGGAGAGGAGAGAGAAAGATTCATCAGGAAGCCTTGAAATAGGAGCATTCAATTCCTCTTCCTTTCTTTGTAAAGCGACCTACTCAGCTACCAAAGTCTTTCACCAACGCTTGCGCTCACATGTAAGGCAGTTTCTATAACTCTTTGAGCTAGATATTGGGAGCTACAAAGGGACATGAGGCTCCTAATCGGCTATAGGAGTATCAATCATAACCATCTCTAGTGGAGGGATAGGCTCTTGAATGGGAGAGGATGTTGAGAGATAGTGGGGGGAGTCAACTTTAGCACCTCGAGACGATGGGCCTCTTCCCATTCACTACTCTAGGAGTAGAAGCAGTAGGAGGCAATAGAGGTTGAGACATAGAGGATTCCCCATGGGAACCCTTCCTTCTACCATATAGGTAGGTCCAAGGTCTAGGAGGCATAGTGGGAAGATCTGATATCCTGATCTTAGCTTTGCGCCAAGCAGGCACCATCGAACTTCTCATGTAGAATCCAGGAGTATTCATCCAAAAATATTTTTTAGAAAGAGAAGCAGAAGGGGTGCCCTGAGGATAGGTAACCCTCTCCTTCCACTTTTGAAAAGAGCAGGCAGCTTGCTCTTGTGCTACAAGAAGGGTCAATTTTGGTTTTCCTTTTCCACTAGTCTTATACTTCACATAGTTTCAGTAAAGTAGGTCCATTCTTTCGAGAATCGGATTGATCGGGGTGGGAAAAAATGATCCAACCCATGGGACACCAATGAATGGTATCTAGTGTCATGCACGATGTACACAACACCTTTGTGGGATAACTTTAGAAATTTATGAATAATGGAAGTAATTCCATTCATGAAAGCTAGCCAAGGTATGCCTAACTTCACCATGAACAATATGATTCTAGGATAACATAAAAAGTTGTGTTCACAACCCTAGGCCTGACTAGGACAAAAAGAGTTATTGAGCCATATGGCTTGAGAGAGAGGTCATACTACATACAAATGGTAGATTTTATTTCTTCATAATCCTCCCTTTGTAATGAATTTAGCCATAACATCTCCTCTGTGATAACATTCACTTGTCTCACGGGGTTGACTAAGACCCTCATCACAATGTTCCCATTGAGGCGAGTGGGAATGTAAAGTGGAAGGGGCTTGTTATTCAAGGGTAGGTCCTATGAGGTGAATTTCACGTCTAGCAACCAATTGCAAGCTGCGGGGAAGGAGTAATCATGATCATGTCAACATACTCTGAGGGCTGAGTGGTAGATCTAGAGGGATCAATAATTAAGTTAGAAAAATGTGACAAAAATGGGTCCATGTATATTTGCAACTCACTATTTTCTTTGGCTACCGATTTGTTTATATTTTGTTTACTCCCATTGAGACGAATAGTACCATCCTTGATGCGGTCCTATATCTTGTGACACAATCACATACAACATTTAGTATCATGTCCATTGACTTGATGGTATGCATAAAAGGAATTTGCATCATACCAATTACCTAGGGTAAGGTCCCTTGAGAGGTTGAGGCTTCTCCATGGTTATGATCTTATCCTTCAGTAACTTCTGCAAGATAGAAGAATAAGATTCTACTAACTTTGTGAACTTTCTATTATGTCTGAGGTCATTATCATTCATTGTGGCTACTACATTTGCAACAGCCTTACCCTTTCCTAAGATTGACACAATAGATCTTCCTCCTAAATGGGAGTGCAAGGAGGATCCTCCAAATTGAACTATCATCTATTGATATTCTCTTAATGCCACATATAGATGCACGAAAGAGGGATATTTCATAAGGGAAAAACTTTCCTACCATACTCTCTACAGGTTTCCTATGAGCACCTTTTGCACATCAAAATTACGTAGTGGGTACAAGATCTAAGAAAAGAGCATTTGATACCATGCTACGAAATTAATTATCTTCTCGTTATCCCCTTCCTTGCATCGGACAAGATCCAAAAATGCCATCTTTGGTTCAATGTTAACTTGAAACTGTCAGATAAAATAATTTACAAGTTGATCAAATGAGAAGATAGAGTTGTTAGGTAAGGAACAATACCACTCGAGTGTTGTATCCTTGAGAGATCAAGGAAATAATTTTTCCATCAATGCATCGTAATGGAAGAAGTCTGTACACATGGCATTAAAGTTGAACACATGCATTTGTGGGTCCCCTTTGCTGCCATATTTCTAAAATTTGGGAATCTCCATTCCCTTTCAGAAGGGAGTACTTAGGATTATTACTGACAATGGGCTATGTTAGAAAAAGGGTTGAACGATATGCTAGGCCAAGGCTTGGGAGAGACTCACCATCTGGTTTTGCATATGGCCCATGTACTAAAGTAGGGCATTCAAAATAGGGTCAGTAGATGACAACAAACTAGTGAAGCCTCCTGAACCACTGCCGCCAGAACCACTTTTAGAACCACCTCTGGGGCTACCACTATGACTGCCCCCACCATCGATAGGGCCTCCACCAAAGCCAAATACACTACCAAAACCACCACCACGACCTCTTCCAAGGCCTCCTTTGCCAGTGCCACCTCCACTACCGAAGCCACAGCTACTCATTCCATTGGAGCCCCCACTGCCAGGGGTAGTATGAGGGGTGAAAGTGAGCCAAAGGGGGATTTTACTCACCTTGATAGTGGGGGATTTTGAGAAGTAGAAGAGATATTAATCGAGGGGCCCATTTCGGCCATGTATATAGATGTGGTAGGCATGGAAATCCCTATCTATCTTTCATAGGTATCGAGCCCTTCCCCTTAGGTAGTACCTAATCTAGTCTTATACAAAGGGACATAAGCTTCAATAAGATTGTAAAGGCCATGTAAGAACTCTATGCCTATTTGATCCTTTCCTAACAAATGTCTCACTTCGCTAGTAAACCTAGAACCTCTTGTCATGTTTGGTGCCTTCTCCAGATGATTCATAAGGTCTACCAATTTGTTATCCAATGCCAAAAGGTTTTTCATAGGGACATGCATAGCCTCATCCTCATCCATGGATGAAGCCATACATGATGTTGGAGGGGTAGGAATGCAAGTGGTCTCATCCACAAAACCCATCTTGTTAGTGAAGCCTGTAGGAAAACCATGGTAAATTCAATAGCTAAAGCAGTGGAGAAACTAGAGGAAAAACTAGAAGTGACCACCATCTTCTCCATTGGTAAGTCTCAATTTCTTCTTCTAACAATGTACCTAAAAGTTGTGGACTAGGTTGTGATGCTCATAAACCTTCACAACACTTAGGGTTACAACAACCACTAGGCGAATGGAAAGACATTGTTCATGTCGGGCTCACCAAAAATGTAAGAGAGGGGGACCAACCATGTCAAGGCCCCATGTAATGGAGAGCCAAGAGTGGAGGGCTACCCTAACTTACCTCGCTCTAAAGGGATTTTTTGGGATGAGGATCGAGAATGAAGAGCATTATGTAGTACTTTAGGCACTCTCCAGACCCGAGCCTCAGGTTTAGGCTATGTGAGCTGGTTTATGGAGTTGATATTGCACCTCAAATAGCTCTATGTCCGAAGATGAAAATGTGGTTTTTGGATGATAGTGCGACGCACTGGCATCTCTTTGGTGCACTGGTGTTTGTATGGCCAAAAAAATGAAGTACAGTAAAAACTACCTAAAAACTTTTTGATAGCCTAGCTAATAGATCTTGATGGGAAAAATAGAATGAGAAAGTACTAGAAATAAAAATAGAGATAATAAAGCAAGTAGATGAAAGCTAGAGTGATGAATATGATCTCACAAAAGTGTTGATTCACTAGCTAGCTCCACGCACATATTTGCTTATACATGAGCAAGAGGAGATTTTTTTTGGGATTTTATAGGAGCTTGCCTCAGTCATACCTTCATTTTGGTGTTTCCACGTCAACAAACAACCAGAAAGAAACAAAGTAGAATAATATGATAAAGAAAGTAGAAAGTACTATAATGAACACTACAAAATAGAAATGCTATTCTATCAAATCACAAAGGAGAGGAGTGAAGTGTTACCACCTCCACCCAAAAACACACTAGCCAATGGAGGGAGAATGCAAGGTATGGACTTGGCAAAGTCACCACATGCATAGTGGTGATGAAGTGAGGTCTCACAAGACTCCAAGCCCACACTTCTATGGTTTCTTCACACTTGTAATGTGGAGTTGATGGAGTGTCGATTTTGTTGCAATGCTCAAAATGAAGTGCTGAAATGCTTGAGAGTGAATGAACTACCAAGAGAGATGAAGTGAATGTGTAGAAGATTGATAGCAGATTAAATGAATGAATGGATATTGTTTTTGAAGGTGGGATGAGAAGGAATAAGTCATGGGTATGTGTAGGATCATGATGGGCCAAAAAGTGGCAATATGATGGGTATGTGTAGGGTATGTGACTGATGAATTTCTTTTACCCAAAATTGATGAAATGAAAAGGGTTTCTAAAGGAGATTCTTAGCTTTCCACCAATATAAATTATTCTTTACTTTGAATTTAATAAATAATTATTATTCATTTTCTATTTGAATTATGACTAAAGTCCTAATTAATAGGCCGATTGAGAAACATCTATAGCTTTCAAACGGTATCACATTTTTGAATCTGAAACATGCATCACATTCTATGCTTCACATACTATAGGATTTTTTTTTTAAAAAAAATCATGAAGTTTTAACCAAGTTAAGGTGGTCAGATATACAAATTTTTATGTTTTCTAAAAGTTGTAATAAAAAATTCATAATTAATTATTTACTTGGAAAAAAATTACAAAAAATATGCATCACATGGGGACATGAGTCCTCTACTTATATCTAAAATATTATAAAAAAATATTATCATTTTATTATGGTAAAGGGGACAGACACCTTTATTTTTTCCTAAATTTAAGTACTCTTGCATTGAAATTTCAAATTTTTACCAAATAGATTTAAAAAAAATAAACCTAGTAGTTTAGAAGCTACATTCAATTTGTTACATATTCTATTCTTACATATTTTTGAAATAATATAGATAATTTATTCAAATGTTTACGTCAAGTTTCCTAACTCTTATTTTTTTGAATTTTATTGCCACTTAAGGGCCTATTTTTTCCATGATGATCCTACACATACCCTCATTTTTAGGTCAGTTGATCGAAGAGGGATGTTACAATTTGACTCCAATCAGGCGTGTAACGCCTCTGCCAACTTCAAATGTAGGAATCAATTAGGGATGGAAGCATGCCATGTGTACATTTGCACATCACGTATGCATCCATGACAAATATTCTCTCATCGACACATAGGACAAATGCTAGGTGGATGGAAGGCAGGTAGGTTATGTGGAATTTTTCCTTCAAATTTGATTTTCTAAGGTGAGGGTATGTGAAAGGGGAATTTGCTTAAGGGGTGAAAATTCACTCCTATATAGTAATCACCTAAAAAAATGGTAAGTGCTTGAATAAAAAACATGATCCAATATCTATAAACAACTTGTCTCCCTTTTGGGAGAAAAAAAACAAGTACAAACATAGGGATGCTTTCCATTATGGATAGGAATTTAAGGAAGGAAGAGTGAATAATGATGATGTCTCTAAAACTTTTCTCATATTTCTCCTTCCCCAAGGAAGATGAAGATGCCACAATCAAATTAGGTGCATGCCCAATCAATGAAGAAGGTGACAAACAAGGACTATGTGAAAACCGATGTTGAACAAGATCCAAAGAAAGCAATTAAATGATCCCTTCATTGATGAATAGATGGAGACAAGATTTCCACCCTGAATGAAGTGTCCTCAAAACTACTGAAAGAATTCTAAAGCCAAAAGAGTGTCTAGTGATGACAAACCACATGTCTTCCTCCAGGAAGAAGCAAATCCAATGGTATATGTTGATGAAACTCTAGCTCCATGAAGGAATGAGAGGGAAGAAGCCTCATATATGAAATATCTAAGAAGGAATGGAGTGCCTCCAAGGTGGTCTCACCAAGATCAAGATCCCCAATCAAGGTTGAAATAAAGGAATGTGGAGACTCAAGAATACCCTCCAAAGTAGAATCTATATAGAGGAAAGATGTCCCCTCAAGAATGTCCTCCAAACCTATAGAAGTAGCCAAGTCTACAATACCTAAAACAAAGCCATCCTATGATCCCAAGTCTAGAAAATTGAATATTTCCTATTGAATAGGAATGATGGAAGCCTTAATCAATGACTTTGCATAAGGAATCACTGAAAGTGAAGGCACATCAACTATCTCTGATGGAGAAGAAGCATCTAAAGAATCCTTGACATCCTCATCTGAAGATTTAAAGCATTCCAAATATGTAATCTCCTACATAATATTATCATCATAGGGTATCCTGTTTGAAGAATGAAGAGGCACATGATATTCTAAACCATGATCATCGAGGAATGGTGGAGTATTAGAATCTCCATATATCTACCAAATATTAGTCTAAAGAGTATGAGGACTATCCCAATGATCAATACCTTTCAAAATATCATCATCAACATGCATTGCTATAACCTCTAGGACATCATACCTTCTGCAACTCCATGCAAATTTTTGGATACCTTAATCTAGAGGGGGAATAAAACCATGATATAAATATGGCAAAAAATGAAGTGATTAGAGATCGTTTATGATGTAATATATCCATTTTTTATAGTTTCTCCTTCCTAACATAATCACTAAAGGATGAAATAAAAATGCCATAACAAACTATGATTGATCTATGATATTATAAAGACATTGACCTTCAATATCAATTAGAAACTCCCAAATATGATACACAACTAAAAAATGAAGCCTCCCAATCCAAATATACCTTCTCCAAATTGTAGTATGTCCAAGTTATCAAGAAAATGCCACAAATTACAAAAATTCAATAGAATATACCTAGAGTCAAATCTAAAAAAGGTGGATGGACAAAATGATAAAAATCTGAATCACCTTCACAATGCCACTGGAATCTCCAAAATCTAACAAAATGGTAAAAAGATATGAGCTTGGGAGTCCAAAAGGAAGCACTAACTTTAGTTGGCTATAAATCATACCCACAACAAAATCTAGAAAAATACTCTGCAAGGTTGTGAAGTAAATGAAACTAGCTTTCCAGCGATATCTTACTTTTGAAAATCCAATATCATGGTGAAAAGTTATGCTCCATTGAAAAAATTCATCCTATTAGGGGGTGTGGGCTAAATAGGCGCAAAAATTAAGCACTTGGGGCAAAGAAATAGCCCCACTAAGCTAAAAAGTTGGTCGTTGATGTGATCAGTCTATCTTGAGTGACAAAAAATAATGCACCACCAATGGTGGCAGCAGGGTGGGTAGAAATGGCAGTGTTGTTGATAATAACTACCCAACAATGACAGGCTCTTTGATAGTAAAAAAGAATAGCCAGAAGTGAGAATGTATCCCAATGGACAATGTAGCAACAGTGGTCGAAAAAAAAACTGACAGTGAGAATGTATCCTAGTGGACGATGAGGCAATAGTGGTCAGACGAAAGGTATATAGCCAACAGTGGAAACCTAGCAACAGTGAAGAGATTTGACGAAGAACATAGAAGTTGCAAGAATATGTGTAGGAAGGTATTGACAATGCTAGAAAAGCCCTTAAATAATCATGCAAACGCTGGAAAAGTGACAACCAATCTTTTTGGACCTACAAATATTAAATCCTCCTATGAAAATTGAACCAAATAATATTTCAAGTTTTTAATATTGCAATTGGCAATTAAAAGCTCATATAAATACATGATATAATTTTCAAACCCACTTGGAAAATAAAAATGAACTATTCAATATTTGAAATTGACCACTGATAATTTTAATATCCAAATATTTTAAAAAATCAAACCCTGCTATAAATAGAACATCCACCAACTACTGATATAAATATGAAGGGTAACAATAAATTTTAATATTGTCGGTAGAAAATTTATTCCCACAAAGAATATATAAAAAAATTATGCTGACATGAAATAAATAAAACCCCAATGAATTGTACTCCTGCAACTATATAGCAAACTACAGCCCGAATAGAAAAAAAATTGAACTTGCAATATGATAATTGATACCGACTAGAGGAAGAATTTTTTTCTGCAATGGGGGAAGAGTTTTTTCTCCAACACTTGTATGATTTGTACCTTTTCCCACTAATATAGCTACAAAATCCTTTGATGGCCTCTAGATGACGAAGTCAAATTTTGATGAATGGGTAGGCATTCCTTAGGGTTTTAGACCTTTTGGACATAATGGCAGAGTCAGATCTGACCCAAAGTGCCTCATAATTCAATTTCCTCCCAGATGAGAACAACTAATCCTTCATGAAAACCCTTCAACCTATGATAGTCTCACCAGCTCAACTTCCCGATATGAGATGGATCCTCTATGGCCTAAGCACTGAGACCATGTTGGAAATATGAACAATAACCCACTTGAAGTTTCCCACACTTCAAAGGATCAACCAAAAATAATACCATCCACATGAGTAAATAAGTGTTGCAACATGAGCAAGAAGAACACTTGATCAAATGATGATCTATGATGAATTGATCTAGAATCTCTGAGATGATTTACAAATGTACAAGAGCCTTGATTATATAGGCAAGGTGAGAGGAGGTTTGATAACCACCTTATTTACAAACATTAAATGCCTAATGTATAATTATAAATGCATGAGAGAAACATTAAATGCCTAGATAACTACATTCCTATTAAATATGAGATATGGTCCCATTAAATACTAGCTTCTAGAATGCCACCTAGGAAACTAACTCCTAAGTAAACTTATTAATGATGTGAATAGGTCCTGACTAATATCTAGTTAGAAAACATCCCCATTCACAATAACAACAATAAATTTGGCTTTTTAGTTGTTACCCAAGATAACATTGTTATATGCTAGAAATATTTTGTTATGAGTTTGTGAGGTGTTAGTTTAAATTAAATAAAGGTTTTGCTTGACCAAATAAAATGTGACAATAATATGCAAGATGAACACCAAGTAGTTAGAGATGGTTATTGTGCCCTATTATGAGATGCAAGAATAAATTGATGATACATAATTGTAGGTGTGATCAATGTGTTTATATAAATCTAACATAATTATATGTACTAAGAGGAGACAAAGGAGAGATTGTCCAAATTTTAGGGGGAAGGGAAAAATGTCATTGTTGCTAGATTGTATGATATAGAGAATGGAATTTAGATTTGCATGCATGTAGTACCACTTAGTGGACGAATCTCATATCTACCACAATAGATCACCTAACAAGGGATGTGTTATATTTTTTATTAATAAGATGAGTTGACTACTTTATTTATTTATCTAAATAGTCAAGATTAGATTGCACATATAACATTTATGTGGTATGGAGTCCAATAGGAAGTGATCAATCTTTTTGAAAGCATCATCTCAAGAAGGTAACATAAGTCATTTAAATTAGAAGGATGTGATTGTTGGTACAATTTTATCCAAATGACATGATCATGTGTGCAATACAACACATTATTTAAAAAATGAATAGAAGAATGGTCTAGAAGCCATTAGAGTCCTAGCATAATGGATGATTCACTTTGGGTTCATGTAATCTTATGCACAAAATAAATCGAAATAGTTATCAAAATACTATATTCAAGATAAATGATGTAGAATAGGAAGAGAAAAAATAGAATATACATTTCCCTCCTCTACAATATTCATACAAATTTAATTGAACAATAAAATAAATATGAACTAAATTTTAACCTAAATTAAAGTCTACTACTACTTTATCTATACCTAACATTAATGATTCACACATAAAATATAATTAATGTTAGTTTCAAATAAATTTTATTTATATAATTAATGGTATTAAATTAAAATTCTTATAAGTTAAATAACTAAAATATTTTTCTTGAAAATAAAAAATATAATATTATATAGTTAAATGATGCATTTAATGGATTCTCATAGTAATTTACTTAAATGTCTTTAACACCATCATGTTATTTTTTAGCATTGAATTTTTTAAAATTAGTAACAATTTTTTTAGTATTGAAGTTCTCAAAACTAATAAAAATTGAGATGTTGGTTTATTAGATTGCAAATCAATTAACTAAGTACAATTGATGATTACGATCTGTTTTTTTATTAGATCATCTGTCAAGATTCAAATCTCTGAATAATATGATATAAGTTCTGAAAATTAGTAAAAATTGAGATGTTCTTTTACTGCATTGTAATTCAATTTATTGAGTACAATTGACAATGATGATGATATGTTCATTGATTAGACCATCTACCAATATTCAAATATCTCCATAATCTGATTAAACTAGATTCAATCTCTGAATGACTCAATAAATTGACTCGATCACCACTTTAACATAAAAACAGATGAATTATATTCAAAACTTTTGTTAAAATTCAACAAAATCAATCTACTCAAAAAAAAAATCGGTGAACAAAGTCAACTACGGGAGCGATGATAATATTCCAAAGGCTGATTATGGATAAGAACTTCTAGGAATTTTGGCTATCCATGATCGCGAAAGCGCAGGAGTCTTCCCACCGACTACTGCACCGAGATTTCTCCTACAAGAAAATATGTACAATTCCATACTGAATTCAACTGAAATTGCATTGTCAGATCATTGAGACCCCACTTCATTACTAGCAGACACATTTATGGGAAAACGCAACTGATGACTGCAGTCTGTTCTTCCCAGCAGATTCTATCGCTTCTGCCACCGTGTGGGACCCTACCAACACGGACTCCGCCGTCAAATCTCCAGAATGAATCATTCGATTTCTTATTTTGAAAGTAAATGCGGGAATCAGTTAGTTGTGATCTGGAAGATAGAGAGAGAGAGAGACACCCATTTCTCCAGTTGCCAAATTAAATGCTGTTATTGGATCACAGTTTTATACATCATACAAGCGCCAAACAATGCCCAGTAGAATTGCATTGCCTTCAATTAACCGGTCTGTTTCTTGCAATCTACGGACACTAGCAAATTATAAATAATTCGGAAGGCCCGTGAACTTCTAACAGTGTACAATTGTCATGTGTCGACATCCAGTAAAAGGCAGAATAGAACTTGTCCTCAAATCTCATTCTCTTCAAATTACTTCAGCTAAAGCAGCCTCGTTAAATTTTATTTTGTAAAACTCTGAAAAGCCATCGTTTTCATGTAAGAAATCATACAGAAAACAAACAAATTACATGATTATTTTTTCTAAGTTTTCAGTTAATTTTATGATGGATCTCGGAGTGTGATTGGAATCATTGATGCAAAAATTTATCACACAATCGAATCTAAAAATCTGTTAAACAATTATCAATATGAATTGTGGAAACTTATTATCATTGATTAAACAAATTACAACTAATCTTGAAGGATAATGGGATTGAAGATAAAATTTAGTTTAAAAAATTAAGGGAGAATTCCTATCATTTGGATAACCTTATCTTTCATCAGATTGGTTTACATTTGTCTCTTCTTACTGGTTTTTAATTAGTGAGAGGGGTCTTTTGCAGCTGAAATTCATATATATCTGATTGTAATTGGGCACTTTTCTTTGGAGAAATGGTAAACATCATGCATAAGAATTTGCTTTAATGATTGGGAAACCCAATCCATATCGATTTCTCTTTCAAAAAATTGAACAATTCAAAATCAAAATTTGAATTCAAAAACAATTGAATTGTGAAACTTTATATATGTGATGGCTTTTGATTTCAATTGCATATATTTTTCAATTAAGATTTCAGTGATCTATCATCAAAAAGAAGAAAATAATGATAGATCACCGAATAATATAAAATATCGATTGAAAAATATATACAATTAAAATTAAAAACTACCGTACATTATATAAACTCTAACAAACTCATACTAACTATTTTAAAGCCTTATTATTCATCTCGCCACTGTTTTGAAAACCTCCTCTTTGAAAACCTTATTATAGATGCATGTTTCAAGTCATTCAAAGAATTGGCTATGAACAGAAAAAGGGTGATAACTTGACGTTTGTAAATGCACCCGTGTGTTTTCATAATCTTCTTACACACGTTTTTACGTTGTAAGTCATCTTCAATACCTAAATGACTCTTATGTATCACTGATCAGAAGTTCAGTTTCGTTTCATATTACCAGATGGCGAAATCCAATCCTGCTACCGACTCGGGTGGGAATGCCAGCAAATCTGATAGCGTTTGGTTGCAAACGAAAGGCGCCTCTCTGTTAAGTCAACATACAATGATTGTGCCTGGCAACTACTTCCACAATGGGACAACCAGCCGCCCGCCGGCGTGGCTATTGCTGACTTAACAGATAACAGTACGTCATCTTTCCAATCGCAAATTATTTAGAAAAGGCCGAGGGGACGCATGTGCGCTGCAACTGCTAATTGCAGTCTGCGTCGTCTACTGTTTACATCTCAGGACCATTAAAACAGCAGTAGCTGTAGAAGAGTCCGTGAATAACAGAAAAGTCTGTCTGCTACTACTTCCCTCTTACGGCCGTCACCCATGACCATCTGCTTCAATAGGGACATCATTTATTAACGTGTGACAAACAATTCTGTTTGTATGCCGCTTATACAATCTGTGAGCGAGTAGTGATCAAGTCACAGGGAAAATGGGTTCTCACAGTTGTCAGGGTTAACTGATTTTCTGTCCAACTTCAGAATTCTGTTCATTTCCCTAAAAAAGATATGTTGTTCGAAACTTTATTAAGAACTTCCATCTCCTTTTAACGTTAATAAGTTAAGAAAAAAAGGAATCTTATAGATAAGACAAATGCCAAAATAGACAATGATAAATAGAATGTTGAGGTACCTTGACACCTACCTAGCCTGGAGAATGGGAATAGAGGAAAGTCAGCAATTTGTCATTGTCTTAAAAAAAATACAGCCTTGTATGAGAATAAAATCCTTTATACATCAGTATAGGCTACCTAAATAAATGTTAATTTAACATTTATATAATTAAGTTAAATTTAATTGAGAGTTGGCATGCATATTTTTAGAAATTAAATATAGTTATATGTGTTTAGTTTTCGAAATAACGGTGAACAAAAATTATTGATGTTAATTCAGCATCACTTTTTATAGGTATAGAAATTAATGTTCTCAATCTAAAAGATGTTTTGGTCTTTGTGTAAGGTCAATGTTTGCCAAGGTTTAGATCCAAGTGCATCAAATTTGAACCCAAACACTATGACCTTGAACTATTGTCTAAAAATGAACCTAACTATGTAGGAATGAAATGGAAAAACATTTGTGGAAAAATCCATTCATCTTCACCTTCTTTGTGTTTGAATCTAGATCAAGGTGGTATTTACAAACATCTTAGCAGAGATTGTAGGATCACTAGGGTAAAGTTGCCCTAGTTCAACCACTTGAACAAATCAACTTTATAGCTTTTGAACAAATATCATATATAACATGCACAAACATGTAAATAGTATATATGATTCAAATGTACATCTAGATTATTTTCCTTTAGAAAATTGATGTGTGCTCTAAAGATATGTCCTTGTTAATCAATGAAAATTTATTTCAGTTTGAATGTCTTTAAATACCAAGATATTCAACAATTTCTAAAGTTATCTTTTAAAGATAACATAAAATTATATTGTCTATCTAGGATATTGGATGTTGATTTGACCATATTTATTAACTAAAACAAATTCAATAAATAACCTTTTAATTAATGAATATGATCAAATGAGTAGCTAGAATGTTGGATAGTCACCATTTCTAACACTAGCTAGTGAAAAGGGGTGGACGAGTTGGAATTTTAAATTTAAATATTTAAATTAAGGATTCAATTTTGCATGCCTTGGGATCAAACTAAATCAAACCCATGGCATGTAAAAATGAACCAATTAGAGAAAATATTTAGTTTGAAGCAAAAATTGAATTTGTGTAAGTGGTTGTTAATACATGGATGGATATAAGGTAAATGAATAATAAATAAGTTACAATGTGACTAAATGGGAGGAAATGAGGACATATAGGGATTTTCTTGTGATCCAAACCCAACATGAGTCTACCACTTGTCAATAAGTAATTGAAGTAAGGAATTCCATCAAAATGGACCAATAACTAAATGGAAATATACATGTGTGTCCAAATTTCACTATTAAAAAATTATGCCACTTTGAGGTGCATTTGAATCTAACATAGGCATATAATTGAAAGTATGTGACCATTCTTAGTCATACATGAAATGTAAAAGTTTATACATTTTAAAATGATATTTGGACCATGGAATGTAATGCTCTCATTCTTGGATTTTTCTTGTGCTCTTCCCCATGGCATGAATGGTCCATAGAAACCCACATGATAAAGAAAATATGTACAATGAGTAGCTTCTATCATACAAGTGAAATAGCCATAAATAATAACTGGTTTTGATTATATATAAAATATGAGAGAGAGAGAGATGTTTTGTAAAAAAGTGATACACAAATCCTGTACTTGATGTTGTAGTGTAATATTGCACATTCAACATAGTCATGCAACTCCACTTATTATGAATTTATCAATGATCTCCTTAATTTTAGTATTATAATAGAATTATACTCAATCATGGATGTGTAATGAAATTAGGATTCATCTAGGTATGCTGATGTGTCTCTTTGTAGTATAAGTCACTACCAAAAATCTTAGTGATAAAAATGGTAGTGATAATATATGCATCCTTTTATTGGTTGCACACATAAGATCCAAGGAATATGATGGGAGAGAAAATTATGCATGATAGACTAGTAAATGATCAAATCATATAAGAATTATACTAAATATAACATCATAATTTACGTGAAAGTATCTAGTAACTATCATCATGTGACAAGAAAGTAATGTATTTTAAATGAAAACTATGTAGGCATGAGTATGTAGGTATGTAAATAACCATGGAAGCAAATATATTGGTGATGAGTATCAAGCTAAGGTTTCCAATATTATAGGTAATCATAAAGGAAAAAACTACCCTAAAGGCTATAGAACTCATTAACATATATCAAATATAAAATAAAATTTCAGAATACATATGTTAGCACACAAGGTTGATAAGGATAAAGGTATAAGCATGAAATATAGAAAAAATTACAAATGTGTAGCATGAGGAATTCAAATCATGAAAGTCCATATATATAAGGAACAAGAAAACATTGAAAGTGGTAAGGATGATGCCTGAACAAAGATAAACAAAAATAAGCTTGCATAGAGGTAGTAGATTATGAGTGAAAACATCTAATAAAAAGTGTAAGTGCTAAGGATGACAAGCAACACACTAGAGATGACCCAATGTGGGGAAAAAAACATGACTCTTAATATTGGTCAAGTGGGAATACAACAAACAAGGCATAGTCAAAAAGGGAAAGGAAATAAGAAAAAGATAAATTAAAACTAAAACTATAGATAATATAACTAAGTAGTCTACAATAATTCTCATTAATCATAGAATAAATCTATGATGATCCTCCTGAAAAAAATATTCTCCCTAAATAATTTCATCATATTATTTGGATCTTCAACTATATGTCATTTCCTTCATTATGCCATGATTTTTCAATAACACATGCTTTATCTTGATAAAAAACTATACTTTGAAAAATACACTATTAATGGATAGGTTATTAGGCATCAATGATATTTTTAGTGGCTAATATTTTCCAATTGGCTAATAGTTGAAATTGGGGGTTCACAATTTGGCTAATAGTACAAGTTTTAAGGTGACTTGAATTGCCACATTTTTACAAAATTTTATTCTAGTCCTAGTTAAAGTGCCAAAGAATTTATTTGATTAAATTTTCAAAATTAAAAATTAACCATAATATTCAATACATAATTAGATGAAATTTTCCTAAATTTTATAATTTACAGTATCAAATAAAATTGATTCACCAATAATATTATATAATTATTAATTTTTGATTAAAAAAATATGGTTAAAGTTTCTTGACCCTTACATCAATGAGAAATAGGTCTCACAGCCAATAGATCAAAACCCAATAAAACAACCCAAGTAAAACAGGCCTCATGGCCAACAAGACACACCAACATGCCACCCACAAAGCTGCAAAAATGTAGCCACCAATAGAGCCACCCTAAGGGTGGACAAGACTATCCATTCTTTAAGTGAGTACATGTATGTTTTAAAGGGACCTAAAACCCAAACCACCAACAAAACAAAATAGTCATCATGGCTAATAGAATAGGCCAATAGGCCACCCACAAAGCTACAAAAATAGTAGCCTTCAATAGCAACTACCCCAAGGGTGGATAAGAGAACCCATAATTTGAACCAATACAAGAAGATGGGACATGAATCCCAAACCATTGGTACATAAACATGCTCAAGAAAGCTAATCTCATTAGGAATTTATAATGTAGCCAATCAACAACAATCCTTTCACTCATGGAACCAATTTTTGAGTCATAAATTAAGGTAGTTATGATGGAATAGAAAATCCCTACCTTCTAACTTTCCCCCCACCTCTATAGGAGAAGTTACCAATAGAAATCTATCCACTACAACAAAGACTCTTTGACTTACCAAAACTCCACCTCAATAGGAGTGGCCTCCACCTCGATAGGAGCCTCAAATGAGAAAAATAGTTGAAGAAGAATGAACAACCAACCACACCCATAAAACCTTTTTCCACCTCAATATGATAGGTCTCCACCTCCATAGTAGACACAATATATAGAGCCAGGAAGACTACACACACTCCAATAGATAGAATACTCCTAGCCACCATGGGAAATAGAAGCACCTTGGACTTCAAAATAAACTTTGAATTCAGCCCAAAAAAAATAAAACATTCAAAACCTGAGAATCCACAACACCCTTGAAGATCATCAACAAGCCAACCACAAAAAGGAGCAAGTGGAATAGAAAAGCTCAACTTGTCCAAATGAGTTTCAGATACAGGTCTTGTAGGAGATAAAACAACCACCGCCTTCAAAAAAGAAGCCCTAAATATCTCAAGACCCCAATCCTGTAGAGCTAGAGAAGCAAAACAATAGAAAAAATCACTATCGAACATAAAACCCCCAAGAAAACATAGCTTGATGGAAACATATCAAAACACAATCCACTTTGAAATAGGGTAGGGCCATCTCCACCCCTAGAGGAATTTTCTTAAAAAACCCACTATCACCCTGCAAACAATAGTAGTAAATACACTTGAGACAACAACTAAAATATGACACCACCAATAGAGACCAAGCTCTAAAGGGAAAAAGGAAATATGAGAGATAAAGAGATCTCCAAAACCAAGATCACAATAGAAACTAAAAAAGCAGAAGGCTTCTCCAAATGGAAAGAGCAGGAGAACAAGCAACCCCACTCAGATAGAGAAGAGTAGAGCACCATAAATTTGCAAATCCCAACTTTACCAAAGTCTCCAACCAAGATTTGGAGAGCATGAAAGAGGGATTGTAGAACGAAACAAGGGATTAACCACTCAACCATGGAATAGACCCATGCAAAAGCAAACATGGGAGAGGTGAACCCAACAACAAAAAAAAGGCTCGAGTAGAGAAAAAGCACTAGATCCAAAGGTAGAAAACTGGCTAAAGAGCACACCTCCAAAGTGAAGGATGGACTAGAAGAGGATAAAATCACCAACACAAGGGCCATAGCAAAGACACACCCCCAACACATAGGAAAGAAAAATGCAAGAAGCTTGCATAAAGCCAAGACCTAGCAACAAGAGCAAACTGAAAGCAACTAGCCATAAAAGGGGAAAGAAAAAGGTCCTTAAAGTTTCACACCTTAAAGAAAGACTAAGCACAAGGTGAAAAAGGCACAAAATAAGGAGAGAACAACATTAGAAAGCATCCCTCCCCACTACCCTCGAAAGGAGCCCAAGGAAGGCAACAAGACCTTCACAGGCTACCAGGTAAGAAAAGGACCATGGTAGAAAACCAAGCAACCAAATACCAAGCCCCAAAGGCTATAGACACCCCCACAAGAATAGGAATCTACCAAAAGAACCAACCATGAACCCATAATAGCAGGCATGTGCTACCAAACCACCAACAAACAAAAACCAGCATCTTCATCATTTGATTCAAAGTTGCCATCCTCAGCATCACCAAAGGAATTCAAAATCCCCTACCTGCTCCCTTTCCTGCTTGCCATCGACTTTCATTAAAATATTTTTATTATATATAATTATTAGCTACTTCAAGGCCATATCACTAATTTTTAATGTGATTTTATTTAAATAATATAATGGCCAGGGTTGCATTTCATGGGTTAAAATGTACTCATAGAGCTACAATTCCCATCAAGCCCAAAATTGTATTTGGGTCATTGAATATTTTTAATATAATAGATGGGGTTAAATTCCATGGGCCAAAATGTACCCACAAATCTCCAATGCCCATGGGGCCAAAAATTGCATTTGTGTTGCATGGGCATTGGAGCTTTATGGGTACATTTTTGCCTATGAAATAGAACCCAAACCATTAGATTATAAGTAAAATTAATTATGGTGACAAACTGATTTAACATATTATGGAATTAAGGAATTATAAAAATGAGAACTACACCTTAAATTAGTCAATCATTGCCACCCTCAAGCCCTTACATTTCCATAGGAATTTATTTTTTTTAAAGGAAGGATTTCCATGGTAATTCATTCATTTGTCTATTTTTCAACAAGATTTTCCAATATTTACTATAATTTTCTAGTTATTTTTAAAAAGTACAAATAAAATTAATATATTTTTTTAAATAAAAATTCATCAATAGGAATTAATTTTTTTTCAAAAAACTGAAAGATTCACCAAGATTTTATACATTTTTTTAAGGGGGGTTTCTTAATGTTATCACTATTAGGCATGCCCTTCTTTACCCATTTTTGTTATATTTTTTGAAATAGTTGTGTAGAAATATTTGGCATTTGTTGTAACACAACACTTTTCTAAATGGAAACCATTTATTATTCTTGGAACTAAATGCAGGCCTTTAAAACATATTTATTTTATTATTTTTATCCTTATCTTCTATTTTCATATAGATCATTGTGAGGCATGCATATTTTAATACTCTTATGTTATGCTATGATATGAAAATTGATAATCTCTAGGATTTTAATGGCAAGCTTCTTTATCCAATATTTTTTTCTTATTTCTCTCCATCTAAGTGCATCTTGTATGTCATGTACAAGACCTTTGTACTCACATCCAATATATATAGAGGTTTTTTTATACTTGTGTCTAATGTAAAGTGACAAAAATGTGATATTGTATTATAATGATCCTTTCAAATTCACTAAAATACCTTCATGTACAACTTGAATGCACTCATTCAAAAATAAATATACAATTATATTGTTCAATCCATGGTCCTTAAATCAATGTAATAAATTTATAACATGATGGGATAGCATGATATAAACTAGTTATTCTTTATGATTAATTATCAAATGCAAAATTATGCAACCTATTTTATTAATAAAAAATATATTAGTCATCTTCAATTATTTCTTACAATGTGTATATTCTTTATGATATGACTATTGAATAAAATATCCTTCATTATAGAATAAATATATTAGATGGTAAGATAACATGATATAAAGTAGTAATTGTTTATTTTTAATTATCAATGGATGAATGATGCATCATATTATATTAATTAAACATTTACAAGGCATTATCAATGATATCGTAAAGTGTACATATTATTTATGTTTTATATCCCTATTCAATAAAATATCCTAAATATATATATTTTATTTATGTATATGATCAATGACAAACTAGGAAGGTGATGTGTATTTAAGATGAGGATGTGTATATATCGGACCATAGTAATTATTATATAAGATATCCTCATGTTAGAAAAATTAATTAGTGGAGTAAGAGGAGAAGTACATATTTATCTTGTATGTAAGATATGTCATGTGAATCAACACGATTCTCATCCAAAGTATTATGTTACATAGCCATAAAAGAGTGTTTCTATGTAGTTAACATGGTTAGAAAATTTATTTATATATATTTACAACTTTTGATTAAGAGGTATAACTACATGAATTTCATTATATTTAACAACATAATGTTAAACAAGCTATTATCTATAAGGTCTTCTATCTTTCTTAGAAGATCCATACAAGATTAACTCTAATGACCTTTTCCTCTATGATAGTTAAAAAAAATACTTCTCATTTGATTCAATTTGGAAGAATCCTAGTAGGATCCAATGGATCAATGGGAGGAAGAGCAATCAAGCTTAACCTCAAAATGATCCAGAGGATCTTCATCAAAAATTGAAGTTTCTCTTTTATCTTCAGAATCGACATCATCAGTGAGAGGGAAAAATCCTGACTCCAACGCAACTCTAACAGAGTCAATCGGAGTCCCGAAGCTCAAAATATGTAAGGTCAAACCTATGGTCAACCCTCAGAAAATAGGCCAGAAAAAAGGGCAAAAATCAAAGTTGTCAAAATCAGCCAAATTCAACACCATTGTGTAGTGCTCATCATCACGATTCCGACGAAGTTCGTTTCACGAAAAACGGAGTTCGTATGACAAAGTTACAGATGGTCAAAATTTGGGTCAACTTGATGACGTCAATGCCCAGTCAACACCACGGCCAATCAGCCCTTGACACTTTTCATCTCCTCAATCCTCCATTTGGAAAATATTTTGGAAAAAAAACATATAAAAATCAAAATAAAATAAATGAAAAAACAAGTATAAAATTAAACTCCTAAAAAAGTGGGATAAAACCCACCCATTAAGGGGGGTGCCCACTTTATGTAGGAAGCCACCCACTCATGGGGGGTGACCCACATTATGTGGGAACACCACCCATGTTATGGGGGGTGACCCACATTATGTGGGAACACCACCCATGTTATGGGGGGCGACCCACATTATGTGGGAACACCACACATGTTATGGGGGCTGACCCACCTAAAGTGGGGCCGCCACCTAACATGGGGATGGCCCACATTTTGTGGGGAGCCTTCCATAAAGGTGGAATCCCCACATTTAAGGAGATTTTCAATATTTTTTTTCCTAAAACAATTAAATTTGCCACCCCAACAAAATAAATCAAGATTTATTTTGTAACAACAAATGCCCAGAAAGAATAAAATTAGGGGCTTGGAATTTTTAAAGGGGGGTATTATTGTTAATTTATCTATGTAAAGGAGATTATTAATATTTTATGTAAAAATGGAGAGATAAGGTGGATTTTGTAAATCATTTGGTTGTTAACCAAATTGAGTAATTTTTTTGTATAAAAAGGGGAGATTAGAGGCTTAGAGGGGCAATTGAGAATTCCTCAAGTGTTGGAGACTTAGAGCATTTTGGGAGATAATTTGTTGTTCCTGTACGTCGAGAGAATGTTGGAATTCCATCATGCTTGAAGGGAAGAGCTTGCCAGCTATTGTAATGCCGAATTTTTGAAGATATCAATCGGATCAGTCTACTCTTTGGAGAGGGACCCGGAGACGTAGTTGTTTTACGACAAACTTTGTTATCAAGCTGTTTGTATTTTCTCTTTCTTGTCTCCTTCTAAATTCTGTCTTTTTCTCAATTCCATTAGTTTAATTATGTTATGGTGTTGATTTCATTTTAGTAATTTGGAGATTGGAATTGCAATTGTTATGCATTCTTTAAGCAATCATCTTAGATCCTAAATCGGATCAAATTGGTATCAGAGTTGTGTTTTGACTAAGTATTGTAGATTCGAATGCTTACACCCTCCCAGCTTCAACAAGGCAAAGGAAAACTTGAAGAGTATAATCTAGAGATTGGAAGACGAAGAGCTCATTCACGAACATAGATGGCAGATCCAAATGATGGACAAAGTTCTGAGCTTGGTGAGAAGGAATTTTAGAAGGCTTTTCTCATCATGAAGGCCATGGTCAAAGTCTTATTCCAGGAGAGGCAAGAAAGGAGGCAGAGACATGAAGCTTGTGTAGACAAAGGAAAGAAATCAGGAGGTGATCCCGAGCCTCCAAAGACATCTCCCTCTTCTCCTTCTCCTCCCTCTTCTCCGCCTTCTCCTTCTTCTCCTTCTACTCATTCTATGCCTTTTAATCCTTTTAAGGGTGCACACAAGCCAAAAATTAAGTTGGATATAAAATTTGACTTACAAAAATATGGTGGTGAATTAAATGTTGAAAAACTAGATGGTTGGATTCAACAAGTTGAAGTCTATTGTAGAGTCCAAAGCCTCGTAGATGATGCTGATAGGATCCAACTTGCTACTCTTTGGTTAGGGGGTACAACTCTAACTTGGTGGGAGAGTAGGACTAGAGAAAAAATCTCCCAACATGGTAAAGTCAACTTGTCCTGGACTGAATTTGTAAGTGCTCTTAAAAAGCAATTCTATCCCTTAGGCTACATGCAACAGTTAATGATGAATTGGCAGATGTTTAGGCAAGGGAAAGGTCAGTCCGTTCAGGAGTACACTCATGAATTTCGTAAAAGGGATATTGCATTAGATGTTCCATTGTACACCCAGGATACTTTGTTGAAGTATATAGGAGGTCTTCATTACTACCTTAGACATTCAATTTTGGTTTTGAATCCCAATAACCTTGACGAAGTTTGTGTCCAAGCTACCCACTTAGAGTCTAGAGGTAAGGGATCATTCATTGATAAGTTTGATAAAAGACCATCTAAGTTTGAGGGAAAGTCTAAGGGTAAAGATAAAGATAAAGATAAAGGAAAGAAGATAGCTACAGTGAAGAAAGAGGGTGAAAAACCCACATGCTCACATTGCAAGAAAGAGGGGCATGATGAATCGAGGTGCTGGAAATTACATCCAGAGGCAAGGCCAAAAAGATTTGGAGGCAATAAAGGCAAAAAAAAACTACTACTGCTATCATTCAACAGGATCTTGGATCTAATTCTGGAGATGAGACAAAGATCGTTGTTGCTGGGATCCAAGGTAAAGGGAAAGGTATAATTATCTCTTCTAATGCAAGTATTTCTAATGCAAGTACAAGTAATGCAAGTAAAGTATCCACTCCTAAAGTTGATAAACAACGGAACAAACTGTTTCACATTCGTGTGGTAACTAAACACACAAAGATTGATACACTATTTGATTCGGGCTCTTAAGTCAACTTGATTTCTAAAGAGGTTGTTAAGAAATTGAATCTAACTACTACTCCTCATCCTAATCCCTATCCACTTGGATGGGTATGTAATGATGCAGAGTTGCAGGTGACAAAATAGTACAAATTGTGTTTTGCCATCACTGCTAATTTCATTGATGAAGTAAAAGTAGATGTTGTACCTCTGGATATTTGTGGGCTTGTATTAGAGAGTCCTTATCTATATGATAGAAAGGAAATATTTTATAGGGGGAGAACAAGTATCATCATTTTAAAGATGGGGTAGAATACATTGTACGTGCACACAAGGTCAAGACTAATCTCACACTAGTTAATGCTAGTCAAATGAAAAGGTTAGTCAACTCTGGTAAGAACTTTGTGTTAATGCTTGTAAAAGCCAAAGAAGAAGATAACTCTGAGGCATTTAAGGGGTGTGACCCAAAACACAAGGTTGAAATGGTCAAAATTGTTTCTGCTTATGATGACTTGTTTCAAGAACCAAAGGGGTTGCCACCCAGAGGGAAATACTACATGAAATTCAGTTGCAGTAGGATGTCCCATTGCCTAATATCGGCTTATACCATTTGTCCATTATGAAAAACGAGGAAATCAAGAAACAGGTTCAGGAGTTAGTGGAGAAAGGAGTTATCCGTCCTAGTACATCTCCTTGTGGTTCTCCAATTGTGTTGGTTCCAAAGAAAGATGGACCTTGGAGAATGTGCATCGACTACTGCGCCTTGAACAAGATAACAGTAAAAAACAGGTATCCTCTTCCAAGAATTGATGATTTACTTGATCAGTTAAAACATGCAGTTTATTTCATTAAATTAGATTTGCGAAGTGGTTATCATCAAATTAGAATTGTAGAAGAGGACATTTAGAAAACTGCTTTCAAGACAAAACAGAGACTTTATGAATGGTTGGTTATGCCCTTTGGGCTTTGTAATGCACCTGCCACATTCATGAGTCTTGAACGATGTCTTTCGTCCTTTCATTGATGATTTTGTCATTGTCTATCTAGATGATATTCTTATATTTAGCAAGTCTTGGGATGATCATATAAGTCATGTAAAGAAAATTTTTGATGTTTTGAGAAAAGAAAAACTCTATGTAAAGATGTCTAAATGTGAATTTGCAAAGGCATCTCTAGTGTACTTGGGCTATGTCATAGGGAATGGTCAATTGAAAGTAGACCCTGCGAAGGTCAAAGCTATTGTAAACTGGCCTAAGCCAAGTACTGTAACAGAAGTCAGAAGTTTCTTAGGAGCAGTCCAGTACTGGAGAAAGTTCATTGCAAACTTCTCCTACATTGCATCACCATTGCATGCATTGACAAGTACAAAGACAACTTTTCAGTGGGGAGGTCCACAGCAGAAGGCCTTCAACACTTTGAAGGAAAAGTTAAGCACTGCACCAGTTCTGGCTTTACCAGATCTACACCAGCCATTTGAGATTGAGACTGATGCAAGTAGGTTTGCCATGGGAGTTGTTCTTATGCAAGGAGGTAAACCAGTCTGCTACCACTCTGAAACCTTTTCAGGAGCAGTAAGTAACTATCCTACTTATGATAAGGAACTTTATGCATTATTTCAGAGTGTTAAGAAATGGAAACATTACATAATGGGGAAAGAAACTGTAATCCACACTGATCACCAACCACTACAATACTTGCACTCACAATCTAAACTGCAGAAAAGTAGGCATTTCAAATGGATGGGATTTTTGCAATAGTTTCACTTAGTAATTAAGTATAAGAAAGGTACCCATAACAAAGTAGCAGATATGCTTTCTAGGCCTCCTACTATGAATACTTTGATCATCCTTAAAGGTAGTTCCATGATGCATGAAAGCTTTCAGGAACAATATGCTAGTGATGAAAACTTTAAGGATATTTATTCAACTTTAATGGTAGACAAACAAATAGAAGAGAAAGATTACTATGTGAAGGATAAAATTTTATATCATTTGGGCAAGTTATGTGTTCCGAAAGATGAACAAGCACATGTAATCCGTGAAGCTCACACTTCTTTTATTGCAAGTCATTTTGGGGTAAGTAAAATAGTTACTCAATTACAGAAATATTGTTACTGGCCTAAAATGTAGGAAACTATCACAAAATAAATTAAGGGTTGTATTATGTGTGCAACTAGTAAACCAAGTAATAGAAAACTGGGGTTATACACACCATTACCTGTTCCATCCCATCCATGGGAAAGTGTGTCTATGGATTTTGTTGGGGGTTTACCTATGTCTAGGAAGGGTCATGATTATCTTTATGTAGTAGTTGATCGGTTCAGCAAAATGTGTATCTTAATGCCATGTAAAAAGCAAGTCACTGCTGAACTGACAACTCAAATGTACTTCCAATTTGTATGGGTTCATTTTGGGTTACCTACTTCTATTGTATCCGATCGAGATTCTTGATTCCTAGGGGAATTTTGGTCAGCTTTGTGGGGACTCATGGGCACCAAACTGAAGAAGAGTACACCCTTCCATCCGCAAACCGATGGATAGAAAGAGGTAGTAAATAGGATAGTTGTGCATCTACTCAGAGGCTACTGCAGCAAACATCCCAAATTGTGGGATGAGAGTCTTCATTGTGTGCAACATGCTTACAACCATGCAACACACTCTTCTACAAAGAGGTCTCCCTTTGAGACTTATTTCGGTTATGTGCCCAAGACTCCGATGGATTTTGGTTTTGGGAAAGATGATGTTGAAGATGGACGCCATGATTTAGAGAAGGCTTTGAAGTTCATCCAAAAAGTCCAAGCCATCCATCAGGCAGTGGAAGCACAGTTGGAAAAGAGTCAAGCCAAATACAAGGCTCAACATGATAAACATCGCACTGATCATCATTTTCAAGTCGGTGACCGTGTTTGGTTACATATTAGCAAGGAAAGAATGCAAGGTGAAGGAAGGAAGCTCAAGCCAATTCGGTATGGTCCCTTTGAGATCTTGGAAAAGATCGGAACCAACGCCTTCCGCCTTAATCTTCCTCCATACATGCAGATCTATTCAGTTGTTAATGTTGAGAACTTAAAGTTGTATGAACCTCCGATGATATTGGACGAGGAGACTAACATTCAAGTTTGATCAGTTGATGATCTTTCACCAGAGTACATGTCAGAGTTGCCTGAAGACAACATCCTAGACAGGAGAACCAGGACTTCACGAAGGGGAGTAGTTGAGTACCTTAGAGTGGGACTGAAGGGGATGAATCCAAGCAAGGAAAAATGGACGGAGATTGATAAAGTGAGGGAACTTTACCCTCACTTACTTTATGAGTAATCAAGCTTTCAGAGGTCAAAAAGCTCTCTAGTGGGGAGGACTGATCTGGAGGATCTTCATCAAAAATTGAAGTTTCTCTTTTATCTTTAGAATTGGCATCATACACGAGAGGGTGAAATCCTAACTCCAACGTAACTCTAACGGAGTCAATCGGAGTCCCGAAGCTCAAAATATGTAAGGTCAAACCTATGGTCAACCCTCAGAAAATAGGCCAAAAAAAGGGCAAAAATCAAAGTTGTCAAAATCAGCCAAAGTCAACACCATTGTGTAGTTCTCATCATCACGAATCTGACAAATTTTGTTTCACGAAAAACGGAGTCCGTATGACGAAGTTACAAATGGTCAAAATATGGGTCAACCTAATGATGTCAATGCCCAGTCAGCACCACGACCAATCAGCCCTTGACACTTGTCATCTCCTCAATCCTCCATTTGGTAAATATTTTGGAGAAAAAATATATAAAAATCAAAATAAAATAAATGAAAAAAAAAGTATAAAATTAAACTCCTAAAAAAGTGGGATAAAACCCACCCATTAAGGGGGGTGCCCACTTTATGTGGGAAGCCACCCACACATGGGGGGCGACCCACATTATGTGGGAACACCACCAATGTTACGGGGGGTGACCCACCTAAAGTGGGGGCGCCATCTAACATGGGGATGGCCCACATTTTGTGGGGAGCCTTCCATAAAGGTGGAATCCCCACATTTAAGGAGATTTTCAATTTTTTTTTTTCCTAAAACAATTAAATTTGCCACCCCAACAAAATAAATCAAGATTTATTTTGTAACAACAAATGCCCAGAAAGAATAAAATTAGGGGCTTGGAATTTTTAAAGGGGGATATTATTGTTAGTTTATCTATGTAAAGGAGATTATTAAGATTTTATGTAAAAATGGAGAGATAAGGTGGATTTTGTAAATCATTTAGTTGTTAACCAAATTGAGTAAATTTTTTGTATAAAAAGGGGAGATTAGAGGCTTAGAGGGGCAATTGAGAATTCCTCAAGTGTTGGAGACTTAGAGTGTTTTGTGAGATAATTTGTTGTTCCTGTACGTCGAGAGAATGCTGGAATTCTGTCGTGCTTGAAGGGAAGAGCTTGGCAGCTATTGTAATGTCAAATTTTTGAAGATATCAATTGGATCAGTCTACTCTTTGGAGAGGGACCCAGAGATGTAGTTGTTTTACGACGAACTCCATTATCAAGCTATTTGCATTTTCTCTTTCTTGTCTCCTTCTGAATTCTGTCTTTTTCTCAATTCCATTAGTTTAATTATGTTATGATGTTGATTTCATTTTAGTAATTTGGAGATTGGAATTGTAATTGTTATGCATTCTTTAAGCAATTGTCTTAGATCCTAGATCGGATCACGAAATAATTTGAAGCACGTCATATAATATTTATTGTAGCTTAATAAACATGGTAAGATATTTTTTTAAAAATATACAATATTACGAGTATTGGCCCCTTGATGCACATTTTCTTTAGTTTTCCTCAGATAATTACCCTAGAAAAATATTATGCTTGTGAGACCTTGAATGGTTGATGATGTAGCAAATGATGAAGATATATTTTTTAGTGTATTAGATGTAGGGAATTCAGGCTCTAATTGAATCTTACGCTATTAGAATTATAATTCAAAATATAATTTCAAGGGCTTAGGTTTGTTCAAATTGATAAGACAAAACTCATAATAATATTAGTGTGTAGCTCTTCCATAATTTCATCTCTGTAGGACCAAGGAGGGTGTTTGTAGAGAGTCCGATAAGATAGTTAATGACAAAATAAAACATAGAATAGGATTCACAAGTTACCCTTTATTGATGAAGGGTACTCCCCTTACAACCAGAACAATAATGCACAACTAGGTTTACACAGCAAAATAAATGATCTTTATTGCTGACCACTATAGATTACATAGAACATGCCATTTATTTGGCTTCTTATAGGCATCTACCAAATTAGAAGATCTAAACTTACATTACGATATTCTACGAATTTCCTCTTTATTCTCCTCTCACTTTGTTCTCCGTTCTCTCTCCCCCCTTGCACATGTTCTCCCATGGCCTTTTTATTTCTCAAAATATCTCTAGGTTGGCCTTGGTCTCATGTCGTAGTATCATTCCTCACCCAATCATTTTTAAAAATCTCCAAGTCATTACATCATAGTCAGCACTAGCCAATAGAATTATATTTCACAAAAATGATGTGAAATATTCACATCACTTCGCCACGTGTCGGCCTCAAGTTCACTTGACCATCAACCACCACCGATTACTACCTATCTATTTCCATCGAGTTATCGCCCAGACTCTAGTACATCTCCCATCAATATCATCATGTCACATTGACACCACATTGTCGCTCCATCAGTGAGACCTCAAGTCACCTTCCGCCAATAAAAGGGAGTCCTAACGATGAACAAAACATACCAAAGGAACCATCGGGTCATTGGGGAAACAAAATAGAAGGTTCAACTAATGTCAATGAGTCACAATGATCGAACCATCAACCAGATTAGGGGAAATACTCCTACCAATGAAGCTCACTCCTGTTGATGAAACTCGATTGCTAAGTCACCAAAGATCATAACTTAAGAACCTCTAGTCAGAGGTTAGGAAATCTTGAAACCCCGGGACCACAAAGGAATTGCTGAATTGGAGGGTTTCAAAACTTCAGAACTCCACGACATGAGTTAGAAAAACTTGGATCTCCAGGACTCTTCACAACCTTGGCCTTTATTCAAAACAACCAAACACAGAATTTGATGATGCAAGATTACTCCTCGCCCTAGATGCTCCTACATCAAATAGCCGGGGTGGACTTGAAAAGCGACTCCATCACTTCT
Source organism: Sequoia sempervirens (assembly GCA_007258455.2). Classification (NCBI taxonomy): domain Eukaryota; kingdom Viridiplantae; phylum Streptophyta; class Pinopsida; order Cupressales; family Cupressaceae; genus Sequoia; species Sequoia sempervirens. Next base: position 99,639,004 of record VDFB02105785.1, read on the forward strand.
CAAGAGTTAGAGGAAAACCAAGATGATAGATAACCAGGTTGAATCTTCTACTGGCCTTCCTTTCCATTTCACTAGGTATTAATTGTGCTGCCTATTCCTAGTGCTTCATCCCAAATGACTATCCATGATCTCTTAAATTTCTTCTTTTTCTACTCCTAGTGCTAGAACACTCCACTATGCCTCTACCAACTCAGGCTTCTTATCTCCTTGGTGATACTTTGTCAGGTTTGAAAACATGGGTGAGACATGAATCCCACTTGGAAATTTTACCTCATATGCATTTCCTAAGTCACATTTCCTCAAAATCTTACACGGTCCAAATTTCTTTATCTTCAACTTATTGTATGTACCAACTAGAAATATTTCCTTCCTCAAATGAACCATGACTTCATCTCCAACTACAAACTACTTATGTTTTCTTTTCTGATCTTCCTTAGTCTTTTACTATGTATTCATCTTATGAATATGCTTCTTAACTTCTTCATGTGCATTCTTGATATGTTTAGCAAAATTCTCTGCTTCAACACTAAGCTTCTCTTCCTTTTCTATCTTCGTTAATTCAGTAGTAGTTCTTGGACTACTCCCATACACAATCTGGAATAGTGATCTTCTAGTGCTTCTATTGACTGTATTATTATAAGAAAACTCTGCCTATGGAAAAACCAAATCCCAACCCTTGTGTCTGTCACCAACCAAGCATCTCGACAAGTTACCCAAACTCCTATTCACCACCTCCATTTGTCCATCTGTCTATGGATGGTGTGCTATGCTAAAATTCAAATTATTTTTCAACTTCTTCCACAACATCCTCCAAAAATATCCAACAAACTTGGTATCTCGATCTAAAACTATGCTCTTTGGTAAACTATGTAGTGTTACCACCTCCTTGAAAAATAATTTTTCAACATGAACAACATCACTGGTCTTATGACATGGAATGAAGTGTGCCATCTTCGAAATTTTTTCCACTACCACAAATATGGAGTCATGACTACATTGTGTCCTCGGCAAACCAACAATGAAATCCATGCTGATATCCTCCCATGGCTTCTCAGGTACAAGTAATGACTGATATAGTTTAATACTCTGACTAGTTCCCTTCGCCATTTGACACACCCTACAACCCTACATATGAACTTCTTCATGTCCTGTTGCAACTGTGGCTAATAGTAATGTTCACTTACCATAACAATTGTCTTATCCCATCCAAAATGACCTGCTAGTCCACCACTATGCTTTTACTTGATCAATTTATCTCTCATGGAACTTTTGGAAATGCACAACTGATTCCTCCTAAATAACATACCATCTTGAATGGTATAGTCCAATCACCTTGTCCTATCCAACGTGACAGGCTCCTTGCAAGCTTTTCAAGCTTCTACAAAATTAATATCTTCTAGATACAAGCTTGTGAGGTCCTTGAACCCAACCACTTCCACTTGCAATTTCATTAACAAATTATGCCTCCTGCTCAAAGCGTTTGTGACCCTATTCGATCACCCACTCTCATGCTTTAACAAAAATGTGTAACTCTGCAAAAATTCCACCTACTTCAAATGCCTTTGGTTATGTTTTCCCTGACTGTTCAAATATTGTAAAGCTTGATGATCAGTAAACAAAACAAACTCCTTTGGAAACAAATAGTGTCTCCACTTTTTCAAAGCCTGAACTATGGTATAGAATTCTTGATCATAAACAAAATTATTTTTCTTGGCATCATTCATCTTCTCACTAAAATAAGCAACAAATTTACCTTTCTGACTCAAAACGGCTCCAATGGCACTACCACTAGCATCACAGTCTACCTGAAACACTTTATTGAAATCTGGGAGTGCCAAAACAATCTGCTCTGTGACCTTCTTCTTCAACAAATTGAAACTCTTTGCTTCTCTTGTACTCCATCTAAATTATTTTTTATCTGGGGTGCACAAATACTACTGAATCCTTTAATGAAATTTCAGTAAAAACTAGCTAGATCATGAAAAGATCTTACCTCCATAGCACTCCTTGGTGTTGGCCACTCCACAATGGCTTTCACCTTTTTTGGATCCATTTTTAGACCCTTTGCTAAGATAAGAAGTCCTAGATACACTAGTTCATGTTTCATAAAACCGCACTTCTTCAAGTTGATCAACAACTTCTCTCTCAACTTCTCAAAAACCTCTCGGATATGCATCAAGTGCTCCTCCAATGTCTTATTGAAAATCAAAATGTCAACCAAGTAAACAATGACAAACTTACCCATAAATTCTTTCAACATCTCGTTTATGAGCCTCATGAATGTGCTAGGTGCATCGGTCAGCCCAAAAAGGTATGACTAACCACTTGTACATGCCTTATTTGGTCTTGAAATTTTTCTTCCATTCATCTCCTTCTTTCATTCAAATCTGATGGTAACCACTCTTCAGGTCAGTCTTTGTGAAATACTCAACTCCACTTAGGTAATCCATTATGTCATCCATTTTCAGCAAGGGAAATTGACACTTGATTGTGATCTATTGATTCAAGAGCCATCAATAGATCACAATCAAGTATTGATTTCCCTTGTTGAAAATGGATGACATAATGGATTACCTAAGTGGAGCTGAGTATTTCACAAAGATTGACCATTTGGCTCTAGGAATCAGATACATCGATGACTAATCTTTCTTACTAGTGGTAATCCCTCAGGAACATTATCAGAAATAAGACTCTAGAATTCATCTAGCAAACCACACACTTCTACAAGAACTTCACTGCCAACTTCATTTTCAGCTCTTGGAATTAATGTAAAACACATGTGTTCGTGTCTCATACCTTCCAAGAATTTTCTTCCACAACCAAACTAATTTGTGCATTGTTGGATACCTTCTCATATGCTTCCTCGAGAGGCTTCAACTTATGTTGAACTCCATCCTTTGTTAATGAATAAGTATTCACATGTCCATCTTCTATTGCTCATTGATCAAACTACCATGGTTGACCCAACAACATGTGACAAGCATCCATGGGTATCACATCACACAAAACCTCATTCCTGTAGTTACCAACTTTGAATTTTATTAGGTATTATTCATTGACCAAGACCCTTTGATCCTTCTACAACCATGCAATCCAATATGGACTCAGGTTCCTTCACCTCTCCAACTACAATTTGGTGACCATTTCTTCTGACACTAAATTGTCAGTGCTATCTCCATCAATGATGATATTGTAGACCTTTCCTACACATTTACAATAGGTGAGAAAAAAATTCTTTCACTGGTCGGGCTCCTTCTCTTCATTCACCAAGCCCCTTCTAATAACAAGGGACTCGCCCTTTTCTACATCTTTAGACTATAAGGACCGAGTATCTTCATCTACATGGGCTACTCACGCCTTACCTTTAGGCCTCTTGTTCGCCTTCTCTTGGTGTTGTGGGCATTCATATGCCTTGTTTCCCTCTTCACCACATTGGAAGCATGTTCCTCTAAAACCTCCTCTTCTTGTTTTGCACCCAGACCTTTGTTGGCCTCTCCGATCTCCACTATTTTGCTCACAGGATGATATGAGTCATATCTTTGTTGACCTTGACTGGTATTGGATCCTTTATCCTTCCTATAATTTCCACCTTGACCTCCATATGGTCATTTACCAGTCTTTCCACCTTGACCTCATCCTCTTTGCTTACTTTCAAACCTCTTTTTCAATCACTATTTGACCTTTAGAGAAAATTAATAAGAATCTTCAATGGTAGTCATCCTTACTAGTGTCAATTCCTCCTGTATGCTAGGCTTCAACCTGTTGATACACTAAGCAACCTTCTCTTTGTTTTCCTCAGAATGTCTAGTTTGAATCAGAACCTTGTGAAATTCTTCAATGTATTTTTTCACCATCCTTGTTCCTTGTCTTAGACTATGCATTCTCTTTAGCAACTCCAGTTCATAATCCACTAGAATGAATTTTTTCTTTAATTTTGCCACCATCCTCTAACATTTGGAGATTTTATCTTTTCCTTGTCTACCTCTTTCGAGTTGGACCTCCTTCCACCAAATACTGGCATGGCCCTTCAACTTGATCTTTACAAACTTTACTCAGTGAGGATATTCAATCTCCTAGAATTTGAATAATTAGTCCATACCATTGATCCAATCGATCAATTCTTTTGGGTTCAAGCTTCCACTAAAGGTTGAGAGTTCCATCTTTGGTTTCTTTCCTAGACTAGATATTTCTCACAAAAATCTCAACTATCCAAGATCTACTTGATCCAAACTTCCTCTTCCAATTCTTCTTCTATTTCATCATCACTATCATCTCTTTCTTAGTGTGCTCCTCTTCCTCTTTAGACCTCTTCTTACAAGGATTGTATCTACCTTCTGAGGGATCTAATCTCATCTCTCGATGGATCACTTCCTCCACCACCTCTGCCTCTACCTCTACCATGTTGTGCAAGTCTTGGGGGCATCTTGTTCTTAACCCACACTTAGAAGTCCTACTACAACTACCTCGTGTTTGGCACTCCGTTACAAACTAAAGAACTCCTACTCTGATACCACTTGATGAAGGGTACTCCCCTTACAACTAGAACAATAATGCACAACTAGGTTTGCACAACAAAGGAAATGATCTTTATTACTAGTCACTACAGATTACAGAGAACATGCCATCTATTTGGCTTCTTACAAGCATCTACCGAATCAGTAGATCTAAACTTACAATATGATATTTTATGAATTTCCTCTCTATTTTCCTCTCATTCTATTCTTTGTTCTCTCTCCCCCTTTGCACATGTTCTCCCATGGCCTTTTTATTTCTCACAAAATCTCTAGGTTGGCCTTGGTCTCATGTCGTAGTACCATTCCTCACCCAATCATCTTTCAGAATCTCCAAGTCATTACATCACAGTCAGTGCTGGCCAATAGAATTATATTTCACAACAACGATGTGAAATATTCAATATCACTTCGCCATGTGTCAGCCTCAGGTTGGCTTGACCATCAACCGTCACTGACCACCACCTATCTATCTCCATCAGGTTATAGCCCAAACTCCAATCCATCTCCCACTAATATCATTATGTCACACTGACACAACATTGTTGCTTCGTTGATGAGACCTCAAGTCACCTTCTGCCAATATAAGGGAGTCCCGATGATGAATGAAACATACCAAAGGAACCATCAGGTCATCGGGGAAACAACATAGAAGGTTCCATTGATGCCAAAGAGTCACATTGATCAAACCATCAACTAGACAGGGGAAATCATCCTGTTGATGAAACTCAATCACTAAGTCGCCAAAGATCAAAACTTAAGAACCTCTAGTTGAAGGTTAGGAAATATTGAAACCTCGCGACCACAAAGGAATCACCAAATCAGAAGGTTTCAAAACTTCAAAACTCTACGACAGGAGTTAGAAAAACTTGGATCTCCATGACTCTTCACAACCTTGGCATTTATTTGAAACAACCAAACACAAAATTTGATGATGCTAGATTGCTCCTTGCCCTAGATGCTCCTACATCATCTACATAATGATATCTTGAATATTTATATATTTAGACATGTTTGATTTGTTTACTAATATTGTATACCTAAAGATTTTTTTATAGAATATTTGGTTACACATGCAATTTGAGATGCAAAATTTATGTATGTCACTAAAGTTTAATCCTCTTATTCTTTCCGTACTTCATGTGAAACTTGGAAACCCCACAAACATAATTTTCTAAGATGGACAACAAATATAAGCTCTCATAAGATTTTGTAAAACTATGTATTAGTAACTAAATGAAAATGTAAAGGCACTAACTTGCACTAGCTTAGAAAATAATAAAAATAGCATATTTTAATAAATAATAAGACAATTTTTTAAAGAAGTACTAGTTCTTTAGTATGCATTGGGTGGTTGATTTAATATTTGAAGAAACATGAGAATATAAATAAAATAACTATCATTACATCTCAAAAATCCAATCAATCTAGTTATAATTTCATTTACATGCAATTCAAGTACATCAATAAAGTTCACATAAGTAGAAATTATTTAACCATCTTTAACTAATTATAGAAACATTGTATGATTGTTTTTATATGAATTTTGAAATACTTTTAAAATATCTTATGAACATTGTGATAGTTAAGTAATCACGAACAACATATTAACAAATCTAAACCTAGGTATGTATTTCACTGTCCCATTAATTTTTTAGCAGTTATGAAAACAAATAAAACATCTAGAGGATTTATTCTTAATAGCTTCTTTAGATTAGACAAAAAATGAGCAGCATAGAGACTTTATACCTAACATACAACATTTGAGAAAAATGATTATACTAAATAGAGGACACCAAATATCCAAATGGGAAAAGGACAAATGTTGGCTAAAATTACTAATCTTTATTTTATGAAAACAAATTATATGTATAACAATCCATTCTAACCTAGATCAATTATGTAATTATTAAATGTTGTAATTTATACCAATATGTACATGACATGGATATATAATAAATTGTGTTATTGGAATGTGAATATATTCATCCTTAATGATAAAGAATATTCCATTACAATTAATCCTCAAAAGATGGTTTTATCATCATTCATAAATAATTCCATTCTTTTTGACTCAAAGAGCATGAACAAACTTTGTATCTTTTCTTTAGACCAATCAACTCATCATAAAGTATTCATCAAGCATAAACATTTATATTAGGATGCTTGTGTTCATGAAAGAGGTCCATCACATGATTCATAATCATATCAACTAGAAAAATTATCCCTATTAATATAGAAATTAAGTACCTCATATTATGTTATTTCACCATAATTCTAAATAGTAACATCTTTGGGTAGATTAAGGTCAAATGTGAATCCCTCATAATCAGAAGGTCCAAAATGGCATATTTGACCACTAAATTTATATGAACAAAGTAATCTATTAGGTAAATTCTCATGAAAGGTATATGTATTAGATTTTTATTTTCAATAGACCATATCATGTGGATCTTTAAAGTGACTCAAGGTAATCTCTTGCTATGGGTTAAGAACTTGTTGAATATTCTCAAGAGTATTCCATCTATTGTGAAATGCCATACATTGGACATCCTTATTTTGTACTCAATCTTTAAAAAAATTCAGTTCCTTCAAAATTATTTGAATTTATTTCTCAGATTTATTTTTTCGTAATATATTATATTTTACTTATTTCAATGAATTTATAAAAAACCTCTCAAAAATTTACACTTTAATAATATATTTATCTTTCACAAAAAAAATAATTCACAACTAGGACACCCTTCCTTCCTATCTCTTATTCAATCGCTTTAATTATATAAATCTTTAAGGAAATTCAACAAGACAAAAAGATGGCTGACCAAGCTCAGTCCAATTGCTTGCTACGGGTTAAAAAAGCCCAGAATTTTGTTTATCCATTAGAGTGAAAGCCAAGTGTTGTGCCCATTCTATTACACCAAGATTCCTGGCACGAGAAAATATGCTCTACTCTCTACAAAGTCAGTGAATTCCATTGAGATTTCAACATCAGATCATTGAGTCCCCACATCACCAATAGTTCACAAGCTTGTGCGGAAAAACCCACTGATAACTGCAGATTGGTGCAGGCAGCTTTCCCAGCAGATTCTTGTCTATTTGGCTTTACATGCCTTGTATTAACACCTACTCCACATCAAATCCCAATCGTCGACCAGAAGAAAGAAAAAGCTACCTTTATCATTCACTTATTTATGGTGAAAAAGAAATCACTGTGCACATACATCATTTGAGAGCCTGCAGAGAAACATACCTATCCCTACCTAACCCCATCCATATGCAATCAATTACTACATATATTGGTAGCAATTCACGTGCGCTGTTTGCTGGTGCTAAAGTTTGGTTTCTCTAACCCTAATTCCATTTAGAATTTGGTCTTTGCCACTACAGGTTAACGGGTCGTGGGCTTCGAATAATGTACAAATCATGTGTGTCACCACATCCAATAAGCGACAGATTTCCTGATATGGACAAAATTAGAGAGCGTGAACTGGTACGGCTACTCTCTGGGCCGGTCGCTAGTAAATTCGGTCATGGTCGCACTTGAGTCGGCATTATAAGTAACCGGCATATTCTTCTTTCTCACGCGTTCAGACGACTGGTTTTACTAATAAACGATATGGTATTAAGGTTTAGCCTGCTTAGAAGCTTCCTTTTAAGTAGGGAATTGTACGCTGGACCGGAAATTATTTTGTTTAAGGAAGAAAATTAACTGTGCGTTAACAGTCATGATGACAAACAAATTACAGTATGGAAAAATTTATTCTTTGAATACATTGTGAGTTGTCACAAATGTAGTAGTATTTTCAAAACCCAATTATTTTGGATTACAGACGGAGACATAGAAAGCCTCAAAAGCCATGGCGCGCTTCTGTTATGTCAGCATCAAACATGGAAATTGGCTGTCCTCATCATGTGTTTTTTTAATATTTCTCGCGTAATTTACAATGTAGAAGGGGAAATATACTTGTAAGTGTAATGGTTTAGGTTTATTATACAAATGCACTCAATTAGTCTTGGATAATAGAAATGATGTAGTTATAAGTTTTATGATGTTTTCAAGTAAAATATTGGTGAAAATTTTGTAGTTTGAATTGGTATAAAAAATTATCAATAGTGACATAGTGTGATGGTTAAATTGTAGTGTTTCTTTTGTCATCAAGATTCAAACTCCACTCAGGTGTTATTGTTGAGTATTTATATTGGGATGAGGTCCTCTTTTGTGACCTCACTGGTTCATAACTCCGGATAAAAAATATTTACCCTTTTAACAAAAAAATATGATATAGAAAACTTTGTAGATCAATGTTTTCAATCTTGATTATTGCAGGATATTTGATATTGGAATTGTGTAAATAATGTGATACAAGATGTGTTTGAGAATCTATTCATCTTCACCTTCTCAATATCCAAATCTATTAAGATCATGTCCAGAGACAATGCTAAGGAGCTTATCAAATTGATAGCTAAAACAAATTATCGTAAGTCTCATCCATATGTTAAATTAATAAAGGTGAGAATGATGATGCAAGTGATCTATATGATGTAAATTTGATTTCTTTATTGTCATATAGAATTGAACTTTTCTGTAATTTTTCTTTCTTGTGATAAAACTATTTTTTAGCATTCCTCCTGTGAAATTAACAGTACAATGAATCTTTAAATATAATGACAAAGCAATGTGTTACATGAATCTTATGCTAAGTTGTTTCATAATGAACAGTAAAAGAGCAAATTCGGTACTTTAGAATTCAAGTGTCATTGTTATGCTCCTCTAGATCAATCTTGCATCTCTTGTAAACAATCCAAAGTATAAAATGTTGATTTTAAGATGGGAAATAAATATTATAAATTAATATAAATGGAGTGATATAAGAATTAATAAACACACAATTATGAGCTAACATATTATCACAAGAAAACATCTTTAAAAAATTGACTTCCATTTATATAAAAAGCAAAACGACAGGCAATAGAAAATGACAACAGAATTTTTATTCATGAGAAGGCATGATCAGATTGAAATTCTAGGCGTGGAACTCAGCATAGCATGTCTGCCATTAATAAGAGCTTTCATGTATAGAGAGCAGATTGAATCTTAGTCAATGGGACAATCATATGCCTGTCAATTGCCAGCGTGGACTTTGCCGACTGAACAGCCAGCATTGCTGTGGCGTCAGCTTTGCAGTCGCACAGTATAAAGAAAGAGGTCGCATGTGAGTCTGCACTCTGTGTTGTTTAGCGTGTATGTCGTCCGCACACTACAGTTAAATGAATAGCGGCATTGGCATTGCCTGGTAAATAACAGAAGAATCTGTCTGTTACCGTATCAGTTGGACGGACATACACACAGAACTATTGTCTTGTCCGTTTCACTGGGAGACCCGCAGTTAAAAATAATGACTTGACGTCACTGACACCACGCTATCCTTGTTTTCTGCTTTCAGTTTTCTCTGTCACCGACCGTTTATTGCCAGCAGGCTGCAGTTCACTTTTTATAAAGAGAGAGAAAACAATTTAACAAGAGGATTTGTGTTACTAGGTACAATTATATCAGTTTCTGTGAGTAGATTCAACCAAGAATTGATCTCCCGAGGAAAACGTGTGGCCTCCTATTTAAGAGGAAATCCAAATTGTCACTGAAAGGAAGACGATGTTGCTATGGACAAGTTCATAAATTCCTAGAATATGACTCTAAATAGTATTTAGAGTATAATTATTTTTTAATAAGTTTTATTTAATTTGTAATCATATTGAATGATAATGGCTCATTATTCATAGAAAAGGATGGGTGGTAAAAGGTACATATCAAAGTTAAGATGGGGAAAATTTTTAAACATTCACAAGTCATAGGGTCAATTTTGAATGACACACTATAAAATGTAAATAGTTAAAACAACTTTAGTAGGAGGAAGGTCAATGTCATCATAATTTCTCCATACATAAGGCAAGATTGTCAACAATTGGCTCCCAACCAATAAGTTTGTATTGTTTGTTATGCTCTTATGCATGTTATATGATGTGGATGTTTAATATTCTGTAGAGATGAGAAGTAAGCACACAGTTTAAACTTTAGGAAGTCAAGTTATTTCAAATTGTTGAAAATATAATAAAGTAGTTCAACAAGTTCTCATTTTTGACAGCTCAATAGTTGAAATTTTTGTTTCATTATAGTAGTTTTTTAATTGATTTTCATCTCATGTACTATGAATGTTGTCTAGCTAGAGTGTATTTCACCATAAGAACTATTAGTTTCTAGTTTAAAATTTTACCTTCAAATAGGATGTTTGGATTCCTCTTGCATATAGCCTTGGACATAACCCAATTCAACAAGACATTAATTGAGTAGAGTACAAGGCCTAACAACACCTTGCTACTTTTTGGAATTCTTTTTGAGGAAATGTTTTACACTAAGTTTAGTGTAGAAAAATGCATCCCTTTACATTTTCACACTTGTTTAATTTAAGTCCTCCCTCTTGAAATTTGGCTTATTCATGACTTAATAGGTCCTATTTTGCATCCACAAGCCTAGTAAATTACATTTTTCTAAGGAGAATCTCGACATTTAATAAATGACACTTCATGATTTAACATTTTGGCTATGTGTTCTAGATATAGAGATATGAGACTCATACACCAATGGGGCATATGTGTCCTTCCTAGGTCTAGGGCTTGAAATTTAAATGTCATATTAAACATCACACTTTTCAAGGTATATGTCCTAGGTTTTAGGTCTTGGGATACACCCTTTAACCTAGGAACTATTTTAATTTAAATTCTTGATGGGATTTTATTTTCCTTAGTTTCAATTTTCAAATGTTGGCTTGTGTTGTAATTTCAAGAAATCAAGAGTAAACAAGTATGAATACACAGTTATTTCACATAATTTCTCCTAGCAAGATTTCAAGTCATCTAAGACTTTCAAGAGAGCATTCCTAAGGAAAGATTATGAGATTAAAAGCATTCAAGAGAAAATCATCAAGCATTTGGAGCAACATTCAAGATTCAAGCATCATGTCAAAGTCTTCATGCATCATGTGTGTTTGTGAGCTAACATTTATGATGTAGGTTTCATGATTCAAGCAAGCATTCAAGACAAAGTTTCAAGCATTCAATCAAGAGTCAAGATCCACATTTATGCTAGCCATTTCACACAAGTTTGCAACCTTCATTTCAAGGGTTTGGTGAGTTGCAACATTGCATTTGTTCATTCATCAGTCCTTCTGATGAAAGGTCCTCCCCTTTCCTATAGAATCTCACCACACACACACAAAAAGAGAAACTAGATGCAAGAAGAGAACAAATATGTTAATTTCTTACTAGAATGAAATTACATATTATATGCCATCTTATAGGCTTCTTAAATGCATTTTCCGATAGATAGATCTGAGTTTCCCTTTGTTTTGTACTATAGGCTATTCCCACACTTCCCTTTGATGCCCCTGTTCTTGCATTCCTTTGTTGTTTATATTTTCCCTCAAGTTCTCCAAGTCGGCCTTGATCTTTCCCACTTCCATGTCATAGTACCGCTTATCATCCAATGACCATCAAGCACAAGCCTTGAAATTCGTTTAACCAATAGCCTGATGTTGATTCACAATGAAGATATGTAATCAATTACTATCGTTCTGCTACATGTCACCCTCTGGTTTGCTCAACCATCTCACACCCATCAATCACTACCATTGGCCTATCGCGGATTCCTTGAAGTTTATAACCGAGTCGTGGGGCTGTGAGGTTCCCTAACTCCCCGATCTCCCTAATTGCACTTCTTCCATTGGTCCATCACTGAGACTCACTTCCTTGTCCTATCGATACACCCAAGTCCTCTTGATGTCATTTGTTAACTTCCTTATGAATTATAGGCTATCACTCGGACATCAAATGTCATCTTGTCAATCACTTAGTCTCCCATCGATGAAAGCAACCCCGTTTCACTCTTCCACCATCAGGTCATCGTTGGGACATAGAATAGGGTCCTGTTGAAATGTTAACCTCCTAAAGACATATCAACCCATTGTTGGGACATTGAATGCTATCCTACCGATAAGTAATCCTCTTGCCAATGTAACTCATGCACTTCCAATACCATCGCTATGTCGCTAGAATGGGTAAACACCTCCTCTTGATAAGCCAAGTTTTGTCAACGAGGGAACCATGCTAGACAAAGGGGAGGTGGAGCATGATGCTCCTGCATCAAACTCCCTAGGTGAATAATAAATCATGTATTCTTGCACATGGTGTCTATTGTGTCATCCTTCTTTTTCCTCCTCTTCAAACATCTTGCGAAAACATTCACCATTCTCTACCAACACTAGATTCTTTTGCTTTTCCCCCTCATGGACTGATGTCCACCAAAGCCCAACCTCCTTTGCCAAATACTTTCCTCACTCCTCTCCTCCTCTGTGGGTTCAAACCCACCTCTCACCATCCAACTCCACCAAAAATAACCTACAATATCTTCATCCATTTCTACACACAACCACACAACATCTGCTACATGCTCTTCTGCTCTATCAAACTCACTTTTTACTACTGCATCTGAAAACAAAATAACATCACATAACTGATTTACCTCATTTGCATTCATAGCTGCAACATCGAACTTCACTACAATGTTTTCCACCTCATTACTTAAAATTTCTCACTCTTCTTTCTTCGCTACAACATCAAGCTTCATCACCCACTCATCTTTAATCATCAACAAACTAGCCAACTAATCCTATTCACCATGCTTCACTACTGCAACCTCTTCACTACTCACCTCCATCTTTTCTTCTTCTCTCTTCATGCCTTCCTCATGGCATGTCTCGACTGCCACTTCTTCATTGGGAGGGGCTAATCTTACTTCTTTCATTTTCCATCTTGGGCTACTTTCTTCTTTCTTCTTTCTTCTTCTCATTCCTCTTTACCACTTTCCTCTCACTATTTTATGCTTTTCCTTAAATCATTGTCTTCAATGGTTCACACAATTCCTCGAGCCTCACCTCGTTGTTTCTCACTTCTTCACAAACTATATTTCCAATCTTTTCAATCATTTCATCCTCCACTTTATCCCAATACTACTCCCAAAATAGTATCTGCACGGGTCTCCTCACGACCGAGCCCATTTCACTTGCTACAATCACTCACTCTACAAACACAGATCCTTCCTACAACAAATATCTTTAGGATTCAAGCGCTCTGTAGTTTCAAGTCTGTTCTCACCTGCAATAATCTCTTCTAGAACTCAAACCCTCTATAGCTATAGGTACTACTCTCACGCAACTATCCTCTACCTAACAAAGATTCTAGAAGATACTTCCTCTACCCACCTTCTCTTGGTGGAGGAACTCTACACCTTCTACCCAACTTTATCTCTACTAGAGGATAGCAGTTACAGACCCTCTTTTATGCCTACAACAAACATGCTTTCCATGACTCTTTCTCAACTCTTCACCCGTAGGTCTTTTGGCTTCAATCCACATTCACAGGTCTTGCTACAACTACCTCATGTTCGACACTTTGTTACAAACTCAGGGCAACCTTCTCTGGTACCACTTGATGAAGGGTCCTCCCCTTTCCTATAGAATCTCGCCACACACACACATAGAAAGAGGAACCAAATGCAAGAAGAGAAAAAATATGTTCATGTATTACTAGAATGAAATTATAGATTACATGCCATCTTATGGGCTTCTTACATGCATCTGCTGATAGGAAGATCTGATTTTCCCTCTATTCTATATTGTAGTCTATTCTCACACTTCCCTTCAATGCCCCTTGTTCTTGCATTCCTTCATCACTTATATTTTCCCTCAAATTCTCTAGGTTGGCCTTGGTCTTTCCTACTTCCATGTCATAGTACTGCTCATCATCCAATGAACATCGAGCACAAACCTTGAAATTTGTTTGAACAATATCCTAACACTGATTCACAATGAAGATTTGCAATCAATGACTATCGTTCCACTATCTGTCACCCTCTAGTTTGCTTGACCATCGCTCACCCATTGATCATTATTGTTGGCCTATCACAGATTCCTTGAATTTTATAACCAAGTCATGGGGTTTTGAAGTTCCCTAACTCCCTGATCTCCTAACTTGCACTCCTTCCATCGGTCTATCATTGAGACTCGCTTTAACGTTCTACTGATACACCCAAGTCCTCTCAATGAATTTTCTTAACTTCCTTACAAATGTTGAGTTGTCATTGGGACATCAAATTTCATCCTACTAATCACTTAGTCTCTCATCGATGAGCACAACCCTGTTTCACTCTTCCACCATTGGGTCATCACTAGGAAATAGAATAGGGTCTCGCCGAAATGTTAACCTCCCACCAATGACATACATTCTGCCAACTCCTAAAGAGATATTGCCCCATCACTGGGACATTGGATTTTGTCCTACTGATAATTAATCCTCCCACCGATGTAACTCATGCACTGCCAATACCATCAATTTGTCATCGGAATGGGTTAACACCTCACATTGATAAGCCATGTTCTGTCGATGAGGAAACAATGCTATCCAAAGGAGAGGTGGAGCATGATGCTCTTGCAATAGACTCCCTAGGTGAATAAGAAATCATGTGCTCCTACACATGGTGTCTACTATGTCATCCTTCTTTTTCCTCCTCTTCCAACATCTTACTAGAACATTCACCATTCTCTACCAACACTGGATTCTTTTGCTTTTCCCCCTCATGGACTCATGTCCACCAAAAATTGACCTCCTCTACTAAATACTTTCTTTACTGCTCTCCTCCTTTGTGGGTTCAAACACACCTCTAACCATACACCTCCACCAAAAACAACCTGCAATATCTTCAACCATTTCTACACACAACCACACAATATCTGCTACATGCTCTTGTGCTCTATCCAATTCACTTTTTACTACTACATCTGAAAACAAAATAACATCACATTACTAATTTACCGCATTCACATTCACATCTACAACAATGAACTTCACTGTGATGTCTTCCACCTCATCATCTACAACTTCTCGCTCTTCTTTCTTCATTGCAACATCAAGCTTTGTCACCCACTCATCTTTAATCATTAGCAAACTAGCCAACAAATCCTCTTCACTACTCACCTCCATCTTTTCTTCTCCTCTCTTCATGCCTTCCTCTTGGCATGTCTCTGTTGCCACTTCTTCATCAGTAGGATCTGCTCTTACTTCTTCCTTTTTTTATCTCAAGCTGCTTTCTTCTTTCTTCTTCTCATTCCTCTTTACCAATTTCCTCTCACTCTTTCCAACACCCTTTTCTACTTTTGTTTGAATCATCTTCTTCAATTCTTCACATAATTCCTCGAGCCTCACCTCGTTCTTTCTCACTTCTTCACAAACTATTTGTCCCATCTTTTCAAACATCTCATCCTTCACTTTATCCCAATACTACTCCTAAAACAGTATCTACACAGGTCTCCTCATGACCCAATCCATTTTTCCTACTACAATCACTCACTCTGCAAACACAAATCCTTCCTACAATGAATCTCTTTAGAATTCAAGCCCTTTGTAGTTGCAAGTCTCTTCTCACTTGCAACAATCTCTTCTAGAACTCAAACCCTCTACAATTACATGTACTACACTCATGCAACTATCCTCTACCCAACAAAGATATTGAAAGATGCTTCCTCTACCCATCTTCTCTTGGTGGAGGAACTCTACACCTTCTACCCAGCTTTATGTTTGCTTGAGGATAGCAATTACAAACCCTATTTCATTCTTGCAACAAACATGATTTCCATGAATCTTTCTCATTTCTTCACCTGCACGTCTTCTAGCTTCAACCCACACTACTAGGTCCTATTACAATTGCCTCATGTTCAGTGCTCTATTACAAACTCAAGACAACCTGCTCTGATACCACTTGATGAAATGTTCTCCCCTTTCCTACAGAATCTCACCACACACACACACAAAAAGGGAAACCAAATGCAAGAAGAGAACAAATATGTTCATTTATTACTAGAATGAAATTACAGATTACATGCCATCTTATGGGCTTCTTACATGCATCTTTCGACAGGAAGATTTGAGTTTCCCTCTATTCTTTACTATAGGCTATTCTTAGACTTCCCTTCAATGCCCCTTGATCTTGCATTCCTTCGTCGTTTATATTTTTCCTCAAGTTCTCCACATCGGCCTTGATCTTTCCCACTTCCATGTTGTAGTACCACTCATCATCTAATGACCATCAAGCACAAGCCTTAAAATTCATTTGACCAATATCCTAAGGTTGATTCACAATGAAGATTTGTAATCAATGACTATCATTCTGCTATGTGACACCCTTTGGTTTGCTCGGCCTTCACTCACCCACTAATTATTATCGTCGGTCTATTGTGGATTCCTTGAAGTTTATAACCAAGTTGTGGATCACTTAGTCTCTCACAGATGAACACAACCCATTTCACTCTTCCACCATTGGGTCATTGCTAGGACATAGAATATGGTCCCACCAAAATGTGAACCTCCTGCCGATGACATACATTCTGCCAACTCCTAAAGAGATATCAGCCTATCACTAGGACACTAGATACTATCCTCTCAATAATAAATCATCCCATCACTGAAATTGACGTACTACCAATACCATCACTCTATTGTCAGAACGAGTAAGCACCTCATGTTGATAAGCCAAGTTCTATCGATGAGGGAACAATGCCAAACAAAGGGGAGGTGAAGCACGATGCTCCTACATCAGACTCCCTAGGTGAATAAGAAATCATGTGCTCCTACACATGGTATCTACTATGTCATCCTTCTTTTTCCTCCTCTTCCAACATCTTGCCAAAACATTCACCATTCTCTAGCAATACTGGATTCTTTTGCTTTTCCCCTCATTGAATCATATCCACCAAAGCCCAACCTCCTTTTCCAAATAGTTTCCTCACTCCTCTCCTCCTCCATGGGTTCAAACCTACCTCTGACCATCCACCTCAACCAAAAACAACATATAATATCTTCAACCATTTCTACACACAAACACACAACATCTTGCTCTTGTGCTTTATCCAACTCACTTTTTACTACTGCTTCTAGAAAAAAAAAATCACATAATTGATTTACCTCATTCACATTCATAGTTGCAACATTCAACTTCACTTCGATGTCTTCCACCTCATCAACTATAACTTCTTGCTCTTCTTTCTTCATTGCAACATCAAGCTTCATCACCCACTCATATTTAATCATTAGCAAATTGGCCAAAAAATCCACTTCACCATGCTTCACTACTACAACCTCTTCACTACTCTCCTCCATCTTTTCTTCTTCTCTCTTCATGCCTTCCTCATGGCATGTCTCTGCTACCACTTCTTCATCAGTAGGGGCAACTCTTACTTCTTTTGTTTTCCATCTTGGGCTGCTTTCTTCTTTCTTCTTCTCATTCCTCTTTACCACTTTCCTCTCACTCTTTCCAAAGCTCTTTTTTCTTTTACTCAAATCATCTTCTTCAATGCTTCACACAATTCCTCGAGCCTCACCTCATTCTTTCTCACTTATTCATAATCTATCTAGCCCATCTTTTCAATCATCTCATCCTCCACTTTATCCCAATACTACTCCCAAAATAGTATCTGCATGGGTCTCCTCATGACCCAACCCATTTTTCCTATTGCAATCACTCACTCTATAAACAAAGATCCTTCCTAAAAAAAATCTCTTTAGGATTCAAGACCTCTATAGTTGCAAGTCTCTTCTCACTTGCAACAATCTCTTCTAGAACTCAAACCCTATGCAATTATAGGTACCACACTCACGCAACTATCCTCTACCCAACAAAGATTCTAGAAGATGCTTCCTCTACGCACCTTCTCTTAGTGGAGGAACTCTATACCTTCTACCAAGCTTTATCTTTGTTAGAGGATAGCAGTTACATACCCTCTTTCATGCCTACAAAAAACATGCTTTCCATAACTCTTTGCCAACTCTTCACCTGTAGGTCTTCTGGCTTCTACCTACACTCACAGGTCCTACTGCAACTACCTCATGTTTAGTGCTCTATTATAGACTCAAGACAACCTACTCTAATACCACTTGATGAAGGGTCCTCTCCTTTCCTACAGAATCTCACCACATACACACATAGAAAGAGCAACCAGATGCAAAAATAGAAAAAACATTTTCATTTATTACTAGAAAGAAATTATAGAGTACATGCCATCTTATGGGCTTCTTACATGCATCTACTGATAGGTAGATCTAAGTTTCCCTCTATTATGTATTGTAGGCTATTCTCACACTTCCCTTCAACACCCCTTGTTCTTGCATTCCTTCGTCATTTATATTTTCCCTCAATTTCTCCAAGCCGGCCTTGATCTTTCTTGCTTCCATGTCATAGTACCACTCATCATCCAATGACCATCGAGCACAAGCCTTAAAATTCATTTGACCAATATCCTAATGTTGATTCACAACAAAGATGTGTAATCAGCAACTATCATTCTGCTATGTTTCACCCTCTATTTTTCTTGACCATTACTCACCCAGCAATTAGTACCGTCGGCCTGTTGCGAATTCCTTGAAGTTTATAACCAAGTCATAGGGTTGTGAAGTTCCCTAACTCCCCGATCACCTGACTTGCACTACTTCCATTAGTCCATCACTGAGACTCCCTTCCCCATCCTATTGATACACCCAATTCCTCTCAATGTTGTTTTTCAACTTCCTTATGAATGTCGGTCTATTGCTGTGACATCAAATGTCATCCTGTTGATCACTCAGTCTCCCACTGATGAACGCAACCTCGTTTCACTCTTCCACCATTGGGTCATTGCTAGGACATAAAATAGGGTCCCACCAAAATGTTAACCTCCTACCAATGACATACATTCTGCCAACTCCTAAAGAGATATTGGCCCATTGCTAGGACACCAGATGTTGTCCTGTCAATAAGTAATCCTCCTGACGATGTAATTGATGCACTACCAATACCATCACTCTATCAATAGAATGGGTAAACACCTCCTATTGATAAGCCATGTTCTACCGACAAGGGAACAACAGTGGCTAAAGGGGAGGTGGAACATGATGCTCCTGCATCACCTTTCATTCATGTTTCATTTCTCATTAAGGTTTAATTACCAAAATAGGGCTTGACCAAGGAAAACCCCCATTCTCTAACAAAATAACATTTTTCTCCCTCTTGATGTGTGTTTGAAAATTTAGGTGAATTGGAGCTTGAAGATCCTTTGAAGAAAAAGTTGCAAAAATTGTCAAAGTTGTCAAGAAGTTGGCATCTTCACGAAAGCTCACCTATAAACCATAATTTAGACTTTCAAGGCTTGAAGATTAGATAAGAAGAAAGGTACAAAACATCACTAGAGGCTACAAAAACATCATTCTAATTCTTGCAAGTGGATTCATACACCCAACCTGGTGTATTAGTCCTTGGTAAGACGTTTCAACAGTATTCAGGAGTGTTGTATCTAGGATCAGAACATTTAGAAAGATCCTGAAAAACCTTATAGCAAGACACATATGCCCAGTCTAGCATATTAGTCTCAATGCAACCTTAGAAAGTAGTTTTCAGAGTTTTTAGACCTTGTTTTGACATCTTCATTTCATTAGGTACTTTATCATTTCCATTTAATTTATCAGTCTGATTTCATGTTTTAAAGTTCTTAGGTTACATAGTGAGATTGCATAAGTGTTTTCATTTCTCCTTTTGAAGCATTATTTAGTGCTAAACCCCATCCAATTACACTAGGAACCCACTACATTTCTTTATTGAGTCGATTTACCTAAGTGTTGATAGTCACTTGATTAAGAGATATAGTTTCCTAATGAAATAAAGAGAAATATAGAGGCTTATGACACCTTCATTTTGGTGAACACTTATCCCCCCTTTTTTTCTTCATTTCATTTTGGAAAACTCGACCTTTGGACCCTTGAACTTCTGATTTGGAGACCATTGTGATTAATTCCTTTGTTTCACTTGTGATAAGAGTTTTCAATGTGCTTCTCGCCTCCAGTTTTGGTTGTGTTGAGGAGGTTTCTACGGTCTCCATTATTTCATATGAAGGAGAATCCATAGATCTAGGTTGCATTATCTTTTCATTATATTTACATTAGTTGAATTGCATTTAGGGCTCCTAAAGTCTGCATTAGTGAAAAGTGCATATAGGTTGCATTTTTGCATGTTTGCATCATCTAATTTCATCGAAAATAAAAAAAAATTGTATTATTATTGTGTAGTAATTACATTTAGAATCATTCTTCATTCATTTAGTATTAGATTTACATTCAAATTGCATCTCATATTAGATCACTTTGTTCTCTATTTCACATTTGTATATAAATCCAATTGCATAGAAATTTGTAATTGTAAACAGTCAAATGAACACACAATATAGAGACATAGAAACAAGTTCAAAATTTGGTGATTTAGTCTTAAAAACCCTAACTAGGACTCATATGTCTATCTAGGTGTATTTTTCCCTATATAGGTCTTTTTGAAAAATTCTAGTATTGTTTACTCTCTATTTTTCATAGTCTAAACCTTCCAAAAACCCTAAGTGGGACTCATATGCCCAACTGGGCATACTAGTCCCTGATTAGGTCTAAGTTTTCATTTTAGAACATTGAAATTTTGTTATTTGTGCTTATGCTTGTTGGCTTTAGAAACTACTATTTCAATTTGTAGAATTACTATCATTCGCAATCTTTTCATAATTGGTTCCAAAGCATATTATTTATCTTGTGTTCATTGCATTTATCTTGCATTCGTTATCCTCCCTTGATTGTACCTTGTATGAGCTTTGGAACTTGGTGTCCTATTGCTAATACTATAGTGAGATGTAGGTCGAGACTCATGTCATCTCATGATAGTACACTCATCGTGGATCTTGGGTTATCTAGCTATTTCACTCATAGTGTTGACACTAGCTCACTAGGTATGGACCATAAACTTTTATAACTCTATAATTCTTATACCTACCTTACCTAAAAGCAATGTGAAAAGTGATGAAACAATGGTTGCTAGTGTCCCCCAAGAAAACATAATCCAAATCCATGAAAAATTGGCATGTCTACAAGACCTTGTGAGTACTGAAAAAATTTCCAATATTGCTATCCCTACCATAGATAACATACATTGAATGATTGAAATTGAAAAGGGATTAGAGATTACATGTAGCCTAGCTCATATTTTTGGAAAACACCTTACCTCAATGACTAGTTGTTCTCAAACTTCAAACAATGCTCAAAGTCAAGGAGGAACTCAAATTCCTACCCCTACAACCATTTCCTCTATTCCTACCTACACTAACCCTCAAGTTACCAAAATGATGCAACCTACTAGTAATGTCATTTCTAACTTGGGTATTTCTAGTGGCAATCCTTATACATATGTGAAATCTAACGTCATATTTGCTACAACCTCACCTCCCATAATTTTTCCATTCACTTACCCCCCAAACACGTATACACCTCCACCATATTCACCTCCATACCAAAACAAAACCATTGACACCATGCTTGACCAAGTTTTGCAAAATGTTTCATCCCTTCAATGAAAAATTTCCACCATAAACCAAAATCAAAATGGCCAACCTTCATACTATGTTAGAAGAAATCTCTTATCCTTGGAGATATTAAGAATTCCAATACCACAAGGTATTGAGATTCCTATATTTGAAAAATATGGAGGAAAAGGAGATCCTTGTAACCATGTTTCCTCTTACACCACCTTATGCAATGATTTCATCCTTGAAGATAATCTTGGCTAAGCTTTCCCCTAGGTCCTTGAAAGTTATTGCCTTGGAATGGTTTTTCTTGTTATTGAATAACTCATCTCATTCATTCAATGAACTTATTGATGCCTTTATCAACTATTTCGAAGTGCATATGACTCCTAAGGTCACATTAGCTTATTTGATGAGATGTAAGCAAAAGGATGATGATAAGGTCGTTAACTTAATTTCACAATACCAATTAATTTATTCCCAACTCAACATAAAAATTCTTGATTGCGACTTGCAAAAAATGTTCATTGAGAACATACAAAATAAGATTCAAGATAAGCTTGGCATGATTAAATTTCCTTCCTTCGTACACTTTTCCACTACCCTTCGTGATTATCAAAACTTGTTTAGTAGTCATGAAACAAAACCCACCTCTAGCCATCTTGAAAAGTCCAAATCAACAACTCAAAACAACTACCAACCTTTCAAGAAACCAAATAAGGGCTTTCTCCAATTAAATCCCCCTCAGCCAACTCAACATGTTGATACCCAAGTGGCTGCTATAAAGAAGAAAAATCCTTTTACATTTGGCGATCTGAATAGAAAAATTAGTCCCTTACCTAGTACCCTTCATAACACCATGTTACAACTTCTAGAAAAGAACTTAATTTCCCTACCTCTTGTTAAAGCTCCTGATCCTACCAAGCCATTACCTTCAAACTTTATAGGTCAAACTCCTATTGTCTTTTTCACCATCAAAATGGACATGATATAGAGCATTATAAGTGTCTTAAACACATGGTGTAAGACCTCATTGATTCCAATCATATTCAAATTGATGGTGTCAATGATTGAGGTAATAATTCTATTGCCCCTCCCAATCAAAACCTACAAATATTTACCAACCCAATGCCAAATCATAATATTTCATTTGTCAAAGCTAGTGAAACTAAGAATGATGTAATGAATGTTGACACAAATGATGATAACATGGATAAGAATGAACAAAGTCCTATGGATAATATGGTTGGATTGATTGAAATTCAAGATCATAAGGGCTAAACCAAAATGACTCTTTACATTTCTTTCTCACAAAAGGATATAATAAAACATGCACCTGATGGTCCTCTTTACATAGCTGGCCGAATCAATGACAAGATAACTAATGAGTTATTAATTGATCTGGTCTACATGGTGTATAGAAGCGAATTTTAACCCCATGTGCAAATTTCCCTTTTGTCCTTTACCCACCTTAGAAAACCAAGTTTAGAGGCTTAATTCCACCTAAGCCCATTGTTTGCATCCCACTTGGCACCTGTTTTGAGTTTGGGTGGAGGAATTTCTATTGGGGATGCCCACGCAGTGCGTAGATGTCTGTGCAGTGTGCTTACGTCCCTGGTAGATTCCTACGGATGAACCTGCAGATGCGTTACTCTTCTCATTGGAGGTGAAGTTGTAACGCCCCCTTCAGCTAACCAACCCAAATATGGTTATTTTTCTCCATCCCTTCTTCAAATCCAATCCTTAAACAAGCATTTCATCTTCTTCCAAGCATTGAGCTCACTCTTCACCACTTCAAGCATTCAATCCAACACTTCTAGCAACATTCCAAGCATTTCATTGAAGCCAAAAGCAACACTCCATCACTTCAATAGAGCATGTTTGGGACCACACCATTGCAGTAGAGGCTCGAGTACTCTCATTTCTCCCCCAAGCAGCTTTGAGTGCTCTTGGTAAGGGTGGTAAGCTTCCCTCTCCTCTCCTCTATCACTTGGTTGAGTAACATAACACTATTTTGTAGTGCTTATTTTCTCTTTACTACATTATTTCCTTCATCTCATTTCCTTGGCTATTCGTGGAGGTGGAAACACCTAAACAAGGGTCTGACTGAGGTAGGCCCCTATACAACCACCCAACATTTTCCCTCTTTCTATGCGTAGGTGTGGATGCTTCTCATAGAACTAGCTAGCAAACGAGTTCCTTGGTGATATTCTCGTTATCTTCGTTACTCTTGCATATTTGCTTTATAATATTAGAGAGTATTTAATTTATCTAGTTGCATCATTCTAGCCCTTTAGTTAGTCAACTAGGTTGTTAGCTAGTTTTGTTGGCTTAACCTCATCTTTACTGTTGTCTGGTTGCATGAACGACAGTGCACTATGGTGACGTCTTGAGATCACGCTTCTGTCCTCAAACATAGAGCTTTCTAAGACATAGTGTTAGACCTATAAACTAGCTTGTTTAGCCTCTTCCTATATTTCGGGTTTGTAGAGTAACTGAGAGGCCCCATGGTCCCCGTTACTCTCACCTCACATTTCCTAAACATTACACTTAACTGAGGTAAGTTAGGGTAGCCTCTCACATCTTGACCCTCTGTGACCTAGGGTCTTACACACGGTGGTCCCCCTCTCTTACATTTTTAGTGAACCTGACATGAACCAACATCTGTTCATCTATTGGTGTTGAAACTTCCCTTGGGTACTTCATGATTGTTGTGTTCTTAAGCATTGTGAAGGTTTATAAGCATCACAACCCAATCCACAACTTTTGGGTATATCATTAGGAGAAGTGTACGACACCTTCCAATGGAAAGGATGAAGGTCTCAATTGGTCTCTCTACAAGCCTTTTCTCTAGCCCTACCATTAGTTTGGCTGCACAGGAGTAGTTGTTAGGGAATGAGATGGGATTTTTTGATGAAACTAATCACATTCTCACTCCCCTTGTGTCTCCTACACCATCATCAGTGGATGAGCATGATGCCATTCAAATTATTGCAGAATACATTGCCACCCTTGCTAAAGGATTGGGCGACTGAGAAAACCACTTGGAAAGAAATCTAAAGATGGCTAGAGCCACTTGGGTTATTAGTGAGTTAAAACATATGATGGGTAAAGATGGAATAGGAATAGAGCTTCTAAGTAGTCTCCTTATTCTTTCCAAAGCGTGTGCTCCTTCGAGCAACCCTAGTTTTGCACAAGGAGTCACTTTCAAATAGCGTTGATGCCTCCCAATTCCATTTACATGGCCGACGTGGTCCCTTCTATCAGTATCCCTTCTTCCCCTAAGAAACCCAAAACTATCAAAGTGAATAAGGTCCCTTTGGGCTTTATCTTTACCCCTTTTGTCACCTCTAGTGGTGGAGGTTTTGGCAAGCTGAGTGGTGGAGGCTTTGGTAGTGGTGATGGATTCGGTAATGGATGTGGTACTAGCAGAGGTGGCTCCAGTGGAGGTCATGGCGGTGGTTCTAGTGGTGGCTCTAGCAAAAGTCATATTGGTGGCAGTTCTAGAGGTGGGATTGGTAGTGGTTCTAGGGGAGGTTCCTTTGGCCCTCCTTCTTCTAATGACCCTATTTTGAACACTCTTCTTCAGAATATGGGTAAGATGCAGATCTAGTTAGCGAGCCTTTCCCAAGCCTCTACCCAACCTATCTTCCATCCTTTCTTTTGATATAGTCCATTGTCAGTTGCAATATTGAACACTCCTTTCCCTCCAGGAATGGAGATCCCTAAGTTTGAGAAGTATGGTGGTAAGGGAGATCTGTAGACACACGTGTCTATCTTTAATGCCCTATGCACCGACTTCTTCCATCACGATGCGTTGATGGCTAAACTGTTTCCTCGATCTCTCAAGGACACAACACTTGAATGGAATTGTTCCTTGCCTAGAAATTTTATTTTTTCATTTGACCAACTTGTTAATCAATTCCTTAGACAGTTCCAAGAAAACATCAAGCCAAAGATAACCCTTTCAGATCTTGTCTGATGTAAACAAGGAGATAATGAAAGGATTATTGATTTCATAGCATGCTACCAAGCGCTCCTCTCACAAATCTCGTATTAGCTACCTGATTCCGACATGTAGAAGGTGTTCATAGGCAACTTACAAAGGAATTGGCAAGATAAGTTCACCTTGATGAAATACCCTTCTTTCGTGTATTTGTGTGCAGCTTTACAAGAGTACCAGCAAATAGTTGTGTAGTTTGGGGATTCTTCCTTGCACTCCCATTTTGAGGGAAAGTCCATCATATCAATCTCTGGGAAAGGAAAATCCATTGTGACTGTAGTAGCCATTGTTGATGACAATGGCCTCAAATGCAACTGAAAGTTCATGAATTTGTCAAAATCTTATACTTCCATCTTACAAAAGTTATTGAAGGATAAGATCATAACTTTATCGACCCCTAAGCCTATTAAGGAACCCTACCCTAATTGGTATGATGGGAGCACTTATTTCCAGTACCATTGTGTTAATGGACATGATACTAGACACTGTATGTAGCTATGTCATGAGATACAAGACCGCATCAGGGATAGTATGATTCATCTCGATGGGAATAAACAGAACGCTAACAAATTAGTGGTGAAAGCTAATACTAAACTATAGATATACATAGACCCATTTCTGTCGCATCTACTAACATGATTATCGATCCCACTAATTTTTCACTCAACCCGAGGCCTATGTTAATATGGTCATTGTAACTTCCACTATTCCACCCGCACTTGGTTCGCCGGACATTACATTCACATCACAGGATTTACCCTTAAACAACAAACCTTCACCTCTCTATATTCCCACTCATGTCAATGTTAGCATTGTGACAGGAGTCTTGATTGACCCCTCAAGCCATGTGAATGTTATCATTGAAAAAACATTAGTAATAAATTCATTGCAAAAGGAAAAATATGAAGAAACAAAATCTACCATTCGTACACATGATGGTATGAGTCTCATACCCTATGGCTCGATAACCTTGTCCATTCTGGTTGGACCCAGAATTGTTGACATGACATTCAATGCTATCCTAAAATTGAATCTACTCATAGTGAAGCTGGGCATTCCTTGGCTAGCTTCCATGAATGGGATCACCTTCGTTATCCATAAGTGTTTAAAGTTTTCCCACAAAGGTGTCATGCATGTAGCACATGACACTAGATATTAGCCCTTGGTATCCAATGGTGGATACTCATTGGATCACTTTTGGCCCTCCCCAGTTGGCCCACTCCCTTTGAGAATGAACCTACTTTACAAGAACTATGCAAAGTATAAAATTGGGGGCAAAGGAGAGCCAAAGCTAACCCTTCCCATGATAAAACAATCAGTTTCCTCCTCTTCCCGAGAAGAGAAGAAGAATCCTGCATCAACTCCTCTCCCTTCCCTTAAAGGAAAAGAGAAGTCCACACTAACCCCCTCTCCTTTCTATAAAGGTAAAGAGAAGGTAACCTTCGCCCAAACCACCTCATCCTCTCCTTCCTGGGAAGAGTACTAGATGAGTAAGCCCGGTGGCTACCCATTGAGTCTGATGATTCCTCCTTGGGGCAGGCCCAAGATCAGGATCACAGACCTCCCTAATGAATACCCCAGACCATGGTATTATCTATATGGCAGAAAGAAAGGTTCTCATATGTAGATAATTTTATCCATGACCTACTACCGCTCCTACCCCTAAGGTGGTGAGCGAAAAGAGGCCTGTTATCGAGGATCTTGAGTTGACTCCTCCTATCGTTCCATAGCCTGTTCCCCCTAATCCTATGTAGGAGCCTATCCCTCTGTTGGAAACAACCATGGTGGGAATTCCTATGGTTGAGCAGGAACCCTCTACTCCCTTGTAGCCTCTGGCCTCTATCTCCAAGAGCCAAAGAAACTACGTTGCATGCGAACGTAAGCACTAGTGAAAGGCTCTCCTAGCTGAGTAGGCCACCTCACAACGAAAGGAGGAAGAAACAACCACCCCTACTTCAGGGCCTCCTACAGTGTCCACTTCCTCCCCTCCTTCACTTCTCTCCATGCTAGTCCTGTATTGCTCCTAGCTTCTATTGCGAGTATGAATGCACCTAACCCTAAACGGGTATAGGTGTTCATCGCTCCTTCATGGGGTCGCCTTTGCTAATGTATGTTTTGGATATCCATCCTTTCTCGAAGCTCATGGACATGATTAATACCTCATTTGTGTCCACTGTGGTTCTTTCTTCCTCTTCCTCTACACCCCTAGCTTCGTCTAGGGGGAGTTCATCTCCTTAAATGAAGAAAGAGGTAGAGGGTAGTCCTTCTAACGATAATGGACATAAGAGGATCCCACCTTCTTCACAAGGTGGTCCTATGCTGACTTGTTCTACCCTAGTGACGAAATCTATCCTAGCTTCCCCTGAGTTCATCACCACTCCTGAGTCACTCGGTGAGCTTAGTGGTGAACCTCAGGTGCAACCCATCCAGTTTGCTAAAGTAATACATGGCGCTCCTATGGGGTGCATGTTTAACTCTGTGGATGAGGTTCTAGCCTTATTGGCAATCTTTGAAAAATCGCTAACCTTGACTCTACAAGAGCTCGGTGAAGAGGACCTTGAGGGACCCTCTTCCTTTGCCCTTGTTGCGGGAGGGCTGAATGTTCCTCCTCTTAACATTATGCCTTTGTAGGCTTGTCCTCCTTCCCCTTATGAGGATTTAGATTTTAAAGCAGATGACCTCTTGGCTAATCAATGTTTGGAGGAGACCCCTTCTTGATCTTGTGTGTGAGTGTGTGTGTTTTGTAATGTATTCACTCATACTCGTACTATGTGTGCCTGGGTGACCCTCGTCACCCCTATTGGTGCTTGGATATAGGCATCATTTTTTTGTCATAAACCTTCTTCTATTTGTATCATCATTTTTCCATGTTTGCGCTTGACTTTCAATAAATTGGGGACGATGTAATGTGTTGGGGGCATTTAGGCTTCCCTTCCATGTTGACCCAATTTTTTATTTTTACTTTGTTTTCCATTCATTCATCCTAATATAGTTGGGGATTGATGATCTTTCACCTTGCATTGTGGTTACCTATTATTATATGAGCTCGGATAGATCTAACCCTACTAAACTAGATCCCCTATGCCCTGTGTTTGTATTTCTCTTTTTTTCTTTCTCTTTATCTTTCTCTTTTCTTTGCTTGAGTTGTCCCTTTCATGTGTGATAATGCCTTCTCTTTAACATTTTAGTTTTTCAGAAAATGCATTCGTTGACAACGAATCTTTTCTCAAAAATCCATGCAAAACTTTCTTTAGAATCACATTCTCAAGACAAAACCCTAACAGAACATTTTTTCTTCATCATGAGTTCATAAAGAAAGGACTTGAGAACCCCCTTTTCAAAGTGGGAACAACTTTTTTTCTTCCCCTTGCATGGGGGCATATTCTTCCTTTCAAATTCCTTGATGAAGTGAACATCTTTCAAAAGGATTCTTTGATGAAGGGTTGATTCGAGAAAGAGAATATTTACTTTTGGACTGTGCATCCCTTGAGTGGACCCCCTATTCACGACAAGTCCCCAAGGGACCCCTTTTGAAAGTTTTCAAAACTATCGACAACCCACGCAACTATCTGCTTACTCGCCTATGTGGCCACTTCCTAACTTTGTAGAGTCTACTTTCTCAGGTTTCTTCCATGTGAGAGATCTTAGGGGATACCTCCTTGCAAGATAGAGAAATTTTAGGGTGCTTTCCTTTGAGCTTCCTCCATGCAAGAGATCTTGGGGGTGGCTCCCCTACAGGATTAAGAGCCTATAGGGCACTTATTTGGGTGTTCTTCATGCTTGAGTTCATGGAGAATACCTTCCCCTATATGAATAAGAGCCTATAGGGCGCTTATTTCATTATTCTTCATGCTTAAGTTCGTGGAGAATACCTTCCCCTATAGGATTGAGAGCCTATAGGCCACTTCTTTCAGTATTCTTCATGCTTGAGTTCATGGAGAATACCTTCCCTATAGGACTAAAAGCCTATAGGGTGCTTCTTTTGGTACTCTTCATGCTTGATTTCATGAAGAATACCTTCCCCTGTAGGACTGAGATCTTGTAGGGCACTTATTTTGGTATTCTTCATGCTTGAGTTTATGGAGAATACCTTCCCTATAGGATTGAGAGCCTATAGGGGGCTTCTTTTAGTACTCTTCATGCTTGAGTTCGTGAAGAATACCTTCCCTACATGATAGAGAGCCTATAGGGTGCTTCCTTTGTGTCTCCTCCATGCTATATTTTTTGGCGGACACCTTCCTTACAGGATTGAGAACCTGTAAGGCACTTTTCTTCTTCAACTTCATAGTTCCGAGCAGCTATGAAGCCCCTTGCTTTCCCTGACCTTTAGGTATGCTAGACCAAGCACTACTTCCTCAACAATTTAGGTATACATTTCTAACCTTACACTCTTCTTGATCTACTTTACCAAGCACTCATCAGTATTTGTGCTCGCTAAAGTGGGGGGAAAATGTATAGGAGTGAATTTTCACCCCATGTGAAAATTACCCTTTTTGCCCTTACCCACCTTAGAAAAAAAATTTTAGAGGCTTAATTCCTCCTAAGCCCACTATTTTCATCCCACTTGGCACCTATTTTGAGCGTCGGTGGAGGAATTTCTGTCAGGGATGCTCGCGTGGCATGCTTCCATCCTTGGTAGATTCCTACGGCTAAACCTATAGAGGAGTTACTCTTCTCATTGGAGTTGGAGGTGAAGTTGTAATACCCCCTTTGGCTAACTGACCCAAATATGGCCATTTTTCTCCATCCCTTCTTCAAATCCACTCCTTGAACAAGCATTTCATCTTCTTCCAAGCATTGAGCTCACTCTTCACCATTTCAAGCATTCAATCCAACACTTCTAGCAACATTCTAAGCATTTCATTGTAGCCAAAAGCAACACTCCATCACTTTGGTAGAGCACGTTTGGAACCATGCCATTGCAGCAGAGGCTCGAGTACTCTCATTTCTCCCCCAAGTAGCATTGAGTGCTCTTGGTGGAGATGGTAAGCTTCCCTCTCCTCTCCTCTATCACTTGGTTGAGTAGCATAACATTGTTTTGTAGTGCTTATTTTCTCTTTACTACATTATTTCCTTCATCTCATTTCCTTGGTTGTCTGGAGGTGGAAACACCTAAACGGGGGTCTAACTAAGGCAGGCTCCTCTACATCCACCCAACATTTTCCCTCTTTCTATGTATAGGTGTGTGCTTCTCGAAGAACTAGCTAGCGAACGAGTTCCTTGGTGAGATTCTTGTTATCTTCATCAATCTTTCATATTTGCTTTATAATATTAGAGAGTGTTTAATTTATCTAGTTGCATCATTTTGTCCCTTTAGTTAGTCAGCTGGGCCATTAGCTAGTTTTGTTGGATTAACCTCATCTTTATTGCTATTTGGCTACATGGACAACAATGCACTTTTGAGATGCTAGTGTGTTGTGCTAACGTCCAGAGATCTTGCTTTTGTCCTTAGACAAAGACCTTTTTGAGACGTAATGTTATACCTAGAAACTAGCTTGCCTAGCCTCTTCCTATATTTTGGGTTTGCAGAGTAACTGAGAGGCCCCACGGTCCCCATTACTCTTACCTCACATTTCCTAAACATTACACTTAGCTAAGGTAAGTTAGGGCAACCTCTCA
Organism: Sequoia sempervirens; assembly: GCA_007258455.2. Classification (NCBI taxonomy): domain Eukaryota; kingdom Viridiplantae; phylum Streptophyta; class Pinopsida; order Cupressales; family Cupressaceae; genus Sequoia; species Sequoia sempervirens. Next base: position 99,670,599 of record VDFB02105785.1, read on the forward strand.
CATCTTGACCCTCCGTGACCTAGGGTCTTGCACATGGTGGTCCCCCTCTCTTACACATGGAAAGTGTGATCAATGAAGAATTATAACTTGTGCATGAACTCTATCAAGATACATATGATAACCTAAAAGCATGGATAAAAAAAACATAATGGTTTTGCTTGCGCTATGGCAGGTTTGATCACTCTTCCTTTAAAAGTTGGACTGAAACAATTAGATGTCGCATTCTCCATCATCCCGATGTCAAATCAATTCCATGTGAGGCTTGGTTATCCATGGCTACACTCCATGGAAGCCATCTCATCGATTGTGCATAAATTCTTAAAATTTCCTTTTGGCAATGAAATATATATTGTGCATCAAAGTGGCTTTAATCTTTTGTCTTCTCATGAGAACTTTTTATTGAATTTATTTTGGCTCAAACCCGTAGAACTTATTAAACCTCACAAAGAATTCTTTTTTCAAATCTCACCAAAATTTTAAGGAAAAGTGCATAGATGAATCATCCCTTAGAAACATGCCTCAACCCATGATTGAATCTCTTATCCTTGATGAAACCATGATAGAACCGCAAAATCCCTTCCAAGTAACCAAGACAAACCATAATAGATACTTTGCATATTTCCTGAAAAAGACCAAGAGATAACCAAACAAGTCGCCTCATGCCTCCTAAGATCAAACAATTTTACAAAGCTAAAGAGACATTGGTTGAACAACCTTCCATGGTTTCTTTCATTCCTTCTCTAAGGGAAGAAAAGAAACCTATTGTTCATAAAACTACTCCTACACAAGCATAACTTGAAAATCATACCAAAAGAAACATAAATGATCAAGAGCATGGGACTAGATGTCATTCCATTGCTCAAAGATTAAATGAAGAAAAAAACAAACAAAATCAACATTCAAACTCAACTGAACCAATACATGAGGAGTCTCCCTCTTCGTCACAACAAAAAGATCCTATATCTCAACCACAACAAGGATGAGAACCTTCTTTGGAAATTATCATTCAACCTCCCATTGTGATTAACTTGGATGAAAATGATGAGATTGCTAAAATTGATGAACAAGTGCATAATGAATTGAATTTATTATTTTCTTCTTCCATGAACTTAGATGATAATAGCCTTGATGATCCTCCTAAATAGAGTGACTCACCATGCGTTGAACCTGATTATGCTCCTAGTACTGCACTTGATGTTGTCCCTTTGGCTAGTTGTCTTCCTTCCACATATGATGAACAAGATTGGGATGTGAATGACCTACTATAGGTTGACTCACATGTTCCTTACTAGTCTAGTCACTTTGTTTGCATGTTCTTTGTGTGATTGCATGTGTGTAATGTGATCCCTTGTACTATTATATTTGATGTATCTCTTCCTCTTTGTGACATTCCTCTGTATACATCTATATTTTTCTCTATATCTTAAATTTTTTCTTCCTTTTTCATTTTTCTTGTGTATTCCTTTCGGGTATGATGCAAGGCATTGAGACATTTAGGTCTCTTCAATGTTGACCTAAATTTTTTTCTTTATTTTTGATTTCTTTGTTTCATTCTTCCTATTCCATGAGTTATTTTGGGGATGATGACACCTCTTCACTCTATAAAAAAATTGTAGCAAAGACATATGCTAACCCCAAATCAATGGATCCCTTATGTGTTATTTTGAAACTTTATTGTCTGGGAAACCCCTTTTCATGGCATAGCTTATTGGAAACATATGTGTGAGATCTAGGTCTTTCCAAATAAGATCGCATGCCTTATTAGCATTTATCATTTTCTACTTTAATGTAATTTCTCATATCCTAGTGTTTAGCAATTCCTTTAAAGTGGGGGAATACATTGGCATTATTCCTTTGCATTTCAATTACAACTCATATTTCATTATGTGTCATGCATCTTTCACTTTGTGCTGACATTGGGAGTGATGTCCTTCAAGAGTGTGATCTCTCTTAGCATGTTATATTACTCTTAGTGGTAATTCTAAGAAAAGTGGATTCCCTAAGTTGCAAATATTATATTCTTCGATTGGTCCTCTCTTGGAGACATTAGACACAATGTTCTAAAAGTTGATACCTTACATGAATTATGAAAAAACCCTTTGAATATGCCATTACACTATTAAAAATAACCATTATATGGCCACCTTGCATAACACACTTTGCTTGCTTGTGGAGCCATCTTTTTTTGTTCATGGGTGTCTATCATACAAAGTATCGCTTGCCTCATGAATCACGATGTTCATATTGTGTGGGACCTTATCAAAGTTATTAGGAGGTATAGCTTTGGTATGGTTAGTATGATCAGAAGCCTAAGAAAGGGCATGAATTTTCCATTATGTAGTGAGAGCAGGTAAATACTAGCATGAATTCCTCACCAAGAAATCCTTTTTGGATACTCACCTAGTAGACAGCCTGAAGTTCCATTTCCTTAGAGTGAGCACATTTTTTTCCTTTTGAAAAACAACTTAGACCTAGTCCACATCATGTTGGATAGACTGTCAAGGCTTGATCCACCCCTTTTTCTTTCTTCTTTCTTCTTTATGCCTTTGACAGTGTATGTTTTGTATCTTGTTGTTTTTTCATACACCATTCACATGTATGTTCTTTTGTGCCTATGTTGGTTTTCCAAAGGATCTTGATCCTAGGGGCTTGCACAACCCTCTTGATTATTGTTATCCCTTCTCACTAGAATTGGTACACATGGACCCCTCTTAATGCTTATTCGTCTACTTTAGTGTGAGTTTGATGCAAGGTCATCCTCTCACTAAAGTGGGGGATAAAAGTAGTGTATAAAAATATACCCCTTTACATTTTCACACTTGTTTAAGTTCTCCGTATTGAAATTTGGCTTATTCATGCCTTAATTGGTTTTTTTTTGCATCCATAAGCCTAGTAAATTGCATTTTTCTAAGGAGAATCGTGACATTTAATAAATGACACTTCATGATTTAACGTTTTGGCTATGTGTTCTAGATTTAGGGATATGGGACTCATACACCCAATGGGGCATATGGGTCTTCCCTAGGTTTGGATCCCAAAATTTAAATGTCATATTAAACATCACACTTTTCAAAGTATGTATCCCAGGTTTTAGTTTCTAGGACTCATGCACCCAATTGTGCATATGAGTCCCCCTTTAACCTAAGACCTATTTTAATTTAAATTATTGGTGAGATTTTATTTTCCTTAGTTTCAATTTTCAAACGTCGACTTGTAGTGTTGTAATTTCAGGAAATAAAGCATAAACAAGTATAAATACAAGGTTTTTTCATATAATTTCTCCTAGCAAGTTTTCAAGTCATCTAAGAATTTCAAAAGAGCATTCGTAAGGAAATTTTATGAGATGAAGAGCATTCAAGAGAAAATCATCAAGCATTTGGAGTAATATTCAAGATTCAAGTATCATGTCAAAATCTTCATGCATCATGTGTGTTTGTGAGAAACATTTGTGATGTAGGTTTCATTATTGAAGCAAGCATTCAAGAAAAAAATTTGAGCATTCAATCAAGAGTCAAGATCCATATTCATGCTATCCATTTCACACAAGTTTGCAACCTTCATTTCAAGGGTTTGGTGTGTTGCAACATTGTATTTTTTCATTCATCATTCCTTTCATTCATGTTACATTTCTCATTAAGGTTTAATTACCCAAATTAGGTTTGACCAAGGAAAACCACCATTTTTCTCCCTCTTGATGTGTGTTTGTAGATCTAGATGAATTAGAGCTTGAAGATCCTTTGAAGAAAAAGTTGCAAAAATTGTCAAGGTTGTCAAGAAGTTGTCATCTTCATGGAAACTTACCTATAGACTAGAATTTAGACTTTCAAGGCTTGAATATTGGACAAGAAGGAAGCTACAAAAGATCAATAAAGACTATAGAAACATCAATATGATCCTTTCAGGTAGATTCATATGCCCAACCTAGAATATTAATCCCTAGTAAGACCTTCAAATAGTATTCAATAGTGTTGGATCTGGGTTCAGAAGATTTGAAAAGATCCTAAAAAAACCTATAACAAGAGTCATGCCCAATCTAGCATATTAGTCTTGATGGAGCCCTGGAAAGTAGTTTTCAAAGTTTATAGACTTTGTTTTGGCATTTTCATTTCACTAGGTACTTTACTGTTTCCATTCAGTTTATCAGTCTGATTTCATGTTTCAAAGTTCCTAGATTACATAGTGAGATTACATAAGTGTTTTCAATTCTCCTTTTCAAGCATTATTTAATGGTGAACCCCCACCCAATTACACTAGTAACCCACTAGATTTATTTATTGAGTCAATTTTCCTAAGGATTGATAGTCACCTGATTGAGAGATCTAGTTTCCTAATGAAATAAAGAGAAATATAGAGGTTTATCACACCTTCATTTTGGTGAACACTTATCTCCCCTCTTTTTCTTCATTTCACTAAGCTTATTAGGAACATATATAGATAAACTTATAGAAAAATAAAAATCAAACTCCTCTTTCTTCTACATTCTTAGAGAAAGGGGACCTCATGGAAGATTTGTGGCTAAAATCCCCAAACCCAAATGTTAAAAAATTAAAACAAAGCATGCACAAAAATAAAAAATCCTAGTTGATGAAATCTACTAACAACCGTTGATCATTCAAGATCCACCCAATATTTCAAACCAAAACATTGAAATGAAAAATAATACTATAAATCAATTCAACAAACACCATGAATAACAATAACAAAAGATTGAACAATAATAATGGAGGAGGGGAAATTATAGTACAAATAACGTGTTCACATACATAATTAACCTAAATGTGGATGAAGACGTTCCAATGAAAACATCTCTCTTACCTATCTACTTTCCTCTTGTGGTATAGCCTCATAGGACCCATACTAGTTTCTCTTTGAGTTCAAATTCCTCTACCAAATGTACAACTATAAAACAAATATCCAAAAATTGAACATATTTCCTTCAAACTTGAAGGATTCATCCATGTGATGGTTCATGGGATTGCATTCTATTTCAATCAATTCTTGGCCAAAAAAGGAAGGAATATTTGTAGAAAAATATTGGTATAGCCCCATGGGACCCATACTAGTTTATCTTTGAGTTCAAATTCCTCTACCAAATTTATGACTATAAAATTGATGACCAAAAATTGAAGAAGTATCCTTCAAACTTGAAGGATTCATCCATGTGATGGTTCATGGTATTGTATTTTGTGCCAATCATCCCCTAGCTAGAAATGAAATCAATATTTCTATAAAAATATTAGGATTATTTTATGCCAATTATATGAAGGATGATTTTTTTTTGCTTAAGTAGAAATAATATGAGATTCTAAAAGACTTCCTAGAAAGGTTTATTTTTGTGTTGGAATATTATGGTTAAAATGACATGCCCATTAATTTGGTCAAAATAATATTTTGGAAAGGACCCTAAGAGGAATCTTGATGAGCCCTAAATTTAATAGAAAAATGAGATGTAACTAGATTGGAGCTTATTGATATTTCCACACATTGCATAAATTAATCCTAAACTAGAGGAGGAATCATAAATTTTATTATGGTGGGCAAAACAAGCAAGATAGGACAACTTAAAGAGAAAATTCCAAATTAAAAAAATAAAATCCTTGTTCAACTTAATACCACTCTTGATGGAATACAAGATAAAACTAAAAACTCATAAATTGTTTCCATTTATTGTCCAAGATATAGGAATAAACATCTACTACGAGAGTGTCCTTTGGAAAGGATAGATATTTGTCAAGTTTGTCATAAAATTCATAGAATTATCCAATGTGGATTTCTCTAAGAAATAAAAACATCTAAGAAAAAGTATTCTTTAATAGAGGAATAATTTAATCACATGAGAAAATGGCCTAAAAATAATTTATTATTTGGTCAAACATCAAATACCTATTAGAAACCTCAATCTGGCATGAATAATGATTAATGGATAATAACTTGGCCTCCCTATCAAGGATCATAAAACTACAAAAAATATTCTTGGTGACTCGTAAAATAGATAAATAAATAGTGGTCAAGGCTATAATAGACCAACCAAACACAATATTCATGGTGCTTGCAAAACTCCACATTGCAATGGAATCCTCAACATAACCAATTTTATTAGGGATCTTATTGCATGTTGAATTAGAAAAACCTCTTCTTCTAATTTGGTAAATTTAACAATAGTTTGATCAACTTATGCAATCCCCTACTACCAGCACAATAAGTTTCCAACCCAAAGAATACTCGACAAAACACATTGTTTTATTCAACTAAATAGGAGAATATGGATAGAATTACAACAATGCTTTATAGAGTTGTGCAACCTAAGTTAGGAAAACCCTTACATAAAGTAAAAATAGTTGAAATGGTAGTTAGAGAAAAAGAAATAATATCATAGTATAAAACTAATCATGTGCAAATAAATGATAAATAACTAACTATAGAACCTCATGAAATACCCCTCAATGATTATCTCTAGAACTATTCTAGAATTTTATTCTATAGTACTCTAGAAACTCCTATTAGTGATACTTTTTAATATTATCTCATAAATCTACTCTATAGTTTCCTCTAAGAAAATTTGGAAGCTACCATATGGAGTTTTTCACTCAATAATATTCTCCAAATCTTCTTAGAAGAGACCTTTTAGTGACCCTCTAAAAAACCCAACTGGGAACACTAAAAATTCCTCTTTTATCTCTCTTCAAAAATACCACTTAGAGATAAAAACGAGTCTTAAAAAAAATCCTTTTCTAGAGAGGGTTAAAAGGATCAATATTAACTATCCTCTAGAACTAGTCATTATGAATGAGACTCGTCTTTTGTAAAATATCAAGTTATTAGACATTGTTCAAGTTTTGCATGGACATCCTGGTGTAGATCCAGTGGTTTCCCACCTCAGACAATATCATCTCCCTAGGAAAAACTTATGAAATACGAGTATAGTAGCATTCGAAATTTGTGGATCTAAAGATGAAGGGGATCTGGTGACCTTTCCAAATAATATACCCTTAAGAGTCTCCTTTCTAAATAATATTTTCCTTGATAAAGCCTTGAATTAGAGCCATCTCTAGAAACAATGGCAAACTAGGCAAGGTGGGAAGAAGGAAACCTTGTTCCAAAGTAAAGTTTCACTTCTAGTTAGTTTCCCTAATAATATCCATTATTCTGGGCAAGGGTTCAATTGGTAGGAATTTCAACATAAGTTTGTGTAATGAGCAGTTGCAAGGCACTACCAGTTAGGTGTAGAAAGGAGGATATCAATGTATACCTCAGTTCCACGAGTTGCAAGACCAACAAAGGAATACAAAATTTAAGGAGGAAATGATTTTAGAGGATTTGTTGTGCATGCAATCACAAGACTCAAAGAGAAAGCGTTAATTTGTAAGTTCTAGAAGTTTTCTCTTTCTATCTCTGATTTAAAAATTTTGATTTATCAAGATTGGGAAGGTGAAAACCAAATTTTCTATTTAGATAATGGAAATGGGTTCTTTACTATTATTTTTTCATCAAAAGAAGAGAGGGATGCAATTTATAGAGTTAAATCATGTTCCTTTGAGGGATCTAGATTATTTATTTAACCTTGGCTTCCAAATTTTAACCCTAGAACATCCAAAATTAACTTTATCCCCTTTTCCCTTCAATTGCACTCTTTGCCATTGGAATACATAGAGCCAGGCATTGCAGAAATCTTGGCAAATCAATTGGGTATTTTTTTGAAACATGACTTAGACTATTTCAAAAATCCTCCACTCCCAATTAGGTTTTTCTTTCTCATAGATACAACACAAGCATTTCCCAAACTTATGAGGATTAAATCAAAATTAGGAATATGATTACAAGATGTTTTCATAGAAAGTCTGCATAATGTTTACAAAGTGTGTCATATTTGGGGTCATTGGGCTGGTGTTTGCAAAACCAAATTAGCTTAGAAGGTAGTGGAAATGTCAAAAGAAGCACAAAAACATTCATCTCACTTTAAGAAAAAATGTTAGGATGTATTATCTTTTCATAGTCAATCGATCAGAAATAATGTTTTAATTTCAAGTAAAAAATGCTCAATAGATGTGCTAATTTCACCAAAAGCAAGGGTGCTTAAAGGAAAGGATAAAGTCTTTTGCTAAAATTCTAGGAATTTATTATTTGATAATCATCCTTCTCATTCCAATTATTCATATAACTCACCCAATATTGTGAATCAATATATTTTAGGTTAACAAAATAGGTTGTGTTCTTTAAATGGAAAAGTTTTTTTTTCAAATACTAGCTCTGATCTTATTAAAAATCAACCATATTCAAGAAACCTTTGATCCTATTTGAACAATAACCATATTCTTATCAAGTAAACAAGTGCAATCAATAACATCCTCTCTAGTTTGGGATGTTCCTGCTACAAATTCATTGGAATCAATGAATGTTACTTTGCTAGCATGCCATTCTGGTAGGAAGTTAGATTTGGTAGATACAAATTTTGAAAATCTATCTTGGGATAAGAATGCAACTAACCAATTAGGTTTCATGGATATTCATTCCATGGTAGAAGAAGGTAACTTTGAGGGAATAACTAATCATATTATAACAATGGTAGGGTTCTCTATTATTGATGAAATAGTAGAGGAACTTGAGAAAGAGGGTGTGCCTAATGATCTTGCGAGTTGTAGAACTAAATTTTTCCCTGCAACCTCAAAACTAGATTTAGATGAAACAAAGGTAGTTTCAAAGTTAATTGAAGTTGTTAATGAAGGATTGGAGAGAGAAGAGGATGGTGAGAAATTTTATCTCTCACAAACTTTTTAAATAATACAGTCCCCTTCTCTGACTCCATCTAGTGAAAAGTCATCGAGAAAAAGACATAAAAAATCACATGCAAATAAGATCCAAGAGGAGATAGCAGTAGCAAAGCAATCGACATTGGATGGAAGTATTAAAAATAAATTGAGGAGAGCTTGTTTCTCTCCAAATTCAGTATGAAGATAGTATCCTAGAATGTTAGGGGTATTAATACTCCTAACAAACAAGCCCAAATAAAGCAACAACTTGAAGCTTGTGGGGTGGATATAGTTTTATTACAAGAAACAAAGTTATCTCAAGAGAATTTTGATTTAGTCATAAATAAATGGACAAGGTGGAAACCTTTTCAATCAGTAGCACAAGGTGCATTAGGGGTTTTTTTGTCCTTATGGAATGCAAAATTAGTTATAGTTGAAGCTATAACTAATAAGCATCATTGGAAATTAATGAAGGTTACACAATTTAAATTTAAATTTTGGCTCCTAAAAATTTATGCATCGAATTCCACTACTAGAAAGAAGTAGGTGTGGGAAGAGCTAAATCAAGTTTTGTTTCAAACAGGATTAGATAAGGTGATAATTGTTGGTGATTTCAATGCAATATTATTTGTAAATGAGAACAAGGGTTGAATTATTCCTCCACTGAAGACAATAGAGGACTTCAATTCCTTTGTTCATGGTAATGCTTTATTAGACATACAACCATATAATGGTAAATAAACATGGACAAATAGACATAAATATTTCCTTCATATAGCTATGCAGTTGGATAGGTTCTTGGCTACATCAAATTGTGCAGTATAGAAATTTGGTTTGGTGTCACAAATCCTACCACGGGTGGAATCAAACCATTTTCCTACATTGTTTTTCACTGGTCCAAAGAAGATGGTAACAAATTATAAAGCATCTTTTAAATTTAAAGTGATGTGGTTCCGTCACCTAGAATTTTCACAATTATTAAGGGATTGGTGATTGCAAGCCCCTTTGGTTGAAGGCACATTTATGTTTATATTTTGTAGGAAACTTATGCATGTGAAGGAGAGAATAAAAAATTGGAATGCTACTATTTTCAAGAATGTGTTTTAGTAAAAGGAAGAGTTCTTTAAGAAACTTTTAGTTGTTAACACAAAAATTATAGTTAATGGTTTAACCCCAGTCACATATGAACAACATAAAAAATTGCAAGTAGAATGGGAAGAACTAGAAGCTCGTGAAGAGATTTATTGGTAAAAAAATTCATGTGAATTATGGCTAAAATAGGGAGAAAAAAACACAAATTTTTTTCATAGATCTACATAGATAAAGAAAGTTCAAAACATAATATTTTCAATTGTGGCAAGTGAATTAGGTGAAAGGTTATCAAGTGAGGCAAAAATTCAAAAAGGAATTTTTCTTTCAGTTTTTCTTTCTGCACTAGGTGTTAAGTCAAATTAGTTAAAGAAAGTAAGGGAATAAATTTTAGAATCAATTCCATCATTAGTCACGTAGGAGGAAAATGTACAATTGTTAAAGCCATTCACATTAGAAGAAGTAAAGTCAGTGGTTTTCTCCATGTTTCCTGATAAGGTTCTAGGGCCTAATGGCTTTACAACCATCTTCTATCAGAAATGTTGGGAGCTTAATGTTTAGGATATGTTAAAGGCATTAGAAGAATCTAGAGCCCGGGAATAATGTTGAAATAGTTCAATGTAACTCACATTTCTCTCATTCCAAAGGTGAAAAATTTGTGTTCTTTTTCAGAATTTAGACCAATTTTACTTTGTAACACTATCTATAAGATTTTCACAAAAGTAATGTATGTGTGTTTGCTAAACACCATACCCAAAATAGTCTCAAAAGAGAAAGAGGGCTTTGTTCTGAGTAGAGAAATGATAGAGGGTGCTTTGGTAGCACATGAAGTTCTACATTCTATATCCACACATTCTCTTTCATCTTTAATCATAAAATTGTTTATGATGAAGGAATACGACAAAGTGGATTGGTCTTTTCTAATGCAAATTTGGAAAAAATCTGGTTTTCATGCAGAATGGTGTAAATGGATTTATTCACATTTGGCAGGGGTAAAGTTTTCAGTTACAATAAATGGTACCCCATCAGGTTTTTTCAACTCTTCTTATGGGGTAAGGAAAGGAGACCCTTTGTCTCTATTTCTTTTTATTATTTTGGTAGAGGCATTGAGTAGGGTTGTGAACAAAGCTCACACACAAGTTATATGGAAAGGCATTAATCTTCTTACCACAAATATATCAACAACACATTCTTTATTTGTCGATGAAACCATTTTGTTTGGCAGAGAAACATTAACATAAGCATATCAAATCAAGCACATTTTAGAAAAATACACTTCAGCCTCCAGTCAAAAGGTGAATGCAGATAAATCAAACCTCTATATTTTCAATGTGGAGCCACCATTAAAGGACCATATAGTTCAGATTTTGGGATTTTAGATTGCATAATTTCCTTCTAAATATCAAGGAATACCATTTTTCATAGGTCCAAATAATTAAGATTTCTTATTTGCAAAAAGTTATTTGAAGTATTCAAACTAGAATTGCAAGTTGGATAGGGTGGTGATTATCTATATCAGGTAGAATTTTAATGGTAAAGCCTATTCTTTCTACCATCCCAAATTATTACATGGGAGTTCTGAAAGCCCCATGAGAAGTCATTGTAGAAATTTAAAAAATGACTAGATATTTTTTATTGAAGGGAAATATGGATAGTAAAAAGAAAATTCTTCTTATTTCTCTTTAAAATATTTTCATCAAAAATTTAAAACATGGTGTAGGGGTTCATAATCTATCCGCAAGGAATTGTTTTAGGTACAAAGTTAGTTTGGCATATGCATTCAAAGCCTCAGGCCAAGTGTTACAAGATTACGTAGGAAAAGTATCTATATTCTGGAGCATCAGATCATATACTAACCATCTCAAATCCACCTCAAGGTTTTGTGATGTGGAATTTCTTGATAAGTTATAGGAAAGTAATTACCCCTTACTTAACTTGGGAGATCCATAATGAGGAAAACACACATTTTTGGTGTGATTCATGGAATATATATCCCCCATTATGTATAATGTATGACTTTTAGCTGGTAGAAATTCAATCAATTCAAAGTTTTGGCATGAAAGTGAAAGAATATATTGATAAGATAGATGAACATACAGGGAAAGTAACTTGGAAAAAATTGGTACATTGTTCAATACCAATAGTATAACAAGTGGAGTTAAATAATATTCTTAGGGATAAAAGAGCCTATTTTCAAAAAGATGCAAAGAAGATTATTTGGGTGCCATCGAAGTCAGGTAACTATATAGTTAAATTGGGTTATAAATCAATAATGAATTCTAAAACACAAGGTAAATCACAAAGAGCATTGTCTTTCTACTGGAATCCGATGGTGTTTCCTAAAGCGGGCTGCTTTGCTTGGTTGGTGTTAAAGCATAGGATCTTGATAAGAGAAAGAATGGAGAAGCTAGGGATTGTTGTTACTTTCAAATGTGTTCTTTGTGATACAAGTTTGGAGAAGGTAGATAATTTATTTTTTCTCTATCCTTTTGCAAGAAAATGTAGGGCATTTGTTCAAGTCAAATTAGGTTGGTTTTCCCTACTTCCACAAAATCTATGGGAATTGTTTACAAGCTATCCAGTACTGTATAAAAATCACTTTTTGCAAGTATATGGAGAATCATTCCTTTTGTTGTTGTGTGGTGCATTTGGTGGGAAAGGGATAATAATTTTTTTTGCAAAGAAAAAAAATATTGACTAAGTGTTCTCAAAACTAGAAAATTTGATTTATGAAATAACTAATACATATGTACTCAATTCTATGCATGTTGGGTCTATTTTTTCAAACTAGGATGCTAAGCAGTTAAATAGTTGGCCCAAGCTTGTCATTCCCTTTAAAGGTAATCAACATGTAAATGCAAAATTGAAAATTGATAGAGAAAAGGTGACATGGTTTCCTCCTCCTCCTACTAGTTTTGGGAAATTAAATTTTGATGGTGCATATAGAGGTAATCTAGGGATCTTAGGAGTTGGGGTTGCATTAAGAAATCACGAGGATTTTCTCATTGGTGCAAAATCATGTCATTTTCCTCCTAGAACAAATAATCAAGTAGAGGTTAAGGCTCTTTTGTTCGGCTTGCAATTGAAAATCCTATTAAAATTTCAAAATTACAAATAGGAGGTTATTCATTGATCATTATCAATGTGTGCAAAGATATATGGGCTTGTAGCTAGAAAATTAAATATTTCGTAGAGTAAATTTGGCATCTACTTGGTAGATTGGAAGCTTTCCAAATCAATCATATCTATAGGGAGGGTAACCAATTAATAGACACTTTACCAAATTTGGGCTATGAACAAGTCTAGTCATAGATAGTATATGGAACATAAACAAATAATGTCAACGTTTCCATGAAAATAGTCATTATTCATGAAAAAAGAATGGCAAGAAAGTAAACAAGGCTTTATGGGTGAAAATTTCAATTTATTTGCAAAATTCTATGGGTTCTAATTTCTACCAACTATTTTATGTCTATATAATCCTCTGCATTGTGTGTTAGTGCTCTGTCATATATAATAAGGAATGCTAGATTATAGTGTTGCTACTATCTTATAATCATGGTGTAGCATTACAATAGGAGAGAGACAAAATAGATTGTTGATGGCAATGCTAGTGATGGAAGCAAAGTGATGTTTTTAAGGACTAATATTTTTTACTTTTTAGGTTCAATTATTAATATCTATAACCATGTTGATTCATAATTAATTATCACTGTTGGAATGATCACATTTATGTTGAGATCAATCTATTCTATGAAGTTTAATGAGTACCAAAAGGGTGCTTGTAGGAACATGAAGCAATCAAGAATGACGTAAGTAATTGTATAATAGGTCATACAATTGGCGGAAATCTCCAACTTCATGGTAATTAAAAATCAAGCTCCTTGATCATCAAAAAGCGTGTGAAAAAAATAGATGACACTTGATTTGCTAATATGTGTGTGAGAATAACACATGTGGTGCTTTCAATCAGTCGATGTTTTTCCACATGGTTTAAATTTTGATAATCTCTAGCTTTGGGTAATAATTTCATGTATCTCCAACTCTTGTGAAAGATTTCATCAGTGTGAAATAATTTAGAAATATGTACTGAAAGAATTGAATTTAATGCAAAGTTAAATCAAATGATGTTCTTGCAATAACAAAAGTATAGGTGGCCTTGTCAAGCATAATTTTGGGGTCTTAAGAAATGTTACTTCTAGTTCTTTAGTCATAATTGTTTATGGTGGTTAAAGTTAGTTGTATATGCCAAGTAATTGGTGGCTATTGGTGGCTCAATTTCTAGATCATGTGTAGTAGTCTTCATTTCTAAGGAATTTGGTGAAGTTTTAGTGTTCTTCTCAAAATTTTATGGTGAAAGTTAATATTGTGGGTGTCATGGTGTTATTCCTATTGGGTGTGCTATTTAACTAATAATTTTGGTGAAACCTTTGTGTATAGTTGGTATGCAGGGTATGATTGGTATTTTCCTATGTTTCATTCTAGGTATAATTTGTAGACAATGTTGGGACGACATTGTGGGGGTGTTACAATTTAAACTTGTTATATTTTTTATAGGTTCTCAAGTATTTGGTATAAGGTGTGTCATTACCCAATGAATTATTTTCCAAAAAAAAATAGGGTTCCTTTGTAGGTCAGAGAAGGAGAGCTTCCCTTATTAGGAGATGTGGTAGAGTTTGAGTTATCTCAAGTTTTCAAAGTATCTTGTCCTAGTCTAGTCAATAGTATAAAGACTATCATCGACCAAGAAGTAATGCATCCAAATGCTCCAATACTACTTTTTCCATCTCAGTTGCTTTCAATCTTTTTGTCTAATGCAATGAACCTCATGTAGTCTTTTGAATTCCTAACAATTATGGTCAAGGATTTAGTACAACCAAACTATTTCAAAGAGGGTGAGCTCTTGAAGAATGTTCAGGGGTATAATTTGAAAAGGGGGAAAGGGTATGTTGGAGGTATTTTCCCAAAATGTTATCTTAAACATAATCGAGCATTCAGAGAGGTGTATGATTATGTCAAGAAAGGTTTGAGGGATGATGATCCATGGGTATTATACAAGGTATTGAATTTTTATTCGTAAGAGCTTGGTACTCAGATGGTAGATAAATTCAAAGATAAGTTCTTTGTTATTTCTTTTATTCTTTCACATCATTTACAAAATGGTCAAAGAGCAATAGCAATGGCAAGAGTCATACTAGTGATGAAAAATGGTGCAGACGTGAATGAAGGTCAAGCTGAAAATGGAATTGACCTCAATGCAATTTGTGAGGAAATTTCGACAAATGATGGGTTTATGGAGGAATGAATCAACCTTGATAATGTTTTCACTTTGAACTTATATATTTTGACTGTATTTTTTTGGAAAAATTAGTGCCTCACAAGATATGGCTAATAGCCACATAGGCACATTTTGTATTGCAAATTTTGGTAAAATTTTTGCCAGTACTATAATTTTGGCTTTCATGTAACTTCTACTTATTTTAATATTAATATGTAAATATAGGCTATGGCCTTTCACCAATAAAAAAAAAACTTGAAATAAATGTTATCATTAACAAATCTCTAGCCTATACATTTATGGAAGATCAATTCTTTCCATCCCAAAAGGAGTATTATAAAAAAATATAGTCATGGTTGAAACTTCATAATATAATTTAAATTTTTAGGTTATCCAATGTTGAAATCTAAAATGATAGTTATCCTTTGATATTAGGAAATCCTTGGTTAGCCAGAATTGCTACATTGATGGATTGCAAATAAAGACAAATTATTATTTGCAATTGTTAAACAAAAAAAATTATAATTATATCCTCCTACCCATTCATCCATAAATAAATTTGACCAAATATGGGTAGATGAACCAAATGATGTTAGAAAACAAGAAAATATTTCCTTATTAGCAATGGTTGTAATCAAAACAACATAAAGATGAAATAGAGGATGATTTATAATTCAAAAAAATTGTTGACATAGATGATTAAGAAAAGACAAAAAAAAATTACACTCTATAGAGCTACATCCAAATGAGCATGTAATGGAATTTGACCAAAGTAAAAAAGGAGTATTTTTCTCCTATCATTTCATTACCCTCTATCCAATATAATCACAAGATGTGAGAGTTTATAAAAATATATCACCATATACCATATTATGAGATATCACCATTTCCCCCTTTATAATATTATGAGTGAAGCCTAAATAGTTCCCTCTAGTCATCAAAAGACTAAAAAGAGTTTGGTCTTATCAAGAAAAACTCTAAACATTAATAGCATCTTATAAAGAAAAATAAGCTTTAGTTATTCAATATACTAGTAAATTGGTCATAAGCATTCACTTAGGATTATAAAGATATGAAAATAATTCATTTGGATATGTGTATTCATCAACTTTACACTATGAAGGTTATACTTTTTCATCAACATTTGAATAGAATTAATCGTGCAATTGGGGAAAAGTCAAAATAGAGATTGAAAATCCTCTACAAGTAGGATTCATTTACCGAATCTCTAATAGAAAATGGGATTCACCTCTTTTGGCCATTCCAAAGAATGGAGGAAAATGGAGAGTCTATGTAGATTATATAAACTAAATAAAGAAACCTACATATACTATTTTTCTCTATCATTTATTGACTAAGTCCTGTATAACTGAAAAAGAGAAAAATAGATGAAGGGGGGTTAAAATGTAATATGATGGACCTATTTATCACTATTTAATTAGGAAATGAGATCACCATAATGAATTCATTATCAACTCTTAGGTGAATCAAGTTGATGTGGGAATATTCATATTTCCTTATGACTGTAGGACGGGGGTCACAGTCAAACTACACTTTGGGGAGAAAAAATAAAAATAGAAAACCAACACCAAAATGCAATCGAACACTTGAAACATGAAGATTAAAATCAATATTTGTAGAATTAGAAAAAATATGTAGATTTGAAAAGGCCATAGACTTGTGTACCAATCACCAAAAGAGCTTTTTGGGAGCTTATTTGGGACTCATTCACCCATGGGAAATGGGTCCAAGTACAATGGTTGCAAAAATATTTTGGGAGCCTCTAACACAAATCTAAAGCTTCTGATTTATCTAGGCTTTAGTGTTGAAAAGCCGAAAATTCAATATGTAGGTTAGATTCTATGATTTGACAACTTTGACAACTTTGACAACTTTGTAAATCTTGCTCTTCAAAAGGCCTTCAAGTCTTCTTCAACCTAAATATGTAATCACACACATAAAAGATAAAAATGTTTATTTTGGGTGAATAGGGGTTTGCCTTGGTCAACCCTATTTTGGTAATCAAACCTTGAATTGAAATAATGCATGAAAGAGGGAATGAAGAATGAAAAAATCTATGTTACCACTCAACAAACCCTTACAATGTGTGGACACAAAAAAAAGTAGCCCTTCTACTTTTTCTCATATTTAGGCCCTCCTAGTGATTTTGGCTTGATTTTTCCTAGATTTAATGTTGTAATGTATCCAACACATTCACATTAGGTCTTGGGGTCCTTGTGAATCATTAAAAATTCTATGATGTCTTGTAAAAGTATTGTGAAGTGTTGTAACCCACTTTCACACTTTTCTAGGACCCTTTCATTATAATTCACCTAAATAACATATTTTTATCACTTACCAAGCCTTATTTCAAAGTGTTGTAAAGTGTTATAACAAACTCTCATGCTTTTCTAGGCTTGTCATCACAAATTTGACCCTTTCTTATGTTTAAATGTCCCCTTAATGCACATTTTGGCCCTACTTTAGTGTGTTTTGGAGAATAATCTCGTTAAACATCATTAAATACACTTTAATTCCTAACACCCATTAAAACTTCCCTAGTGGGACCAAGTCACCACTAGGGGTGACTTAGTCCCACTTGGCTCAAAAATCAAAATTATTTTAAAATTCTAGTGGGATATTATTTTCTAAGCCTTGAGATCGGCCTGTGATGTGTTATTTTTTGGGAAATTTTGCATAATCATGTATAAATAGAGGGTTTTCCCTCTCATTTTAACCTAACAACCTAATAATATGCATTCATAATTCATCATCTCTCTCAAGTCAAGCAAGCTAAGGTTTTAGCATTCTAGGTCATCAAGATAGCATTCTAAGGCATTCAAGGGAAGATTCTTCATCCATTGTTTCAGAAATTCAAGATCAATCATCATGGCAAGGTACTAATTCCATTATTTTATGCTCATGCTCCATCTTATTTCTTCATTTGGTTTAATTACCTAAAAGGGGTTTGACCAAGGAAAACTCCCATGCCCTAACATTCAACATTTCTCTTTCTTTATTTGTGTTTTTGTAGATTTAGGTACTTTGAATGTTTAGAAATCATTGAAGAATAGGTTGAAAATTTGTTGAATATATCTCCTTGTTGGCTAGGGAAAAATATCCATAAAAACTCACTTACAATGCCAAAATTCAAACTTTTAGAACCAAATACCTGGAGAAACACAAAGTGTAGATTGAGGGCTTTTGTTTCCACTTTCATATTTTCAAAAAAGCCAAAGTGGACTAAGTATCCATCAGTGGAAACTTAGTCCCACTACACCTTTTTGTCAAAATTTTATGTAGATTTGGATACCCATTTGGTTGAAACAGGATCTGGAGTAGTTTACGTGATCTGGGACTAAGTTGCCTAGCTTGGTGTATGTGTCCTATTGGCTAGAAAATTAGATTTTCCAAAATTTCAGAGACATTTACAGTCTTCATTCTATCCTTCATTAGTTTCTAGGTGCACAATTTTTGTTTAGCATCTTTATGTTGTTCTTTATTGCATTTAATCTATCATTCTACATATCATAATGTGTTTCCAAACAACTTGTATTTCTTAGATTTTTCATTAATAATCAACATATTTTATCAGTTTATTGCATTTATACATTGCATTTAGGAATATTTCATTAGTCTTGAGTGGGGACATTGCATGTTTTGGCCTACCTCTCTCCTTTTAGGTGAAAATCCCTAGAAGTGTTAGAGAGCCTTGTCGTGCCAAAATCTTTGTTCACATTTTGGTGGACCCAACTTTCAAATACCTTTTGTTGATGGGTTTTTTTACACCTTCTCAACACAGGCAATGTACAAGTGCACTACCTCTCTTGAAAGGAAATCTCCAACAAAAAGTTGCTAAAAATTACCCCAAGGTCTCTTGGGTGTCAGGTTGTGACATGCCTGGAATAATTCAATTGGTTCAATGTGATCTTGTTGGTAATCACAGGGCAGCCTTATGTGGGTTAAGTTGGAGGGAATCGACTCTTTGAATGGAGTTCATGAAATTTTCTGAAGTGTTGCTCTATTGCTGCAAGTTCAGGACAATAGTCTCAAACTCCACTTTGATATTTAGATTTGGCTTTACAATGTGCAATGAACTTTATCTAAAGTCACTATTAAAAAAAAAGGTCAAAAGGGGAAAGGAAGAGATTAAGTTCCTAGACCTAAAACTACTGATGAATAGTGACAATGGAGGATGCTACAGTGGACAACCTTCCTAAACCTAAATCCCACTTAACCATATCACTTCACAGTGTTAGTACAATCTTCTAAGGTCTACAAATTTTAATCATTCATTCACCATAGAGCATGAACAAAAGATAATATTTAAGTGCAACATTCAAACAATGTTCAAACTAGCTTTACACTGTAGTTTATCATAAATAAAGAGAAAAAAGCATGAAAAAAGAAATACATTAGCACAGTAGAATCATTCACCATCAATGCACAGCCTTAACTAATATATTAAAGCATGATAATACATAGAAAAACAAAGTTAATCTACTCAAATTCACTAACTAGGAGGAGAAGAATCACGAAACATAAAGTTGGAACTCAAGAATCTGTCAAAATCAATGAGCTTCTATTAAAATTCTAGCAGCATGTCTTTACAACAACTCAACTCTCTCTTTGAAAATGAAATGAGACCCCCTATTTATAGTGTCCAAAAAGAAAAATTAATGGCCAAGATTTAATCTCATTGTGTGGCCAAGATTCACTACAAATTAGGGTTTCACTTACCCCCAAATATTTTACAATATAAAATTACATTTGTCTTCTAGCCTATTTTGTCTTCTTGTGGGAAACACTGTAGCTATTTTTTCTTTTAGATAATTGCCTTGATGTAGCTACTTTGTGAGGAATTCATCATCAATCACTGGATTCCCTTCGTGCTTCTTCACAATAGCGTATTCCATAAACTTTCTGATCAAAGCTTGAATTTGATTCCACTCCATTATATCTTATTGAAGCACCTGAAAGTTCAATTTCCTAGATTGGCTGGTGATTACATCCCAGTCCTTGTCACATTTGGGAGTGTTCTTTATTACCTTCTCGAATTGAGAAAAGGCTCGAACAAAAAAACCCATAAAATCCAGTGTAAGTGCATCTATGGTTCTATTCTCCATCTTTTTATGGAAATGTGGCTTTATCTTCTCTGGTTCCAGCTCAACGGTGGGCATGTTGAAATACGTCATTAGCTTCAGATACTTCTCACAAGCTGTCCTAATTTCTTTGACCTAATCAATATCAATCTCCACTTCATGGAGCACCCATTCCAATATTTCTTTCCTATGGTCAAGGCCTAGCTTCCATGTCTCGACAAGCTAGTAATCATCCTTTAACAACACAAGCTCCTTTTCCCATGTTCTTTTAGGCATCCTAAGGATTTCCTCAACCTTAGGATATGTAATCTTATATAGCTTTGGGAAGTTGATGCAAAAAAATTTCATTCCTTCAAGTTGTTTTTGCACCTCCAAGAACTTGTTTGTTGTCCTAACAGCATAGACAATGCCCATATTTCCATTGTAGAGGAGTTGTTGGAACCAATCCTCTGTGGCCTTTGTCCAATTCCTTCTTCTTTCTAGTTTGTTGATGTGGTCCTTGGACAACAACTATGGTGGTGTTGATGACATGGTGGGAAGCTCCTTAGTGGAAGATCATTGTTGAATGTAGGTTTTCAAATCATGCACTTGTGCCTTTAGTTCCTCCTTAGAGGTCTTGTCCTTATGCATTTGGTGCACATTGTTGGTGACAGATCCTTGAAGATTGTCAATTTTTTGCTCTCTTGTTGCTATTCCCAAATCAATGGTAGAAATACTATAGTTGACCCCCTCTTCTCCCATCATTGGAGTAGCTATATGTATTATCTTGGATCCTAATGCATCCATTGTTAGATGAGATCTCACCCTTGGCTTCTTCTCCTTCTTAGTGCTTATTTGTGCTTGAGACAAGATGGCTTCAAGTCTTTCCTTTGGATTGATTGGGGGTGGGGCTTTCTTCTATTTTTTTTTCAAGTCATTCAGGCATCTAAGATTCCCCTTTCAGTGATTCATGATCACCTTCTTCCTCTCGAGTTCGTTGAATTTCCATTTCTTTGCTACCTAGAGTTTTATGTCTTGCCTTTTCTTCCTCCTCTTCATCGGAATCCTGAATAAATATTGTTTCTTTCCCTAGGGATTCAGTAGCTATATTCTCTTTAGGGCTATCCTCCCCTTTAGAGGTTTTCTCTTCTTCTTCTTCTTGTTCACGCTCGAGTTCTTCATGATGCTCTGCTTCTGGATTTTTTATCATTTCAACCTCTTCGTTAGGCTTGTATTCTTCTTTCTCTTCTCTTTCCTTTTCTTCTTGCTCTCCTAAAGGAGGTATTTATTCATCATGTTTGGGGCTCTTACCCTACTCCTTGATTGGAGGCTCAGTGTCCTCCATTTCCTCATATGTTTCTTTCTTTTCTTCAAAGGGTTGTTTTTCTGCTTCTTCTCCAACATCCCTTAGTTGTTTAGCAAGTTCCTCCTCCAATTCCTAGTCAAAAGTTTCCACAATTTACTTTGTTCCTAGTTCCTCAACATCTTCTTCAGAGGATTGTGTTTCCTCCTCCTCCTTAAGCACCACTTCATCAATTACTAGATGTTGATATTTGGGGTGTTCACATGATAATCATCTACTTCCTCCTCTATTTGTTTGGTTGCTTCCCTTTCTTGCCTTTCCAACTCCTTAGAGATCTGCATTTTCACCTCCATCATGGTTGGTTTAGTTGGGGGAGGAGGAACAAGGAGGCTAGAAATGACTTGCTCTAGGGAAGCTTGCACCACAGGATTCATTAGCACCCTTGACAACTTTGTTGGTATATTTTGTATATATCGAGCAAAATCTTCTAGGAGTAAGAGGGTAGGCATTGTTGTCATTATAGTGGCTAGTGGGAGGGATGATGATGGAGACATGGAGGAGGAGGAGAGTAGAGAAGAGGTAATATATGAGGAATTTATAACCATAACTTGTGCTACAGGAGAAGTGGAGGTAAGATGAACTGAGATGTATACCGCGGGCAGAGAAGAGGCAACCATTGCTCGAGAGGCAAGTGGAGGAGTGATAGTAGTGGCATCAGCAGTAATGGTGGTGGTAATGAGAGTAGAGGCATCAGGTGGGGACTTTGGCTAGTCGGCCTCTACCTCCTCTCCCTCATGGAGCGGATCTTCCTGTATGGTGGGCATCTCCGTGAAACTGCCTAACTTCTTTGACTTCTTGGAAGGCTCACCTTTCAAGGCTTTCCTTGAATACACCTTATGTTTGGGCTGACATTCAACTGTTTCTTTTCTTTTCTTGGATTGTGTAGTGGGAGGAGACACTAAATTCTTTCTGGTTAAGGCTGTAGTGGCAGCGACACTATTAGTTTCACTCTCAGGTTCATCCTCGAGCTTTCCATATGTTAAAGTAGCCCCTTGCAACTTCAATTGAGAAATTTTCCCATGAATCCATTGCTTTGTTCTTGACTCTACGGGCTTCATCATAATATCAAGGTCATTGACCTCTTCCTCATCCCAATCAATTAGGGGCAGTGGTAGATTGGCTATAGAATCATACCTAGGATCAATCACTGTGTTTTCATCCTCAACAATTGGATCCAGCACTGGAAACAACTTGACCATTTTGATAAAATACATCATGTGCATGTAGTGCCTCATACGCACTTCTTTATCATCTCTACAATTGGCCCAAAATTCCTCAACATTATGTAAATGGGCATACTCTATCCCGACCACCTTCTTCAACTTGCCATTTGGATCCATCCATGGCCTAGAAGAGTGGAACTCTAGGTTATATTCAACTAGTTCCTTATCAAAATACTCCACACACTGGGATGCGGGGAGTGCATACATACCCTAACCAAATGTGAGGGGATAAGGGATTCCCACTCTATGCTTTTCGCTCAGAAGGGTGTGTGCACATTGCAGCTGTTGGGAGAGTTCCAGTAATATCAACCAGTCATTTGGGTACCAAGGTAGCTTATATGGTTTCTTTGAGAAGCCCTAAGCTTGGATGTATGTAAATTTGGGAAATTGAATAAACAAGAAGCCGAACTAGCGGATGAAGGTATTGGCACTATGTGTGACTCTCCTTTCAAAATCACCTCCAAGTAACCTAATGATATGCCCAATGAAGGCATCATTAACTCTACAATAGTTCTTCTTAAAGTTCATATATTGGAGTTGCAGATATTTGTCGTATACCTTCAATTCCCTTCTCAAAGTTTGGTTGGGAGCTACAAATAATCCCCTGTATTGGACACAGTTAGCAAGCAGATAGAACAAGTATGAGGTCATGTAAAACTATGAGGTCTTCTTTATTGCCACAAACTATTCTTGTAGGAATATTCTTTAGATGGTTCTTCCATTTCATCAAAGGTTGGTATATGGAAGGTTTGTTTGATAGACTTGGTAGAGAGATCTGCTAGTTTTTTGTCATCTTTGTCTACTATTATTTTAGTGTCTTCTTGATATGCTTCTCTATAGGCCATCAAAATTTTGGGAGCAATGAGGGTAGGCGAGAAACCGACAGCCTTGGCCAACCCACTCCTTTGGATTCTCTTGAAATTTTCTGTGGTGGGGCTAACTATGAACCTCTGCTTGAATTCGTCAATATCGATATGCCCCAAGTTAGTATCCAAGATCTCTTTCTAGTCTATGGTGACCTTAGAATTAAGGGGATCCCCTTGGAACTTGTATTTCATTTGATCCTTATCTTTTTTACCCTTGGGTTCCTTGGCTGACTTCTTTCCCTTTTCTTTCTCCATGACCACCTCTAAAGGTCTTACAGTTGGTTCCATATATCCTGCAAGCAAAGGACAATAAGCACATTTAAGTGTGAAGTATGAGGAATTTTGGCCAAAATCCTACAAAAATGATGTCAAATAAGGTGATTCATCATTCAAGGATCCTAACATCTCTTTCAAGTCATCTTTAACCTCATGTTTGAGGAATTTATGGCAATGCAGGACTAGGGGTGTGGACTTCCCTGGGCTAGGAGTTATTTTGGAGAAGGAAAAGGGACAACAATTAGGGCATGATGTCCCACATAGTTCCACCCGCATTGGGGTTTTGATCATGAGGTGGGACCCATTAGTAGATCAAATAATTTCAACACGTGGGTCAAATCAGCATTGAGGTTTTGGGATAATCAAATTGGTCATTCAAGTGTGTGGAACTGAGGTACATGAGTGCAAGAGGTCTGTTGGTCATTTGGTGCTTCATCATTTGAGACAACAATGGCAGGGAGGTGACCTGCACTGTAGGATCTGTGATCTTGGAAGACAATAGTATTTATTCTTCAAGGCTTAGGAAATTCAGTCAGGTATGGGTTGGAAGGTGTAGAGGGATGTCTGACAATTATTGTTCAAGATGGCAGAAAGAGGACAGTAGTCTGCATAAAGTGGCCCATAGTTTTGGGTCTGGGAGAGCCCTTAACATCAAACTAATAGTTAATCTTTGAATGGACGACCTTTGTGAAGTCAGATTCTGCATGGAGGGATGATGTCTTGGGTCAGTCGTTTCAGGAGGTGAGGGAGGGATGGAGCTCCACATGCGGCCACTTGCATCGAACAACCTACAAAGTCATTTTGTACTAAGTCATTTTAGTTTAGGTCTCAACGATGGAAGTGAGCGCAGGCTCTGAGGAGTGGAGGGATCATCTAGCAGGGTTGTTTGGAGTGACAAACTTGAAGCAAAAACCCATGGACAAAGGCCCACAATGGAGGACCCACTGAAAGGATAACACTTGGTCATTTCAATGCAGGGAGTGGGATGACAACGGTTGGGGCGGGGCCCGACCTATAGAGAGATTCCAAGGTTTCACCATTTGAATGGTCATTTGGGTGATGATAGAAGGTCGGTGGAAATATAGAAAGGATGGTCCACCTTGAATAAGTTTCTTTGGTTTCAAGCTCAGACAATAGTCATGAAAGCAGGGTCTGCCAAGTGGAAGGATGGGTTACTAAGGTCGTTCAAGATGGAAATCCCTGAGAAAAAGTCTGTAGACATAAGTCTGCAATGAGTTAGGACTCAAGCATTTTTGGTACAACTGCATTTTGATTAGAGAACACTGGGGTGGGGCCCGCCTTGCAAAAAGATGGGATAGATAGTCGTTCGGAATGGTGGGGCCCAAAGAGCATTCCATAGGCAGAGTCCCACACTTGCATATCAGAGAGTGCTGAAGGATCCTTCATTTGGGCTCATGAAATATGGGCTAAGTCTAGGATAGACAGTTGATTAGGGGTCCTCCCCCAAAGGCGGGCCTGATGAAGGTGTTGGTTGATTTTGAAGTTTGGCATTTTAAGGAAAAGGCAATGACAGTGGGTGCTTTGTGGATTTGTAGGGCATGAATTCCCTAGTTCAAGAACATTTGTGGCAACCCCAAGTTTTGTACGTCACCAATAGGTAGATTTTCTAAGGACTTTGCAATTCCAAGACATGGGTTTTGATTGTCGAGGCCTCATCTAACTAGTATCTTAGTTTTTTCTTACCAAAATTTAGCAACTTTCATGAAAATTAAAGAAAAATCAAATCATAACCTAGCAACAAAAGAATAACTTGAAGAACTTGATGAAGTCGATGAAGATACAAGTAAAGTATTTGAATCGACTAAGGAGCTTTGTGGGGATGAACGCCGAAAATGCGGGTGGTTTTGAAGGGTTTTTGAACTTCTGACAGGTGAAAATGACACTTCAAAATGCCTATTTATAGATTTTTGTGCATTTAATTCCCTTCATTAATTCTTGTATGGTGGGGGCCAAATTTGGTGAATAGGCATTTTAAAAATGGTGATGGGAACGATAGAGTCCACTAAGAAAATGATAGTCAGGGGTTGGTCGCTTGGCCAGTCAATGGTGAAAACAATGAATGAGGATGTGAGTCCTATAGGGCAGGAGGATGTTGTGATTAGGTCATTTGGAATGGTGAAGATGCCAGGGAATCCCACATAGGGCGGCCCATAAGGGCAGAGCCGCATTGCCCAAAGGACATCAACTTCAAAGTTTGAAGGAAGACTGCCAACAGAACCCCGCCAAGGCCAAAGACTTGAAAAGTTGAGGGTGGAAAAACTTGATCGACTCAAGATAATTCTTCTAAGACTCCTTGACCACTTGAAACTCAAAAATAGCGGGCACAAAAAAAAGGTAGCAACAAAAGTGACCTGGAAAGTGAAAAGAGAGGGTCCCCATTCAAATGGGGTGTGTGTGCTATAAGCACAACACCTTCTTTTCTGATTTGGAGTCCATCATCATCCTAGAATTAGCTTATATTGCATCTTGCATTAGTTAAGTTGTATTCTAGGGTTTCCAATTTTGTATTCGTGAAAGTGCATATAGGTTACATTTTTGTATCTCAAATCATTAAAAATTTCTAAAATTCTATATTTGCATTTTAGGTTTGCATCATACAGCACAAAAAAAATCAAAATCAATCAAAAAATTCTAAAAATTCTAAAAACAAAATCCCTACTATGACTCATTCACCACCTTGGGCGACTTAGTCCCTTTACACCCCTAAAACTGCCTTTTACAAAATTTAAAACCTTGTTTTTAAGCTTTTGTTTGCTGCCATTACCTATCTGTATCAGTTGGCTGAGTTTTTGTAAAATGCATTTTATTAGATCTAGCTTAAATTACCTCATTTCATGCATTGCTTAATTTCAATTTTGTATTCACAACGTTTCATTTTCAGATCATTGCATAGCATAATCATTACATTACCTTGTTGACAATCTAAAAAATTGCATTTCATCCTATGTATTTACATTTCATTTTAAGTTTGCATAGCTTCTATTACATTTAAATCATTATAAATAAGCATTATTTACATTCATGGAAATTATGGATAGCATTAGATTTTTTCCATTTTCATTTTCAGCATTAGTTCCTAGTTCATTTAGATCAAATTCATTAGAAAATGAAAATAAAAAACTAAAAACATTTAAAGAGCCACTTCAACAAATGATTCAATTTAGAAAAGGCATATCATCCAAGCCCTTTAGTAGTGATGACCTAGACATGTTAGATGAATCCCATAAGGACTTCCTCTCACTAGGAACATCCACTAAATATTTGACACAAAAGGATGCAAGCATCAATAATCATGATATTCATAATTGTTCTTCTCCTAATATCTCTCCCATTAGTGATGAAGGAATCTTAGTGAAAGAAGAAACAATCATTAAAGATCATGAAATTCTTTCTTCTTTTCCTTCTCCTCCCCCTTGCAAAAAAATTATGACACATGAAGATGAAATCATGGTCACTACCTTACCTAGTCTCCATTCATCTCCCAACACTTCCCCTACTTGTGAAAATTATTTAGTGAATAAGGATAAAATCATGAATGATCATGACAAACACATTTGTGTGGAGGATTTGATTGAGAGCTATGACAATCCTACCTCTCCTACTTAAGAAGACTTTATTGGACATGGGGATGTAAATGTAGATAACCATCAAACCTTTTCTTCTCCTACTATCTTCTATAGACATACATAAGATAGTTTAGTGTTAGAAGATATCCTTACTGAGACTCATGAGAATATTATTCCTCCCTTTCCTAATGCCCCTCCCATTTGGGAAGACCTATTTGAACAAAATATTCCAGTCATTGGTAACCATGAAACTCCTATTTATCCTTCTCTTGATGCCTCTCCTATGAGCTATGAAGCTACTTTCTCAAATCAAACCATGAAATATGATGAACCTGTTGTTTGTCACTTTCATAAAAGCTCTCCTACTAAGGTGGAAATTACGGAACAAGCGAATGAGATCTTAGAAACCAAGGATGAAATTATGGACAACAATAGAATTTCCCCCTCTCCTAACATCTCTCCTATTGGTGAAGAAGATCACGAGAATCTTTGGGAAAACATCATGCATTCAAGTAATCTCTTTCATAGTTATGAGATTTTCTTATTGCAAGAGAATAACAATGTTGACACTCCATAGTTCCGCATCCTCTAATATCTCTTCTATTCGTAGGAATGATATTATAGAAGAATATGTAAGTATAAACAAACATGATAATCATAGTTCCTCTTCTCCCAATATCTCTCCTACATGTGACGAAGGTATTTTGGAGCTAGAAGATACACCAATTGAGAATCATGACAATGTTGAAAGCTCCTCTTCTATAACTTCTCTGACTTTGGAAGATATTAGGGCACAAGAGAATGAGATCATAAGTACACATCTCTTAACATCACTCTACCTAGTCTACATTCATCTTCTAACTCATCTATTTGCGAAATTTTTTTTGTGAGAAATCATGGCAATCACATTATTTGTGAGGAGGATACATTGGCATTAGATGATCAAACCTTTAAAACCTATGACAATTGTGTTTATTTTTCTTCCCCTATTTTGGAAGACATTATTGGCCAAATGGATGTAATCACAAATAATCATGATAATCATACTTTTTCTTCTCCTAATGTCTCTCTTACTTGTGAAGAAGATATTTTGGGATTAGATGAACTATTCATTGAAAGTCATGATAATCTTCTTGCTCCCTTTCCTAATGTTTCCCCCATCCAAGAATATAAAATTGAGAAAAAGTATCCAATCATTGAAAAACATGAATGTGATACTTTTTATTCTCTTAATGCCTCCTCTCCTTGTGATGAAGTTACTCTACAAAACCTATTAATGGAATGTGGTCAACATCTTGTTTGCTTCTCTCCTTAAAGCCCTCTTGCTAGGAAAAATATCATGGTACAAGCAAACATCAACTCTATCATGTGTAAACCAAAAATAAACCTCACTCTAAAGCATCCTGAATTGCTTGATATAGATTTACCACCATCACGGGAATTCTTTGATAATCATGAAACCTTGAAAATTTTCGGAGCTTATGACAAGTCACCTTCTACTCCTAAAAAAATGGTTACATGTGCTATGATCAATTCCAAGAAAAAATATATAGAAAGACAACAAAAAATTGAAGAAGCCACAAAGTTATTGGAAGAGGCTTCAAAAACCTTTGATTTCATTTCTACATCCATGGGGGAATACATGATAATAACAAAATATTTTGACATACAAAATTACACAACATTCCCTTCAACCACCTTTAAAGAAAAGACAACATCCAAAACAAACCTTGAGGAAATTGAACAACTATCCAATCCAAAGCAAGTGACAAAACTTTTTGGACAACAACTTGGGAAAGGATGTGATGCTATAGAACAAGGTATCCATGTCCCTATATAGCCTAATGATCTTGGTTATTTTCCTTCAAAACAAAAACCTTACTCTAATTTCAACATTATTGCAAAAGACTCTTCCAATATAGTTGTAACCTTGGTACATCCTTAACTGATAGACATTTCATTAAATATGTATCAAGTAGAAATTTTTTTCACTTATCAAAATAAATAACATTAGTTGTTGCTCCTTGCCATAGTTGTATGTTTTATAGTCCTCACAAGGAGCATCATATCATCATCCCTTCCTAGCTCACCCTTGTCCTGCACTAAGTGGGGACAAAGGGGTTAGTTAGCCTTATCCCCGTATGTCACTTGTCATTATCTCTTTTGGCTAGTTGTTAACCTTTCATGAACATATAAGAGCAAGCTTGGGATGTGGATGAAATTTCTTAAGTTGACTTGCATGTGGCATACTTATTCATGATGTAATTCAATTCAGAAACATATGACTTGGCATAGGGCTTTCCAAGTTGGCTCTCATGTATTCTTTCATTTATCATTGTCTACTTTAAAGAAATTTCTCACAATAATGGTGTAGCAACCACTTTAAAGTGGGGGCTTACATAGATGACATCCTCTTGCAAATTTCATGGTGTGAATTTTTCTTTTTTCTTGTGATGTGTCCTCTTCTTGGTGGGGTCATCGGGCTTGATTCCATCCAAGAGTATACGATCTTCTGACATAGCATGATGCAAATGAGGCATCCCATGGGAAATGATCTCACACCTTGACTTGTCCTCTCTTGGTGACATTAGGCACAATGCTCCCTAAGAATAAGACCTTACATAAACAAAGAAAAATCCCCTTTAACAAATTTTTTACATGACTTTCAAAACCATCTATAAAAACATTTTCATTGTGGTTCCTTATTAATTTTATCAGGAGGTATAACTTTGATATGGTTGAACGGGAAGCCCATTCTGAGGCATGAGTTTTCCTCATGGCCACCTATGTGTGTGAGTGCATACCATCCATGAGTGTGTGTTTCTCACCTTTTGGGCCTTCTCACCTGGCAGAAAGTCATGAGTTTTTTCGCCTCAAAGTGAGTATGCATTTCTCTTTCTAGACAAATAGCCTAGATCTGATCCACAACAAGATGGAAAAACAATCGAAGCTTGATTTGACTCTCCTTTTCCTTCTCTCCCTCTTCATTTACATCATTATCATGTGTGTTTCTTTGTGCTCATGTTTAGTTTTCCATGGGATCTTCATCCATGGGGCTTGATCATCCCTCTTGATCATTGGTGTCTCATCTTTCTAGCATTAGTTCATTGAAACCCCTCTTGATTGCATGTTCGACTACTTTAGTGTGAGTTTGAAGCATGTTCATCCTCTCACTAAAGTGGTGGCTAACTATGGATACAGAAAAAGTAACCCTTCTACATTTTCTCATATTTAAGCCCTCTTGGTGATTTTGGCTTGATTTTGCTTATATTTAGTGTTGTAATGTCACCAACACATTCACATTAGGTCCTAGGGTCCTTGTGAATCATTAAAAATTCTATGATGTCTTGTAAAAGTGTTGTGAAGTGTTGTAAACCACTTTCACATTTTTCTAGGACCCTTTCATTATAATTCACCTAAATGACCTTGTTTTATCACTTACCAATCCTTATTTCAAAGTGTTGTAAAGTGTTATAACAAACTCTCATGCTTTTTTACGCTCGTCATCACTAATTTGACCCTTTCTTATGTTTAAGTGACCCTTAAATGCACTTTCCGGCCCTACTTGAGTGTTTTTTGGAGAATAATCATGTTAAACATCATTAAATTCACTTTAATTCCCTACACCCATTAAAATTTCCCTAGTGGGTCCAAGTTGCCACTAGGGGCGACGTAGTCCCACTAGGCTCAAAAATCAAAATTATTTCAAAATTCTGGTGGGATATTATTTTCTAAGCCTTGAGATCAGCCTATGATGTGGTATTTTTGGGAATTTTGCATAATAATGTATAAATATAGGATTTTCCCTCTCATTTTAACCTAACAACCTAATCATATTCATTCATCATTCATCATCTCTCTCAAGTCAAGTAAGCTAGGGTTTTAGCATTCTAGGTCATCAAGATAGCATTCTAAGGCATTCAAGGATAGATTCTTCATCCATTGTTGCAGAAATTCAAGATCAATCATCATGGAAAGGTACTAATTCCATTATTTCATGTTCATGCTCCATCTTATTTCTTCATTTGGTTTAATTACCTGAAAGGGGTTTGACCAAGGCAAGCCCCCATGCCCTAACATTCAACATTTCTCTTTCTTTCTTTGTGTGTTTGTAGTTTTAGGTACTTTGAATGCTTGGAAATAATTGAATAATAGATTAATTTTTTTTAAGACATCTCCTTGTTGGCTAGGTCAAAATATCAACAAAAAGTCACTTACAATGCTGAAAATCAAACTTTCAAAATCGAACACTTGGAGGAACACAAAGTGTAGACTAAGGGCTTCCGTTTTCACTTTTGGAATTTTAGAAAAACCAAAGTTAACTAAGTCACCATCAATGGAAACTTAGTCCTACTGCACCTATTTGTCAGAAGTTTCTATAGATCAAGATACACATTTGGTAGAAATAGGCTCTTGAGCAGTTTACCAGATCCGGGACTAAGTCGCTCAGCTTGGCGTAAGTGTCCCAGTTGGCCAAAAAATTAGATTTTCCATAATTTTAGAGACATTTATAGTCTTCATTTTTTCCTTCATCAGTTTCTAGGTGCACAATTTCTGTTTAGCACCTTTATCTTGTTCTTTATTGCATTTAATCTATAATTCTACATATCACAATGTGTTTTCAAACAACTTGCATTTCTTAGATTTTGCATTAATAATCAACATATTTAACTAGTTTATTGCATTTAGACATTACATTTAAGCATATTCCATTAGTCTTGAGTGGGGATATTGCATGTTTTGGCCTACCTATATCCTTTTAGGTGAAAACCCTAGAAGTGTTAGAGAGCCTTGTGGTGCCAAAATCTTTGTCCACAGTATGAAACCTTGATAATGGAGATCTTCTAGGAGGTCTACAACTTGAATGAAATGGATTAATTGGATGTGGATATTGAATCATCAATCTTCCTTGAAATGATACTTTGAATGCTTGGCTTGATCATACAATGTACATCACAATGTTAGCTCCAAAAACATGCATGATGCAAGAAGAATTTGACACGATGAATAGATGTTGAATGCTGAAATAAATATCTATTATATCTACTCTTGAATTCCCTTGATCATTAACCTTAGCTCTTGTGAAGTCACTTAAAAATTCTAGGTGAAACTTAGTGAAATAACCTTGTATTTATAGGTATGTATCCTTAATTTCCTGATATTCAAATATCACAAGTTGACATTGAATTATGAATTTGAGGAAATTAAAATACCATCAAAAACATAATTTAAATTTAGGTCCAAAGGTCTAGGGAGGACCCATTCGCCCATGGGTGAATGGGTCCTAGGTCCTTATACCTGGAACACACATTGCTCAATGTAAAATTTTATGTATAAGCATTAATTATTGTCAGGTTTCCCTTTTGGAATTTGTAATTAATTAGGCTTGTAAATGAATAAAAGGGATAATTAAGGCATAATTAAGATCAATTTAATTAAGAGGGTCCCAAATAAGTGTGTAAATATAAAGGGGTACATTTAACAATGCTAAATTAAGGCATCATTAAGTTCAATTTACATTAGGAGGGCCTAAACAAGTGAGGAACTGTAAAGGGTTACATTTTTCTACACTACATTTAGCACCCACTTTAGTGAGAGGGTGAGCCTACATCAAACTCACATTAAAGTAGACAATCAAGAGAGGTCTAATTGTACAATCTTTGGAAGGATAAGATGGAAATGATCAAGGAGGATGATCAAGCCACCAAGATCTAAGATCTTATGGAAAAACCAAAAAATGCACAAGGAGAAACATGCCTATGTTAAACATATATGTATGAAGAAATAAAAATATACTCAACATTACAATGCCAAAGACTCAAGGGAAAAGAAAAAGGATAAGGAAAAGAGAGATGGATCAAGCCTCAACTGTCCAACAAAATGTGGAACAGGCCTTAGCTATTTTTCCAAAACTATTTACAAGTGGAACTCAATGTCCACTATGCAAACAACAATGCATGCTGACACGAGCTAGTGAAATCCGTTGTCCACTAGGTGAGCCCCCAAGGGTGGTAAATGAGAGAATCTTATTTGTCTCCCATACCATACCAAAGTTATACCTTCAATAAATTTAATTTAAGGAAACAAACAATACAAACTTCAAGCTTCATAAGGCTTAGAAAGATGCATTATGCTAAACACTTATGAGAAAAAAAGGCACCACAGGAAAGAAAAGTGTGCTATGCTTGGTGGCCATAAAAAGGGGTTGAAACTTCCAGCTTCATAAGGTTAAAAAGTTGCATTATGATAAACAATTATGAACAAAATTTAAATAGGATAAGACATGTTTAAAGTGGTTATGCTTAGTTCATGTAAGGTCTCCTCTTAGGGAACATCATGCCTAATATCTCCAAGAGAGGACAAGTCTAGGATAAAATATTTACAACTTAGGGAATTTAATGTGTAGCATCACCACTAAGAGGAAAGTCGTATGGAAAGAAAGGTCACACTCTTGGAGGACATCAAACCCAATGACTCTACCAAGAATAAAATTCATAGAAAGAAGTAAGAAGACCACTCAATGAAATAAAAGAATAGTCCAAGATCTCCAAAAACTTTAATGCCAATGTATTCCACCAATTTAAATAAATTACTAACACGATACTTGAGCAATTACTTTAAAGTAGAAAATGATAAATGATAAACAAGAAAGAGGACAATGTGAGATTATTTTGAAAGCCCCATGCCAAGTCATATTTTTCCAAATGAAGCTATGTCATGTAAAGGAAGGGGCTGCCCCTAAAATGAAATCCCAAACACACATAAGGATCCACAGATTCGGGGTCATTGTATGTCTTTGCTAAGATAATATTATAGGGCTGAAAAATGTCATCATTCCCTAAATAACTCATGGGATATGAAGAATGACATATAGAGAGAAAAAATAAAGAAAATCCTTTTGGGTCAACATGGAAGAGACCTAAATATCTTGACACCTTGTGTCATCCCCAAAAGGAAAACACAAGACAAAAAGAAAAGATAAAATGGTTTACAACATATAGAAGAATGAAGTTATAAATAGAGGAATGAACATGAAGAAACATCAAATAGAACAATACAAGGGATCACATTATACACATGCAATCACATAAAGAAAAAAAAAAAAAAGAGACTAGAAAGGCACATACGATTCAACCTCAAGTAGGTCATCTACATCCCAATCTTTTTCATCATATGTGGAAGGTGGACAACTAGCCAAAGGGACACCATCAAGTGCCAAACTAGGACAAGACTATCTAACTCCTTGCCCCCACTAAGTGTAGAACAAGCTGAGATAAATGATGAGAATGAACTACTTGCAATATATAAATTGATTAAAACATGTAATAATGAGTATGTTATGATTCTACAACTATCACATGGAAAGTACAAAAGTTCATGCATTTGCTATCCAATTATGTTAGAAATATTAGGAGGAGAAAAATCACTCAATACAAGCTTTAATGCACAAAACTCATTAGTAAGATGCCTAAGATTTTTATGATATGCACTATAATTAATGTTCTTAGGCTTATTGATTCTAGTGGGAGGTGGAAATCTAATCCATCCTAAATTAAGGAGTTCCTCCATTTGTTATTCAATTTATGTTTTAGTATGTAGGAATGACAATTTTTTGACTTTATAAGGTTTATATTTCTTACTTGTTTGAGGATCTTGTTGAGGTGGATTTGATGGAGGACCTAAATTGATCCTTGTTGTAAGATGGTGTGTCCCTTGGTCTTCCTTCTCCAACACAAAGCTTGGATTTGTGACTTGGTTTAACTGCTTCCTATGGATCTTAACTGACACTTGTATCAAGCATTGACAGGTCGACCTTTTGGTGCAATGGCAAGGCCAACAATTGGTATCAGAGCTGGTCAAAGGTTCAAACCCCTCACTTGAGTTAGGGGGATTGTTGCAAGATGGTGTGTCTCTTGGTCTTCCTTTTCCAACACAATGCTTGGGTTTGTGACATGGTCTAACTACCTCTTGTGGATCTTAACTAATGATTGTATCGATCATTGACAGGTTGACCTTTTAGTGCAATGACAAGGCCAACAATCCTATCATCCTTGTGAGGAATTTGTTCATTATGATGGAGGATAGTTATTTCCTTAGAAGGTATGGAGGGAGGAGGATCTTGATATCCTAAACCTTTAGTATCTTCAATTGGTATTTGTTCTAACAACTTATGAATATTGTGCTAATTTGTTGTGTCCTTGTTTAGCTAAGGTAAAATCCTTGGCCATAAGTCTCTTCTAGGTTGGTGGGTGTGTTGGTGACTTTATTAACGTAGGATGGATGAGTATGCACTTGGCTAGAGGAACTAGGTTCACTCATTGTTGGAGATTTATGCTTGGTTTATGATTCAATCTTAGGATGTAAAAGAGAAAACATCTCTAATGATGGAATAGTAGGAGGTGTTGGTTATTGCATGGAAGGGTAAAATGATGCATTGTTCTTAAATTTTTCAAGGACATTATGTATGAAATTATGCATGCTTTCATCATCGTCACCTAAGATGTCAATTTCATGAGGAAATTCATTAGGGGTATGTTAAGCATGATTAGGTTCTATTGCATTAAGATCATTACCAAAAAACACAACCTAAGACATAAACTAAAGATGTTAAGTAATTCCATATGTTACCAATGCACATGTCCATTATGAAAGGTTGAATTGAAAAGCAAAGAGATTACAAATTTTTAGATCTGAAGCAAGATAATGTTTTGACTATGCTATGCAAAAACCTAAAAATGGCATATTTTAGATACAATTTTGAATTCAAACAAGGATCTAAATTTGATAAATTATGCTTAATATGAAAAAATTTAGATAACATAAATTCTGGAAACTAAAAAAATAAACTGAATATGGAAATAGAGAAGGAAAAAAACAATGTTTTTAATTCAGAAATTTAGGAAGATCCTTGATCAAGGACTCATTCACCCATGGACGAATGGGTCTCACTTTAGGGTTTATAAAAATGAATTTGAATGTTTCTGAGATGATTTCTATGGTTTTTAGATTCTATTTTTAGATTGTGATTTGTGGTTTTAGATTTCTATAAAATGAGTTCTAGATGCAAGTGCAAAATAGTGCTAAATGACAAGCAAAAAGACCTAATTGGAGATGCAATTTTGATTCAATTTTGTAATGTAAATTATTGATGATGCAATATTATGTAAACACTATGCAAAATGAATATTTTTTTTTAATTTTACAGCTCTTAAAGAATACAAACATGCAATCCTAAAACCGTAAATGAGATGCAAATCAATGCAAAACCTAGATCTAGGGCTGAAAAAGAACTCCAAGTCAACAATATATGATGCTCAAAATTCAAGTTCACCAAAATGAAATGGTGAAAATAGGTGGAGGGCTAAAATGTAATATGATGGACCTATTTCTCACTATATCATTAGGAAATGAGATCCCCGCAATGAATTGATTATCAACCCTTAGGTGAATCAAGTCAATGTGAGAATCTTCAAATTTCATTATGACTAAAGGATGGGGGTCAAGGTCAAACAACACTTTGGGGAGAAAAAATAAAAATAGAAAATAAACACCAAAATGCAATCTAACACTTGAAACTTGAAGACTAAATTCAATATTTGAAGAATCAAAAAACAAAATGCATATTTGAGAAGGGTAGAGAATTGTGTACTAGTCACCAATAGAGATTTCTAGGAGCTAATTTGGGACTCATTCACCCATGGGAGAATAGGTCGAAGTATAGGGGTTGCAACAGTATTTTAGGAGCCTATGACACATACCTGAAGCTTCTGATTTGTGGCTCAGTGTAGGATCATGGGGGTCCAAACTAGGCCCTTAAGTGGTAATAAAAATTTAGAAAAAAAAAGCTAGGCAACTTGACATAAAAATTTGAATAAGTTATTAACATAATTTGAAAAATATGTAAGAACAAAATTTGTAGAAAATTGAATGTAGTTTCTAAGATACTATTCCATTTTTGGAAAAAACTAAATCTATTTGGTGAAAACTTGAAATTTCAATGTAGTAGTACTAAATTTTTCAAGAAATTATAAAAGTGGGTGTATGTCTGACCAACCTAAGTACAAGCAATTTTTTTTTTTTTTTGAAAATTTCAATTTAAGTAGAAGACACATGCTTGGGTGTGCCGTATTTATTTTTGTAATCATTTTTCAAGTAAATAATTAGTTATGATTTTTTTATTAATTTTTTTTTAAATATTAAAATGTGTTTGTCTAACAACCATAACTTGGTCAATATTTTGGTCGAGGGTTTGGTGCAATGGCAGTGGAAGAATTGTGGGGAAATGGGTTTATCTTAGGCTCATACTTGGGAGTTGGAGGAAATTCTCGAGAAGAGGTACTTTCTACTCTTAGAGAACATGGACAAACTGACTTAGTGTGGATCCAAAAGTGGTGAATATTCAGTTAAAATTGGGTATAAACTTTCTAAATCGGCGATGGTAGATAAGTTGTGGTTGGGGCACTTATGCTAGAATAAATTCTGCCTACTGAAGGTGGGATCTTTTTCTAGCTTGCTATTAAGAAGAGAATCCTCACAGGAGAATAGTTAATGAGATATGGATATAATGGACCATTTGAATGTGTTCTTTGCAGACAACAAGATGAAAATGTTAATCACCTCCTGCTACGTCACATATTTTCTTATTAGTGTTGGCAATTTGTAGTTTCTAAACTCAATTATCATTTCATGTGCCCAAACTTGGTTAAGGAGTTGTTAAAAAGTTGGAGAATACCAAAGTCTAAATCAGCTTTTTCATGCATTTGGAAAAAAATTCCTTCTATAGTTCTCTAGGAAATTTGGAAGGAATGCAACCACTGCATATTATAAGGGAAAGAAGAATCGATGGATAGGATCAATTGGAGGATTGAAAAATCAATCTCAGTATTAGTTAATACTGTTGTGGCAGAGCAGATTCAATGTAAATTTTCTTTAATAGCCAAAGATAGATTTCTTCAAAGACAATGGACCATGCTCAAGTTTGCACCCGCTAATGGGTTTTCAGGGGCTCATCCCTCTACCAATGTAAGGGCTTTGGTCCAGTGGAGTAAACCTAAAATGGGGTGGATAAAAATCAATTTTGATGGGGTGTCAAGGGGAAACTTAGGGCCCTCGAGTGTTGGGTCTATTGCACGAGATGTTATTGGTAATATTTTAGCAATTGAGACTAAGAAATTGGTGGAAGGTGCAAATAATGAAGCAGAGGTGCAAGATGCACTTCTAGCTATGGATTTGGCAAACAAGCTACATGTAGAAAAATTGCATCTTGAAGGGGACTCATAGGTGATTGTTAATGAAATTGCCAATGGTAGAGCACAAGTCTAGAAACTTGATAAAATAGTCAGTATAATTTGAACTAAGCTCAAAAACTTCTAAAACATTAAAATTTCTCATATCTATCATGAAGGAAATGCATTTGTGAATCAACTATCTAAAATGGCGATGAAATTTTTTGAGCAGTTTGGATCAAATGTAGCAGAGGTTTGGTAGAAGGGATAAAAGGTGGTGTCTGATGTCAGCTTCATTCATGAAGGGGTAGATTGTTGTAGGGTGGAATTATTATGGTCGCTTTGTTATAGGGTCATTGAATGTAGGACAAGCTCTTTGAGACAAATTCACCTTCATCCTCACTTTTGAAGTGTACATTCTTTTTGTCTCTGCTGAATTTGCACTAGTGTATGCAAAAGGGTTGTTTCTACAAGGGAAATGGATGGAAACTTCTCCCTCAAGTCTCTGAAACAATAAATGGCATTTTGGGGACCTATTTTAGAAGAAAGGATGAAGAATGTATTCACCACGAGAGACCCTTACTATTTTAGTCTGGTCTGAGCTCTCTTGGGAATTGAGTTTCTGGTTTCAAAGTTTTATTTCCACACAAATATGGATATTTCATCGGAAGAGGTGAAAGGTTGGTGGAAAGGTGTGTTAGGCCAAAGTGGCGGGTTGGGTTGGAGGAGATTTTAGCTTGTGTTGTACAGGGGTGAGGTTTTGTCACTACTCATGGTGTCTAGTTTGGTGTTCTAGGTGGGCCTCACCATTGACACCCATTTCTTCTACACAGGGCTCTTGGAAATATTTAAGAGAGGAAGGCAAAGGCCCAAATATATTGGGCATACTTTATAGACTATGAGAATGATTGGGAATTGGTCATCACTATTGGGATTCCCAGAGAACAAATCAACCCAGAACTCTTTCGTTTCAAGCTGGCTAATGCATGGATGGATATGGAGGTGCAGTGGAGGGAAAATAGCCATGGTGGTGGGTTTTGTTGGAGGGGTCATGGTGTGGAATGAGGATAGGGTAGGGCTCATGGCCGAGGTCTTAAATGCAAGCGTGGATGCAGGTTCTGAATTAGGGTAGTTCAGCTCCCCTTGTCTGTTGTTTGCTTCTTGTGTTGGATTTGGTTTTGGTTTCTTTGCAGAGATAAAAATGTAAATAATGTTGAAATTTTTTTCTTTATGGGTGGAATGAGTAATCTAAATTTTGATTCTTGTTTGGGAATGTGTGTTTATGCACCTGGTTGGTACCTATACATCTCTAGGTTGGGGTTGCAATTTTAACATCTCTATAGTTGGGATGTGTCTAGGTTTTGTTTTCAGTCACTCAAAAACATGTATTTACTCAATTTTGTATTTTCACATTATAATATAATAATAAAATATATATTTTACTGAGCAAAAAAAAACCATAACTTGGTCAAAAAATTATGAACTTCAATTTCTCTTTTTTTTATCCTATAGTATGGGAAGCATAGAATGTGACACATCTTTCAGATTCAAAAAATGTGAAATCATTTAAGAATTGCATATTTTTTCAATCAACCTATCAATAAGGACTTTAGTTAGAATGTATGTAGAAAATTAATAATAATTATCTATTTAATTCCAAATAAGGCATATCTTATATTTTTGGAAAGTTGACAATTTTCTCAATAAACACATTTTATTTCATCAAATTCGAATAAAAAAGTCACCAGCCATATTTTTTTCATATCAACACTTTTTGGACCTCCATGATCCTACACTCTCCCTTGTCTAGGTTTCAATGTCAAAAATCCAAAAATCTGATCTATAGGTTAGATTATGTGATTTGACAACAACTTTGACAACTTTGCCAACTTTGTAAATATTTCTCTTCAAGAGGTCTTCAAGTCTTCTTCAACCTAAATCTACAATCACACACACAAGAGAGAAAAATGTTTAGTTTGGGTGAATAGGAGTTTTCCTTGGCCAAACCCTATTTTGTAATCAAACCTTGAATTGAAATAATGCATGAAAGAGGGAATGAATAATGAACAAAGCTATGTTACCACTCAACAAACCCTTGTATGAAAACTTGATAATGGAGATCTTGGGAGGTCTACAACTTGCATTAAATAGTTGAACTAGATGTGGATATTGACACTTGATTCTTTCTTGAAATGATACTATGAATGTTTGACTTGATCATAAAACATACATCACAATGTTAGCTCCAAAAATATACATGATACAAGAAGACTTTGACATGATTCATAGATCTTAAATTTTGCAATAAATATTTGTTCTATCTTTTGTTGAATGCCCTTGATCATATAAATTATCTCTTGTGAAGTCACATAAAAATTCTAGGTAAAACTTAGTGAAATAACCTTGTATTTATCGGTATGCATCCTTGAACACAAGGAAATAGGGTGCTCCACCTTTTAGGAGATGGAAGACATGCAAGGGGACCTATTTCAATCTTAGTTCATTGAAGG
This sequence comes from Sequoia sempervirens, assembly GCA_007258455.2. Taxonomy (NCBI): domain Eukaryota; kingdom Viridiplantae; phylum Streptophyta; class Pinopsida; order Cupressales; family Cupressaceae; genus Sequoia; species Sequoia sempervirens. The sequence continues at coordinate 99,711,844 of VDFB02105785.1, forward strand.
AAACCCTAGATATCTCAACCTAATGATCCAATTAGGAAAAGAGATTGCTACAAGGTCTCCTTAGGTGTGATTAAAATGGGGTTCACCACTAAGAAAATTCTTAGAAAGAAAGATATGAAAACAATGTGCAAATCTAACTACATGACCTAGAAAATGAAACTTGAAATTAGAATGAGAGATTGAAGATAACAAAGAAGCACCTAGAATGTTGGAGATGTTTGAACAAGATTTGGAAATCTTAATTTTTTTTTGCTAATGTGTATAGGGATTCATATGCCAAATTGGGTGATTTAGTCCCAGTCTAGGATTTCTTGGCTGAAACAAGAATCCAATTGTGACAAATTAGAATCCATGAAAATATAGAAAAATGCCTATACAAGGACTCATACGCCCAAGGTTGTGATTTACTCCCGTTATTAGGGTTTCACTGATATTTTGCAACCTCTAGTGATCTTTTGTAGCTTTCCTCTTGTCCAATTTCTAGTTCCAAAAGGCCTGAATTCCGATCTGTAGGTGAGTTTCCATGAAGGTGACAAATTCTTGAAAAATTTCACAACTTTCTTCAATCTTGCAAGTTTTCAAGTCTCAAAACACCTAGATCTATAGTCACTCATGATGGGAGAAAAATGTTGATTTGTTAGTGGATAGGAGTTTTCCTTGGTCAAATCCATTTTGGTTTAATCAAACCTTGAAATCAAATCAAATAGAATGAAGGAAATGAATAATATGCACTGTTGCAACTCACCAAACCCTTGATATAAAGGTTGTAATCTTGTATGAAGTGGCTAGCATGAATGTAGATCTTGAATCTTGATTGTTGATCTGAGATAATGTCTTTGAATGCTTGTTTGAATCATGAAAACATAAATCACAAATGTTAGCTCAAAAAAACACATGATGCATGAAGACTTTGACGTGATGATTGAATTTTGAATTGATGCTTCAAATTCTTGATAATCAGCTCTTCAATACACTTGAATTCTTTTGCATGCTCTTGATTTCATAAAATTGCTATAGGAAAGCTTGCATAAAACTTCTAGGAGAAAATATGTGAAATAACCTTGCAGTACTAGGGTCATCACCGAGTTCAACACTCTTCTTAGGAGAATTTTCATTTAAGCTCATAGAAGAGGAAAACAATAAATTCAATTCATTATGCACTTCATCAATTTTAACAATCTCATCATCATCGTCCAAGTTAATAAAAATGGGAGGTTGAATTATAATATCTAAAGGGGGATTTAGCTCTTGTTGCGGTTGCAATATAGGAGTTTTTTTTTTGGTGGCGAAGAGGGATATTGCTCGCGTATTGCTTTAGTTGAGTTTGGATGTTGATTTTGTTTGTTATTCTCTTCATTTAACCATTGAGCAATAGAATGACATCTATGCTTATTCTCTCTAACATTTCTATTTCTCTTTGTACAATTTTTAATTTTTGTTTGTGTAGGAGTGATGTATCAACCATATGTTTATTTTCTTTAGAAATAATAATGGGAGGTTGTTCAACCACTTTCTCTATAGCTTTGCAAAATTGTTTTATCTTAGGAGGCATGACAAAAAAAATTTGGTTGTCTCTTGGTCTTTTGTAGGAACTAGGAAAATGGTTTGTCTTAGGTTTTTTCTTTGTTACTTGGAAGGTCTTTTGGTTCAATCATGGTTTCATCAAGGATAGGAGACTCAATCATAGGTTGAGGCATGTTTTGAAGGGATAGTTCTACTATGTGTTTCACCTTAAACTTTTGATACGATTTGAAAAATAAGTCTTCACAAGTTTTAATAGGTTCAATAGGCTCGGATGAAAGTAAATCAAATGAAAATTTACCATAGGAAGACATAGGATTAAAGCCATTATGGTGCATAGTGAATATTTCATTGTTAAAGGGAAACATTAAAAATTTATGAGAAACCAACGAGACAACTTTCATGGAGTGTAGCCATGGATAACCAAGCTTCACACAGAATTGATCCAACATCGGGATGATGGAGAATGAGACATCTAATTGTTTTGGTCTTACCTTTAAAGGAAGGGTGATAAAACCCATCATAGGGTGAGAAAAACCATTATGCATTTTTATCCATGCTTTTATTTTATCACATATATCTTGGTAAAGTTCATGCATAAGGAAAAATTATTTAGTGATCACATTCTCTTCGCAGACGGGATCAATTAATATCCCATTAGTGGGTTTTTCATTGATTCAGCTAGCTATGTAAAGAGGACCATCAAGTGCATTTCTAATTATATGTTTAGATGAGAAAGCAATATCAAGAGGTATTTTACTTTGGCCCTTACAAGGTATAATTTTGATCAATCTGACCATACTATCTATAGGAATTTCTTCATTAGTATCCATGTTGTCATCATCCATGTCAACATTCATCACATCATTCTTCTTAGTTTCACTAGCTTTGACAAATGAAATATTATGATTTTGAATGGGGTTGGTAAATATTTGAAAGTTTTAGTTAGTAGGGGAAATGGATTTATTTCCTTGATCATTAACACCTCCAATTTGAAGTCGATTAGAATCAATGAGGTCTTGCACAAGATGCTTAAGACGCTTACAATGTTCCATATCATTTCAATTTTGTTGGTGAAAATGATAATAGGAATTCGATCAAAAATTTGGAGGTAATGGCTTAGTAGGTTCATGAGTTCTTATGGGAGGTAAGTAATTCATGTTCTTTTCTATAAGTTGTAATGTGATGTTATAGACAGTATCGGGTAAGGGAGTAAATTGTCTAGATGGATCCCAAAATGTAAAAGGAGTTGTCTTCTTTATAACAACCACTTAGGTATCAACATGTTTGGTTGGCTGAGGGGGATTTAGTTGAAGGAAGGATTTATTATATTTTCCAAAAGGTTGATGATTGTTTTGACTTTTGGATTCAGACTTTTCAAGATAGCTAGAGGTGGGTTTTGTTTCACAACTACTAATCAAGTTTTGATAATCACGAAGGGAAGTACACAAGTGTATGAAGGAAGGGAGATTCATCATGCCAAGATTATCTTGCATATTAGTTTGTAAGTTCTTAATGAACCTCTATTGAAGGTGAGGATTGAGAATCTTTATGTTGATTTTGGAATAAAGCATTTTGTAGTGTGAATGAATTCAGTAACCTTTTCAGCATCCTTCTTCTTACATCTCATCAAATCATCTAAGGTCATTTTAGGAGTCATATGCACTTGGAAATGGGTGATAAATGCTTCAAAATTTTCATTAAATGAATGAATTGAGTTATTCAATAATGAGGAAAACTATTCTAAAGTAGTATCTTTCAAGGACCTAGGGAAAAGCTTAGCTAAGAGATTATCTTCAAGGATAAAATCATGCATAATTGTTGTGCCCTCAACACACACGCACCGTTTGGAACGGGGACCGTCTCTTTCTTTCACTTCGCTGGGTCATTTTGTTGTCATATCATTTTGCATGCCCCTATTACATGTTTAGATGGTTAGTAAGCTCTTAGGGATGTTATCTTAAGTTGACCACATTTTTCCCCCTCAAAATTTTCAAAGTCCTTGGTCTAGGTGAGTCCCTAGTCATTATTTGCCTTAGTGTTTTAAGACTGGTGTCCACTGAGCTCACCAAGCTCAGTCTGCTAGGTTCCCCCTCTTAGACTTCTATCACGTCTTTACCATCTCCTAACAACTATTCCCTAATAGCGTTTCGCTAGTCAAAACCCAAACCCTTCACCGTCGTTCGATCATTACCAAGCAATTAAATAACTATCAATCGACGACCTTCTGATTGTCGAACCTTGAAGTTCCCATGGTCATTTTCAATTTGAGGCTCACCAACCTTTGGTCTTTTGTACCTACATTTAATGACCAACATTTAATGCCCTATTTTCTATAAATAGGCTAATTAGAGTTGTCATTGTCACTTTGACAATTGAGTAGAAAGAGGTCAGAATGAGCTAGAGCCATCTTCTTGCGCTATCTCCAAGCCCAACGAGTGCCATCACCATTCTGACATGTTTGCTAGCTGATTCAATCACCTCCTTCATCAGATTCTTGAGGTAAGTTGGATGTTTGCACCCCATTTAGTGTTTTCCTTTGATTTTTGGTAAAATGAATCAATTTAGAAGAAGAAAACATATGCCCTAGATAGAGAAGAACATTGGGCCCAAAACCCATGTGATAGAAACTTGCAAAATCATCCTAATCAACCCAAACCTCTCTCACAGAACCTTTTCCTCTCAGTGTCATTCTTTAGCTAGAGCGTCCATGCTCTACAGGCCCGAGCCTCCTCATCGTCATTTCCAACACTTGAAAAAAAACATAACATCCAAACAACGTACCTCTCTATCGAGTTCGCCATTGTGGGAGGATTTTGTCCTTTCACCGTTTAAAATTAGTCCTTATTAACTAAGCGGATTCCATCCAAGCTACCCAAGTCCAAGCCCTTGGGACTCTGTCCTTGTGGTGCTACTAGCGAGTCATTGTTTCAAATGACATTCTAAATCCGACCTTCTGATGCTTCAAACCCTGCTCCCTTGCTTGTCATGCAACATTGTCGACCTCAGGAAAAAGTGACCATATGCCTAATGCCCTCTGGGTCTCGGCTCACAAACCTCCCACAGGCCATTGTGGTAACATTGTCATCCCCAATGGCTTTCTAGTAGTGACCTTCTTCCCTTCGGGTTCCACTCATCTGGTGGCTATTTGAAATGCAAAGAGAAAACCACCGAGTACTTAACCTCTCTCAGACCACTGGCGTTAGGTCTCTGTGAGTGGGATTTCGTCTCATCCCAACCATTACCAAAGAGAAAATTGGCTTCATCCTCTTGACCTCCCATTTTTCGGTGAGAATTAATCAAAAACAAAGAGAACTCTAAAGTTGAGCCCTTAGTCAGACTCGATACCTTGGATTTCCTTCATCGGACCTCTGCATGCCCTCTGCCATTTCCAATGGAAATCACCCAATGTCTTTCCATCCCCGCTAACCTGAAATGCCCTAAATGCCAAGGTATGATACTGACTGCCCTTGAGAACCACGTGTCTTGCTCGATGGGACTCCACCCCCAAAATGCCATCTCACCAAAGTCATCCCTAACAGAAAACTCCAAATAGCAAAGCTCCTCTCTAGTTCCAATCACTCGATAGGTGATCCAAATGCCCTCCAATCAACAAATTGACACTAACCCATGTGTTAAAATAAGGTACTCCCCTTAGTGGACTCCTCAAAGTGGCCAAATCTAAAGGCAGGTTGGGATAGGCAAGCTGTCGTGTCCTGATTGTCATCCCCCCTGCAACAACTCTAAAACAGCCATCAGGCTAGGGAAGTCTAACCCTTGGGGTCCGAATCATCCAGACTCCCTCCTATGATCTCCTAATGTCAATCTAGATTATATGTTAGATTTCAGAAATTCTAAATTATCCAATCTAACTCCATTTATAGGGATTTGACTAATGTCCCCATGTTTTCGTGTTTGAATATGCTCACCTCTCTTTTTCCCATAGGATATATGGAATTAGGTGCATGACCTTCAGGGGCAATCATGGAGAAATACAAAGGAAAGAAAACCAAGGCACCCCATGTTAAAAAAGAAAAGGACTAGATGAAGTATCAGTTCTAGGGGGAACCCTCAAAATCCAAAGTCACCTCAACCGAGAAGGAGTTCACCGACACCAACATTGGATAGATCGACATCAATGAATTCAAACAAAGAGTCCAAATCAGCCCCAAAATAGAGAATGCACAAAACATTCAGGGGCAATGGAATAGCTAAGGCCATAGGCATTCCTCCTACTCTCATTGCCCCTGAATTGGTGATGGCCTATAGGGAGGCCTATCAAGAGGAACCCAAAACCATAGTAGAAAAGAATGGAAATGTTCTAGTTGACATGTCCATTAAGGTGATAACAAAGACTTTCCATATCCCTACCTTCAGAGAGATAGAGTTGTCGGCCATGAGTGATGGCAAGACTGTGGGATGAAGATCCCCTTAAATGTAAAAGGCTTATTAATTAGTATTGGCTAAAGGAAAAGAGGGATAGTGATGCAAAGTTTCCCTAGGAGCTCTTTCAAAACAAATTTAATGAAGACTACCATGATTTTGTGACCTTTCTAAGCAGAGTAATGGGCCTTCCAACTGCGGCCTACTTTCAAGAATGGATGTTATACTTTGTCAAAGAGATTCTCTGTGGAGAAACCAAATTTTACTAGGTCAGGATAATCAGTGACTGCTTCCATGAGAAATTTATGGCCGTAAAAAAAACCTCCAGGTTTTACATGATATCCTACTTGGTCTATTCAATGGTCAAACATGTGCAATATAGAGGTTTGTTTAGAGCTCCAAATGAGGAACTGGGATTGGAGCTGAAGGTCTATGACAAATACCCTCAATTACAATTTAGAAACTTCAAGAGGGATTACAGCAAGGTCAATGACACTTTCATAGGTCATATCATTAGATTGCTTGGGGGTGACTTCGAGAGGAGAATCTCTCATAGTGCTAATGCATTTCTGAAGTAGTTTTCCTTTCTATTCATCCAGTATCCTAAGTTCATATATATTCATGTAGAAGGCTTTTCAGAAAGACCCTACAAGCTACACCAGTATCCCAATGACCAAATCATACTATTAGAGCTCTCTCAGCAACTATGGCATGTGCATGCCCTTTTAAGTGGCAAACATAAGGTAGGGATTCTTTATCCCCTTTCCTTCAGTCAATGGCTATACGAACTGCATACCTCTCAGTGTGTCAAAAATTCAAAAAAGGAATTGGTTGAATACCATTTGAGACTCCACACTGCCCAGCCACAGAGGGATCCCTATTACCATATCAAGAAGGCACTTGGATCTGAGTATGCCCATCTACATAGCATTGAATACTTGTGTGCTAATTTCAAGGATGATAATGAAGTGTGCATGAGGCACTATATGTGAATGACCACATATTTCATAAAAAGGGTCAATCTATTCCCCGTACCAGATTAGGTAGAGGAGGATGAAGCATAGTCATGGATCCTCAATACAATGTAGTCACAAATCTCCCACTGCCACTAATTGACTAGGATGAATAGGAGGTCGACGACCTAGACATTTAACCCAAGCTCATTGAGGCTCAAAAAAAGAATGGATTGATGGGAAAATTGCTCAATTGAAGCAATAAGGGGTCACTTTGACCTATCAAGGGATGGAGAATGAGCCAGCAAGCAAAACAAACAATGGGATAGTTGCTGCCCCATCATGAGAAACTTCAAACTCCCCTCTAATTACTAGGTCAAGGAAAAGAAAAGAGACTGATGAGAAACATCCTAATCCCAAGGTATATGCCAGAAAGGCTACAAAAGGTGAACCTTCCAAGAAACACAAAAGATTAGGCAGTTTCATAGAGATGCCTACTATTCAAGAAGATCTACTCCATGAGGGAGAGGAAATGGAGGTTCAGAAACCAAAATCTCTGCCTGCTGCCTCCACTATTGCTGCCCCTCCACCTACTTCTCAGGAAATGGTGGGTACTTCCCCACCTATGTATAAGGAAATTTAGGGAGTGCATCTAATGAAAACTCCAAACAGTAGTGCCTTCGGTAACTTTAATTTTGATTAGGCTGCCTGAAAGACACGTACTACTATGTCCTAAAACGGAAATAGACACAATTATTTCCCACATTAATCCTTCTAAGAGAAACACAAGTAAATTCAACAGCAAGCAACAACACAGATGAAAGATACTATGAAAACAAAACACAAATATTTTACATGGGGAAAACCCTTTCGGGTAAAAACCCCCACTCTCCAAAGTTCGAGCCATTGTATTATTCAGCAACAGAAAGTTACAATACAGTTTTAGGCTCTTAGCCTTTTCAGAGATTACATCTTGTTCATTCTGGATACAATCTGGTAGCAAACTATTCCTGAGAGATCAGGAGAGATTCCAACATAACACTGCCTGATCTCTTCCTCTGCTTTGACCTCATGGCCTCAGCCTTTCGGCCAGCCACTCGATCTTCTCTCTATCATTATCTCTCTGGCTCTCAGCTCTTTAGCTCCTTGGCTTATCTACCTCACTACAAAATTTCCAATGCATTCATATACATTCATTCTCATCTGGCTCTGTGAATCAGTTCAAGATCATAACTGTCAAACAGTAATCTCCAACTCAGCATCCTTATCGAAACGTAGATGTTTCCTCTTCCTTGCAGAACTAGTTGCAACGGTCTCACAGCAAATGGTTCACATTTTTCTCTCTGATTAGTCCAAGTTGTGCCACGTAGGACAGACTTCACTTGGTCAAACATCGATCAACTTGTGTCGCATGTCAGTGAGACACTAACCATGTCTCCCCGATGCCACAGAGCCCATATCGTCTTTATCACCAAGAGTCTTCACTATCGGAAAGATGTTACACCGAGTCTAGAAAGCTACCGCTCAGAATTCCCCATGTCGCCAATACATCTTACCAAAGTTCCCAAGTCACATCGACCTCAACATTCTCATTGGTGAGATAATCGCCATTTAATGGGACTTCATACAAATGTTCAAAGGTCACTCTGAAATTCCCAATAGTCAGCAAGACTTATTGCCTTTTGCTAAGAGATCATATCAAGCTTTCAAGTCATACCAAACACCAAGCAACAGTCGGCAAGACTTATCGCTTTCACTGAGAGGTCATACCGACATCAGGATTCCCATCAGCAAGACAAACACTCTTTGCCAAACATCATACCGATGCCTACCATGTTACAATGAAGCCTCCTATCAGCCAGACATACCACTTGCCAAGAGGTCACTCCGAGACTCTTAAGGTTACACCGACAGTCAACAAGACATTCATCTTCACCAAGACCCTACACTGAGCATCACATGTCATGCCGAGGAACTTTTACTATCGGCGAGACCAACACCTATCGCCAAGATTTCACATCGAAGTCTCCAGGTTATCCTGAGCCCACCTTTTACCAGGAGTCATGCTGAACACATCCCACACCATTGGTGAGACAAACACCCATCGCCAAGAGTTCTTATCGAACTCTCTTTCGTTACCTCGATGACTCCATATGTCTATCGGCAAGACATCTTCCTGTCACCAAGAATTCATGCCGAGACCCTTGAGTTACTCTGAGTGTATACCATCAGCCAGACATCTCCCAATCGCTAGGACCACATACTGACACACTTGAGTTACCCTGACGGCTCTAGGAGAAAACATTTCTGTGAGACAACCCTCCATCGATAAGACTTTATATCGAAGCAAACGGGTTACACTGATGACTCCAGTCGCTATAGGTCTCCCCGACATCCGCTAGACCAAACCGTCGGCCAGAGGTCTCCACTCAGTAGAAGGTTACAACGAAGGCCACAAGTCATAGCAATAGGCTCCTTCAGCAAGACAAAAGCAAAGTCACAATGACATGAGCAAAACACAAGGTTATTGGACTGTCAGTCAGCCAAACAATAGGAATGTCACAATGACCATGCTTTCTTAGAGGTTTCAGCCTATGAGATTGAGGCACATTTCCCAACAGTCTCCCACTTGACGAAGATCACACCATCACCTCCAAAGCAACCAAGAACTAAGATCACACTAGCTCCACCAGTTCAAACCTTGCAATACTCAAGACACCCAATCAATATGATTCAACAGATAATAGTCCACCAGGCAATCTGCAACAAAGACCAGGCATCCAACTACAACTGATTGACCAACAAAGCAATCGATCACAGCCTTCCAGGAAACCACAAAGATTAAAAAAAAAAAAACATGCTCTCATGCTCAATCAAGAATTCTACTCCAACATCGAAGATTTCCACCATTCAAGAAACAATCCTTGTCATCTTCCAACATGGCACATGTGGAAGAAAGATACAAGCCAAGGTGAATAAGCACCATTCCAATGAACACAAGCAAGAGATCTGAGTGATATCACTGACAAGATACTGCTACCACTTCACTATGCTCAAATGCTATATAGAAGCAATATCAACTTCAAAGCTTCAATCAGAACACAACAGTGAAGACATTATCTAGAAACAAGATACTAAACATCAGTTAAAACACCAGTCAGACTGACTGCTTCCATCCAACTGATAACCCATGCAATTGAAAAATAGCACCCACAGCTCGTGCTATTCCATCTGATCACACATACCTCAATAGGTATAACCATTAGTAAACTTATGCCAATCCATAACCAACTCATTAACAGCAAATACAAGCTCCAAGTGTTAACCAGTCGAAGAAGGCAAGACACATACAGGAACTCCCACTGCTTGAGTAATCTAGATCTGAAAGATCAAAAGGCATCGCAAGTCTACCAATTACAACACATAGAATATGTAACCATGTAGTACCAAGGAAATATCCACAATGATATGCACAACCTACAACAACCTGCCACAAGAAACATTTCTCTCACCACAAACCTTCATGGCCACAGAGAGAAACTCTGCACATCATCTTCCTGTAGAGCATCCTCCTACATACACTTCTAATAGCCAGCTGTGTCAAGAATGATATTCTTCACATCCTAAAAGAAGAGCCTTAACAACATCCATTCGTTCAATAACCAAGATCAAACCGAATTTGAAAACATCGATGTAAGCTTCTTAAAGAAGATCAAACTACTTCATTCCCCATTTCAGGAAATCAGCCCATACAACATCTCCTACTAATTCTCATTAGCAACAAGGAGTTTAAAAAAAAAATTGTACAACTTCCACTATGAATCCTCCAGAACCATTAGACTACAATTCAAGATCCATATCATGAAAGTAAACATAAAACACATTTGAAAGATATAAAGGGCCAAATACCTCTCAGATAAACTACCGAGCAGACCAAGAGTGGGAACGAGAATACTCCTTCAAGATAAACAAGTCATCATGACTAATCCAAGAGTGATCTACTCATAGGTCTCTTATTGAACTCACTTTCAAATAAGGTGTAGGCTTCTCGGACTTTCTGCTGAAAACTTCACCAAGAATAACAAGCAGCAATACTTCTCTCATAAGATAAAAACAGCCTCACCTTATTCTTCATGTATCCATGAGTACTAGAAACCGATCATCTCATGCTAAACTTCAACTGCATTACTACACTATCACGAAGTACCAAGAAAATAATCAAAGCACCCAATACACAAAGAATTACCAGACCACTGTCAAAGCTCCAGTCATCTGAATCAGGAACTTATCATGACACCATGATCTACACATCCCCATTGGAGATTCCATGCTTCAAGTGACCTCACCATTGTCTCAAGTACCATGCACAATGCCAAAACTCCAGTGCACAAGCAAGAGTATACCATGACATAAAGCAAAAAGACTCAAAAAAAAAACATCACCTTTCAAGCACCACCAACACCTTAGCCAAAGACTCCAAGTGTCCTCCATGGATCCAAGATGTTGCACATCTTCAAGTAATGTCCATACAAATGCAAAAGAACCCTTCTGCAGCAACAAGATCCCAAGAAACATATGCAACACTAAAGAAGACTATTCACCACCACGTGATGAACCCATAGTCACTGCTAGAGCTCCCATTGAAACGTGACACCCGAGCTCTCCAAGCATCATGACTACCTACTATAGGTTCCCGACTATACAGGTACTCAATAGTATCCATCCTCTCATCTCAAAGCACCACACCAATGCACAAGTGACCAAAGACAAGGACAACTTTAACAAGTTTGCACCAACAATGAATCAACCTCGTGGATATAGACAGTCCACTTCCAGGTTATCTCATAGAAAACATGTAGGTAAAGACAGCCCACAACATTGCACAACCCGTAGATCCATTCAACAGAAACATGCAAACCCATCATCACATTGGAAATGCAAAACTAAGATTTCAAAGAGAATAACCATGTAGACAACATGACCCAAAAATTAGATCAAGCTCAGATCCAATTCGCCAATCACATCCACAACAAGCACCATAGTCAAGAAACCCACAAGAACCACCACAAGAATGTTGAGTGAAAAATCATGTACTAACACTCCCATGTAGAGAAGAAATCATACCTCCTCAAACCATGCACCAAGCATTAATGCAGAACTACAACTATCTCATCCAGCAACACCCCAAAAAGCCAGTGTCTAGATAATAGCTTAATAACAACTCCACATGGTCACAAGTTTTTCTTAACTGTGTAAAACCTACAAAACCATAGAGCCATGCAAATACAAAACATCCTTAGAAAGGAAAACAGCAGTTCAAGAGAATCCAGGTCCCTTTCAAACCAACTCTAAAACCACCACCATGTACATGCATCCAAGAAAGAGAGAAAGGCTATTTCAAAAGCTTGCAAATCATCTAATGATTAACTCCATAGCCTTCAAGCATTCGAGGTTAACGCCTTCCAACACCAAGAACCACCACCTAGCATAAGCACTCTCTTCCATGACTGAGAAACAACCTAGGCTTCTCCATATCACCCAGGAGCCTAACACACAGACGCCCAATATGAAAGCTTTACTGCTACATAGCCACAGAGCAAATAAATCCACCTCATACTCCAAGGTTATACCGCTATCAGCAAGGAGACACAGATCACAACATGACCAACTCCTTTTTCCAACTTGACCATCCTTCAAGCTGCATGTTGTCTCAGAATACCACAAGGCTTCCACTCATCAAAGGATCAATACCTCAGTCCATTTCTCTAGATTTCTTCTAGCCCCTCAAGCTAAGAAATCTTCACAGAAGAAATATCCAGAACCAACAACCAGAAGAAGGCTCTGATACCACTTGTAAGGAAATTTAGGGAGCGTATCTAATGAAAACTCCAAACAGTAGTGCCTTCGGTAACTTTAATTTCAATTAGGTTACCTCAAAAACATGTACTACTATGTCCTAAAGAGGAAACAGACATAGTTATTTCCCACATTAATCCTTCTGAGAGAAACACAAGTAAATTCAACAGCAAGCAACAACATAGATGAAAGATACTACGAAAATAGAACACGAAGATTTTGCGTGGGGAAAACCCTTTCGGGTAAAAAACCCCACTCTCCAAAGTTCAAGCCATTGTATTATTCAGCAACAGAAAGTTACAATATAGTTTCAGGCTCTTAGCCTTATTAGAGATTACATCTTGTTCATTCTAGATACAATCTGGCAGCAAACTATTCCTGAGATATTAGGAGAGATTCCAGCATAACACTGCATGATCTCTTCCTCTGCTTCGACCTCATGGCCTCGGCCTTTCGGCCAACCACTCGGTCCTCACTCTATCGTTATCTCTTTGGCTCTTAGCTCTTCAACTCCTTGGCTCATTTGCCTCGCTACAGAATGTCCAATGCATTCATATACATTTGTTCTCATTTGACTCTGTGAATCGGTTCAAGATCATAACTATCAAACAACAATCTCTAGCTCAGCATCCTTATCGAAACATAGATGTTTCCTCTTCCTCGCAGAAATGGTCGCAACGGTCTCATAACAAATAGTTCACATTTTTCTCTCTGATTGGTCCAAGTCATACCATGTAGGATAGACTTCACTCAGTCAAACCTCGATCAACTTGTATCGCATTTCGGTGAGACACTAACCATGTCTCCTTGATGCCACAGAGCCCATATCATCTTTATTGCCAAGAGTCTTCACTATCAGAAAGACATTACACCGAGTCCAGAAAGCTACTGCTCAGACTTCCCCTTGTTGCCAAGACATCTTACCAAAGTTCCCAAGTCACATCGACCTCAGCATTCTCATCGGCGAGACAATCGCCATTCGATGAGACTTCATACCAATGTTCAAAGGTCACTCTGAATTGCCCAACAGTTGGCAAGACTTACCGCCTTTCACTAAGATATCATACCAAGCTTTCAAGTCATACCAAACACCAAGCAACAATCGGCAAGACTTATCGCCCTTCGCTGAGAGATCATATTGAGCTTTCAAGTCATACCGAACACCAAGCAATAGTCGGCAAGACTTATCGCTTTTGTTGAGAGGTCATACCAACATCAGGATTCCCATCGGCAAGACAAACACTCTTCACCTAGACATCATACGGATGCCTACCATGTTACACCAAAGTCTCCTATCGGCTAGACATACTACTAGCCAAGAGGTCACTTTGAGACTCTTAAGGTTACACCGACAGTCGGAAAGACATTCATCTTCACCAAGACCCTACACCGAGCATCACATGTCATGTCGAGGACCTTTTACTATTGGTGAGACCAACACCTGTCGCCAAGACTTCACGCCAAAGTCTCCAGGTTATCTCGAGCCCACCTTTCACCAAGAGTCATGTTGAACACATCCCACACCATTAGTGAGAAAAATGCTCATCGCCAAGAGTTCTTACCTTAATCTCTTTCGTTACCTCAATGACTCCATATGTCTGTCGGTGAGACATCTTCCTATTGCCAAGACTTCATGCTGAGACCCTTGAGTTACTCTGAGTGTATACCATCAGCCAGACATCTCCCAATCGCTAGGACCACATACCAACACACTTGAGTTACCCCGACGGCTTCAGGAGAAAACATATCGGTGAGACAACCCTCCATCGCTAAGACTTCATATCGAGCAAACGAGTTACACTGATGACTCCAGTCTCTATAGGTCTCCCCAACATCTGCTAGACCAAACCGTTGGCCAAAGGTCTCCACTCGGCAGAAGATTACAGCAAATGCCACAAGTCATAGCGATAGGCTCCTTCAGCAAGACAAAAGAAAAACACAAGGTTACTGAACTGTTAGTCGGCCAGACAACAGGAATGTCACAACGACCATGCTTTCTTAGAGGTTTCAACCTATGAGATTGAGGCACATTTTCCAACACTATGGTGGATATCTTCGTCCACCTTTCCTTTTCTCCACCTACTGGGCAGGTTGTAATGATCGATTCTTCTTCCACCACCACCTCTCTACTCTCTTCTGCTTCCATGTCCCCGAACACATCTCTCTCATTAGTGACAAAAACAAGGTCAATACCCACACTCTCACTTGAGAGGCCTTCTCATGGCATATGTAGAATTTTCCCACTAAGCTTTCTGAAGTGTTGATGAATCTGGCCATCCAAGCTGCCCTGGCTGAAGTTCTAGCCAACATTCTTTCCTTAACTCCTCTGACCAAACTGCTAGAGATGAAAGCCATGATGAAAATATCTAAGGAGTTACAGAGGCAAGAAAATGGAACAACAAGGGTATTGGAGGAGGAAGCAGACAATTACCATGAACACCCAGAGCACCAACATTTGTAGATTTATAAAGTGGTCCACAAAGGAGAACAAACAAAGTCTTCTGAGAGTGATGAAGAAGAGGACGCCAGTGCCAAGTACATTGTGGAGACTTTTTATTCAGACCTTGAGGAGGAATTGGCTCATCATCTAAAGGATGTTGGAGAGGAAGTAGAAAGGCCACCTTCCGAGGAAGAAAGGGAGTTGGTGCAGGAGCACCCAAGCTCATTAGGAGTCAGTTCAAGAGCCAGGAGGTTGCAGGGGTTAGGAAGACCTATCAATCTTGTTAGAACATCAATTATGGTATCTTGGAGCCTATAATGGCATTTGGGATGAATTAAGGTAATGGGAATATCAAAAGTCCTAAGTGTCCTGAAAGAACCATAGGACCAAAAAAACCCTGTAAATGGACCAATAGTGTCCAAGGGGTGTAGGTAGGTCTATAATGTTTTAATTAGATCAATTAAGGTTAAATATTAAAGGGTAGATAGTTTTTAGTCAATACAAATCAATAAATGAAGTTTGGAAATTCAAATTTTTGAATTCCAACAGTTAGTTGTGCTTTGGGCGGGTAAGTGAGTTTTAGGGGATTAATCAACTTTAATGTAATGAAACAAACTCTAATTGGTTGGGAAAATTTGGGGATTGATCTATAACCCCAAAATAATCATTTATACAAAGTTTGATCAATTGGAGAGGTGACTGTATGGACTGCTACAGGAAATAGTGAAAGAAATATAGTTTTCTTGCAATTTCTTTGAGTTTTTTGATGAATTTTTTATTTCCATTGAAGTTATGAACATTTGAATTGTTTAGGAACTTGAAATTACATGTTTTGAAACCCTCATAGGTTCTGAGAGCAATAATAAATAAGTTTTTTGTACAAAACTTCTAACTGTCCTCAAGAAAACACAAATTTTCCACTAGTTTGAGGGTTTTTCATGGATGAATGATCCATTTCATGGGAATATATGACTGAGACCAATGAAATGGATCATAATTAACTTGTATCATAGTAATCTAACAAACTAATGTGTAGGAATGAAGAATACTGGGGTGTACACCAAGATTTCATAGTGCAAAGTGCTTGAAGTTGGAGGCTAGAGTATAGCAGTGGAAGATCTTCCTTAAGGAGGGGTATTTTTTTGAGTTGGGATAGACTATATATGTTTTCCTAATGGTGTAGGGTCAGTAAACAAGTTCTGGAAGTGTGCGGAAGGCCAAGATCCAAGAAGCCCTAGTTTTGAGGCATTTTATGGAGGGTTTTGTGTTTGAGCGTGTTAAGGGTGTCATAGAAGACTAAAAGTCTAATAATCCTTGGTTTGGGGATGTTTTAAGAGATTGTTGAAAGTTTCATGGTCAGGGGTTGATTTTAGAGAGGGGTTGCTTTGAAAAAGAGGGCTAATTAGGCCTAGTTTTTGAGGAAACAACAGATTTTGGTTGGTGTGCTCCAAAACAAGTGCCATCAAGAATCTAGTATGTTGTGTAGAATCATAAACCACATCTGGTTCAATCATTATTTTGGAGGGTCCTTTTGGAACATTGAGTGAAATTTCAAGAATCCATCACTAGAGGCCTAGTTGGGCTAGAAGCCTAGTCAAGTTGCAAAAAGAGAGTTGTGCTTAAGATAGAGGGTTGGGGCTTTGTAAACGTTGAAGACAAGTTTGTATGAGTCTATTAAGAGCACTCCTAGGGTTTGGGTCCATAAGGAAGCATATAAGTTATAAGTGAGACATTGTGCCTTATTTCTATAAGGATGTTTGAGAGTGCATTGTTGTGACCTTAGAAATCATTGTGTTGTTTTCCTAAAGTTCCCATTCCCTCTACATCAGAGTGGTATCAGAGCAGGGAGTAAGTCCTTTAGGGATAGAATAAACAACAATGGCACCTAAAAATCAACTAGCAAGAGAGTTAGAGGAGTTGAAGGAAATCTTGGAAAGGGAGAGAAGGGAAAGAAGAGAACAAAAAGTAGCAAGAGAGCAAGCCAGAGCAAGGGAAGAAAGACAATGGAGAAGGGAGAGAGAGACTATGCAAGCAAGGATGAATAATCTTGAGAGAAGTAGAAGGAGAGAAGAGCAAGAAAACCAAGAAGACAATGATGAAGATGAAGAGCATGTGAGGGAAAATCAAGAACCACCAAAAGATGAGATAGAAGACCCTGAGGAAAGGAGGTTACTGAGATTGTTGAAAGAAGTACAAGGTCATGGAGGAAAGAGTCACATATATTTTCCTATCTATCAAGGGAAGATGGATAGTGAAGAGGTGTTAGGATGGCTTGATTCCTTAGAGAACTATTTTGAGTTTGAGGAGATGGATGAAGAGAGGAAGGTTAAGTTTTCCAAAATAAAGTTGAGAGGTACAACATTGACATGGTGGACTAGTTTTCAGAATGATAGGATGGCTAGGGGATTGGAAAAAGTCTCTACATGGGCAAGGATGAAGAGTTTGGTCAAGGGACAATTCCTACCATCTGATTACACAATTCATGTGAAGAAGATGAGGTAGAATTTAAGACAAAAGGACATGGATGTGATGTCCTATACTAAGAAATTTCACAAGCTTAGTATCAGAGGAGGATATGAGGAAGAAGATGAGAAAGTAGCCAGGTATATCAATGGCTTGAGGTATAATCTACAAGATGAGATTGGTTTGCAATCGCCAAGGACCTTAGGAGAATGTTTTCAATTGGCCATTAGAGCTGAGGAAAAGGTGAAAAGGAAGCAAGAAAGATCAAGCAATGGTGGAAGAGGAGGTAGTTCAAACAGGGGCAGAGGTAATAGAGAACAAGGACAAGGCAGCAATGACAAGAGTAGCAATGACAAAGGCAAGGAGGTATTTTCTGATCAAACAGGTGGATACACTCCTAGAGGAGGAGGAAGATTTGGACAAGGTAGAGGACCATTCATAGGTAGGTGTTTCAATTGTAATGAACCAGGGCATCCTTCCTTCAAGTGTCCTAAATGGGAACAAGCTGATAGGGGCAGAGATAGGAGAGCTAACTTGGTACAAGAAGAAGAAGACAAGAAGGAGGAATCAAAAACATTCATGGCAGATCCTATGACTGATGGTGAGTTTCTTATGGTCAAGCAAGGAGAAAGACTTCATCAAGAGCCAAAGGTAACTATATTTAAGACTAATTGTCTCAGTCATGGTAAGATCTGCAGATTGCTCATAGATTCAGGGTCACGTAGCAATTTTGGTTTCAGATGATATGATAACCAAGTTAGGGATTGAAACATTTGATCATCCTACTCCCTACAAGGCCACTTGGGTAACTCAAGGAAAACATGTAGAGATTGGTAAGAGAGCTTTTGTGGATTTCTCAATTGGATCATATCATGATAGGGTGCTTTGTGATTTCATTCCAATGACTTGTAGTCATATCATCTTGGGGAGACCATGGCAGTATGCTAGAAGGACATTGCATGATGGATTCTATAATATATATTTGGTGCATAAAGGAGATGTTAGATATCAGTTGGTTCCTTTTCCTTTGGAGTAGTCTAATGAGAACTTTGTGAATTTTTTTGAGAAGAATTTGTAGGTAAATGAGCAGGGTAAGACAGGGGAAGACATTGGTAGGTTGAGAAAAGACGAGTTTCAGAAGGGTTGTGAAGGATACAGTCCTAAAAACTAGAATTTGTGGGACTTGGACAGTATTAAGGTGGGGAATATTGAATGCCCTATAGTTGAGGGTGATAGAGGTGGTGTCATTTCAGAAGGGTGTCAGTGGAAAGAAGGCAAAATCAGGGCTCAAATACAGACTGAGATCAGACAGTAAAGACGACACACTAATCCATATTTTGATTCTGTCAAGAGTGCAGATTGGAAAAAGAGGAAGACAGTGACTTTGGAAGACTACATGCCCTGTCATTTGAAGGTGCAAACATCCAAGAGCAAGTAGTCTTGTGGTGGCAACACGTGGGATACTTCTTGGGACAAGAAATTTTTCCTTCTTGGGGAGAATGGTGCAGGAGCACCCAAGCTCATTAGGAGTCAGTTCAAGAGCCAGGAGGTTGCAGGGGTCAAGAAGACCTATCAATCCTATCAGAACATCAATTATGGTATCTTGGAGCCTATAATGGCATTTGGGATGAATAAAGGTAATGGGAAAATCAAAAGTCCTAAGGGTCCTGAAAGGACCATAGGACCAAAAAAACCTTGTAAATGGACCAATAGTTTCCAAGGGGTGTAGGTAGGTATATAATGTTTTAATTAGACCAATTAAGGTTAAATATTAAAGGGTAGATAGTTTTTAGTCAATACAAATCAATAAATAAGTTTGGAAATTCAAATTTTTGAATTCCAACAGTTAGTTGTGCTTTGGGCGGGTAAGTGAGTTTTAGGGTATTAATCAACTTTAATGTAATGAAACCAACTCTAATTGGTTGGGATGGTTGGGGGATTGATATATAACCCCAAAATAATCATTTGTATAGAGTTTGATCAATTGGAGAGGTAACTGTACGGACTGCTACAGGAAATAGTGAAAGAAATATAGTTTTCTTGCAATTTCTTTGAGTTTTTTGATGATTTTTTGATTTCCATTGAAGTTATGAACATTTGAATTGTTTAGGAACTTGAAATTACATGTTTTGAAACCCTCATATGTTCTGAGAGCAATAATAAATAAGTTTTCTATACAAAACTTCTAACTGTCCTCAGGAAAACATAGATTTTCCACTAGTTTGAGGGTTTTTCATGGATGAATGATCTATTTCATGGGAATATATGACTAAGACCAATGAAATGGATCATAATTAACTTGTATCATAGCAATATAACAAAATAATGTGTAGGAAAGAAGAATATTGGGGTGTACACCAAGATTTCATAGTGCAAAGTGCTTGAAGTTAGAGGCTAGAGTATAGCAGTGGAAGATCTGCCTTAAGGAGGGGTATGTTTTTGAGTTGGGATAGACTAGATATGTTTTTCTAATGGTGTAGGGTCAATAAACAAGTTCTAGAAGTGTGTGGAAGGCCAAGATCCAATAAGCGCTAGTTTTGAGGCATTTTATGGAGGGTTTTGTGTTTGAGTGGGTTAAGGGTGTCATAGAAGACTAAATTTTAAAAATCCTTGGTTTGGGGATGTTTTAAGAGATTTTTGAAAGTTTCATGGTCAGGGGTTGATTTTAGAGAGGGGTTGCTTTGAAAAAGAGGGCTAATTAGGCCTAGTTTTTGAGGAAACAACAGATTTTGGTTGGTGTGCTCCAAAACAAGTGCCATCAAGAATCTAGTATGTTGTGTAGAATCATAAACCACATCTGGTTCAATCATTATTTTGGAGGGTCCTTTTGGAACATTGAGTGAAAGTTCAATAATCCATCACTAGAGGCCTAGTTGGGCTAGAAGCCTAGTCAAGTTGCAAAAAGAGAGTTGTGCTTAAGACAGAGGGTTGGGGCTTTGTAAACATTGAAGACAAGTTTGTATGAGTCTATGAAGAGCAATCCTAGGGTTTGGGTCCATAAGGAAGCATATAAGTTATAAGTGAGCCATTAAGGCTTATTTTTATAAGGGTGTTTGAGAGTGCATTGTTGTGACCTTTGAAATCATTGTGTTGTTTTCCTAAAGTTCCCATTCCCTCTACATCAAGAGCTAAGTGATAAAATGGAGGAAGATTCTAAACTACTGACTGGGGAATATGAGGAAAGCTTCAAGCCTAATGAAGAAGTACCTCTCTCAGTAGAACAAGAAGAACAAGAAAAGAAAGAGCAAGATGTTCCACCCCAGCACGAGGAAGAGGAAGGTAAAGAGAAAGATAAACCCAAAGTCTAAAATGGGTAAGCTTGAGATAGAGTCTCATGAAGAAGAAGAAAATCCTGAGCAACATAAGCATGAGACTGAAGAAGAGCAAAGTCCCAAGAAAAGCATGCCCACCAAGTCCCTGATCAAAGACAGTGTTCATTTGGGGACTTTGATGAAGAAGAAGAAGAAGACACGGAGTCAAAACAAGAGACTCTAGGTGATAAAAAGATTGAAGTCAAAAGGAATGAAGAGGAAGGTGATCATGAATCACCCAAGGAAGAATCTCATAAGCCTGAGTGGCTTGAGAAGAAACTAGAAAAGAAGACTAGTAAGAGGGCATGAGAAAGTTCTGCATTGACTTCCTAAAGATTTATGGATCCACTTATCCTAAAATTGAAGCCATCCTCAAGCTACCTTAGAAAACATGGGAAAAGGAGCTTGCATTCATGGAGGATGATCACTGGCTGGTGAATATGTGGAAAATGGACTTCGACCACATAAAGGAAATATTGGAGCAAGTGCTCCACAAGGTGGAACCTAACATTAATTGGGAAAAGTATGTTAGGACTGATTTTGTTTAGTATTTGAAGTTAATGATAGGTTATGGCATGCCTGCCGTCGAGATTGATCCAAAAAAGATAAAGCCTTATTTCTAGAAGAAGTTGGAAGATGGAATGTCGGGCGAGCTCACCATAGATTTCATGAGTTTTGCTGCTCAGGCTTTCACCTAATCTAAACAAGTCAGGGACAACACTGCTAAGTATGATGGAGATTGGGATATGCTCACAGATTGATCCAAGCAATGAAACTACAAAGTGTTCCAATCTAACATAATGGAGGTTGATATGCTCCAATCATTAATCAATAAGCTTATGAAATATACCACTTTAAAGAAGTAGGAAGGAAACCCAATCATTGCTAAAAATCTCCTCATAGAATAGTTGCAGCAAAGGAAATCAGCTAGAAGACAAAGTGCTACAGTATTTCCATAAGAGGACAAAATAAGACAGATGTAATTTTAAATTGTAATATATTTGGGGGTAGGTGAAACCCTAGTTTTTAGTGAATCTTGGCCACATAATGTGAATCAATCTTGGCCATTCATTTTGATTTTTGAACACTATAAATAGGGGGTCTCCTCTAATTTTCAAGGGAGAGTTGAGTTGTTGTAAAGGCATGCTGCAAAATTTTTAATAGAAGTTCATTGGCTTTCGGTGGATTCTTGAGTTTCTATTGCATGTTACATGGTTCATCTCTCACGGTTAGTTGATCTAGATAGATTTAATTTGTTGTTTTTCATGGTTTTAGATTACTTTGATAGATTAGTTAATGTTGTTCAATGGTTGCGAAGATTTCTATTGTGTTGATGCCTTTCTTGTCCATACTTTTTGTTGTTTGTTGATGGTAAATAGCTGTGTAAAGTTAGTCTGGGCATAAACTAAAGTTGCTCCAAAATTCTATATTTTATTCATGCATGTTTATCATGAATGAATGGTTGAATATTTGTAGTCCTTAGAAGCTTGCACAAGTTTCATGATATTGTGAGTCAATCTAGTTAAGTGAAATTTTGTTTTAAGGAAGTTATCCACAATGGAACCTGCCATAATCACTGTTCATTACTATTTTCAGATCCATGAACTTCTTCTTTTCCCTACCCTTTTCCTTTTTTTTAATAAGTAACCTATGCTAAGGTTCATTTCACATCGTAAATCCAAATCTTGAGATAAAACAAGAATTTAAGATCACTGTTTGAACTTGTAGCAAACTGCACTCTAACTTCCCATCTTAGGAACTCCATTTCAAGATTTACCTCGTCTCTAGCCAAAGTCTGTAAGCCACCCTATGATTACGAGCAAAAATCACATCAACATCAACTGATAAATTCCATGCATGTCATGACTTGAAACCTGAGAGACCTTGGCGTAGTGATTTGGGTATGTGCAGGATCATCATCGAAAAAACAAGCCCTTAAGTGGCAAAAAATTCAAAAAAATCAGAGTTAGGCAACTTGATGTAAAAATTTGAATAAGTTGGCTATATTATTTCAAAAATATGTAACAATAGAATTTGTAGAAAATTGAATGTAGTTTCTAAACTACAAAGTTTGTTTAAAAAGAAAAATCTATTTGGTGTAAATTTGAAATTTCAATGCAATATTACTTAAATTTCAGAGAAAAAATAAGAAGTAGGTGTCTGTCTGACCACCCTAACCACAATAAAATGAAAATATCTTTTTATAAAATTTTAGATATAAGTAGAGGACTCATGTCCTAATGTGATGCATATTTTTTTGTAATTTTTTTCCAAGTAAATAATTATATATGAATTTTTTATTACAACTTTTGAAAAATATAAAAATCTCGTATGTCCCACCACCTTAACTTGGTCAAAACTTCATGAAATTCATTTTTTCTTTTTTTTAATCCTATATTATGCGAAGAATAAAATGTGACACATGTTTTGGATTCAAAAAATGTGATACTATTTGAAAGGTATAGATATTTTTCAATTAGCCTATCAATTAGAACTTTAGTCATAATTCGAATAGAAAATCAATAATAATTATTTATTAAATTCAAAGAAAAACATAATTTATATTGGTGGAAAGCTGAGAATATCCTTTAAAAACCCTTTTCATTTTATCAATTTTGGATAATAAAATAAGTCGTCAGCCACATACCCATCATATTGCCACTTTTCGGCCCATCATGATCCTACACATACCCATTTGTAACTTGTTTATGAATTTCTACCTTTGAAGAGATGTATTGCACCTATGGACTACCTATGTTGAGAAAGTGTACAAAACACCCGTCAATAGAACTAGTGCTAGAAGGAGGGCTGGGCTAAGCTGGATCGAATTGGATCAATTTTTCCCAAAAGATTCCAAAGAGTTTTAAGGTCAACCCCAAACAAAGGGGAATTTCAAGAGTTGCCACCCCCCACAAGGGCTAAGCAAACCAAGGAAGGGGACACAACCTATTCCTCTTCCTCCATCTCTTCCACTTCTTTTCCACCTTCACCTTCCTCCACCTTTCATCCATCCTCCACTCAGCCACTCCAAACTTCCTTCGGGCCTCACCCTTCCCACAATCGGGGTGTTGCCTCTTCCCCTGCCCTCCAAGTGTAGGGTGCAGTCCCAACTATCACCACCCCTGTGCAGCCCCAAGTTACTGTTCCCCTACAGAAAATACCACCTCCACCTCCCCTCATGGCTTGGTTGGTGCAAAACCCTTCTCCATTGCACTTTAATGCTTACCATGACATTCCCAAGAACCCGGAGAGCTTCTGCATGAAGTTCAATCCTCGCAATCCACAAGGGATGACAGAAGAACATATTAAGATATTTGAAACAACAATCAAAGATATACAGATCAATCATGTGGACGTGGCATGTCAGATCTTTGCATACTTGTTGGGCGAAGAAGACTTTTATTGGTATATCAATGTGTTAAGGGGGTCCATTACTTCATGGGACCTTCTGATGAATGCTTTCTTGTAGAAATACAAAATTTTGATTAGCCCTTCAGAGCTATACCAATAGTTTATGTTCATCCATACGGAAATTAATGAGCTGATTAGCTCCTTTAACGATCACTTCCATCACACCTACATGAGACTTCAGCCCCCTTACATGCTCAATGATGTTGCTGCCCTACCTATCTATTATACAACATTAGGGTATGTGTAGGATCATCATGAAAAAAATAGGCCCTTAAGTGGAAAAAAGTTTAGAAAAATTAGAGTTAGGGAACTTGACGTAAAAATTTCAATAAGTTATCTATATTATTTCAAAAATATCTAAGAATAGAATTTGTAGAAAATTTAATTTAGTTTCTAAACTACTAGGTTTATTTTAAGAAGAAAAAAATCTATTTGGTAAAAATTTGAAATTTTAATGCAGTAATACTTAAATTTCAAGGAAAAAATAAGAAGTAGGTGTTTGTCTGACCACCCTAACCACAATAAAATGATAGTATTTTTTTATAATATTTTAGGTATAAGTAGAGGACTCATGTCCAGATGTGATACATATTTTTTTGTAATTTTTTTCCAAGTAAATAATTAATTATGAATTTTTTATTACAAATTTTTAAAAATATAAAAAAATTTACATTTGACCACCTTAACTTGGACAAAACTTCATGAAATTCAATTTTTTTTTTAATCCTATAGTATGTGAAGCATAGAATGTGATGCATGTTTCAGATTCAAAAAATGTGATATTGTTTGAAAGCTATAGATGTTTTTCAATCAACCTATCAATCAAGGCTTTAGTCGTAATTCAAATAGAAAATGAATAATAATAATTTATTAAATTCAAAGTAAAGCATAATTTATATTGGTGGAAAGTTAAGAATCTCCTTTAAAAACCCTTTTCATTTCATCAATTTTACGTAAAAAAAATTTGTCAGCCACACCCTACGAATACCCATCATATTGCCACTTTTTGGCCCATCATGGTCCTGCACAAACCCATTAGATAGTCTTATGTTAGAATTAGTAAAAAGAATTCGCCCACCACTCACCAAGCTAGTGGATGCCTATTCAAAGGCTATTATCACTAGTACTGATTTGGGACAGAATATTTCTAGTCCACTGCCTTCCTTGGGGGTAGTTTCCCATCCTATGCAAATTCAAGGGCTTACCAAGCACTCCAACACCATATGCCACTTATGAACTAGGTGTCGCAATTTCCCCTAATTGTCCATCTGGGACAACCCATGAGTCAGGTGCCTCCCGTGTCTCATTACTTGTAGCCCCAACAACAACAAGCATATCCACAACAGCCCCACGTGCCCCTATAATTACAAGGGCTTGAATTTCCCCTAGCACAATAAAATTAGTCAGTTGCCCCACCTATTTTCCTTCAAAATCAAGTGCCACAACTAAGCAACACCAAGAAAGATCAGCTTGATGAGCTAACCGAAATTTCCATGGAGATAACACATTTAGGAAATTAGAATAGCAAGCTGCAAGCTTCTTAGTGAAGCATTCAAGCTAATCTCAACCGAGATAATAGGGACAACTGTGATATAGGTCCCTCGTCGAGACAAAAATATGAGTGAGGACAGAATCCCAATTAGAATTTCAAAAGGAGACCCTCCTAGAGGTAGAACCGAACGTGGAACGCAAGGCCCAAAAATGGGGGTGTTCCCACTCCTCTTGATAAACCTGCCAGCAATGAGAAGACGACTAGTGGAGTGTACTTCGCTGAGGCTGACTTATCTAGATGGTGCCAGATTCACAAGACGAGCAAATATTCTAAGTTGGACTGTCGTGAATTCTAGACAGTTGTAGAAATATTTCAAGTGGACGTCTAGAACATTGTTGATAGTGCAAACTACAGAGACATCGTACCATCTGAGCCTTACAACTCCTCCTGTCTCATATTCAACCAGGCCCCATTCCCGTGGAGTGATTGTAACAAGCCCAAAATTGAGATAATCTCTACCAAGAGTGAAGAAGTAAAAGAGGCAAGTAACGAAGAAACCTTGTCTCTTCTTTTTGCTTCCATAGAAAATGGTCCAATAGACGAGGAAGAACTATATGTAGATGAGGTTCAAATGTTCCACCAGAGGGCGACTCCCTACTACCTTAGGAATAGACAGGTGGGTGGACCTTTTACAACTTCCACTCTGCCCAATAGCTTTAGCACCCTTCCTAACCCCAATGCCAACAATAATCTTAGTTTTCCTCATGTGCCCACTCAATATCTCAACAAGGATAGACCATCAAATCATCCTCAAAGCCAGCCACAAAATTAGCCTCAAGGTCAACCCCAAAAATGGTCAAGCCAAACACAAGCTCAGCCTGCTAGCTCTACCATAGGCAGAGCCTTCGAAACTAAAATTCAACAAATGGGTGAATACATTGCTATAGAGTTTAAAAGGATTAAAATCAACTTGTCTTCCTTTGAGTTACTTAAGGTCCCTGAAGTCAGGCATGCCTTCTTTAGAGTTCTTAATGGGACTCCTTCCTCTAAGGAAACACAAGAAATACCAACCAAAATATTTTCTTTCGAATACCCTCCAAATGAACCTGTTATCCAGAAAAATCATGGTAAGAAGGCTAATCCACCTCAAAATCAGTCAACGGGTAAGCATCTTACCAAAGAGTGAGATCAAAATAATATGAAAAGTTCTAAGAACCAGCCCTCCAGGAAGACTAGGGACAAGGTTGGTGATAAGAACAAAGCTCAAGTAGCTCAAATGGATACACGTATGGGCCTCTTCCAAGGAAAGTTGGAAACACCGCCTTTCCTCACCACCATCCAAATATTCAGAAAGAATTTACACAATTTCTTGATCGACTCTAGAGCATCAACCAATGTCATGCCTCTAGCTGTATGCAAATCTCTTGGGATTACCCCTACTCCTTTAAGAAGAAATGTGACTCAACTAGAAAAAATTGAGGTAAACATTGTTGGAGAGATGAATCGGATCCCAATGTAGATCGTTGTGGACCTGAGGGTACAACAAGTTATTGACATCCAAGTTGCAGACATCCCTAACACATATGGAATTATCTTAGGACGAGACTTCACCCATGCATTGAATGGATACGCTGTAATAGATTTTTCTCACATGTGGTTGTCATGGAAGGGACTGTCAAATCAGATTCACATAGATCGAGAACCATGCATGAAATTCATGATCATGGAATACAACAACACCACCAATGAAGTGTTGTTTGTAGAAACAAAATTAGGAAATTACTGCCCCTTTTCCTATCAAGAAAAACCTGAGCCTCAAGAAGAAGAACTACCTATAGAAGTCTTCTTGGTACAATGCAGTCCTCCCACCAACTTGGCCTATGCACCTCAAAGTATAGAAGTACTAGTCGAACTAGAAGATAAGGGGCCTTACGAAGATGGAAATTTAGAATTTCTAGATGGTTTCCAAGATTTCATTAAAAAATGTGTACAAGATCAACTCATCCTAGGGGTGAGAATGAATTTCCAAGACCTCTTATTGTCAAGATAGTGTAGAGTTTAGAATGTTTCCCACTCTAAGTTTGAATGTTGCTTGTGCAAAACAATAGTGGAACATGTTAAAGGGTTAGTTACTCCTTAGATGGAGATGCCAATAGGGCAGCCCATCCTCAATCACACTGAATCAACACTTGTTTTGGAGGGTATAGATACCAACTCGCAGAAAAAAGGTAATGAATGCTTCATTAGTCCTGGTGTCAAATAGCCTTCCAAATTCTGGACATTATGCTTTGACAGGTCCAAGTCAAAGCAGGGAGCCGACACTGGATTCGAACTCATCAACCCCAAGGGTAAGACCTATTTTGCTACCCATAGACTCCAATTTTATTGTACCAATAATTTAGTAGAATATAAAGCTTTGGTCCATGGTCTTTTGATGTCCTTAAGGAAAAATGTTAAAATGTTGTAAGTTTTTGGTGATTCCTAGTTGGTAGTCAAGAAAGTTAGGAAATTATACTCATACCACAACAGAAGACTAGAAAACTATAGGCATAGAACCGGGGATATTTTAGAGAGTCTAGATACATTTAATATATAGTTGATCCCACATTCTCAAAACCATACAACTGATGCTTTGGCTCAAGTAGCCAACACTTTGCAACCTTTGTCTCTATCTGGCCTTAAGAAATTCACAATTGAGTTGACCTCCACCCCATCTGTGCCCAATAATGTCTCTCACTTCCAAGTATTCAATGATGGTAAACATATCTTGGAATTCATCACCAGTTCTGACATGTTTGCAACAAAAATAATTGATGAAGCTGATCCAGAAGAAGCTGAATTAGATATAGGAGTCATCAACCTCAAAACCAACACTATCCCATGAGGTATAGTCCAACTTGAGTGCATATTTGACCTAGATTAGGTCAGGGATCAAGACCAGCAAACAAAGAGGGATGCCATAAGTAACAAGTGCAATACCCACAACCTCGGAACAACTGAGGAAATCAAACTTTTTTTATTGGCCAAGGTGTGTACTGTAGAAGAAAAGAAAGGAATTGTGGATACTTTGTGGAAGTATCACAATGTGGTGGCATGGAGCTATGAAGACTTGAAGACTTATGACACTTCCATCATCACATATACCATCCCTCTCAAGCCTGATGTGTGGCCATTTTGACAGAGACAGTGTCCTATCAATGCCTTATTGGATCCCATCATCTACAAAGAGGTGCAAAAAATAATTTCGGTAAGGATTATCTTCCCAGTAAGGCAATCCACATGGGTGGCCAACTTGGTCCTAGTTAGGAAAAATAATGGAGAAATCAGATTGTGCATGGATTTATGCAATCTGAATAGAGCTTCAGAGAAGGACAAATATCCAGTACCTTCATTGGATGGGGTACTACAGATCGTCAATGGCTCAAAAATGATGTCCTTCCTCAATGGGTACTCTGAGTACAACCAAGTGATGGTATAGTATGAAGACCTCCATAAGACAACATTCACCACCAAATGGGGGACCTTTTCCTACAAATGAATTCCATTTGCGCTCATCAACGTCAGTGTGACCTTTCAATGTGCCATGGAAATTTCCTTTAAAGACTTGATTGGAAAGTGCATAATCATCTACATGGGTGATTTGAATATGTTCTTAAAGAAGCAGAGTGATCATGTCTCTAACTTATGCAAGGTTTTTCAGAGATGTCAAGAATTTAAAGTTTCTCTCAATCCAAAGAAGTGCATCTTTGGAGTTATGGAAGGGAAATTGCTTGGGAATGTTATCTCAGAATGAGGCATCTCCGTCGACCTTGAGTGCATCTAGTCCTTACTAAAGATTCAACTTCTAGGCAGCAAGAAAGAACTCAAATCTTTCTTCAGAAAGATCAATTTCATTAGAAAGTTTATTACAAGATTTGCCAAAATCGTCAAGCCACTTAACACTATGTTGAAACAAGATGCTAAGATCGAGTGGACCCTAGAGGTGAAGCAAGCCTTCAAAGAAATTAAGTAGGAAATTGTTGAGGCACCAGTGCTAGTCAACCCAGATTATCTGAAGCCATTTTATGTTTATTCCTTTGCTTCAGATCACTCGTATGCCAAAATTTTGACCCAAAAGGACAACGAAGGGAATGAGCACCCGATTTCCTTTATGAGTACTCCCTTGAAAGATGCTAAACTAAGATACCAAAATGCGTAAAAGCAAGCATATGCTCTTGTTAGAGGAGTTAAGAAGTTCAGACACTACATCTTGTGCAACAAGGTGTTTGCCATTATTCTTGACCCAACAGTGAAGACATTGCTCATGCAAAATGAGCTAGGAGAACAAAGGGCTAAGTGGGTCACGTTGCTACAAGAATATGATATGGAAATCCAACCAATGAATTTGGTAATAGGAAAATCACTCACCCAAATGATAGTTGAAGTAGTAGTTGATGCAGGACCTAAACTTACAATGTAGCAGTACCAGCTTGAGGATGTTTCCCCAGGGGAGGGGAATGGTACAATGACATATTCTACTATTTATTGAACCAAAAATGCCCACCTAACTTGCAAGGAGTTCAAAAGCATGCCCTTAGAATAAAATTTATTAGCTTCATGTTGTAGGGATCCATAATATACAAGAAGAATCACAAAGGTATCTATTTGACATGCCTTGGAAAAGAAGAAGTTGACCGAGTTTTGAAAAAGTTTCACGACAGGTATGGCACCGGTCATGGATTGGGTCCTTCCACTACACATAAAATTTTATGAGTAGGTTACTATTAGCTGATAGTCTTCAAGGATGCTCACAACCATGTCTGTACATGCCACATATGTCAGAATATTGTGACCAGAGAGAAGAACATTGCTATCTCATTGCAACCAGTCTTAGAGGCGAGATCGTTCATGCGATGGGGTCTTGACTTCATTGGTCAGGTAAGCCCACCATCATATATGGTACACAAGTACATTCTAAATACTTTCGATTATTGCACTAGATGGATAGAAGCCATTGTGTGTAGGCAATGCACAACTGATGTAGTTACAGATTTTCTTGAAAGTTTCATTTTAAATCATTTTAGTTGCCCCTATGCCTTAGTTTGTGATAATGGCCTTGCATTTTCTTCACTTAAGTTTGCTAGTTGGGCCTTTGATTATGGAATTTCCCTCAAATTATCATCCAACTATTACCCCTAGGGAAATGGCGTAGCCAAATCCACCAACAAGAATCTAATCACCATAATCAAAAAACTGCTTGATAGGAATCATAAGCACTGGCACACCCAACTCTGTTTTTCCCTTTGGGCAGATCACAAACACAAAAAGGCTGCTCTCGGTGATTCCCCATTCCATATTGTTTATGGCCTAGAGCCTATATTCCCAATCCACTTGAGGATTCCCACCCTCCAGTTTATCAATGAATTTTACTAAGGAGGGGATTATAGAGAAGCTCACTTGGCTAAGTTGTTACATTTAGAAGAACTATGTGACCATGCAATAGAAAATTTTGCTAAACATCAGGGCATAGTCCAGAGATGGTTCGATCATCGAGCTAAAGTCAAGGCCTTTAGAATCATAGATCTAGTCCTATGTTGGGACAAGGCCAACGAAAACAAGGGGGGACACAAGAAATTTGACAAGCTTTGGCTTGGCCCCTTTCAGATAGTTGAAATCCTTGGAGACAATTTTTTTTGCCTAAAGACCCTAATTGGTGAGGACATCCTATTGCCTGTCAACGGGCATCACCTAAAGCATTACTTCCAAGCTTGAGCTCTTTTAGAGTTGTTCTTGTAAATACCTATACATAGGTTAGTCTAGGTTGCTTTCGATTTGCTTTCGTTTCGCTGCTTTGTGTTGCTTCACTTCATTTTTGCTTGTTCCCCAACTGTTATGTCTTGGTGAGGGTGTTCTTCATTTTTGTTGTGGTGGCCATGCTCGTTCAATGAATGGTTGACTCTATTGACCATCTTTAGATTTCTTTGGTTAAATATTCACTCTCAACCATTGGTCCCTGATAGCTACCTTGGAATGACTTCCTCATTTGAACTCTGCCTCAGAACTCGAGCCTTGGTTGAATCATTTTATGTATATCTCATATCATGCACCAAAACTCATATTAATTATTTCCAAAGGGTTGTATAGTAGTTTTTATAATGGCTTAGTAAGTGAAAAATCTTAAGTTTGGTCCAGTGACCATTGTGGTTCCCGAGCCCATAGTAAGCTTCAATGCTTACACAGTTGAGAAAGAAAAGAAGAAATTATTAGAAGAAGTATCAAAATAAAAAGTGAAACAAAAATGAGGAAATCAAACAACCGTATGGGTGTGTGGAGAACTCTATCGGGGCTATGGACACTTGACTGGCAGTAGAGAAATATTCGTGGGCTCACAATGAAAACTCTTCCAGGGCTATGGATGCCTGATTGGCAGTGAGGCAATGCACAAGTTACTTTTGGTGTTAGAAAATTCATGTAGCTTGCTCAATTTGATTGACCATTGTTTGTCACAGTTTCTAAAGAAAGGGAATGAATTCACTATGCACACACTACTGAGATGTTCCATAGGTTGACTCAACTAAGGACCCCGATCTCCTAGTTCACTTTTGGAAGTCATCCCCTAGTCTACAAAACCAAATATTTTGGGTCTGAATGAATACTTATCCTCAAAATGCTCGAAAGCATTCTCCAGCAAATTCACCATTTGTTGTACCCTCAGCACACATGCCCCATTTGGAATAGGGACCCTCTCTATCTTTTGCCTCACTAGGTCATTTTCTTGTCATCTCATTTTGTGTGCTACTATTTTAGTGTTCAGATGGTCAATAAGATCTTAGGGATGCCATCTTAAGTTGACCACATTTTCCCCCTCAAAATTTTCTAAGTCCTTGGTCTAGGTAGGTCCTTGGTCACTTTTTTTTCTTAGTGTTTTAAGACTCATGTCCACCGAGCTCACTGGGCCTAGTCTACCGAGTCACCCCTCCCATAATTCCATCACATCTTTACCGTCTTTTAACAGTTGTTCCCTAATGACGTTCTTCTAGTTAGAACCTAAACCCTTCATTTTTGTTTGATTATTACCAACCAATTAAACAACTATCAGTTGATGGCTTTCTGACCATCAGAACCCAGAGTTCCCATGATTGTTTTCAAATCGAGGCTCACCAACCTTTGGTCTTCTGTACCTACATTTAATGACCAACATTTAATGCCCTATATTTCTATAAATAGGTGAATTTGATCTATCATTGTCACTTTGATAGTTGAGCAGAAAGAGGTCAGAATGATCTAGAGCCATCTTCCCACACCGCCTCTGAGCTTGACAAGTGCCATCATTGTTCTGACATGTTTACTAGCTAATTCAATCACCTCCTTCATTGGTTTCTTGAGGTAACTTAGTCATCCACACCCCATTTAGTGATTTCCTTTGATTTCTGGTAAAATGAATCAATTTGGAAGAAGAAAAGTTATGCCCTAGATAGAGAAGAACATTGCACCCAAAACCCATGTGATAGAAACTTGAAAAACCATTCTAATCAACCCAAACATCACCCATAGAACCTTGTCCTCTTGGTGTCATTCTTTAGCCAGAGCATCCACACTTTGCGGGCCCGAGACTCCTCATCGCCATTGCCAACACTTGAAAACAAACATAACACCCAAATGGAGAACCTCTCTATTGGGTTTGCCATTGCAGAAGAAATTTGTCCTTTCACCATTTAAACTTGGTCCTCACAAACTAACTAGATTCCATCCAAGCTACCCAGTTCCATGCCCTCAGGACTCTATGCCCAGGGAACTACTAG
The DNA here is from genome assembly GCA_007258455.2 of Sequoia sempervirens. Lineage (NCBI taxonomy): Eukaryota > Viridiplantae > Streptophyta > Pinopsida > Cupressales > Cupressaceae > Sequoia > Sequoia sempervirens. The sequence goes on from VDFB02105785.1 coordinate 99,745,455, forward strand.
CGAGCTACCATTTCAAATGGCATTATGAATCTAACCTTCTATTGCTTCGGGCCCCGCTCCCTCCCTCGTCGTGCAACATTATCAACCTCAGGAATAAACGACCATATGCCTAATGTCCTCTAGGTCCTAGCTCATGGACCTCCATGCATGGGCCACAATGGTAACATCGCAGTCCCCAACGGCTTTCTAGTAGTGACCTTTCACCCTTCGAGTTACACTCATCTGGTGGCTGTCTGAAATGCAAAGAGAAAACCACCGAGTACTTAACCTCCCTCGGACCCCTGGCATCGGGTCTCCATGAGTGGGATTATGTCCCATCCCAACCATTACCAAAGAGAAAATTGCTTTCATCCTCTCAGCCTTCGGAATTTGACCTCCCATTTTTTGGTGAGATTTAAGTGAAAAGAAAGAAAACACTAAAGCCGAGCCCTTAGTCGGACCCGATCCCTTGGATTTACTCCATCGGACCTCTACATGTCCTCTACCATTTCCAATGGAAATTTCCTAGTGTCTTTCCACCCCCTCTTACCCGAAATTCCCTAAACACCAAGGTATTATACCAACCGCCCTCTAGAGCCACAGGTCCTGCTTGGCGGGACTCTGCTCTTGGAATGTTGTCTCACCAAAGTCGTCCCTAATGGAAAACTCCAAATAACGAAGCTCCTCTTAGGTTCTGATCACTCGAGAGGTGATCCAAATGCCCTCCAATTAGCAAATTGACTTCAACCCATGTGTTAAAATAAGGCACTCCCCTTAGTGGACTCCTCAAAGTGGCCAAATATGAAGGCCTATTGGGACAAGTGAGTGGCCATGTCCTAATTATATGTTAGATTTATCAAATGTTGAATTATCCAATCTAACTCTATTTGCAGGGATTTGACTAGCGTCCCTATGTTTTCATGCTTGAATATGCTCATCTCTCTTTTTCATGCAGAATATATGAAATCAGGTGCAAAACCTTCGAGGGAAGCCACAAAGAAAGACAAAGGAAAGAAAACCAAGGCACCCCATGGAAAAGAAGACAAGGACCAGATGAAGTATTAGTTCTAGGGGGAACCCCCGAAATCAAAAGTCACCTCAACCTAGAAGGAGATCATCAACATCAATATCAGACATATAGACATTGACAAATTCAAACAAAGAGTTTAAATTAGCCCCAAAATAGAGAATGCATGAAACATTAGGGGCAGTGGAATAGCTAAGGCCGTGAGATTTCCTCTTGCCCTCGTTGCCCCTGAATTGGTGATGGCCTACAAGGAGGCCTATGAAGAGGAAACTTGAACCATAGCAGATAGGGATGGAAAGGCTCTGGCTGACATGTCCAATAAGGAAATAACAAAGACTTTACATATCCCTACCTTCAGGGAGATGAAGCTATCGACCATGAGTGATGGAAAGGCTATGTGGGATGAAGATACACTTAAATGTAAAAGGATTATTAATTAGTATTGGCTAAAGGAAAAGAGGGGTAGTGCTGCAAAGGTACCCCAAGAGCTCTTTTGCAATGAATTTTATGAAGACTACCATGATTTGGTGATCCTACTAAGCAGAGTAATGGGCCTTCCAACTATGGCCTACTTATAAGAATGGATGTTATAATTTTTCAAAGAGATTCTCTATGGAGAAACCAAGTTTTACTGGGGTGGGATAATCAGTGACTGCTTCCACAAGTAATTTATGGTTGTAAAGAAAACCTCTAGGTTTTACATGACATCCTACTTGGTCTATTCGCTGGCCGAATAGGTGCAATAGAGAGGTTTTTTCAGAGCTTCAGATGAGGAACCAGACAGGGAGCTAAAGCTCTATGAAAAACACCTTCAATTAAAATTCAAAAACTTCAAGAGGCATTATTTAGGGTCAATGACACTTTCATAGGTCATATCATCAGATTGCTCGGGGTTGACTTCAAGAGGAGAATCTCTCACAATGCCAATGTATTTCTGAAATAGTTCTCCTTTCTATTCATCTAGTACCCAAAGTTCACGTATATTTTTGTAGAAGACTTTTTAGAAAGACCCTACAAGCTTCCCTGATATCCCAATGACAAGATCATACTATTAGAAATCTCTCGGTAGCTATGGGATGTGCATACCCTTTTAAGTGGAAAAAATAAGGCAGGGATTCCTTATCCCCTTTCCTTCGGTCAAGGGGTATACGAACTACATATCTCTCACTGTGTCGACAATTCATAGAAGGAATTAGGTGAATACCATTTGAAACTCCACACTGCCCAGCCACAGATGGATCCCTATGGGCATATCAAGAAGGTACTTAGACCTAAGTATGCACATCTACATAGCGTCGAAGAATTCTGGGATAATTGGAAGGATTATAATGAAGTACACATGAGGCACTATATGCGACTGATCACATATTTCATAAAAAGGTTCAATTTATTCCTTGTACCAGGTCAGGTAGAGGAGGATGAAAGCACAGTAATGGATCCTCGATACAACACATTCTCCAATCTCCCACTGTCATTGATTGACTGAGATGAACAAGAGGTCAATGACCTCAACATTTTAACCAAGCTTGTTGAGGCTCGAACAAAAGAATGGATTCACAGGAAAATTTCCCAATTGAAGCAACAAGGGGTCACTTTGACCTATGAGGGGCTGGAGAACGAGCCATCAACCAAAATAGATAGTGGGACAGTTGCTGCCCCATTAGGAGAAATTTTGAAATCCCCTCTAGTTACTAGGTCAAGGAAAAGAAAAGAGACTAATGAGCAACAACCCAATCCCAAGGTATATGCCAGAAAGGCTGCAGAAGGTGAACCTTCCAAGAAACACAAAAGATCAGGTAGTTTCACATAGATGTTTTCTATTCAAGAAGATCCACTCCATGAGGGAGAGGAAATGGAGGTTGAGCAACCAAAATCTCTGCCTGTTTCCTCCACTACTACTGCCCCTTTTCCTACTTCTTAGGCAATGGTGGTTACTTTCTTGCCTATGGTGGATATCTTAGTCTACCTTGCCTCTTCTCCACCTACTGGGAAAGTTGTAATGATCGAATCTTCTTCTACCGCCACCTCTCCACTCTCTTCTACTTCCATGTCCTTGACCACATATCTCTCAATAGTGACAACAACAAGGCCAATACCCACACTCTCACTTCCAGAGGCCTTCTCATGGCATATACAAAATGTTCCCACTGAGCTTTCTAAAGTGTTGATGAATCTAACCATCCAAGCTGCCCTCGCTCAGGTTCTAGCTAGCATTGCTGCCTCAACTCCTCTGACTAAACCGCCAAAGATGAAAGACACAATGAAAATATTTGAGTTAGAGAGGAAAGAAAAGGAAACAACAAGGGTATTGGAGGAGGAAGCAGATGATTACGATGAACACCCAGAACACCAACATTTGTAGATTGATAAGGTGGCCTACGAAGGAGAAGAAACAAATTCTTCTGAGAGTGATGAAGAAGGGGATGCTAGTGCTAAGTACATTGTGGAGAATGTTGATGCATAACTTGAGGAGGAATTGGCTTGACAGTTGAAGGATGTTGGAGAGGAAGTAGAAAGGCCAACTTCTAAGCAAGAAATGGAGCCAAGTGACAAAATGGAGGAAGATTCTAAACTACTAACTGGGGAACAAGAGTAAATCTCCAAGCCTAATGAAGAAGTACCTTTCTCAGCAAATCAAGAAGAACAAGAAAAGAAAGAGCAAGATGTGCCACCTCAACATGAGGAAAAGGAAAGTAAAGAGGAAGATAAAATTGAAGAAGAGTCTGAAATGGGTAAACCTGAGATAGAGCCTGATGGAAAAGAACATCCTGAGGACCATAAGTATGAGAATAAAGAAGAGCACAACCCCAAGAAATGCTTGCCCACCAAGTCCCTAATCAAAGACATAGTGTTCATCTGGGACTCTAATGAAGAAGAAGGAGAAGACAATAAGTCAAAGCAAGTGACTCCAGGTGATAAAGAGATTGAAGTCAAAAGGAATGAAGTGGAAGGTGATCATGAATCACCCAAGGAAGAATCTCAGATGCCTGAGTGGCTTGAGAAGCAACTAGAAAAGAAGACCCCTTCCTCAAAAGATCCAAAAGCAAGATTGGAGGCGATCTTGGCTCAAGCTCAGATCAGCACCAAGAAAGAAAAGAAGCCTAAAATTAGATCCAAGATGACAATGGATGCCTTTGGATCTAGAACCATGCAAGTAGCCACACCGGTGGTGGGAGAAGAAGGAATAAGCTACAACATCTCCACCATCAACTTGAGGACAACTTTGAGAGGGAAAAATAGATCATCTCCAAAAGTTTGTTGTCATAGTGGTACATTTGATACAAAATGATAAGATTTCCAAGGCAGAACTCAAGGCACAAGTGGCTGTTTTGGCAGCCTATATTCAAAAATGGTAATCCATGGATGATTTTCCCTTGACATCCTCGGCTCCACCATAGTTGTTATCCAAGGAGAAAATTGACAAACTTGAGAAAAGGAAGAACTTGACTAAAACCATAGAGGATTGGTTCTGACAAGTTCTGTATGCTGGAAACATGGGAATTAATCATGCTATCAAGACAACAAATAAGTTTTTGGAAGTACAAAGAGACCTGGAGAGCATGAGAAAGTTTTGCACTGACTTCCTAGTGATTTATGGATCCAATTATCCTAAAATTGAAGCCATCCTCAAGCTTCCTTAGAAAACATGGGAAAAGGAGCTTGTATTCATGAAGGACAATCACTGGTTGGTGGATATGTGGAAGATGGACTTTGACCACAAAAAGGAAATATTGGAGCAAGTGCTCTGCAAGTTGGAACCTAACATTGATTGGGAAAAGGATGTTAGGACTGATTGTGTTCAGCATTTGAAGTTAATGATAGTTTATGACATGCCCATCGTCGAGATTGATCTAGAAAAGACAAAGCCTTATTTCCAGAAGAAGATGGAAGATGGAATGTCAAGCAAGCTCAACACGGATTTCATGAGTTTTCCTTCTCAAGATTTCTCCCAATCTGCATAGGTCGGGGACAACATAGCTAAGTATGATGGAGATTAAGATACACTCACAAATTGATCCAAGTAGTGGAACTACTAGGTTATCCAATCTAACATAATGGAGGTTGATAAGCTCCAAGCATTAATCAACAAGCTTATGGAGTATTCCACTTTAAAGAAGTGAGAAGGAAACCCAATCATTGATGACAAGGTCCTCATAGAATAGCTATAGCAAAGGAAATCAACTAGAAAACAAAGTCCTATAGTGCTGCTATAAGAGGACAAAATAGGGAAAAGACAAAGATGTAATTTTAAATTGTAATATATTTAGGGGTAGGTGAAACCCTAGTTTGTAGTGAATCATGGCCACACAATGTAAATCAATCTTAGCCATTCATTTTTCTTTTTGAACACTATAAATAGGGGGTATCCTCTCATTTTCAAGGGAGACTTGAGTTGTTGTAAAGGCATAATTTAGAAATTTTAATAGAAGTTCATTGGCTTTCAGTGGATTCTTGAGTTTCTATTGCATGTTACATGGTTCATCTCTCATAGTTAGTTGATATAGATAGATTTACTTTGATATTCTTCATGGTTTTAGATTACTTTGATATATTAGTTAATTTTGTTCAATGGTTGTGAATATTTCTGCTATGTTGATGCCTTTTTTGTCCATACTTTTTGTTGTTTGCTGATGGTAAATAGTTGTGTAAAGTTAGTATAGGCATAAACTAAAGCTGCTCCAAACTTCTATTTTTTATTCATGAATGTTTATGGTGAATGAATGGTTGAATATTTGCAGTCCTTAGAAGCTTGCACAAGTTTCAGGATACTGAATCAATCTGGTTAAGTGAAATTCTATTTTCAAGAAGCTATCCACAATGGAACCCTCCATAATCATTGTTCATTGCTAGTTTTAGATCCAAGAACTTCTTTTTTTCCCTACCCTTTTCCTTTTTTTGAATAAGTAACCTATGCTAAGGTTCATTGCACATTGTAAAGCCAAATATTGAGATAAAACAGGAGTTTAAGATCATTGTTTGAACTTGTAGGAAACTGTACTCTAACTTCCCATCTTAGGAACTCCATTTCAAGATTCACCTCATCTCCAACCAAACTTTGTAAGATGCCCTATGATTACCAACAAAAATCACATTAACATCAACTAAGAAACTCTATGCATGTCATAACCTGGCACCCGAGAGACCTTGGGGTAGTGATTGGTAATTGTTTGTGAATTTCTACCTTTGAAGATAGGTAGTGCACCTATGCACTGCTTGTGTTGAGAAAGTGTACAAAACACTCGTCAAGAATAATGTGGTGTAATATAAAGCATGATTAGAAGGAACTTATTTTCCTCTATATTTCTCAAACCTGGGAATCTATATACCTTGTGGTATTAATGTTCTTAATATCTCCAAGGATAAGGGATTGCTTTTAACATAGTACAAAGGTTGGCCATTTTGATTTTGGTTTATGGTGAAATTTTTTTATTGAAGGGATGAAATTTTTTGTAAGATTTGGTTAAGGATGCCATCATTGGTTATATTTTGAGATGGAGGTGAATATGATGGGTGTGCATAGGTGTTTGAGGGGGAAGTGAATGGAATGCTTATGGGATGTAAAGTGGTAAGAGATTTGATGTGAGATGCCACAAAGGTTCTAGGATTACTAGTGGAAATACCCAAGGTAGGAATGACATTACTAGTAGGTTACATTGTTTTTGTAACTTGAGGGTTGGTATAAGTGCCAGGAATAGAGGCAATGGTTGTGGGAGGAGGAATTTGAATTCCTTCTTGGATTTGACTATTTTTTGAAGTTTGAGCACAACTAGTGGTCGAGGTAAGATTTTTTCAAAAAATCTTAGCTAGGTTACACACAAGTTCTATTCCTTGTTCACTTTCAATCATGCGGTGTATGTTATATATGGTAGGAATTGTAGTGTTGGAAATGTTTTCAATACTCACTTGATGTTTTAGGTTTTCTAACTTTTCAAGTATTTGGATTATGTTTTCTTGAGGGACACTAGCAACAATTGTTTCAACACTTGTCATGCTATTTGAAGGTAAAGAGTTGTTAAGGGTATAGTCCATACCTAGTGAACTAGTGTCAACATAATGAGTTAAAGATCTAGATAATCCAAGATCCACAATGAGTGTGCTATAGCGGGATGACATGAGTTTTGAACTACGTCTCACTATAGTATTAGCAATAGGACATCAAGTTGTAAAGCTCATGCAAAGGAAAATAAATGAAGGAAAGCTAAATGTAATGAACACAAGATAAATGATATGATTTTAATTCGAATTCTTATGTTTACAAATGCAACAAATTAAGCTAGATCCAATGAAATGAATGGAATGGAAATTCAACAAACTAAAACAAAGATCTAACAACATAAAAAAAAAAGCATAGAAACAAGGTTTTTAATGTTGTAAAGTACAGTTTTAGGTCTAATACAAGACTAAATCTCCCAAAGGGGTGAATGAGTCCTAGTTAGGGTTTTTAGAAGGTTCAAACTATGAAAAAAATTAAAACAGAATCCCCATAAACCAGGTAAAACAATCTATACCAAGAATAAATCACCCAGAGGGGTGAATGAATCCCAAATTAGGGTTTTGACACTAAAATCCTAAGTGAATGTTAAGGTTTCTAGCTTGTATGTCAACTTGACTATTAACTATATGCACTCTCACTAATGCAACCTATATGCACTTTCACTAATGCAAGATTTCGAAGCCCTATATGCAAATTAAATAATGCAAGATCTAATGTAAAGTTAATGTAAGCTAGATCTAGGACTACAATGTTGTCCAAATCAGAAATGCAAGTGTTCACATTGGGTTCACTAAAATGAACACAAGGAAATATGGTGCTCAAACTTTTAGGAGATGGAACACACTTAAGGGGACACATTTCACTCTTACTTCTTTCAAGGAAACCCTAGAGATCTCAACCTAATGATCTAATTAGGAAAAGATATTGCTACTAGGTCTCCTTAGATGTGATTAAAAAGGGATTCACCACTAAGAAAATTCTTAGAAAGAAAGATATGAAAAAATATGCAAATCTAACTATATGACCTAGAAAATGAAACTTGAAATCAAAATGAGAGACTGAGGATAACTGAGAAGCACCTAGAAGGTTGGAGATGATTGGAAAAGATCTAGAAATCTTAATTTTTCTATTTCTAATGTGTATAGGAACTCATATGGTAGATTGGGAAATTTAGTCCTAGTCTAGGGTTTTGGGGTAGAAACAAGAATCCCATAGTGAGAAATCAGAATCCACTGAAATATGGAAAAATGCCTATATAAGGACTCATATGCCTAAGGTGGTGATTTATGTTGAATAGGAAAACTGAGACTGGAGGTGAATCAATAGTCACATAATTAAACCTTTAACTCAATCACTCGAACTAGGTAATTGCAAGAAGCTGAGTCCACTTCTAGTGGAAGTGCCATTTTTCAGCTTTAAAATAGGTACCCATTCATTCTTTAGAATAGGTACCCATTTTAAAGTGGGTACTCATTCTAAAAGGTTTGAAAATAAAAATCCATATGGGTATGTGCAGGATCATCAAGGAAAAAATAGGCCCTTAAGTGGCAAAAAATTTAGAAAATTAGTGTTAGGAAACTTGACGTAAAAATTTGAATAAGTTATCTATATTATTTCAAAAATATGTAATAATAGAATCAGTAGAAAATTGAATGTAGTTTCTAAACTACTAGGTTTATTTAAAAATAAATAAAATCTATTTGGTGAAAATTTGAAATTTCAATGCAGTAGTACTTAAATTTCAGGGAAAAATAAGAAGTAGGTTTTTGTCTAACCACCCTAACCATAATAAAATGAAAATATTATTTTATAATATTCTATATATATGTAGAGGACTCATGTCCGGATGTGATTCATATTTTTTTGTAATTTTTTTCTGAGTAAATAATTAATTATGAATTTTTTATTACGACTTTTAAAAAATATAAAAACTTGTATGTCTGACCACCTTAACTTGGTCAAAACTTCATGAAATTTAATTTTTATTTTTTTAATCCTATAGTATATGAAGCATAGAATGTGACACATGTTTCGGATTCAAAAAATGTGATACCGTTTGAAAGTTATAGATGTTTTTCAATCAACCTATCAATCAGGACTTTAGTCATAGTTCTAATAGAAAATAAATAATGATATTTATTAAATTCAAATTAAAACATAATTTTATTGGTGGAAAGCTGAGAATCTCCTCTAAAACCCTTTTCGTTTCATCAATTTTGGGTTAAAAAAGTCGTCAGCCACATACCCTACAAATACCCATAATATTGCCACTTTTTGGCCCATCATGATCCTGCACATACCCATATTTCTAATTTTAGGCTTAGAAAAGGAATGGTATCCCAACCCTTAGCCTTGGACCTACAAGTACAAGGTCATGATAATAACGAGAGAAAAAACTAACTATATCAATATGGTTGATGGGTCAAAATTCTTTTATGATTTAATTAAAACCCATTTTAGATGAGATTATGTAGATTCTAAATATCTATTTTTTTTTCCAATTGGATTATTTTTTCTATTTTTCAAATAATTTCTGATGAAATTGGTCCATAAACCTGAACTATCAAGTTTTCTATTATTATAATAACTTTTTTATTAAAATAACTTTTTGAAATAAAAATTGTATGTGAACAATATTAAAACAATTCTTTTCAATTTAAAAAAAAAAGAAACATAAAAAAATGATAAGTTTAGGTCATCTTATGTGTGACGTACACATGGTATTTTCAAAACAGCAATTAGAGCCAACAAAAAATTAACAAAAAAATATATATTAAAAAAATTACAAAAAAATATCATGAACATTCTTCAATGTGTTAGAGATCATTTCCTAAAAGGATTTAGAAAAAAAAATTATTTAGGTCAAAATATGGATGACATACACGTGCATGGTATGGTAAAAAAAGTGATTTAAATAGTGGTTTTTAGACATGCCTATTGAAAATCAATTTGTGTCATCTAGGTATTAAAATAAATTACATATTTGGAAACTAGACTCCAAGTACTACATTTCATATTACTGATTTTTTTTAAGATTTAGTCTTTAAGTGCTTCAAATTTTTAGGTCAATTTTGACAAATTTTGAAAATTAGGAAAACATTTTCACTTTTTGGCCAAAAAGTGGACTCAACTTCTTGCACACACCCAACACACACAAAATACTGCTTAAATGATTAATCATCAAATACCTGTGTAGAAACTCAAATCCAACACATAAACACAATAACATCAAATTTACATGGAAAATGCAATGAGGGAAAATCCACTGTGAGGATTAACTCACACTATAGAGAATATCAAAACCAATTACAAAAGGATCACTTCCTGAAAGAGGGACTCACTATCTAGAATAAGGACTCATTGTCCAACAGGACTACAACCTGGAGGGCTCACTGCCACAAAGATACAAAGAATACAAATAAGACTTGTTATAGAGAGACTACAATCCTAATGCATCAAAACATTCCACCATAGTCACTCGATCAACTTGCATGAATGATAGAGTTATCCTTCTACTCATTGCATCTAGAAACTCAACATTAAGCTTCACATTGATCTCCAACACTCTCAACACACCCATACTTACTAAATAAAATCAATGTCACACAAAACTATACTTACTCTTTTCTCTTATTGTGCTTCTTCTTCACTCTTGTATATTTTCCATTACTAACTCATCTTGTATTTATACCATCTTCAACTTTGAAACATATTTGAAGTCAGCTATCCAAATCCAAATTCAAATTAGGTCATAGCCAAAACATCCTAGGGTGGAATTAGAATGAGGGCCACCCAAACACATGCTTCATATGTGTTGGCCTCCTTTAATGGTTTAATAACTAAGCCTTTAAGGTTGTGACTTAGAGATTGAACATCTGCACTAAGTAGCTATTTATCTCATCATGAAGGTACATTTCACTTGTCAACCCAGGAACATAAACTTGAAATGGGCCAGTACTATATGTGCACTAGGAGTTCATTGCAATCATCCATAAACTAGGAAAGAAACAATGTTGGGAGTAAAGTGTTGGAAGTAAATCAACTTAAACACTGAACATAAATCAACATATGCACTAAACATTAAAAACTGGACTAGAAATGAAGAATAGAAATGAAAATATCAACAAAAAGACACAAAACTACTCTATCTTCTTTGGCTATAGGAATAGTCACAGAATGGAATTTTAATGGCTATAGGAACAAATAGTTGCTAAAATTGAAACTAACTACTGAACAAAAAATAACTTTTAAACTAATAGATGGAATTCTCACCAAGTGGACCCCCTTGGATGAGTCTCCCTTACACTAACTCAAATGCAACAACTCAAAATGTCATATTATTTATTGAAAGCATAAGTACAACATCTCAGCAATAGAATTGTAAAACTAGAAAAATGTGAGTACAAACTTAGAATATCCCACCTTCTCAAAAGGAGCATCTAACCATTATTTATAGGGAGAAAAATATTGACTATCCCTAACTACCTAGGCAGTCAACTCCATCAAAATAGGAGGATGTTGCTTATTAAAAGTATAGAAAAATATGGAGGAAGTTATGTATGTGCTAAATTGGTCTAAGAAAACTCACTTCAATGGGAATCTAGCACAACACACTCCCTAGATTTTTTCAGCAACAAATATTCCCATTAAAAAGGTGGTTACATTCTTTTGTTTGAATTAGGAATTTCCCTTCATGAGATTTTTCCCGCTTTGACTTCTTAATGATCAGCTTCTTGAAGTTTGGTAACCGTCCATCTGGCAAGAATTTCTCCCACGTAGTAGGATTTGTTGACATCATCATTTTACTGGAAACTTGTGAAATAGCATTAGCAGGCACAAAAAATGAATATCTATAATTACCTCAATAACATTCATTCAACCACTAGTAAATTCAACATAGATAATTCTCATAGCATGATAATGTCATTGAAGTCACAAATATAAATCTTATGTCCAAAGTCTATGGTTTTAAGGAAAATATCAACAACCAAGTGTCAAAGTATATGATAGCAACAACAAATATGTAATGGACCCTATCAAAATTGATCCATTAATTGAGCTCATCATTCCCCCTAACCTAATGTTTTGTTGGTCCTCCAGAAGAAGGAGCACTATTATTTTTCCTAGTTAATTCCCTAAAGTAAGCTTCTGCCAACTATCCCACATCAGTATCTACGGTTGCTCAATCAAGATCCCAATAGAATCCTTGTTTTCTCTCCAATCTGTTCCATCTTGTCCTTTCTGTAGCTATGTCATACTGGTAGAACTTGTAATCTAGCATAGGCCACAATAATGTAGGTGGATAAAATGTTAAGGGAAGCCAAAAATATTTCTTTATTCTACCAATCTATATGTACCTATCACCCCTTTTGCATGTTGCAACATAGTTCTATAAAGAGTGAGGTTCAGCATGTTTCAATTCATCTAGCAAACTGTTCCACCTCTGTGCTAAATATCTCATTACTAATTTTCCTTTGGTTTCAGCTAGCTCTCATATTTCCTTTAGGTCTCTTCTTTGATGGGCATAATCTTATTTTTGTAGCTGGGGCGGTAAATAATTCTATGCCATGTGATGAAAATATCTCTAGGGTTACTAGATTCATCCCTGAGAAGCAGGGGAGTATGAAATTCCCTTTCCTTGTAAGTTTTATAATGTTGTCCCCAACTAATCTCATTTTGAATCTAGGACATAAATTCCCTTAAATGAAGGTCCCAATATATAGCAATGTATTCCAATCATCATCATCATACAAAACATAATTTTGTAGGTATAATTCACATAACAAATTTTTAATATCAGGAGGAGCAAACCGATAAGCTTGGAAACATTCATGTGGAGTGTCAAAAGTAGGACAAACCTAAAATGATCCTTGATAACTTAAATAAAATATTTCACTCCTTCAAGTGTAGGGCATACACTCTAGGAGGAGTTCTACATGCTAGAATTCTAGGTATTAAATCTACCACATTATCTACCCTTTCCTTCAAGGCAACAATTTTTACATTCTTCTCTTCAATCTCTGCATCTTTCTTTTCAATCACATTTTGTAGCTTTCAATTTTCCTTTTTTCCATTCTTCTTCCTTTATTTGCATCTCACTCCACAATTTCAAAGTTATTCCATTCTATGAAAAGGTAGGGGGTTTATGTATTCCTACCAAAATCTTCCGTAACACCGATTCTTGTTGTTCACATATCACCAGTCGCAGTGATTCATGTTGTTAATCTTGCTCTAGTTGTAGGAACTTTGGATTCTCATTTTGTTCTTCATGCAAGGTTTCTTGGCTTTCATCTTGTTCTTTGTTCTCAACTTGTTCTGTAATGGTAGCAAGCTCTGCCAATCTCATATTTGCTTGATCCTCAAAAATATCCTTTTCCTCAACATTCGCCTGCCCCATTGGCGCTTCCAGCTCGTCCCTAGATTTTTTTATAAGCCTAAGGCTTATCTTTTGGAGGTACACTAGTGGTTGGCCCAACTAGTTTTGATCTCTTAGGAGGGCTTTTGTCTTTTCCTTCGGCTAAAGGAGGAATAATGTTATCAAACTTTCATTTCCTAGGGCTTGGTGTTGGTTTTTCTGCCACTTGCTTCTTGGCCTTTCCCTTTCTCACTTCTACTTATTTCGTATTTTCCTCTTCTCTCCTAAGTGAATCCCTAGTTCGAATTAGGATTTTAAAAGGGACATTATCATTAGAATCTGAGGATGAACTTTCCTCTCCTAAATATTCTGGCTCAGAAAACCTAATTTCAATAGCGTGCTCAACTGCAAGAGGGTTTGAACTAGGGTTTTCACTAGAGGTTGATGCTCTAGGAGTAATTTTAGCAACCCCCACTTCCCTACTAACCCTACGGGGTTGAGGCTAACCTCTAACATGTTCTGGTCTAAATTGATCAATGTTTAAAAACTCCTCCCACGTCATATCAGATACTTCATGAAGAGATTTTTCCACTAGTGATTTGATTAAACAATGGTGACAGAGATTTATCCCTACCTTTCTGCATTTCAGTTGCCATGATGGCAAGGAGATGATTAGCACATTGGCCACATTCATTCTTCATCCATGCCTCATATGGTTCAAGATATTGAAGTGTACTGAATGGAGGCATGATTGGCAACCCTCACAAGTGATGTACTTGACAATGTGGATAACTACTTGTCTCCATGGCTCTGGGAGAGAAGTTCTTTTTGTTCCCTATTTATCCACCACCAATGAAGGATCATTGGGTTTAGTAAATTCAGCCCTAGTTGACCTTTCATATTTTGTAGTAGGGTATGGTTCACCATCAGCAAGTAAGCCCATTACCTCCATAATTATTTCCTTAGTAATGATCACCTCCAGTCCTTTTACCACGGCCTTTCCCTTGCAGAATATTTGTGTATATTCCTTTGCAATTTCTTCATTGTAACTGTCGAGCTTCATGAAATAGTCTAGCCATCCACAATTTCTAAACTCTTCCAAAGAAGGTGCATCTTGCATTACCACATTATGAATTGTGGGTTCACTTTGAATTAGCTGACCTCCCATTGTTCAGTTGCTCATAATCAAACAAGCACTCTGCTAAATTTCCTTTTCATGCAATCTCTTTTTGAAAATCCCAACTTCCTCTTCCTGCAGTTCTTTCTGTCGTACTGATGTCAATGTCATGTAGCTTACTAAATTACTTTTTTTGGGTGACATTTGAAATTATTACTAGGAAATAAAGATTCATTAATGAGGAGTATTATCAAAAGAAATGGTGGTAGTTCAGTGACATCTCACACATGCAAGTCATCATTTCAATTTATCATTCTAATTGGCTTAGTTTAAATTTGTTGATATGGATGACATGTGGACTTGTGAGTTGACACTCCCCCCCAACCTAATTTATAGCATGTTTCCACATAGGTTGGTGGATAATTATGATTGGAAAATGCAAAGGATGGTTTCATGCTATGCGAAATGTCTACATTTAATTACAACAATTCAAAAAATTCACTAAAGATAATAAAGATATAATAAATTGTTTTACACATACCTGAAATCTTGGAGTATCTTTGTAAAGAATGTGG
Organism: Sequoia sempervirens; assembly: GCA_007258455.2. Classification (NCBI taxonomy): domain Eukaryota; kingdom Viridiplantae; phylum Streptophyta; class Pinopsida; order Cupressales; family Cupressaceae; genus Sequoia; species Sequoia sempervirens. The sequence continues at coordinate 99,760,503 of VDFB02105785.1, forward strand.
AGAAAGTATTGATTACTTTTAAGAAGTATGGTTGAGTAATTAATGCATTGGTGATGGAATAGAATGAAGTGATGGCAAAGTGGAGTGATGGCGGAGTTATGGAAGAGAGAAAAGATGGAGATGGATGGGTGGATGGGTGGATTAATGAAGAAGTGGACTCCCAAAAAATTTGTAGTCTTTATTATGAAGTGGTTGCATGTGTACTTGGATCAATTAGAAGGAGGGACACTAGGTCTACTTCCTTTGGCCGTAGGAAGTTTGAGGGTTGGGTGCTGATTAAATCATTGCATGAATTCTTCCTTAGAAATTGGCTTGTGATACAACCTTGGACGGTGACCATTGACCAGAAGTTTGAATCTGATAGGGTCAATGGTGGTGAGTTGTAAAACTCTATTGGGAAAGACTTTTTCAACTTCATACAATCCCAACCATCTAGTCTATAATTTACCTGCATTGTCTTGATACCTAGAGTCATAAAGGAGTGCCCAATCACCAGGCTAAAACTTCTTGTCCTTTATGTACTTATCATGCCATTTTACCATTTGATTCTGCACTACCTTAGTATGATGTAGGGTTGTCTTTCTCATCTCATCCAAATTATTTATCTACATGATTCTATCCTTTTGTGCCTCAAAGATATCCATCCCTAAGACTAGTGTAGTCCTAAGAGTCTTATGTTCAAATTCAATGGGCATCATAGTTGTCTTCCCATATAGTAATTCAAAAGGAGTGAAACCTGTGGTTGTTTTCTAGGTGGTCCTATAGGTCCAAACAACTTCTGGTAGCCTATTTGCCTACTTTCTCCTACAAATAGCCACTGTTTTGGTTAGAATTACCTCAATTTCCCTATTGGTCAGCTTAGATTAGCCATTGGCCTAAGGGTGATAAGGAGTAGACTTCTTGTGCCTCACATTATATTCATTAACTAGCATTGTGACAAGGGTTGATGTAAATTGAGCCCCTTGATCAGTCACTATCTCCCTTGGAACCCCATAATGAGTGAAAATTTCCTCATAAATAAATTTTGCAACCTTATTATCTCGTGCTTGCTTCATTTATTTAACCTCAACCCCCTTGGTAACATAATTAGTGCAAACCAAGATATAGGATTTACTATTTGATCGAGGATCAATGGGTCTCACAAAATCTAGTCCCCATTGATCAAATGAAGTGATTACTACTGGGGGTAAAGGGGCATCTCATCATATTTGGTTGGGCAACCCATCCTCTAGCATCTGTCACACTTCCTTGTATACCTTCCTGCATCCTTATGAAGTGTGGGTGAGTAGTATCCTGCATTAAGGATCTTCATGGATTTCCTTTTGGCTGCAATATGTCCTCCGCAAGGTTCATTGTGACATGCATGAAATACATCATATGTCGCATCTTCTCTTACACATCTTCTCATGACATGGTCTAGTCCAGTGTAGAATAAATAGCCGAAAATCCATGAAAAAGGAAAGGTTTTCTCAATGAGTACCCTTCTCTCTTTTGGAGAGAAATGAGGAGGAACTTTCCCTATAACTAGGTAATTGGCTATGTCAGCATACCAAGGAGTATGTACACTAATAGAAAAATAATGGAATCTGCTTGTTGTCAATGTTAGCTACCATTTTGCATCTACAATCCTTTTTTTGATAATGAGGACAACATTCTGCCAATATTGCCTCAACCTCCTCATGTCTCTTCTTTGCTTGGAGTGTATCCAGCTGAGTAGCCTGATTATTTATGATGTCCTGCTCAAAGTTTTCCAACAAATGAGTAATTTCCATCCTTGAAACTCCATTGGTGGATGAATTAACCATAGAGGATTGGCAGCCTCTTCCCTTCTTTGAAGCTTTCGTAGAATAGTTCTGATGTATCTTCTTGATATCATCCCAAGGAACTTGGGTGATATCTCCTCCTCCCATCAAGTCCAAAGCATCAATGTAGCTCTTAGTGATCCCTCTAAGGAAGAGGAGCTTTTGAGACTCATCATTAAGTGTATGATGTGGATATTTCTGTAGACAAAATAGAAACCTTGAAATGTAATCCTCTAAAATCTCATATTCCTTCTGCTGCATCCTAAAGATGTCATCTCCTCTCATGCCACTTCCCCTACAATATTCTTTGTATTTCCCAAGAAACTTTGTTTTCATGTCATTCCAAGTTTCCATAGTATTCCTACCTAATCTCATAAGCCATCTTAATGTAGCTTCTTTCAAGGTGGTAGGAAACAACTTAAGCCTATGAGCATCAGTGGTGTAGTCATAGCTTCTATAGAGGATATCAAACTCAAATAGGAAAATGTCAGGGTCTTCTATGAAAAGTCCATAGAACTTAGGAAGGACTAAAGTAGGGATGTTCTTGAGGTTGTCAACTTCATTCTGATGAGTAATTGGAAATGGAAACTGTGGCTGGTTTGGTCTATTTATGTGTCTATTCTCATTATTCTCATCACCCATGGCTGCTTGATGGAGTTCCAAAGCAAAGGGATTCTCAATCATATTTTGGTCTTTAGAGGAAGTGTCAGAATTGGTTAGATTGGGAAATGCATCAACAAAAGGTTGTGCTTATTCTTCTTCTCCATCTCTTGGAAGATTCTAATGCTCAACTAGCTAGAATGGATGAGGGTCATTAGGAAGGAATCTCCCATGAGCATCTCTCCTCCTTCCTCTATGCATACAGTATCAACTCAATATCAACTATCTCACACAAAGAATTGGTAAAATAATAGCGGTTCATTACTTTCCTAAATGAGGGGTATACTAAGATAAAACTTTCAAAAATGCTACAACAAGAAAGAAACTATCAATGACTCCAAATAAATTCCTAGTTTGAAACCATCCCCAACAATGGCACCAAAAATGTTGGCCTCCTTTAATGGTTTAATAACTAAGCCTTTAAGGTTATGACTTAGAGATTGAACATTTGCACTACGTAGCTATTTCACTCATCATGAAGGTGCATTTCAGTTTTCAACCTAGGGACATAAACTTGAAATGGGTCGACACTGTATGTGCACTAGGACTTCATTAAAATCCATAAACTAGGAAAGAAATAATGCTGGAAGTAAAGTGCTGGAAGTAAATCAACTTAAACACTAGACATAAATCAACATTTGTACTAAGCATTAACTAGACTAGAAATGAAGAATAGAAATGAAAATCTCGGAAAAGAAACTACTCTGTCTGCCTTGGTTGCAGGAATAGTCACATAATGGAATTTTAGTGGTTGAAAGAACAGACAATTGTTGAAATTGACACTAACTATTGAACAAAAAATAACTTTTAAACTAATAGATATAATTCTCACCAAGTGGGCCCCCTTGGATGAGTCTCCCTTACACTAACTCAAATGCAACAACTCAGAATGTCATATTATTTCTTGAAAGCATAAGTACAACATCTCAGCAATAGAACTATAAAATTGGAAAAATGTGAGTACAAACTTGGAATATCCAACCTTCTCAAAAGGAGCATCTGACCACTATTTATAGGGAGAAAACCACTGACTATCCCGAACTACCTAAGCAGACAACTTCATGAAAATAGGAATATGTCCTTTATTGAAAGCATAGAAAAAGATGAAGTTATGCATGTGCTAAATTGGTCAAATTAGACTCGCTTCAATGGGAATCTAGCACAACACACTCCCTAGATTTGTTCAACAACAAATATTCCCATTAAAAATGTGGTTACATTCTTTTGTTTGAATTAGGAATTTCCCTCCATGAGTGTTTTACCACTTTGACTTCTTAATGATCAACTTCTTGACGTTTGGTAACCGACCATCTAGCAAGAATTTCTCCCACGTAGCCGGATTTGTTGACATCATCATTTTACTAGAAACTTGTGAAATAGTATTAGCAGGCACAAAAAATGAATATCTATAATTACCTTAGTAACATTCATTCAACCACTAGTAAATTCAACATAGATAATTCTCATAGCATGATAATGTCATTGAAGTCACAAAGATAAAGCTTATGTCCAAATTCTATGGTTTTAAGGAAAATATCAACAACCAAGTGTCAAAGTCTATGATAGCAACAACAAATATGTAATAGACCCTATGAAAATTGAGCCATTAATTGAGCTCATCAATAGGGACCCAAATAGACCCAACATGGTTCATCATTCTCGAAAATAGTATTTCACACAAGATCATCCACCCCTGTGTAAAACACAAAGAACCATTAAGCATTAACTAAAATTTAGAACCACACATTATAAGACTTCATCAAAGAAAAATCTAGACCAACATCATTTCTCCTGGACCTCAACCAAAAACATAGAAAACCATAGTTCACAACTAGTGAACACAACTTACACTATACAATGAACCATCAACCACACATCTGAACATATCACCTTCTCACAACCATAAACAACATATCTAAACCGCACAACCATAGGAGAAAATCCTTACCAAAAACCGAAGTGAGCACTAAACACTTGCAACATATCTTCATTACAATTTTCTCAATATCCTCAACATATATAGCCAACAACAACTAGTGAATAACCAGTTGACCAATTGGCATCAATGAAAAAACCTTCAAACTTTCCATTCTTGCAACAATCTCCCCCTTTTTCATTGATGGCAACACATGATGTGAAAAAACCATCAAAGATAACATACAAGCTCTAAATACACTTTTTCAATTCTCCCCCTTAGAAGATAATTTATTTTACTTTCACATATTTCTACTCCCAATCTTTATTTCTTTTTCACATGCATCTTCTCCCCCTTTGACATCAATGGAAAAGGAAAAATACTACTTTACATTGATTTCTCCTTTGACATGAAAAACATAATACTCATAATGATAACACCTGATACTACCTGCTCCCCTTGAGAGGTAGCCACCAAAACATCTTCCCAGAAGAAAGATAAATCCATAGAACCATAGGATTGATGCATCTCCATATGAATCTAGTTCAAGAAAGGAGGGGACATAACATCCAACTTCTCCCAAAGATACTCAAAATTATTTTTAGGAAGAGCCTTCATGAAAATATCAACAACCTGATCCTTTTTCAGAACATAACCAAGCTTTACTTCATTCTCCATGAACTTCTCTTTCAAGAAATGATATCTGATAGATATATGCTTCATCCTCAAGTGTAAAATAGGATTCTTTTAAATGTTAATTGCACTTGTATTATCACAGAAAAAAGAAATGGGATCATCATATACTACTATGATATATTTCAATGTCCGTTTCATTCATAGAACTTGTGTACAACAAGATGCAGTAGAAGTATACTCAGCTTCAATAGTAGACAAGGAGACTAAATCTTGCTTCTTACTCAACCATGGCACCAATCTACATCCAAGAAAGAATGCGCCACCACTTGTACTTTTCCTATCATCTACACATCCAACCCAATATGCATCTGTATAGGAACTAAGTGTAAAATTAGTATCTTTAGGATACCATAATCCATAATCTAGAGTTCAATTCAAATATCTTAAAATTATCTTAACAACAGTATGTGTTTCCTTAGGGTATTCTTGAAATCTACCCACAAGATAGACATCATGTATTATATCTAGGCTAGTAGCAGTCAAATATAGTAGTCCGCTAATCATAGATCTATACTTTCTCTGATCAGCCTTAGGTAAATCATAAACTTTTCCCATTTTTCATCTAGTCACCATAAGAGTACTTACCAATTTAAAACCATCCATCCCGAACTTCTTCAACATTCCAATCACATACTTAGAATGTGAAATGAAAATTCCCTTTCTTTGTTTGATTAATTTGTATCCCAAGAGAGAAATTCATTTCCCCAAACATAGACATTTCAAATTATTTATGCATTTCTTCCGCAAACCTCTTGCACATATTTTCATTTCCTCCAAACATAATGTCATCAACATACACTACTAAACTCAAGATTATGTCATTTTCAATCTTAAAGGACAAATTACTATTAGTTGTACCTTTGTTAAAGGCTTGTTGAATAAAATACTTATCTAACCTCGCATACCATGATCTAGGAGCTTGATTCAAACCATATAAAGCTTTCTTCAATTTGAACACCATATCTGATTGTTCTGTCAACTGAAATACTTTTGGTTGTTCCATATAAACTTCCTCTTCTATTTCACCATTCAAAAATGCTGACTTGAAAACCATCTAATAGACCTTAAATTATTTATGAGTAGAAAACACCAAGAACAGCCTTATGGCTTCTATTCTTGCTACTGGAGAAAAATTTTCCTAAAAATATATACCTTCCACCTATGAGTAGTCTTTACACACAAGCCTTGCTTTGTTCCTAACAACTTCTCCATTCTCATTCAACTTATTTTTGAATACCGATTTTGATACAATGATGTTTTTGTTTGTCAATCATGGCACTAATTCCCAAGTTTTATTCTTTTTAATCTGTATAAGTTATTTTATCATAACTTCCTTCCAATGCTCATCTTTACAAGCTTCACATACAGTCTTCAACTGAATCTCTGAAAGTAAACATAGATTTACTTCAGTAGCAGCTTTGCTTCTAGTCAACATTCCTTTTGACTTGTCTCAAATAATCTTGCTTTGTGAATGATTCTTCTATACATATTCCAGTGTCCTAGGGGACATCACCAGAGCATCTTCTATTTCATTCTATTCATCCTACTTCCCTTGCTCATCTTTTTCTTGTGCACCCACAATCTCTTCTATTCTTACACAATCATGCTCATCAGATACATATCTATCAATGTCAGAAGGATTCTTCATTGTGTCATCAACCTTCACATTTGAGATCTTTGCAATCTTTCTTAGTATTTTATTGAAACATCTATATGCCTTTCTATTAATAGAATATCCAAGAAAAATTCCTTCATCACTTCTTGAATCAAACTTACCCAAACTTTTCTCATCTCTTCTGATATAGCATTTTCTTCCAAATACTTTGAAATACTTAACAATAGGAATTATTCCATGCCATAGCTCATATGGAGTCTTGGTACTATTTTCTCTTGCTTAAACTCACTTGAATACATATAAAACTATGGGAATTGCTTCTTTCAAGTAAAATTCTATTAAACCAGCCTCTGTAATCATTAATCTAGCATCCTCTTGAATTGTTCTATTTTTTCTTTCAACAACTCCATTTTGCTGAGGAGTTTTTAGAGTAGATAACTATCTCTTTATTCCATGCACTTCACAAAATATTTTAAACTCATGGGAGGTGAATTCTCCACCTCTATCAGATCTTAAGAATTTTATCTTCAAATTTACTTCATTTTCAACCATAGCTTTGAATGCCTTGAATCTATCTAATGCATCTAATTTCTCTCTAAGAAGTTTAACCCATGCATATCTAGAATAATCATAAATTAAAAGAATAAATTACCTTTCATGAAGTAGACTTATTACTCTTGTAGGACGACAAAGATCTGTATGAACTAAATCTAATAGTTTGGTAGTGGACCATCCCTTCGATCTATAATGATTTCTTTCTTTCTTTCCAAACTAACAATTCTTGTAAATAACATTAACAGGCTTTGTAATTCTCAGTAAATCTCTCAACACCTGAACAACACTAATCCTTTCCAAGTTATCAAATTTCATATGGTACATTCTCCTATTCCATAACCAATTGCCATTAATCTAAGTCATAAAAAATTGTCCATTAGCACCCTTAAGTTGATAGATATTCCCTTCATATTTCTTTCCCGTAGCAATCAATGTTCTAGATCCTTTCTAGATCTCACATCTCTCATCCTTGAACACAATATCATATCCTTTTCTGCACATCTAACCAACACTCAACAAGTTATGCCTTAAACCCTTGGCATAATAAACATCATCAGTATGATGCTTATCATTAAAACCTACTGAACCTATCCCAAATATTTTAGCATGAGTATCATCTCCAAACATAACCAAGCCTCCATCATATTTCTCAAGTTTAACAAACTTACTATTATCACCCATCATGTGATGTGAACAACCACTATCAACTACCCAGAAATTATTTTCTTGTTTAGCATGTAGGGTAGAGATAATCATACCTTCATTTTTCTCCTTTGGAGGATTTCTTTTACCTGTCTTAAAGAATTAGTAGAAGTAGTGTTGTGCCTATAACACACACACCCCGTTCGGAATGGGGAACCTCTTTCCCTTTCACCTTCACCAGGTTTCTTTTCACCTTTGCATCATTTTTTGTGCCCCTAATTTTGAGCTTCAAGTGGTCAAGGGACCCTTAAGGAATTCATCTAGAGATTCAGGTACCTATTTATCCAGTTCCCAAAGTTCACATATATCAGGACATAGTGTTTCTTTGAAAAACCCTATAAGCTGCCCCGGTACCCCAACAACCAGATATATATATTGGAAGTCTCCCAACAACTAAAAAATTCCCATACTCTCCTAAGTGATAAACACCGAGTAGGGATCCCATATCCCCTAACATTCAAACAAGGAATGTATGCCATCCCTACTACCCAATGTGCAAAGCATTTAGCAAAAGAAATAGTAGAGTACCATCTAGATCTCCATGTGACTTGATGAAGAATGGACCCATATGGGAAACTAAAGAAGATGGTTAGAAGGTAGTATGCTCATCTACCCCATATTGAAGACTTCTATGCTGATTGTCAGGATCATAAGGAAGTGTGTATGAGGTACTATATGAGAATGATAGCCCAATTTATGTGATCAATCAACCTATTCCTAATGCCTGATGAAATTGTAGAAGAAGGGGACACCCTTATTGATGAGAGATTTGATGTTTTTTCCAACCTACCACTACCACTGATAGATTGGGATGAAGAAGAGGTCAATGACCTCGACATAGTAATGTGGCTAGTGGAGAATAGGACAAGGTAGTGGGTAGATGCTCAAATTTCCCAACTTAAGGCACAAGGAGCCATGTTGACATATGGTGAGGTCGAGGATGAGCTCGAAAGTGAAATATATAGTGGAGTAGCTACTGCCCCAATAGAGGAAACACCTAAATCCCCTCTAATGACAAGATCAAGGAAAAGAAAAGATGTGTCTGAATGCTAGCCCAAGCATAAGGTCTATACGTGGAAGACCACAGAGGGAGAATCCTCAAAGAGGGTAAAGAATTCATGAGGATTTAGTGAAATTCCAACCATTGAGGAGAATCCACAACATGAGGAAGAAGAAGAGGTCAATCATCAAAAATCACTACCTACTACCTTTGCTCCCATCATCACTGTTGTCATTGCCAACCCTCCACCTCTTGCATCTCAAGCACTACCTATTTCCTCTTCGCCTACCATGGAAATTTCAGTCCACCTTGCTTCCACTTCACCTATGGCACCAATTATGGTATTGGATTCTTCCTCAACCACAACATCCTTGTTGTTGTCTACCTTGCTTCCCCCTCCATTACCCACTCTCTCTGCTACAATTCCTTCAGTTTCCACTACCACTATGTCTCCTCTCACCTTACCTGAAGCCTTTTCCAAGTACATGCAAGGGATACCCACTGAGCTCTCTAGGGTAATAATGAATCTAACTATTCAAGTTGTGATGTCCCAGATTACTGATGGCCTACCCATTCCTCCACCACCTATGGAGCCACCAAAAATGGAGGCCTTTATGAAAATATCAAAAGAAATGGAGAAAATTCAAAGGGAGTTTTCCAAGGGAATAATGGAAGAGCTTGAAGATCATTTTAAGGATGATTACTTTGAACATATAGAGGGTAAAATGGGTATGAGCATGGATAAGGTGGGAACCAATGAGGAAAATTCACACTCTTTGGAGGCATATACTAAATCTCTAAACACCAAATATATCATAGACACCTCAGACCAAGAGCTTGAAGAAGAGTTGTTCCAACAACTCAAGGATATATGAGAAGAGGTTGAATCCAAGAAGCAGCCTTCTAAGAAAAAACGTGGCATTGATGTCAATGTGGAGATACTCGAAGAGCCTCCACTAATCAGGAAAGACAAAGACCCCATTCAAGAAGAAGAGTTACCTCCCAAAGAGGAGAAAAAAGAAGAGAAAGAAGGAGAAAAGGAAGAAGATGCACCACCAAAAATCCCCATGACAGAGCATCAGGAAAAGTTCAAATAGGAAGAAGAAAGGGTGCCTCAGAAAGAAAGTATCATTGAGGAACACATGGCCATTGCTGAGTCAGATAAGGAAAACACTATACATATTGAAGACTCAGATGAAGAAGAAGAAAGAACTGAATGAGAAGCCCTGGGGCATGAGGAGAAATAACTCCAAAATGTATAAAGATAGGAAGGTGATCATGAATCAGAAAAAGGGGAAACTTACGTGCCTAATTGGCTAGAGAAGAAGCTACAAAAGAAAGCCCCTGCTCTCATTGATTCAAAGGCTAGAATTGAGGCTATCCTAGCAAGAGCACAAACAAATATAAGGAAATAAAAGAAGCAAAGAATCCACTCTCATATCATAGTTGATGCCTCAAGGTTAAGGACAATGCAGATCACCACCCTAGTTACAGACAAAGGAGAAGGGGTCAGCTTTAATATTTCCACCATCAACTTAGGCCCTGCAACAAGCGAGCAGAAAATTGATGAGTTCTAGGGGTCAGTGCCTATGATCATGCAACAAATGAACAAGGATCAATCCTCTAAGGAGGAACTAAAAGCATAGGTGGAAAATCTCACTGCATATATTCAACAATGGACCTCCTTGGAGGAAGAATACCCAACAATGTCTTTTGTGCCTCTACTTCTCTCTCAATAGGAACTCACCAAAATGGAGAAGATGAAGAACTGGATGAAGGCTATGATAGATTAGTTAAAATGAGTGCTTTACAATGGTGAAATGGGCATAGGCCACGCTTCCTGAATGACCAAAAAAATTTGAGACGTGCAGAAGCAGCTAGTGGGCACATAAAAGATATGTCACTGATTCACTAAGCTATATAAGATCACCTATCTAAGCTCAAGGCCATTCTCAAGATGCCCCAAAATACATGGGAAACAGAACTGGCACACATCAAGGATGACTAGTAGGTGGTGGAAACATGGAAAATGGGCTTGGATCATAGGAGGGAGTCCTGAAAAGAGTGTTGCATGAGGTTGAGCTCAACCTCAATGGGTGGTAGAGCATAGGATAGACAACAAGGATTACCTCAAGCTAATGATGGATTATGATATGCCCACCTTAGAGCTAGATATAGAGAAGATTAGAACATTCTTCCATAAGAAGATGGAGCAAGGGGCAACAAATTTATTAACATTAGATTTCATGGACTTTGTTACAAGAGCATTCACCTAGCTCGAGCAAATAATCAAGGCCATGCCAAGATGCACAAAGCACTGGGAGCAAATCACTGGAATATTTAAGAGGTTGACCTTCCAATTTCTTCAATCTGACATCATGGAATGGAACAAGCTTCAAGCACTAATTGAGAAATTCATGGAACACACCACTCTTTAGAAAAATGAAGGAAAACCAATGATAGATGATGAGTTTCTAATAGTATAAGCTAGAAAAATAAGGTCGTCACTAAAGACAAAACTGCTATAGTGTTAGAGCAACTAAAAGATGAAATATTAATGAGACAAAAATTTATTTTATATTAATATATTTTGGGGGTAGGTGAAACCCTAATGTAAAATGAATATTGGCCACACAATGAGAGTAAATCCTGGCCATTCATTTCACTTTTGGAAAATTATAAATAGGGGTCTCCTCTCTTTTTCAAAGAAAGAGTTGAGTTGTTGTAAAGACATACTATAGAAATTAAATAGAATTTCATTGCTTTGGTGGATTCTTGTGTTTATCATGTGTTACATGATTCATCTTCTCAAAGTTAATAGATTTAGATAGATTTAGTTTGTTGTTCTAAGTGCTTTAAGTTGCTTTTGATAGTTTTAGTTCATGTTGTCCATTGATATTGTAGACATCCAAATTTGACCACTCTCGTATGGAAAAATTCATTACCTTTATTCATCTATTCCCCCATCAATATTGATTAAATGATTTATTTAATTAATATTTTCCCTTTTCCTAAAATGTATTTAATTTAATAATTAAATACTTTTCCTTTTTTCCCTTTCTTCTCTAAATTAAATAAATATATCAATTTATTTAATTTAGTCATTTAGCCTTTTCAATTTAAATCAATTTTAAATTCTCTCTTTTCTCTCTCCTTGTCACATCCTCCATAATCCTCTTCTAAAATCCATGATTAGGATGTGCACACCTTTAATCAAGATTAATGTCACATCCTCCATATTTTCCCACTTGCCTCTAATCCTTCATTAGTCTTCTTAATCACCTATTTGCATAACCTTAATCTAATCTTCATGCCATTTCTAGTATGTCCTCCAAGTCAACCTTTCATAAGTGCTTTCTTTATTAAGCCTTGACCTCTTCCCCATGTGAATTAAAAATTTTCATTTATTCCTCCAATGCTCCCCTCTTCCCCATGAAGGTTGTTGGAAAATTTCAAATCCTCTCATAAGTCACATCACTCACATGGGACAAGGACCTCCTTTATGAGGACCTTGTCTTATCCCCAAGGTACTCATTAAAATTCACATTTATTCCCCCAACCACTTCTCTCTTCACCATGATGATTAGTAAGGAATTTTAAAGTTCCTCACTTGTCACCATCCTTCCCACATGGGGACAAGAACTTCCTTTTTGAGGAAATCTTCCCCTAATCCCAAGGTACTTACAAGTACCTCCACCTCACATGTCATTTTTCCACCTCCTTTTCCACATGGAAAGATGTGAGGGCTTGTGAGTCCTCAACTCACCACAGCCCTCCATCTTGTCCATGTTGGATAAATCTTATCCATTCAAATCTCTAGAGATTCATCCCCTAAAATAGAGGATTTGGTCTCATTTTTCTCATATCACATTCAAGCATTCACAACTTCAACTCTCAAGCTCAAGAATTCAACACTTGCACACAAGCATTCTCATCCTCCATTGTTTCATTTTGAAGCTCTCTTTGCATTCATCATCCAATTTAGAGGATTTTGCATATCATTATAGCTCATTTTTCCATCAAGGAGTACATAGCCAATATTCATCAAAGGGCTAACCAAAGGATCAACTTGAACAAAGGTATAATATTTCTTGTATCTTTCTTTTGTTTAAGTTCAACTAGGCTTATCTTGAGGTGGTGTTGTGTGTGTTTCTCCTTTTGCATTTTATATTGTCTTTCATCTTTTAGGATAGGAAATCACACTGCACATAATATTAAAGAATGCTATTGTGTTGATGCTTTCCATATTCATGTTTGTTGTTGTTTATTGATGATGAGCAACAGTGTAAAGCTAGTTTGAACATTAAATTATTGTTGCAATTAAAATTCATCTTGTATTCATGCTTTATAGTGAATGAATAGCTGAAAAAATTGTAGACCTTACAAGATAGCACTAGTTTCATGAGACTATATGCTATTTGGTTAAGTGGAAATTAGTTTTTGGAAGGCTATCCACTATAGCATCCTCCATTGTCATTGTTCATCATTAGTTGTAGGTTTAGGAATTCTTACTTCCCTTTTCCATTTTGACCTTTCTTTGAAATAGTAGTTAAGAAAAAGTTCTAGCATCATTGTAAAGCCAAATCTAATGCTAAACATGGAGTTTTAGACTGTTGTTTTCAACTTGCAACAATTACACTTCACTCTCAGACTTTCACAAAATCAATTTGAAGATCCAATTCCCCTTCCAACTTAGCAAATTATCTAGGCCCATTGTGATTACCAGCAAATCACATCAACCAATTGAACTATTCCAAGCATTTTCATGACCTAACACTCGAGAGACCTTGGGGTAATTTTTTAGAACCTTTTTGTAGGAAGTTGTCTTTCAAGAGAGGTAGTGCACTTTTGTGTTTCCTGTGTTGAGAAGTGAAAAAAACCCCATCAATAGAATTGGTGCTAGAAGGAGGGCCTCCCTTTTGCTAAGTTGGATTGAACTGGTTCCTTCTCCCCAAAGAGATCCCAAAGAGTGTTAATATCTACACCAAAAAAAGGGGAATTCCAAGAGATACCACCCCCTACCAAGGCTAATAGAGCCAAGAAGAGGGAAGCATCCACCTCAGTCTCATCCGCTCAACCCACTTCACCTCCATCCTCACCTCTTCCTTCCATCCATCCACCCCACTCTTCCCTTTCCTTTCTAGCAGCCACTTCCTCTTCCAAGCCACTCCAAGCTGCCTTCCAACCCTTTACCTCCCACATCCAAGATGTTGCCCCTATCCCAACACTACACAATCAAGGTGCTGCCTCAAGTACTATTGCTCCTTTGCAGCCCCATGTTACTGTTGCACAACTAACATAGCCGCTACCTCCCATCATGGCATGGTTGGGTAATAACCCATCCCCCTTGTCCTTCAATGACTATCATGACATGCTAAAGAATCTAGAAGGATTTTGTACCAAGTTTCATCCTCGTGATCTGTAGAGGATAGTAGATGAACATGTTAAGATCTTCCAAACAACTTTGAAAGACATGCAAATAGATCATGAAGACGTGGCTTGTAGGTTCTTTCTTTACTCTTTGGGAGACGAGGCCTTTTATTTGTATATTAACTTTCCAACTAGATCCATCACCTCTTGGAATCTATTAAACTATGCCTTCTTATAGAAATACAAGATTCCAATCATCCCTCCTAAATTATATCAACAATTCATGTTCGTTCAAAGGGAAGTCAATGAACCAATCAGCTCCAATGATCGGTTCAATCATGCTTAAATGAAATTGCAGCCACCCTATGTGGTTGACGATCCTTCTACTTGATTGGAATGCTTCCGTTGGATAGAATTATGAGAGAGGTCAAAGTTCTAACCAAGGCTTTGAATGAAGGCCCTCAAAAAGACATAACCAAATATGGAATACAAGGCCGAACAACGGTGGTGTTCCCACCCCTCTTGATTAGCTGGCCAATCCAAATAAGACTACAAGTGGAGTATACTTGGTAGAGGTAGCCTTATTTTGATGGTGTTGCATTCATAAAACTAATAGACATTCCGAATTGGATTGCCCTGAGTTCCCAACAGTGGCAAAAAATTTCCAAGTAGAGGTTCAAAATGTTGTAGATGGTGTGGGTTGCAAAGACATAGTCCTGTATGAACCTTATGATTCCTTAGTGCTTGTGGTCAACCAAGCCCCCTTCTCATGAAATGAAATTAATGTGCCCAAAAAGGAGACTGTTTCCCTAAAGGGTGAAGAGGCAAAACAGGTAAGCAACGAAAGCACTTTATCTCAACTCTTTGATTCAATAGATAATGGTCCACTAGATGAAGAAGAGTCATGTGAAGTTGAAGTCCAAATGTTTCATCAAAGAGAAACCCCTTATAACTTGAGGAATAGACAAGTAGGGGGTTCTTTTACAACCTCTACTCTAGCTAACAAATTCAGCACTCCTCCGGACCCAAATGCCAACAACAACCCAGGCTACCCTTGTGTTCCCACTCAGTATTTCAACAAGAATAGGAAATCTAACCAAACCCAAAACTAGCCTACTAGTTCCTCTCAAGGAAAGTCATTCGAAGCTGAAATTGAGAAAATGGGGGAGTATGTGGTAGAAGAATTCAAGAAGGTCAAATTGAGCCTATTAGCCTTCGAGTTACTTAGGGTCCTACCAATTATAAATTCTTTCTTTAGAATGATTAATGGGACTTCCCCATCCAAGAAAACCAAAGAATTACCTATTAAAAAGGTCTCCTTTGATGATTCACAACCTGATCCCATAATCAAGGAAATCCTAGGAAAGAAAATAGATCAACCCTCAAATTAGCAAACAAGCAAGCAAATGGATAAGGAGCAAAACCAAGCACAAACTAGGGATAAAGCCAATGAAAAGGACAAAGATTAAGTAGCCCAGGTAGATACACCTATGGGCTTGTTCCAAGGGAAGTTGGAAACTCCTCCCTTCTTGACCACTATTAGAATATTTGGGAAGAAATTGCACAACTATCTACTTGATTCAGGAGCATCAGCCAATGCCATGCCTCTTGCAGTCTGTAAAGCTTTGGGAATAGTCTCAACTCACTCCTAATGGAAGGTGACCGAGTTAGATAAGACATAAGTGAATATAGTTAGAGAAATCAATAGGATACCTATGCAAATTGAAACTGATCTGAGGGGGTGCAGTAGGTCATCGACATCCAGGTAGCTGACATCCCAAACACATATGGCATAATACAAGGAA
Source organism: Sequoia sempervirens (assembly GCA_007258455.2). Classification (NCBI taxonomy): domain Eukaryota; kingdom Viridiplantae; phylum Streptophyta; class Pinopsida; order Cupressales; family Cupressaceae; genus Sequoia; species Sequoia sempervirens. The sequence goes on from VDFB02105785.1 coordinate 99,776,623, forward strand.
GGGATTTTACCTAGGCATTAAACAAATATGTTGTAATATATTTTTCTCACCTATGGCTACAATAGAAAGGGTTTCCAAACCAGATCTATATTGATCAGTAGCCTCGTATGAAATTTATTATCACAAAGTATAACAACACAAATTAGGTGTTGTTTGCTAAGATAGAACTGGGCAGTTACTATCCCATGGCATATCAAGAGGAGCCAGAGTTCCAAGAGGAGGAAGTGACCGAAGAGGTTCTCCTTGTGTTATGAAGTCCTCCTGCTAACTTAGGCTGTGTACCTCAAAGCACATAAATGTTGATTGAATCAGAAGGATCCTATGAGAATGGTAATATCGAATTATTGGATGGATTCCATGACTTTATAGAGAAATGTGTGCAGGATCAGCTCAACTTAGGAGAAAAAATGGACTTTTAGGAGATCCTATTACCCAGTTGGTGCAAGGTACAAAATGCTTCCCACTAAGAATTTGAGTGTTACCTTTTCCAAACAATAGTTGACCAAATTAGAGGACAAGTTACCCCAAAGGGGGAATGCCAAGCAATGCAACCAAGCCAAAGTAATGTAGAATCCATGCAGCCACTTAAGAATGTTGAAGCAAACATGAATCCAAGGAAGAAAGAAAGCTACCTTGACTCTAAATTCAAAGGAGCCTCTAAGTTTTGGACGCTATGCTTTAATGGGTCCAAGTCCAAGCAAGGAGCAGAAGCTAGATTCGAGCTTATCATCCCCATAGGTAAGACAAACTTTTCTACTCAGAAACTCTAATTCTATTCATGAACAATGTAGCAGAGTACAAAGCATTAGTCTAGGGTCTATTGATGGCACTAAGAAAGAAGGTCAAAATGTTACAAGTCTTTGGTGACTTAGAGCTAGTAGTAAAACAAGTCAGAAAGTTATATTCCTACTATGATAGGAGACTAGCAAGTTATAGGCATAGAGTCTTGGATCTCATAAAGGGTTTAGATGCATTTAACATTTAGTTGATCCCTTGCTCTAAGAATCATACTGCTAATGCCTTAGCGCAGGTAGCTAGTACCCTATAGCCTATATCCTTGATTATCCTAAAGAAGATAACTGTTGAGCTTAATTCCACTCCATTGGTGCCAGATAATATCACCAACTTCCAAGTGTTCAATGATGACAAACATATCTTAGATTTCATCTCTAGCTCTGATGTGTTTGTGACTTAAATAATTCATGAGACAAATCTCAAAGAGGCTAAATAGAAATAGGAGTCATTAATCTAAAAAAAAACACAATACCATGAGGGATGGTTTAGCTTGAGAGAATATTTGACTTAGATCATAGAAGAGATCAAGATTAGCAAAAAAAGAAGGATTCCATTGACAGCCAATGCAATGCCACAAACTTAAGAATGGATGAAGAAGTTAAGAAAGTGTTCATTGGAAAAGTGTGCACAACAGAAAAAAAGAAAGGGATCATTGATGCCCTCCGCAAGTGCCATGACATGGTTTCTTGGAGCTACGAAGACTTGAAGACATATGGCACCTCGATCATCATGCACACCATCCCTCTCAAGCCAAATGTGAGACCTTTCCATCAACACCAATGCCTGATCAATGCATTATTACAACCCATCATCTACAAGGAAGTCTAGAAGTTGTTGTCTGCTAGAATCATATTCCCAGTTACACACTCCATGTGGGTGGAAAACTTGGTCCCAGTTAGGAAAAAGAATGGAGAAATCAGACTATGCATAGATTTCCACAACTTGAACAAAGCCTCAAAAAAGGAAAATTATCCACTTCCATCATTGGATGAAGTATTGCAGATAGTTAATGGATCTTAGATGATGTCATTTTTGGATGGATATTTGGGATACAATCAAGTGATGGTACAATATGAAGATAGACATAAAACAACATTCACCACCAAGTGGGGAACCTTTTCATACAAAATAATGTCATTTGGACTAATCAACACCAGTGAAATGTTCCAATGTGTAATGGATATTGCCTGCAAGGAACTGATTGGAAAATGCATCATCATCTATATGGATGATCTTATAGTGTTTTTGAAGAAAAGAGAATGGCATATCTAATTTATTTAAGGTCTTCCAAAAGTGCAAAGAGTTCAAAATATCCCTGAATCCAAAAAAGTGTATCTTTGGAGTTACAGAGGGAAGGTTGTTAGGACATGTGATTCAAAGAAACAAATTACAATAGATCTTAAGCACATCAGGCTATTCTAAAAATTTAGCTTCTGGGAAGCAAGAAAGCGCTGAAATCTTTCTTTGAAAAAATCAACTTTGTCATAAAGTTCATCACCATCTTTGCTGAAATAGTCAAGCCACTGAATGCTATGATAAAGTACGACATAAAGGTCAAATGAATGCTAGAAGCCAAGTAGACTATCGAAGAAATAAAGAAGGAAATAGTTGATGTGCTAGTGTTAGTCATCTCAGATTACCTGAAGCTATTTTACATCTATTCATTTTCTTTTGACCACTCTTGTGCCTGCATACCATAGTAATGAGACTCAGAATTGGCTCAGAATCGGTTAGGGTGACTCGACTCGTGACTTGGGACTCGGTGGCCAGACTCGGCATAGACTTGATAAAATGAAAAAAGTTGAAAAATCCTAGAAATTTAGAGATTTTTAAGGATTTAAAACTTGTTTCAAGCACCCTTTATTGAATAAACCTTAAAGACACAATAAAATCAATAAATAGAAGAAAATTTGATCACATACACAAGTATCAATTATCACATAAGTATAAAGTACATAAATTGTAGTTGAGCTGCTGAAAGAAATATCATACTTAGATATATAAATATAGTCAAATGTATACAAAACTTATGGAATATGAAATCCATGACATCAAATGTTCCATATAAATATGAAATATCAAAAAATTAGCCACAAGTCTATGGGTTAGTGGAGCCAGCATCCTTCCTATGAAGGCTTCTGAGGGTCCTCAATGATGTAGTAGCTACAACCATAGTCTCTGGTTGTGTCTCCATGCCACTCTCACCAACAACAGATGTGTGTTCTCATGCTCTAGCCTCCTCCTCAGCCATGGCTACAACCTTAGCCTCTCTCTCTTCCTGGTCCAACCAATCAAGGTCCTCATCACTAAAGACTGTGTCTGTAGCCTCAATGATCCACTTAGACTATGAATCAACCTCCTCTAGTCTGATCAAGGTGGAGTCGTGGTAAAAAATATTCTTGTATCTAAGGCGAAGGTTGTAATGAACATACACCAAATAATTCATCCTCTCCACTGACAGTTTATTGCACTTCTTGGAGTGTATGTGCTCAAACATACTCCAATTGCGCTCACAACCAGATGAACTACATGGCTGGCTCAATATGAGAATGACAAATTTTTGAAGGTTTGATGTATTGGAACTAAACTTATGCCACCAACTATCTGAAATGAGAAAAAGAAACAAAATCAATCTCATTTCCAACTTTAATTTTCAAGTTTCAAGTTTCAAGTTCAACATTTAATAATAAATTATAATATAAAAAGATGAAAATTATTCCCTTAAATATATTTTTACCTGGTAGTAATGTCATCCTACTCTCTTTGCACAAATGACATGCAAAGAAGTCTCCTTGTGTCTTAGTGAAATAATTTATCTCATGCACTATCTGTGTAGTAATAACAGGAAATATCCACTCTCTCCTCGAGTAGAGCCCACTAAGAATCTCTCTATCTACATGTAGATCATGTTTGAATTGGAAGGCTGGATTTAGGAAACATGTGGCTGCATGGATGGGCCTATGAAGTTGGTGGTGCCATCTTTGATCAATGATCTCCCAAATGAGATGATACTTCTCCTCAACTCCACCATAGATGGATCTAATGGCCTCTTTGGCCCTATCCATGCCCTCATATATGTAACCCATTGCAGGCTTCTCCCCATCAACAACTCGTAGGAGAACTACCAAGGGCTCGACAAAATACAAAGTGCAAACATTGTGAAACATTAACTTAAGTGTGAAGTTGTGAATGAAAATAAACAAATAAAAGTAAAATATGAATAAAAATTAAAATTAAAACATAATGAAGAATTAAATTTTACCTTCACAATCTCCTCCACTGGTGTCCAAAACCTTGGCTCATCAAAATTGCAATCAGCCACAACAATCCCTATAGTGCTTGTAGCATAGGATGAGGAAGACCAATCCTCACCAACAAACATGTTCCTTAAAGCTTCCTTTGACCAAATCAAGGATTGCAATGTGATAAAATTTGTTGCAAACCTAGTGATGCTAGGACGAGCCAACTCTCTCAACCCCGTGTATTACCTCATAAGGTTAAGCACCCATGTGTGATTGTATAAAAATTTACAAATGGTTTTTGTAGAATCCACACATTTTTTGATCCATGGGAGCTTCCCAAGATCCTCCAATATGAGGTCAATGCAATGGGAGACACATGGAGTCCAAAACATAGTAGGGTGCCTCTCCATCAATAATCTACCAGCAACAACATAATTTGTTGCATTATTTGTCACCACTTCAACTACATTCTCTTCTCCCACCTCAGCTATCACCTCCTCTATAACCTCACAAAGGTATGTGGCATTTTTTATTTAAAATTAAATTATTCAATGCATTGAGAGAAGTACAATTACCTCCAGAGGAAACTAGAAAATTCAGCAGCATCCTATTTCTCCTATCGGTCCAACCATCAGTCATGATGGTGCAACCCGACCTCCTCCACTACAAGCGTTGCTCCTCTAATTGTACTTTTACATTTGACACCTTTTGAGTTAAACGTGGGCCCTTTAATTCATCTTTAGTAGGGGTTTGAACCCCACACCACACATTGTTATGGAATCAACCCTATTCTTCCAAAACAGAGACCTAAAAAATTTCATAAATAAATTAATAAGTTACTTAGATAAGTATTGTAAAATGATTTTTTTAAAGTTTTTAACTTTAAATTTAAATTTGATAATGAGATACATCTAGATTCTAAAATATAAATATAAATTTTAAAACAATTAAATGAAAAAGAATTACCTGGCTACATGGAAGGGAATGGTGCAATAGTACTAGAAGTCTGCAATTGTTTTATTTGTTGCATCATGTACATCCTTATTCCAACCCATGCTCTCAAGCAATGGTTGGGAGCCAAGAGTAGTGTGTGGTACAAAATATGAGTCCACCCTAGATTTATGAACTCTAGGGACAATGCTAACACTCCCACTACCACTAGCAGTAGCAGTGCCAACAACACTAGGAGTAGTACTAGTAGTATGCATAGATGGTACAGTAGCACACGCACTAGAACTAGGATGGTATGGAGGCATGTAAGAATCATCTCCAATAGCACCAAGTCTCTGTGGCTGTCTAACACTCACCAAATCCTCCCTCTGCCTCTTTTTCATTTCTTTTCACAATTCTAGTGTTTCTAATTGCACCTGCAATTCATGAACAACCTCAGCAAGTGCTTTAGTGCATCCCATTGCATCATGGATGAGTATGTAGGAAATATGATATTTCAATTTGTTTATTCCTCCATGATATATTGTTTTACAATATTTACATTTTTCCTTCTCCTTTTTTCATTCCAAGAAATATTTTAGCATGCTTCCAAGTAGGGTCATTTCTACCTGGGGTTTGACTTTGAGACATTGTGAAAATATGGTTTGATTTGTAAATGAAAGTGGTTGCAATAACAAGTAGCATTTCTAAAATTATTTAACTTGCAAGTAGGGTTTGTAAAAAAAAAATGCAAACTCAAAAATAATGATTTTACAAATTATAATGAATTATTTGTTAAAAAACACAAAAAAACCAATTAAAATCAAACTTACCTCTTAAATCTATCTTAGAATGCAATACAAATTCCTCCCAATTGTTGGTAATGAGCTCTCAATGCACCTCCTTGATAGTATGAAGCTTGCCAAATGATTTAACAACTTGGATTTGTCTTTAACAACTTGTTGGTTTCCCTACAATGATCTCTTATTTTTCTTCACAACTCTCTCTTCTCTTCCTATTTTTCCAAATGAATGAAATGAGGTTGGTTTTAGGGCTAAGGAGATAATATAAGTAAAAAAAATATATTAAAAAACTTTTTAAGTTAATGTTTTTTTTGGCCTTTTTCAGCCTTGTACGCTGGTCGTATCCAAGGCTTGAGACTCTCTTGGACGTGTCGTGTCTAGTGGGTCTGGGTAGGATGCATCCAGACTCAGCCGCGTCTACATCTGGGCTCCCAAGATGCAACCAAGGGTGCTAAACTTGGGACTTTCCGAGTCCAAGTGAGCCTAGTTGAGTCTCGTTTCTTTGTTGCATACTGACTCAGAAAGATGACAAAGGCAGTGAACACCCTATTGCCTTCATGAGTGCTCCACTAAAGGATGCAGAGTTAGGGTACCAAAATTTTGAAAAGTAAGCATACGCCTTAGTTAGAGGAGTCAAGAAATTATAGCATTACATCTTGTAGAATAAGGTGTTTGCAATTGTACCTAATCTAGCGGTTAAAACTTGGCTGATGTAGAATGAGCTAGGAGAAAGGAGATTCAAATGGGTAACTTTATTATAGGAATATGACATGGAAATCCATCCCATGAAGGTGGTCTAAGGGTAAGCCCTCACTTGAACAATAGCTGAAACACTAGCCGAAGTAGGACCCGAGCTCACCGTGCAACAGTATCAACTAGAAGATGTTTCTCCTAGAGAGTGATACGATTGCATAATCTACTATATGTTGAATAACAAGTGCTCATGTCGACTGTAGGGAGTACAAAAGCATTCCCCAAGGCTAAAGAGTAGTAGCTATATGTTGTAAGGATATATATTATACAACAGAAACCATGATGGAATCTACCTTAGATTCCTTGGAAAAGAAGAAGCAACTAGAGTACTCAAGGAATTCCATGACAAATTTGGCACTAGCCATGAATTTGACCCTTCAATCGCTCACTAGATTATGTGGGATGGGTACTACTAGCCGACAGTGTTTAAGGACACACACAATCATGTCAAGACTTATCATGTTTGTCAGACTGCTGCTACCAGAGAAAGAAATGTTGTTGTCCCACTGCAACTAGTCCTAGAGGTAAGACTATTTGCTCAGTGGGGACTTGACTTCATTGGTTCGGTAAGCCCACCATCCTCTGTAAGCCACAGGTACATTCTAACCACTTCTAATTATTGTACCAGATGGACATAAGCAATAGCATGTAGGCAATGTACTACTAATGTTGTTGTTAACTTTTTAGAAAGTTTTATCTTAAATCATTTTGGCTACCCCTATGCCCTTGTTTGTGATAATGGTCCTGCTTTCTTCTCGCTTAAGTTTTCTAGTTGGTACTCCAATTACGAGATTGTGCTTAAAATTTCATCAAAATATTATCCTCAGGGAAATGGCCTAGTTGAATCAACAAACAAAACCTTGATAACTATAATAAAAAAAACTGCTTGACAAGAATCCCAAAGACTGGCACACCCAGCTACATTTTTCCCTCTGGGTAGATCGTACACATGACAAAGATTATTTGGGTGATTCCCCATTCCATCTTGTCTATGGCCTAGAGTCCATCTTTCCTCTCCACCTAAAGATTCCTACCCTCCAGTTTCTTAACACATACTATAAGGAGGGAGACTATTAGGAGGCCTATTTAGCTGAGTTGTTGCACCTAGAAGAAGTCTGTGACTAAGCAATTGAAATTTTCACCAAACATCAGGGCGTAGTTAAAAGATGATTTGATCATTGAGCCAAAGTCAAGGCCATTAGGATTTCTAATTTAGTCCTTTGTTGGGACAAGGCCCATGAAAAGAAAGGGGGACATGAAAATCTTGATAAGCTCTGGCTTGGCCCCTTTTAGATCTTAGAAATTTTAGGAGATAATGTCTTTCACCTCAAGAAACTCACTGAAGAGGATATACTGTTGCCTATAATTGGTCAACACCTCAAGAATTATTTCCTTTCTTGATATTTTCAAGATCATCTTTGTATATAGTTGTATATAGGTTAGCTCAGGTTTCCTTTTGTTTTTTTGTTGTGCCTTTGCTTCATTTTTGCTCAGTTTTCTGGCTGCTCTTGCTTTTGCTAAGAGTGTTCTGATGTTCTTCATGTGGTGGTCATGCTTGGCATATTAGACTGTTTACTTTGCTGTCTGCCCCTATTTGTTCTTTGGATAAATATTCATTCATAACTATTTATTTATGACCACTTCCATGAAGTGGTTTCCTTATTTGAACTTTGACTTGACCTAGGACAAAACCCTTGGTTGAATCTTTTCACACTTATCTTAGATCATGCACAAAACACACTTTAAATTTTTTTGAAGGACTATACGATGGCTGTTATGAGGTCTCAACAAGTAAAATATCTTAAGTCTACTCCAATGACCACTGTGATTCCAAACCCATAGTAAGCTTTGATGCTTACATAGTTGAGAAAAAAGAAAGAGTAACAAAAGAAAATATCATGGAAAAGAAAGAAAAAGAAAAGAAAGTATTAAAAAAAGAAATTGTGTGGGTGTGCAAGCAACTCTATCGAGGCTATGGATGCCCGGTTGACAATAGAGAAATGTTCGTGGGGTCACAACAACAACTTCGTCAGGGATATGGATGCCTAGTTGGCAACAAAGAAATGTCTAGGTTACTTTTGGGGTTAGACAACTTACGTAGCTTTCCTTGACTAATTAATGTCTGTTTGTTATATTTTCTAGAGAAAGGAAATGAACTCACCATGCACACACTACTAATATTTATGTGACTTGATTCAACTAAGGATCCCGTCCTCCTTCGACTTTCTTAGTTCACTCACAGAAATTGGCTTTTGGTCTGCAAAACTAGAGATTCTAGGTTCTGAATGAACATTTACCCTTATAACGCTTAGGAGCATTCTCCTGGTAGAGTCACCATTTGTTGTGCCTATAGCACACATGCCCTATTTAGAACAAGGAGCCTCTTTCCCTTTTTCCTTCACCTCATTTTGTGTGCCCCTAATTTTGAGCATCAAGTTGTCCAGGGACCCTAAAGTCATCATCCCTAGTTGACCAAAATTCACCACACAAAAAATTTCCAAGTCCTTGGATTTTGTGAGGTTCCCTTGGCAAGTTTCGCTTAGTTTTCAAACTAGCGTCCTTCAACTCTTGCGAATCTAGCCTTGAGGGTTTCCCCTTGTGTGTTGCTACCTTCTACTTGCCATTTCATCGGAAACCAACTCAAGATGTCCACCTACATGGTGGGTCCCACATCATCTATGGCTGCCCTCTATCCTCTACCCATCAAACAACAATGTCTAGGGTTCCTTCCACTATTTCTCTTTTGGAATTCATGTATAGCTACCCCATCGACCACTGTACGTGCATTAAATGTAGGTAATAAATGCATTTTTTTCTATAAATAGATAGACCGACCTTCATTTTCACCCTACACCAATCTGAATTTATTAGAGAGAAATGAAAATCACCTCCCCTACACCTGCATGCCCTCCTAAAGGATCTGAAGCTCAACCCTTATCAATTTAATGGTGCTTCCTAGGTACATTCGCCATCACCAGCATGAAAAACATCTTTTGTGTTAAGTTTTCTTAAACCATTAAAAATCTTGAGGAAAACTTCAAAATCTTTTAGGTGGCCGATTAACCTTAAAGTTTCACACAAACCCATCTTGAAAATCCTTCAAAAATGTTCAAATGGTGTCCTTTTAACTCTTGTGGAATTTTTCCCCACCTTTGCTGTTCTTCGTAGAGCAGTCAAATCCTTGTGTCCCACAAGCCCTTCATTGTTGTTTCCTGAAAGAAAATTCAAACATGAAATCCTAAGCCTTCACACCTTGGTAGGTTTGCCTCTACGAGTGGATGTTGTCCTTCCATCACCCTAGTAAAAGCCTAAGACATAGACACTTAAACAAAAAACTCAAAGCTTGAGGTTCCTTGTGGGTTCGCTTTTGTGGGCCGCCGCATGCGAGTAGCCCCCATCTTGTTGCCATTTCTAAATGACCGTCCTTTGTCAGCCTCCCACATCATGAGTTTCGTCGAGTTTGGTGTTGTCACACGCCTAAAACTAAGCCTCCTATGGACTATTAAGTGTGGGTCGATGTCAGCTCTCTTTCACCATTTTAAACACCTTCATTATCTCCTACACCACAGACTCCTCTATCTCATTTTTTGTTCGAGTTCATGCCAAAAATGCTAAGTGTTAAGCTTGTGGGGGTCCCTCTATGGACCACCTCACCATCACCACCATTTGAAAGCAACCAAGGAGTCTCATTGTTCCACTTTGTGAACTTTGACCTCATTGTTTCATTTTGAGTTTTTAGCATAAATGACCAAGTACAAGTGTGTTGGGGAGCATTCCTTGTGGACCACCTCCTGTGAGCCATCATTTCATCACTTCCATCTTGAAACATCCTTCACCTGATAGCTTCCCACTAGTGGTAAATTTCCAAGATACTGAGAGGGGGGGCGAATCAGTATCTTCATAAATTTTTTGATTAGATACCATCCAATTATTCCAAAACATACAATAGAAAAGATAAGTAAAAGAATTAACAAAACATGAAATCATAGAACACATGAACACTAGGATTTTTACATGGAAAACCCAAAGTGGGAAAAAATATGGTGAGCATTATCTTACAATAGAGTATAACTAGTTATAAGACATTACAAAATGGGTGGCTCAATACTAGGACTCACTGTCCAAAAACAAAGGCTCACTGCCTACAAAATTACAATGATAGAAAATGGCTTACATCCAGAAAATGAACTGATGGAGCACACCTAGTAAGTGCGGATTTAGTTCTGATGTAGCTCAGTAAACTGACTTAACACACTTCATCATATTTTCTCTTATTTTCATTCACACACAAAAAATCGTCATCATCAAATTTCAAAGATTATCCAATATATATATGATCTCTCTGCAAGCATTAATTAGGTCAGCCTAATTAGATGCACTTCTTATTTACCAAAAATGTCAGTTGTCGACTTCAAGCATGTATAAAAACTTTTGAAAAGATAATTCACACATCCAACACACTTCATCAAGTCAGCATAGACCTAAAATAGGTCACATATATGTCCACATAACAAAAATTATTTCACCATTAGACAATGCATCCATTAGGTGGGCTAGAGATAGACCTAATACCACAATTGCAAACACCGATGTAATTCCAATGAACCACACGAGCATCTGCATATGTAATATCTTGAATGTATGTGCTCCCGACATCTACAAACCATTTCCCAAAACTGCAAGCAACACTAATCATCGGAAAACAAATGCAGACCAAAATACTAGAGGATGTAAGCAAAATACTGGTTTAGATACCATACTAGAATATCAGAATAACATAAGTCTTGATCTTGCAGTTGCAACTCATATATCATGGTGACATCAATGACAACACAAAGTAACAAAATGAGACATTCTTCCTCATTTTCCAACAATCTCCCCCTTTTTCATTGATGGCAACATGTACCAAAAAGAGTATTTACAGAATTCCTTATTTACAATACTTATCCCCCTAATACCATTTCACCATTCTTCACTCCCCCTTTGACATAAAGGACAAAGGGTGTCTCAAAAACAACTAAAAAACATTAAAGAAAAGAAAAAAAAAAAAACATGTATCAACTGGTAGATGATGAGCCTTCAAGCTCCTTTATAATATCTTCCCATACTACTTTTCCATTCTCCCAACTATCTTTTACGGCAATCAACATCCTGTTTAGAGACTCCAACTCAATCAAAGTTTCTTCTGCACTATCTGAAGTATCATGAGTTAGGTTTATCTTTTCAAGTTTTTTTTGTACAAGCCAAAGCCTTTCCAACCAAAGTGAATTCAACTCTCACAATGTCACTCAACCGATCAAATTTTCTGATAATTTTTTCCTTCTTCTTCTACAAAACAAAGAATTTTTCATTATGCGTAGAGATTGCATTCTAGGTTGAGCAATCTCTATCTTTAGATAGACTATAAGTACTAGAGATAGTTGACAACTAAGACTCAATGGAATCCATAATAGCCTTAATATTTTGAGTAGCATCTGGCCACTTCAAGTAATAAGCGAGGACAACATTAGCTTCAAACTCACAAAATTTCATGGCTTCTAGGTTCTTTTCAACTCTAGAGTGTGCAAGAGCACACTTGTCATGTAAAGCCAATAACATTCTCTCTGCCAATTTCTCCTCAACCTCTTATTTTTCCTTTTCATTAAGGTCACAGGTATACTCCTTGCGAGAATCTAGCAATAATCTCAAATTTTTAATAAGGGTGAGAGATGTAAAAATGGATGCATGCACCAAGTATGACTTCCTGTAATGCCTTGAGGGAATCTTCTACAAATTTTGTTCCTCTTTGATGAGCTTCAATAATTTCCTTCCTACTAGATGCTTAAATAGCATCTCCCAACATTACTTTATGCATTGGAGACATCTTGTCCATATCCACCAACCCTTTGATCATAGGAACTTGTAAAATCTCCCAGGGTATTATTGGCTGAAATATGATTTGCTTGGAAAGCAATCCTTTCAAAACATCATTACTGCAGGATGATTCTCCAAAAATCTTAAGTGATCTTACAATTTTCTTTTCAGTTTCTTCATTTTTCTCGACATTATCTTCATTTTTATTTTCTTTCTTTGTCTCTTCGTTCTCTTCCACCTTTTCTTCTTCTATTTCCTCTTCTTCCTCTTTTGTCTTCTCTTCCTTCTTGTCTTCATCTTTGTCTTTATCATTATTGTCCTCTTCATCATTTCCATCCTTTTCATATTTATTTTTCTCTTCCTCTAGATTGTCTTTTCCTTCTTCACTACCCTTTCCTTCTTCTTTAGCATTTTCTTGATCATTATTTCCTTTTTCTCCTTCAGAGTGCTCCAAAGGAGCATCATTATGCTTTTCAAGGTCAACTTCTCCTTCAATCTACTTATCATTTTCAACACCAACATTAATTTCAACATCAAAATTTCTAGAAATATCTTCATCACCTATATCAAGAGGAATATTCTCCTCACCATTTTTAGCAATAGCATTTTCATTGGCCTTTAGGATGCCATATTTTTCTGTTGTCTCCTAGATTAATTTTGTTGTTTCCTTTCTCACTTTCTTTGTCAGCTTCTTATTCCTTGTCATCAACATCTTTACTCTACTCTTCATCCAGAACATTTCTGCACAGATCTTCTTTAGAGATTTCAGATCATCAAGGGTCAAGGAAGACCCAATCTTATTATATGCAGCATTTCTAATTTTCTCTTCAAATATAACGGCCTTTGATCTCCTTTTCATTTGATCATCCCACATACTTTCAGGTACATCTTTCCTTATGTCATCCCATTTGACTTGTAAGATGATAACATATTCAATAATAGCTAAAAGTAGAGTTTTCTTGTCTTCTTCTCTAGCCTTATCATAATATTCAATTGTAGGTTGAGGCATATTCTCAAAATGTAGCAAGGAATTAAGAGTTGGCTCTAGTTTATAGCATGGACCAGAACTTACCGGCATGTCCTACTCATTTCTCTGGCCTACAAAGGCTTCAATTAATACCTTAGCCTTCTTTGATTCTAGCTTGGTGTGCACATGTATACCAAACTCTTGCTCTTCTTCATCTTCAAAAGATGATACAATATGTACTCTCTTGGAACCAACAACTTTTGTAGATGCACCTTCACTAGAGGGTAAACCTCCTCTTCTTCTTCTTTTCACTAGCTTTGCATCAGGATCTTCTTCTTCATCATCCTAATCATCTATAACACTGAAATTTTTCTCCCTTGTTGCAATCTCTTTCCTTCCTTTCTTTGCAGGGGCTACTAGAGGAGTTTCTTTCCTCTTCCCAGATCTAGTAGTCGGTCTGGAGGAAACATGACCTTTTCCTTTATCAACCACACTAGGCTCAATCTTAGTTATAGGGGTTGTAGAGGGTTTTGAATAGGCAGTCCTTCTAGATCTCCTTGGGCCAGATGACTCTGCCTCTAACCATTCTCCCCAAGCCCTTCCAAGGGAAATCTCTTCATTAGTGAATCTTGCTTCTTTAAGTGTTTTCTCCACTTTCTTTCTAATCTTAGGCTTCTACTACTCTAGATGAATCTCCATAGAATTTTCAGTATATGTACCAATTTTGGGTTCATTGGGGTCCTTTGGATTCTTTAGCAATAATTGCACATATCCTTCAGCTTCATCTTCTATCACCCCATACCCCAGAGGCTGAATCCATATGGTTCAAGGTTCTACAGCCACAATCATGCATTCATCAAATGAAACATGGAATATGATGTCATCTTTATACTTCTCAACTATTTTCTTTGGGATCCTTTCCCTTTCATTCACATTTCTTTTAAATACAACAAATAATCTTGTTAGAGAATTATCTTGAGCATCTAGATTTCCCAGACTATGCAAATAATCAAAAAATTGATGACCTACTGGTCTAGATGAGTCCCAATGTAATTCTTCATTACTTCCTAGAAGTCTCTTCATGAAATGAAACAATAGACATATACAATGATCCAAACTTGAAAGAATACTTCCTCTCCTTTGTCGACTTCAAGTTCTCTAGCAACTGTAACCTAAGAAGCTCACAAAGATCATTATCAACACCATTTTCAACCATATCAAAACTAGTATAGATTGTTGTAGCTGAAACAAAATTCTCTTTATTTGTGAAGTATATTTAATGTCTGATCATCATAGCTGCATACTTCATAGCAGGATTAGTGATGGTTTTTGTCACTAAGGCTCTTTTGTCATATACAACTCCTATAAGTTCCATTACAACCTCATTCTTCATAGATTTTAACATAGGTACTGTACCTTTATCCCAGAGTTTGGTCATAGCCTTAATCGCCTCCTTAGTTATTAGGTGTGGTTAGTCAGTCTAGAGGAATTTATCACGGTTTCTACTTAGGACTAATTTCACAATTTTTTTATCATAGCTGAAATTGGGAAAATTATTCCATCTCTCCAACCTTTTCTCAACCAAGTTTGAGTACTTAGGTTTTACCAAGAATTTGTCACCAGTAAGCTCATTTTTATAATTTCAATCAACTTAGAGTGATCATATTCCTCATACTTTACATGAATGTACATCCTTGTATCCTCAATCAACATTACTCCATGTGGAATTACCAAAAATGCACCCATAGGGTCATCTTCGAAAACCTTTGAGGAATATTTTCTATAAAAAGGTCTCGGCCTCTCTGACACTTTCATGACTACATGAGTTTCCATTCTACAAGTTTTGAACTCAAACAACTTAACCAAAGAAAAAACACAACTACTCAGAAGATAAAAATACCTTTTTTTGCACGATGAACTGCAACTAGGGTTTCCACAGCTCGAACTCCAATTTTCTTTCAAGAATGCTCCAAAAGTTCTTCAATTTCTTCAAATGCTTGAATGGTCAAAATGATTTAAACATTTTCTTTATAAAATAATGATTTTCCCTAATTTGCATTAAATGTGGCAGATTCCAAAAGCTGCTAAAAAATCTTTTCTTTTACATAGACAAACCTTAATTCGCTTTGCAAAAGATCATCCCTTCATATTTCCTACTGGTTCCTTTTCCAAAACCTCTGAGAACTCGATCTTCACATTTCTTCCTCAGGCCAGCCTTTGACATGCCTTTTATCTAGGGGGTTCTTATAATTTTCTAATAATGCCCCCCCTACGACCTTGCTAGGCCTAATCCTCAAAGGAATCTGTCATACCGGATGAGGGCACTGACACATTAACAATATTTGGTTCTTCTTTCTTTCTCCAAATCTTATTCATTTCTTACTTAATATCATCTTTTTCAACCTTCTTCACAAATTCATTATTTTCTACCTAATTGGTTTCCTTACTCTTCTTACTTCTGCAAACCCTCAAAATGTGTCTTGGTTTGTTGTAGTTATAGCAGACAATATTTCTCTAGTTAGATTGACTTCCACTGACTCTTGTTCTACATTGATTAACCTTATGTCCATACTTGTTGCAGGTATAGAAATAGCCATTAAAAGATTGATTCAATCTTCTTCCATTAAATTGATTCATCATCAAGGTCCTACATTCACTTCACCTATGTCCAATTCTTTTGCATGCCAAACATTGATCAGTAAAAGAACTAGGGAACTAATTCATCCTACTCCTACTTTCAGTTGATTTGTGACCAAATTTATTGCATGAGAAAAAAGTGCCATTAAAAGAAGGATACCTTTGTGCATTAGGATATCTCACTGGAGGTCTCCTAGCATAGTTCCTTGAATTTTATTTCTACTTTCCTTTATTTAAAGTCTTCTGATTGTTCACAGTTTTGGAACTTTCACCGGTATCATTTCCCAGACCACCTTTGTCTTTACTCTGTTTCTTTCCTACAATCAATTTATCAAGCTTGTCTAAGCTAGATTTGAAATTATTTTCATAGTGTTTTTCCTTCTCTAGATCCACTTTTAGGTTCACAACTTCTTTTTCAAGCTTGGTGCAATCCTCTGACTTTCTTTATACCAACTTGTTTAGACACTCTTCAATTCTTTTCTTCTCCTCTACTTGTACTTTCAGGCCAACAATATCTTCATTAGCCTTCTTCAACTAATCAGTTACTTCCTTATGCCTATCTTTGAATTTTTTGAATTGTTCCTTTAATTTATGGACAAATTCATTTGCTTCTTCAATATTTTCTTTCAAATATTTGTTTTCTCTTTTAACTTTATCAAGATCCTCAAGTGCAGTTTGAAGCTCTGCTTTATCATCCATTTCTTCCATCTTCAAGATCTCCCTCAAGCTATTAGGCCTTTCTAGAGGAACCAAGCTTTGATACCAATTGTTAAATGTCCAAGATACTGAGTGGGGGGTTGAATTAGTATCTTCTTAAAATTTCTAATAAGATACCATCCAATTATTCCAAAAAATACAATAGCAAAGATAAGTAAAAGCATTAAAAGAACATGAGATCATATAACACATGAACACTAGGATTTTTATATGAAAAACCAAAAGTGGGAAAAACCATGATGAGTGTTAGCTCACAATATAGTATAACCAGTTATAAGATATTACAAAATGGGTGGCTCACTACCAGGACTCACTGTCTAGAAACAAAGGCTCACTACCTAAAGAATTACAATGACAGAAAATGGATTAAAACCAAAAAATGAACTGATAGAGTACATCTAGTAAGTGTAGATTTAGTTTCAATGTAGCTCAGTAAACTGACTTAGCACACTTCATCATATCTGCTCTTCTTTTCATTTGCACACCAAAAATATTCATCATCAAACTTCAAATATTATCCAATATATATCTGATCTCTCTACAAGCATCAATTAGGTTAGCCTAATTAGATGTAGTTCTTATTTACCAAAAATGTCAACTTTTGGCTTCAAGCATGCATAAATTTTTTTGAAAAGATAATTCACACATCTAACACACTTCATCAAGTTGGCATAGACCTAAAATAGGTTGCACATATGTCCACATAATGAAAATTATTTCACCATTACACAATACATCCATTAGGTTGGATAGAGATAGACCTAATACCATAATTGCAAACACCAATGTAATGCCAATGTACCATACGAGCATCTGGATACGTGAGATCTTGAATGTGTGTGCTCCTGACATCTAAAAATCATTTACCAAAATTGCAAGCAACAATAATCATCGACAAAAAAATGAAGACCAAAATACTGGAGGATGTAAGAAAAATACTGGTTCAGATACCAAACTAGAATACCAGAATAACATTAGTCTTGATCTTGCAATTGCAACTCATATATCATGGTGACATCAATGACAACACAAAGTAAAAAAATGAGATGTTCTTCATTTTTCCAACAACCAATCCTTGCCTGCATGACTCAAAGTGATCAAAATGAAAGGAAGTCAAGCCAAATCTTCCAAGCTTCCTACAGGTCTTGCATTACGGGATTCCTCTTACAGGTTCCTACCTCCTGGCAATCATTTATCAATGGAAGAGTTTCAAATGTCTATGATGCCTCTGGCTTCTACACTCCTTGAACTCGCACAAGAAAAGTGGCCAATTTATTTCCTCCAAAGACTTCATGATGGATTTCCCCACATGTTAAATTCCTTGATGATGATCTTAGCCTTCAAATCCCAAATGCAAAACTTTGAGTGTGGGTGGTTGTCTGTGGGCTGCCGTGACCCCGACACTAGTCTGCTTCTGATTGCTCACGATGACTAGTATCCCAGAGAAACCCACATCCCTAGGCCCACATTCCTATAACTAACTAAAATGAGCCTTAAATAATGAATGTTAATGAATTTTATGATCTCTTGAAGATGAATTACTAGATCTAACCCTCATTTTTGTAGGATTTCACTAACGCTTCACTAATTTTTCATGTGAATGTGCTTACTACTTCTGTGCATGCAAGATTTATGTAATATACTATGTGTACATTGGGAAAGACTTTAGAGAAAGAGAAAGGAAAGAAGCCTGCCAAAGCACCAAGGGGGAAAGAGGAGAAGGATCAAATGAAGTACTAGTTCCATGGGGTGGAAATCACCTCTAAAGTCACCTCTACCTAGGATTTAGTATCAGACACTAACCTAGGGCATTTAGATATTGATGAGTTTAGAAAAGGGGTCACGATCATCTCTACAATGGAGAATTCCCAGAAGATCCAAAAGAGTGGCCTAGCCGAGGTAGCTAGCTTCCTGTGTACACTTGCAGCTCCAGAATTGGTGATGGTATGCAAAGAGTGCTATCATAGCAACAGTAGAAAAATTATAGACCATGGTGGAAAAGTATTGGAAGATCTGTCTGCCTAGTCCATAGGACAAACATTCCATATCCCCACATTTTACCCCATGGAAGAAACAGAGAAGGGATACACCAAGAACATGTGGAAAGTAGACCCTCTAGGGTGTAAGAAACTGATCAACCAACATTGGTTGAAGGAAAAGAGGGGTAGTGCTGCCAAGGTTCCAAAAGATATTTTTAAGAGTGACTTCTATGAGGAGTAGCATGATTTAGTAACTCTATTGAGTAGGGTAATGGGCATTCCCACTACTATCTTCTTCTAGGAATGGATGTTTTATTTCATTGAGGAGATCATCCATGGGAAAATGAGGTTTCACTAGGACAAGATCATCAAAAACAACATGCATGCACAACTTATGGTCATAAAGAAAACATCCTAGTTTTACATGACCTCCTAACTGGTATACCTACTAGCGGAGGCATTCCAATACAAAGACCTCTTTGTTGCATAGAACCTGAATCCAAGAAGGGGAGAACTAAAAGTGTATGACTGTTACCCACAGTTGCAATATAGGAACTTCAACAAAGAATATCATAGGGTAAACAATACTTTCATAGGGAATATCATTAGACTCCTTGGGGGATATTTTGAGAGAAGAGTCTTGCATAGTGCTTGGGAATTCATCCAAAGATTAGGGTACCTGTTTATCGAGTTCCCAAAGTTCACATATATCAGGATAGAAGGTTTCTTTGAAAGACCCTATAAGCTGCCCTGGTATCCCAACGACTGGATGATTATATTGGAAGTCTCCTGACAGCTACAAAATACCCATACTCTCCTAAGTGATAAACACCAAGTAGGGATTTGATATCCCCTAACATTCAGACAAGGAATGTATGCCATCCCCACTACCAAGTGTGCAGAGTATTCAAAGAAAAAAATAGTAGAGTACCATCTGGATCTCCATATGGACCGACCAAGAATGAACCTCTTGTAATACCCCCTCTGCACTTAATCTTGACCATGAAGCCATATGTGATTTGGTCTCTCCTTTAGAGATAATTGTTTGATAGCATGCTGTGAATAATGTGATTGATTAGTGTCCTTGTTTGATTGTTTTGTTAACTAGGAATCAATGGATTTAAAAGGCTTCGTGATAAGCTCTTATATGAATGAAGGATAAATTAAATAATGTAGTTTTGGGTCAATTAATATTTGGATTAATTATTATATTAACCATAAAGTTAATTGAAGTTATAGGAAACAAATATCTTGATAACGGTAATAGAGATTGAGTAATGAAAAGGATTAAATAAATATAACTAACACTATTCTTTAATTGGAGTGTAGTTTGTAACTGTCACATCTTAATGGCACAAACTAGAATGATGCTAAAAATAGATTTGAGACGACAAATGTCATCAACAATTTCATGTAGGATAGCGGGAGTAATAGGTGCGAAAGAAAATCTCTCCCTCCAATGCATGTCGAGAATGGAAAGTGAGGAGTTATTTTTGGAGAGAAATGGGGGTTCCGATTGAATCCTCTATGGTCAATCACATGGGGCCTTGGTGTTCATTTTTGGTGAGGATGGGGTTGGGCAGTACATCAAATCACTCTTCAGTGGTAGCAATTACGTTAATGGTTACTCTTCTCTGTGCTTGCATTGTAATTGGTCATCTTCTCAAGGAGAATCGATGGATGAACGAGTCTATCACAACACTGATTCTTGGTGTCTGTACTGGGATAATAGTATTTCTTTTCAGTAAAGGAAAAAGTTCTCATATATGCTGTTTAGTGAAGAGCTGTTCTTTATTTATCTTCTTCCACCTATAATATTCAATGCCAGATTTCAGGTTAAGAAGAAACAATTCTTCCACAATTTCATTACCATCATGCTATTTGGAGCAGTTGGCACATTTAAGTCATTCGCCATTGTTTCTTATGATTTATTCAATAAATTCTTTGCAAACGTGATGGAGGAATCAATGGCGGGATACAAAAGGGGTAAGGAGAGATATTCACGGGCTTTTAAGGAAGTAAAGAGGAAGAGAAGTAAGGAGGGAGGAGACTCTACTGGGACACCTCATGCAGTGCGTGGACAGGAAGTTCAATCATACACATTTAATGATCAACCGCTTATGCAATACGAGGAGTTATTTGGAGCGAATCATATCGGATTGTAATAAATGTATAAGGAATCCCATGCACATGATTATGATCTTCAACCTACTCTATCGGCGTGGAGGGGAGTCCAAGTATTTTGATTTTCATCAAGGGGCACGGTTCAAAGATTAAGAATTTCCTCCATCTAGACGGCTGGTAACACCTTCGATGGTGGCTGCATGAAATGGAACCATGATGTCGTATATGGGTTCCAGAGTAGCATCAATAATTGTATGAACCTGAATCTTCAGTTGTCTAGAAACGGGGTTATCATCCACATTTTTTTTGTAGAAAGCCATCTCAATGGATGGCATAGAAGAGCCATATCCATCTTCAGGGATCACCTCTACCCAGGTTATGGACTCTTTCCTTTTAGTTTCCTAACTTTATGGTTTCCTTATTTTCTAGGCATATAAAACCTGGTTGATTTGCCTTCATCTTTATTTTGTATGGATAAAGAAATTTAGTTTCTTACTACTTGGAACTTGATTTACATTGAACATTGTTGTTCTTTGTATCTGGAAATTGTACACAAATTACCTACAAAGTTGAATTATCCACATTTGAGAAATTTGTGTTACACTTTAGGCCTATGCCTATTCTGTCAAGAGGCAAAGGAAAGATGAAACATATGTAATGTGTGCGGTGCAGATTAATTGGGATACAACTTAGTTTGCTTAGTGTATGGGGAAATAAATAATTCTGCAACAACCTCACCAGAGGACTTGTGTCTTGATTTTCTTTGTACAAGATCTACCACAGATTCCAGCAAGCAAAAAATTAAAGTAACATGGACCAAATCCATTTAAACCAAGAGACGTATCTCATATATTCGAAACAGTCATCTCTTAAATTTGAAGTTTGTCAGCTATCATTTTCTGTTTAGCTTGAATTTGACTTTTATGTGTCCTTAATTTAAAATTCCATGAGCCTTTAGTCTTCCATACATGTTGGCTGCATAATTATGACTAGTTGAGATCTATTTTCCTATCTTTGTTGTAAGACTATATAATAATAGTTGAAATTGTCTTATGGCAAGTTGGTGACAACTGGAATATCTACCATTTAGTATGTATGTACCAATAGCAACAATTATGGCTCCCTCAGTTATAATTATATCTTGTTGACAAATCCATTTTGGGCACATCCTGCAAGTATTGCATTTCCTGTGATGACCCTCCTTGATGAAAGTCTGTCAAACATTACACTTGTCATATCTACGTTTCCTCATAAACATTGAAACATCTCATTTCAATCTATCCCGCCTTCCTTTAATCATCCCACCTGCTAGTCACTTAACAAAGTCTTCTCTAAAATTTCCATGTCTTGCCCATTTAAGCTGCCCAAAAGAGGTCATAAATAGTAGATTGGAGAAGCTGAATCATCTTGAGTTGCATTGTTCTAAAAATTTGAAATCAGTAAGCGTAGATAACATGACTACTGAACGTCTAGTTTTGGGTCCTTCCAAATTAAGTGTAGAACTTGCGTCCTGCAGTAGTGGAGAGGCAACTACTTTCAAGTATTCACCTTCTATTTTATATAAGTTGTCTAATATCAGATTAAGAGGAATATTGGATTTGAATAACATGGGACAGTCCCTTACTGTTGGATGCCCCATGGTTAGCCTTCAAAAGTTAGAGATTTCTTACGAGCATCTTGTAACCAAGGTCTTGGTTAGCGGATATCATTAACCCCACATCAAATCTATCGTCCTTACATCCATGGAAGGCCCGATTGAACTAGAATTTAAAATGGTAATAGGTCTCAATACTCTTGAGTTGTCTAACTACAAAACCTTGAAAATTTGTGTCAGGCATATATGGACTTCCAAATCTTGTAACCTTGAATATAAATCAATGTTCAGGACTTGAATAATTGCCATTTCTTGCCGATCTGAGCTGCCTATAGATGGTTACAATTGGTAGGGAGTATAGATTTAATTAAACTCTCTGATTTCATTGACAACCTGTCACTGTATAGTGTTTAGAGTTGAGGCAATGTACAGAATTAAATAGCCTCCCTGAAACCTTTGGTAACTTATCACAGCTGCAACTTTTAGAATGCAAAGGTGTAGTAAATTAAATAATCTCTTTGATTTCATTATCAACCCGTCACAGTGGCGTACTCGAACATGGTTGGGTATATATGCTTAAATAACCTCCTTGATTCTCTTGGAATCTTTTACAGTTGCAACACTTGAGCATAGAAGGCAGTAGAGGTTTAAAACACCTCTCTGATTTCTTTGGCAACTTGTTACATCTGTTGCACTAAAAAATTGAATGTTGTAGAGATTCAAATAATCTCCAAGATTCCTTGTCAACCTGTCATAGTAGAAGTAGATGAGTCCTTATAATCAAATACTCTCTCAATGGCTAGATATTCACTATATGTTTGTTTATTGTTAAAATTTGGAAATGAGGATATAGGTGGTTTTCTTCTTGGCTTACAAAAGAAGTCAATGTTATCTAGTTAGTAAATGATGAAAAAAAATATAGGTGAATCTTGTTGTGTAGTTAGTAATGTAGTTTTGTAAAAATAGATAAGATGGGTCGATTAAGAATGTGTCAATATTTTATAGTACCTTGTAAGTGGTTTTGTGAATTGATCATTTGGAATAATGACATTGTTGTTGTAATTTTATTATTAACCTTTTTTATTTCCTTGTTAGTGATGAATGTGTTGATATTAAGATAAATATAAAATATTTGAAAGTTGTTGATGGTATTTTAAAGTGTTGTTTTCCTCATTTTCTCTAATAGTTGAATTGTAAATTGGAGTAGTAGATATCATAGTGAAATTATGTGTTATTGTGAATTTGGTTTATAAAGTGAAGTCATTCTCTTATGTGGTTGGTTGTGTGGTAGTATTGATCTTTATTTATGGAATCGTTTCCGAATGCTTGGTTACTATGAGTTGGGTTTAATAGTGTTTGCTTTGGTTGCATGTTGGATGGGTTCCCTTTGGTGAATTATGTGGGTGGTTTTTGGAATTGAGGTTGTTTTGAATTGATATTGGGGTGAATTATGTAACTTGAGTTGTGTAAGTAATATTGCTTTGATTTTGAGTTTTGTTGTTCATAAGAGGAGTGGATTTCAATGGGGGTCGGGACCCGGAAGAGGTCCTAGGGTAACTCATTGGAAGTTTATTAATCAAGTGAAAATGTTAATATTTAATTAGGGGTTTTGGATAGAATCACACATTAACAAGATATAAGTGAATGCCTCACTCATGGCTCAAGTGCTTGTATGGGCTTGAGATGAGTTGAGAAGGCCTGGAATGGAAAAATCATTGTCTTGTCCTTATGAAAGATAATCGATGCCGCATTAGATTGCATGTGGGGCCAAGTTTCGTAAGAGGTCACCAGGGTAACCCAAGTTGGGGGCCGGGGCCTAGGAAGATTCACCAGGGTAACCCATGCAACATTGCGATGACACTCTTCCTTTAACAACCAAGTATGCTTTGTTTCCCTCTAGGTTATTCTTGGGCCTCTGGAAGCACATGTTGGCAAATGTATGTTGATGCTTTATTGGTTATTCCTTATGTTGGGAACATCTTGTGTTGGTTATGTCTTGTGCTAGAGGTTGTCTTATTTTATTGTGGATCTTGTTGTAAAGTCTTGTATCCTTGTTTTGTATGATGGTTATCGGTGGGGTCTTTCTTGTCATCTCTTAGCACGGGGGCGGGCCTTCGGGTCCATGTGGTTGGGTGGAACGTGATATGCACCCCATTGGATCCCCAGTTGTCGATCGAGAAGTGCGAAATTGCACCTTGCAGTGACTCCTGAGTTGAACTAGAGTTGGATCCAGTATTGCAGCTTTGTACTCCATTTCTAATGTATCATTCCATTTTATTGTATCTTCCCCATTCATGTTGGGAAGCAGCATTGTAATATTGTAACCCTTGATTAATGTGTTGACCATGTTCATGTTATCTTATGATTACTGGTGTATACTTACCTTTCATGTGATGTAATAATGTTGTGAAAAATAATGCAGTCATGTAAACCCAAGGGATTTGTTATATGTAGTTCATGTTTAGTTTTCATTTCATGAGATATATGATTATTATGATGTAGGTTAGTACTTTAAAAAAAATTAGTTCCATAAATGTTAGATGTATTGTATCCTTTGGGGTTGCTTGGCAGGGCATTACACCTCTATGGGAAACTGAAGAAGATGGTCAAAAGGTAGTATGCTCATCTACCCCATATTGAAGACTTCTGGTCTAATTGTCAAGATGACAAGGAAGTGCATATGAGGCACTATATGTAGATGACAACCTAGTTTGTGTGATTAATCAACCTATTCCCGGTGCTCAATCAAATTGTTGAAGAAGAAGAAACCCTTATTTATGAGAAATTTGATGTTATGGAAAACCTACTACTACCACTGATAGATTGGGATGAAGAAGAGGTCAATGACCTTGACATAGTAATGCATCCAGTGGAGAACATGACAAGGAAATGGGTAGATTCTCAAATTTACCAACTTAAGGTGCAAGGAGCTGTGTTGACATATGGTGAGCTCGAGCATGAGCTCAAAAGTGAAACAAATAGCAGAGCAGTTGCTGCCCCAATAGAGGAAAAACTTAAATCCCCTACAGTGACAAGATCAAGGAAAAGAAAAGACATGTCTGAATTCCATCCCAAGCATAAGGTCTATATATGGAAGACCACAAAGGGAGAATCCTCAAAATGGGTGAAGAAATCAAGAGGATTTAGTGAAATTCCAACTATTGAGGAGGATCCACAACATGAGGGAGAAGAAGAGGCCAAGTATCCACAATCACCACCTGCTACCTCTACTCCCATCATCACTGCTATCATTGCCACACCTCCACCTCCTACATCTCAGGAATTGTATGTTTCCTCTCTGCCTATTGTGGAAATTTCATTCCACCTTGCTTCCACTTCACCATTAGCCCCAATTATGTTATTAGATTCTTCCTCGACCACGACATCCCCATTGTCATACGTTTCACTAACCCCTCCATTATCCACTCTCTCAACTGCAATTCCTTCGGTTTCCACTACCACTATGCCTCATCTCAGCTTACCTAAAGCCTTTTCCAAGTACATGCAAGGGATACCCACTGAGCTCTCTATGGTAATAATGATTCCAACTATTCAATCTATGATGGCCCATATTGTTGTTGGCCTATCCATTCCTCCACTACTTATAGAGCCACTAGAAATGGAAGCCAATATGCAAATAGCAGAGAAAATGGAGAAAGGTCAAAGGGAGGCTACCAAGGGAATAATGGAAGAGCTTGAATATCATTTTAAGGATGATTACTTTGAGCATCCAAAGGGTAGAATGGGTATGATTGTGGATAAGGTGGGAACCGATGAGGAAAATTCACACTCTTTGGAGGAAGATACTAAAGATCTAAATGCAAAATACATCATAGAGACCTTAGACCAAGAGCTTGAAGAAAAGTTGTCCCAACATCTCAAGGATATAGGACAAGAGCTTGAATCCGAGAAGCAACCCTCTGAGAAAAAGGGTGACATTGATTTCAACATGGAGATACTCGAAGAGCCTCCACTAATCAACCAAGACAAAGGCCCCATTTAAGAAGAAGAGTTACCTCCCGAAGAGGAGAAAGAAGAAGAGAAAGAAGGAGAAAAGGAAAAAGATGCACCATGAAAGAGCCCTGAACTAGAGCATCAGGTAGAGCTCAAACAGGAAGAAGAAAGGGGGCCTCAGAAAGAAAGTATCATTAAGGAACACATGGCCACCGTTGAGTCAGAAAAGGAAAAGACTATACATATTGAAGACTCAGATGAAGAAGAAGAAATAATTGAATGAGAAGCCTTGAGGCATGAGGAAAAATAGCTCCAAAATATGCAAAAATAGGAAGGTGATCATGAATCACCAAAAGGGGAAATTCAGATGCTTGATTGGCTAGAGAAGCAAATACAAAAGAAAGCCCCTGCTCTTGTTGATCCAAACGATAGACTCAAGACTATCCTAGAAAGAGAAAAAAAAAAGACAAGGAAAGAAAAGAAGCCAAGAGTCCACTCTCATATCACAGTTAATTCTCGAGGATCAAGGAAAGTGCAGATCACCACCCTAGTGATAGACAAAGGAGAAGGAGTCACTTGTAATATTTCCACCATCAACTTAGGCCCTACAACAAGAGAGTAGAAAATTGATGAGTTCCAAGGGTTAGTGGCTACAATCATGCAGCAGATGAATAAGGATCAATCCTCTAAGGAGGAACTAAAAGCACAGGTGGCATATCTCACCACCTATATTCAGCAATGGACTTCCTTGGAGGAAGAAGCCCCAACAACATCTTTTGTGCCTCCACTTCTCCCTCAATAAGAACTCACCAGAATGGAGAAGATGAAGAACTATAACAAGGCTATGACAAATTGGTTCCAACTAGTGCTTTACAATGGTGACATTGGCATAGGCCACATTGCTTGAATGACCAACAAATTTCAAGATCTGTAGAAGCAACTAGAGGGAATAGAAAAGGTATGTCACCAATTCACTAAGCTATATAGGATCACCTATCCTAAGCTTGAGGCCATTCTCAAGATGCCTCAGAAGACATGGGAGATAGAACTTGCGCTCATCAAGGATGACCACTAGTGGTGGAAATATGGAAAATGGGCCTGGATCATAGGAGGGATGTCCTAGAAAGAGTGTTTCATGAGGTTGAGCTCAACCTTGAATGGGTCATAGAGAATAAGATAGAAAGTGATGATTACCTCAAGCTAATGACACATTATGATACACCTACATTAGAGCTAGATCCAGAGAAGATCAGGCCATTCTTCCATAAGAAAATGTATCAAGGGGTAGTAGATGCATAAACATCATATTTAATGGGATTTCCTACAAGAGCGTTCACCCAATCCGAGCAAATAATCAAGGCCATGCCAAGATACAAAAAGCACTGGGAGAAAATCATTGGTAGATTTAAGAGGCTGACCTTCCATGTTCTTCAATCCAACATCATGGAATGGAACAAGCTTCAGGCACTAATTGAAAAATTCATGGAATACTCCACTCTTCAAAATAAGGAAGGAAAACCAGTGATAGATGATGAGTTTCTAGTAGAATAAGTTGGAAAAAGAAGGCAATCACTAAAGAGAAAATTGCTACAGTGTCAAAGCCACTAAAGGAAAAAATATGAATGAGACAAAAATGTATTTTATATTAATATATTTTCATGGTAGGTGAAACCCGAATGTAAAATGAATCTTGGCCACACAATGAGAGTAGATCCTAGCCATTCATTTCACTTTTGGAAAACTCTAAATAGGGGTCTCCTCTCATTTTCAAAGAGAGAGTTGAGTTGTAAAAACGTGCTGCAAAAATTTCAATAGAGTTTCACTGCTTTGGTGGATTCTTGTGTTTCTCACATGTTACATGATTCATCTTCTCAAATTTGATAGATTTAGATAGATTCAGTTTGTTGTTCCAAGTGCTTTAAGTTTCTTTTGGTATTTGTAGTTCATGTTTCCCATTGATATTGAAGAATGCTATTGTGTTGATGCTTTCCATGTTCATGCTTTTTGCTATTTATTGATGATGAACGCAAGTGTAAAGCTATTCTGAATATTATCTCATTGTTGCACTTAAAAATCATCTTTTATTCATGCTTTATAGTGAATGAATAGTTGAAAAATATACAAACCTTAGAAGATAGCACTAGTTTCATGAGACTCTATGTTGTTTGGTTAACTGGAACTCAGTTTTGTGAAGGTTTTCCATTGTAGAATCCTCCATGATTATTGTTCATGATTATTTGCAGGTCTGGGATGTTAGAATTCAACATGCTTTGATACCATGTTGAGATTATGGATGCATAGGGTCCTTGAAGTTGCAATCTTCAATAGAGGACCTTTGCTAGGAAAGATAATCAACCACAAAGAAAGTGTTGCAACTAGGCATGCACAATGGATATTCTATATTGATATGATATGATATGATATGTTACAAATGAACAAAATTCCTGATGATATAGGTAAAAGAGAAAACCTAATATGCATGAGATGTTGCCATGTGTCATGATCTAACAACATGTGACAACATGTGAACCCTATCTAGGAAATTATTAAATGTTGAGATAAGTTCTAGAATAACAACTCATCTTCTAGAAGGAATCTTATCCCTACAAACAAGGAAGGGGACATCACCCCATTATTAAATGATTTATTAAAAATGCAACCTAGGACTAAATGATATATGACCTAAGTTAACTTATGCTAGTGTAATAATTAATTTAATTACACTAACACCCCCCATAAGTTCAACTTAGAGAGAAAAATACAATGATTATGAAGAGATGATGATGATGGGTGCTAGCTATGAGGCCATGTTAGGTACCCATTTACATGAAGATGCAATAAATATCCCACAACCAAAGAAAAGGGGAAAACTTAGTGGGAACAAAACCCCTCTCAAAAAAGGAGATGAACAAGAAAAAATGTGAGATAGGATGGGAAGGATGGAGGACTCCAAAATACCCCCCAAGTACACCATCTGTCACATGGATACAATACAATAGACCCCCCATAGGGAGGAAATAGCCAGACTATATAGCCCCCCAGAAGATGTGATCACCTATAGAAATCGTAAGTGTCTGAAGACAGAACATGATCCAATGTCGACAAACAAATTGTCTCCCTTTCATAAGAAATAGAACCAAGTGCAAGTGCAATGATGCTTCCCATTCCAAATAGGAATTGAAGGAAGGAAGGATGAAGGTGGATGATAATGTCTTTGAACTCTACTCAATTGTCTCCCTGCCTAAAGATGAAGATGCCACAATCAATGAAGAGGGTGAAAAACCAGGACGATGCAGAAATTGATGTTGAACAATATCCAAAGACTAAGATGTGATGAATATGATGGAGACTTGATTTCCCACCCTAAATGAAGTTTCTTCAAAACCATTGAAATAATTTTGAAACCAATCCAATGGTAGATGCTGAAGAAACCTCAAATCCAGAATGGAATGATAGGGAAGAAGTCTCAAACATGAAATTTCTAAAGAGAAACCAAGTGCCTCCAAGATAGTCTCTAGATTCCTAATCAAGGTTGAGAAAAAGGGATGAGGAGACTCAAGAAAACTCTCTAAGGAAAAATCTAAATAGAGGAGTGATATCCCCTCAAGAATGTCCTCCAAACTTGTAGAAGTAGTTAAGTTAGTGATACCTAAAACGAAGCCATCCTGTAATGTCAAGTCTGAAAAACTGACTGTGTCCTGATGAATGATGATGGTGGAAGCCTCAATCAATGAATCTAGACAAGGAATCACTGAATGTGAAGGGATACCAACTGTCTCTAATGGAGAAGAAGCATCTGAGGGAACCTTGTCAACCTCTTCAGAAGTTTTAAGGCAATCAACCTCCTGCACAACAATATCATCATGGGGTACCTAATCTGAAGAATGACATTCTGAATCATGACCATCGAGGAAGGGTGGAGCATCTAAATCTCCATATATCTCCAAAATCTTAGCCCAAAGGATGTGAGGACAGTCACAATGATCAATAGCATTCAAAACATCACAATCAACTTGCATAGAAATGATCTCCAAGATAGTGTATCTGTTGCAATTCCAAGAAAATTCATGAATACCTTCACTTGGATGAGGAACTATACCAAATAGATGTGGCAAAAAATCAAGTGATTGGAGATGGTGCAAAATTCCATCTCGCCATTGCTTATAGTTTCCCTTGTGCAACATAACCAAAGAAGGAGTATATGCAAGCCCCATAATGTATTATCAAATTTCTCCAAAAAACAAAGACAATGACCTTCATAGCAAATATAGACTTCCAAGGATGATGTACAACTGAAGTGATGTTACCTGGATCAAAAAAACTTGTCCCAAGCTCCGAAATAACCAGGTTATTGATTAATGCACCAAATTAAAAATATCTCATGCAAGAGTACCTAGAGTTGAAACTAATCAAGGGATCTAGACTAATGAAAAAAGCTCTGAATCACCTTCATGATGCTGCTGGAATCACTAAAATCCGATGAACGGTTGTGAAGATATGAGCCTCTAAGTTCAAATTAGCATTTTGTATTCAGTTGGATGTAGAATTTTCTGCAAGCAAAATTTTATAGAACTGATGTCACCACTGTAAAGTGCTCAAAATTACCTTTCTAATGGTATGTCGTTTGTCAATTTTTGATACCCTAGTAAAAAGTTATGATAAAACAAAAAAATGCCTATATTTGGCACTCTACAGGCTAAATTGGAGCAAAAATTAAGCCCCTCCAGGTTGGAACTTGGTCGCTGATATGACCATAAGGGTGCCGATAGTTTAAAAAAAAAATAGTTGGATTTGGTGGCAGCAAAGCAGCTAGAACTGGTGGCAGGAGGTGGAATGGCAGAGCTCCTCTAAATGAGCGAAGCTCTTGGTTCACCATGCAACCATCGACAAGAGCTTAGGATTTGGAACCTATCGGTCATCGATGATAAACGGTGGCTGTCAGTAAACAGAAAACCACTATCGGTGAGAGCACAAGCTGGTAGGAGAGAATGGTCGGCGGTGGGGGATATATGAGCACCGACAGGAACAACCGACACTGAATGATGCGTGTAGGGGATTGTACCAGGTATAGTCTTGCAAAGAAATAAAGACAACCAACCAAAAGGTTCTCTATAGACTTTTATTGATGTTGACAAACAATTTTTTTTGAATAATTCCTTATGGAAATTCAAAATTAATATAAACGCTAACTATATATGCAGATAAAGATTGTCGACCGGTGAATGAAATAAGTTGATGGAGGAAAAAAAAGTAAACCCCAAAATAAAATGCTGATAAAAATATAAATAATGTCAACCAGGTAGTTAAATATGTAGTCGCTTTGCCTGATTTTCATTTTTCTAACAAACTATAAGATATCCCGAATATTTTTTTAAAAAATATATGAAAAATGAGCCTTGATTTTTTTTTGAAAAATGAAAAATGGCTTGCTACTAAAATTTTTTTGCCTCATAGGACAACTGACTAGGATGATGTTTTTATTGCAAATTTGTACGGATGATACCCATTGATTTTGCAAACCCAAATACCTCTTATGGCTCCTGGGTTGATGAATCCAATTTTGATGATTGAACAGGAGATTCTAGGGTTTCGAGGCCTTCTAAAGACAATGGCAAGCTCGGATCTGACTCTATCTGCTTCATAAATTAGCTTGGTCTTTGGATGAAGTCAAGTAGCCTTCAATGGAAACCTTCAAGCCTGCAAAGAATCTCACACACCAACTTTCTTGATCGAGGGTTGACATTTCACTGGACAAGCTCTGATACCATGTTAGAATTCAACATGCTTTGATACCATGTTGAGATTATGGATGCACAAGGTCCTTGAATCTGCAGTCTTCAATGGAGGACCTTTTCCAGGAAAGATAATCAACCACAAAGAAAGTGTTGCAACTAGGCATGCACAATGGAGATTCTATATTGATATGATATGATATGTCACAAATGAACAAAATGTTTGATTATATAGGCAAAAGAGAAAACCAAAGATGCATGAGATGTTTCCATTTTTCATGATCTAACAACATGTGACAACATGTGAACCCTATCTAGGAAATTATTAAATTTTGAGATAAGTTCTAGAAGGACAACTCATCTTCTAGAAGGAATCTTATCCCTACAAACAAGGAAGGGGACATTACCCTATTATTAAATGATTTATTAAAAATGCAACCTAGGACTAAATGATATATGACCTAAGTTAACTTATGCTAGTGTAATAATTAATTTAATTACACTAACATAGGAACTCTTACTTCCCTTTTCCCTTCTGACCTTTCTTTGAAATAGTAGTTAAGGAAAAGTTCGAGCATCATTGTAAAGCCAAATATGATGCTGAACATGGAGTTTTAGACTGTTGTTTTGAACTTGCAACAAATACATTTCACTCTCATAATTTCACAAACTCCATTTGAAGATCCAATTCCCCTTCCAAGTTAGAAAATTTTCTTGGCCCCTTGTGATTACTAGCAAATCACATCAGTGAATTGAACTATTCCAAGCATTGTCATGACTTGACACTTGAGAGAACTTGGGGTAATTTTTTGCAACTTGTTTGTAGGAAGTTTCCTTTCAAGAGAGGTAGTACACTTGTGTGCTTCCTGTGTTTAGAAGTGCAAAAACACCCATCAACAAGTAGTTTCATCCTTAATTACAAAGAAATAGCATTCATTATCATCAGGATCTTCATATTCTGAATCCACATCAAATATACTAGCATTCTCATTCACATAATAAGCTCTGTTAATCTTCTTTCCTTTCTTTTCTTTCTCATATCTTTGTTTATTTCTTCTAGCTCATTCTAAACACTTCGCAATAATGACCTATTTCTCCACAACTAAAGCACTTAAAGGGAAAATTACCTTCATACTTACTGGAGTCTTTCCTCATTCTTCTTACAAAGTTAGCTTCTATTTCATCAAATTTTTCTTCATCTAGATCTTCAACTTTTGTGTCTTTAAAAGGGTATGTGCAGGATCATGATGGGCCAAAAAATGGTGATATGATGGGTATTTGTAGGGTATGTGGCTAATAAATTTTTTCTTACCCAAAATTGATGAAACGAAAATGGTTTTTAAAGGAGAATCTCATATTTCCACCAATATAAATTATGCCTTACTTTGAATTTAATAAATAATTATTATTCATTTTCTATTTGAATTATGACTAAAGTCCTTGATTGATAGGCTAATTGAAAAACATCTATAGCTTTCAAATTGTATCACATTTTTTGAATCCAAAACATGCATCACATTCTATGCTTCGTATAATAGAGGATAGAAAAAAAGAAATGAATTTCATGAAGTTTTGACCAAGTTAATGTGGTCAGACATATGAGTTTTTATATTTTTTAAAAGTTGTAATGAAAAATTCATAATTAATTATTTACTTGGAAAAAAATTACAAAAAATATGCATCACATCGAGACATGAGTCCTCTACCTATATTTAAAATATTATAAAAAAAATTATCATTTTATTGTGGTTAGGGTGATTAGATAGACACCTACTTCTTATTTTTTCCTTGAAATTTAAGTACTACTGCATTGAAATTTCAAATTTTCACTAAATAGATTTTTTAAAAAAATAAACCTAGTAGTTTAGAAACTACATTCAATTTTCTACAGATTTTATTCTTACATATTTTTGAAATAATATAGATAACTTATTCAAATTTTAGGTCAAGTTGCCTAACTCTAATTTTTTTGAATTTTTTTCCACTTAAGGGACTGTATTTTCCATGATGATCCTGCACATACCCAAAAGTATTCTCTGATTTGTACCCATTCTCAGACTCGACTTCATCATCTCATAAGATGTCAAAAATCCCAATAGTAGATCCTTAGTATAGGTCTTATAATCTATAGTCTTCTCAATAGCACTCACCTTCTCACTATAAGCATAAGGAAGAGTTCTAAGAATCTTCTTTACAATCCTTGTTTCATCTATAGTAGCACCAAGTCCTCTCATTCTAGAAATTATCTCATCTAATCTTTGTACATTAGCTTTAATATTCTCATCTTCAAACATATGTAGTAGATCAAACTATGTTTCCAAGTTCTATAATTTCACTTATTTAACTCTTTCATCACCATTGTGTGCTCTTTCCAAAGCATCCCAAACTTCCTTAGTTGTTTTCAAATTCTAAACCTTAATCAAGTTAGAATATACCAGACTATTCTTCAAGATAAACTTTTCCTTATTGTTTGCTTCATGTGCTTTGATCTCTTTAGGTGTACTCAGAACATTATCAGGTGAAGTGTAAGGATTTTTGTAAGCTTTTTCCATATCATATCCATAATACTCAAGATATTATTCCATCAATACTTTCTAGATACCATAGTTAGTTCCATAAAACCTTGGATAATCAAAAACCATTTTTCTTGCCATCCTAGACCTTCCTCAAGTGGTTAAGCTCTTCACTAAGGAACCTTGTGCTCTAATACCAATTGTTGAATAGGACAATTGACAGGGAGCGTGAATTAGTTGTCACAAAATTAAACCTTTAATTCAATAACCATAACTAACACAAAATATTGCTTACATGATTAATCATCAAATACCAATGCAAAAACTCAAATCCAACACATAAACACGGGTATGTGCAGGATCATCATGGAAAAAATAGGCCCTTAAGTGGCAAAAAATTCAAAAAAATCAGAGTTAGGCAACTTGACGTAAAAATTTGAATAAGTTATCTATATTATTTCAAAAATATGTAAGAATAGAATCTATAGAAAATTGAACGTAGTTTCTAAACTACTAGTTTTTTTATAAAAAAAAAATCTATTTGGTAAAAATTTGAAATTTCAATGCAGTGGTACTTAAATTTTCGGGAAAAAAATAAGAAGTAGGTGTCTATTTGACCACCTAACCACAATAAAATGATAATATTTTTTTATAAGATTTTAGATATAAGTAGAGGACTCATGCCCAATGTGATGCATATTTTTTTGTAATTATTTTCCAAGTAAATAATTAATTATGAATTTTTTATTAATTTTTTTTAAAACTATAAGAACTCGTATGTCTGGCCACCTTAACTTCGTCAAAACTTCATGAAATTCAAATTTTCTTATTTTAATCCTATAGAATGCAGAGCATAGAATGTGGCGCATGTTTTGGATTTAAAAAGTGTGATACCATTTGAAAGCTATAGATGTTTTTCAATTAGCCTATCAATTAGGACTTTAGTCATAATTTGAATAGAAAATGAATAATAATTACTTATTAAATTCAAATTAAAGCATAATTTATATTGGTGGAAAGCTGAGAATCTCCTTTAAAAACCCTTTTCGTTTCATAAATTTTGGGTGAAAAATTAATCATCAGCCACATACCCATCATATTGCCACTTTTTGGCCCATCATGATCCTACACATACCCACACAATAACACAAGATTTACATGGAAAACCAAATGAGGGAAAAACCACGATGAGGATTAACTCACATTATAGAGAATAACAAAACTGATTACAAAAGGCTCACTTCCTAAAATAAGGACTCATTATCCAACATGGCTACAACCCAGAGGGCTCAATGCCATAGAGATACAAAGAATAAAAGGAAGACTTTTTACAAAGAGACTACAATCCCAATGCAACAAAGGATTCCACCATAGTCACTAGATCAACTTGCATGGATATGATAGAGTTAGCCTTCTACTCACTACATCTGAAAACTCAACATTTCACATTGATCTCTAACACTCTCAACACACCCACACTTACTAAATAGAATCAATGTCACACAAAATTATACTTTGTCTTTTCTCTTATCACACTTCTTTTTCACTCTTGTATATTTTACATTACTAGCTCATCTTGTATTTATACCATCTTCAACTTTGAAACATGTCTGAAGTCGGCTATCCAAATCCAAATTCAAATTAGGTCAGCACCAAAACATGCTAGGGTGGAATTAGAATGAGGGAGACCTAAATACATGCTTCATAGGGACCCAAATAGATCCAACATGCTTCATCATTCTCAAAAGTAGTATTTCACACAAGGTCAACCACACTCTTGTAAAACACAAAACCATTAAGCATTATCTCAACTTTAGAACCACACATCATAAGACTTCATCAAAGAGAAATTCAGACCAACATCATTTCCCTAGTGCTCAACCAGAAACATAAAAAACCACAGTTCCCAATTGGTGAACACAACTTGCACTATACAACAAACCATCAACCACACAACTGAAGATAGCACCTTATCACAACCATAAACAACATATCCAAACCGCACAACCATAGGAGAAAATTCAAACAAAAAATTGAAGTGAACACTGAACACCTGCAACATATCTTTATTACAATTTTCTCAATATCCTTGACATATATAGTCAATAACAACTAGTGAATAACCAACTGACCAGTTGACATCAATGAAAACACCTTCAAATTATTGCAACAATTTAGTCTCATTATTAGGGTTTCACTGATATTTCTATAGCCTTTAGTGATTTTTTTAAGCTTTCTTGTTGTCCAATTTCTAGGTTTGAAAGGCCAAAATTTTGATATGTAGGTGAGTTTTTGTGAAGATGAAAACTTTCTTCAATCTTGCAAGTTTGTATTCAATGGATCTTCAAGTCTCAAAAAACCTAGATTTTAAATCACACATGAAGGGAGAAAAATGTTGATTTGTTAGTGAATAGGGGCTTTCCTTGGTCAAACCCCATTTTGGTAATCAAACCTTGAAATCAAATCAAATAGAATGAAGGAATGGTGAATGAACAAAGTGTAATGTTGCAACTCGCCAAAACCTTCATCTAAAGGTTGCAATCTTGTATGAAGTGACTAGTATGAATGTAGATCTCGAATCTTGATTGTTGATATGAGATAATGTCTTTGAATGCTTGCTTGAATCATGAAAACCTACATCACAAATGCTTGCTTGAATCTTGAATTGATGCTTGAAATTCTTGATAATAAACTCTTGAATACTCTTGAATGCTCTTGATCTCATAAACTTGCTATAGGACTGCTTGCATAAAAATTCTAGGAGAAAATATGTGAAATAACCTTGTATTTATACGTGTTTATGCTAAATTTCTTTGAAAAGTTACAACAATACAAGCCAACATCAAATCTAGGAGAATAAAATCCTTCCAAGAATTGAATTCAAAAAAGGTCGAAGATAAGGCAGGACTCATACACCAATAGCGATGTATGAGTCCCAATAGCTTAAGCTTGGGACACAAACTTCAAGAAATTTTAAGTTCAATTTAATATTTAGGATTAGGCCCTGAAATTGAGGTGGGACCCATACGCCCAAGGTGGCGTATGAGTCCCAAGTCACTAGATCTAGAACACACAACCCAAAATCATGAATTATGATTGGTCATTAGTTAAGTGTCAAGATTATCCTTAGAGATATGCATTAAATAAGGCTTATGGATGTAAAATAGAACCAAATAAGATATAGAGAATCCCAATTTTAGCAGGGAGGGCCCAAACAAGTGTGAAAATATAAAGTGATACATTTTTCTACAGTACAATCATTAATTTCTCAAAACTCAAATATCACAAGCCAAAATTGAATTCTGGATTTGAAGACATTAAAATACTGTCAATAACATAATTTAAATTTAGGTCCAAATCTCTAGGGGAATGGGTCCCAAGTCCTTAAACCTAGAACACACATTGCTTAATGTAAAGTGTTATGTTTAGGTATTAATTATTGTCAGGGTTCCCCTTAAGAAAATGTAACTTTTTAGGCTTGTAAATGAATAAAAGGGCTAATTAAGGCATAATTAAGCTCAATTTAATTGAGAGGGCCAAAAATAAGTGTGTAAATGTAAAGGGGTACATTTAACAACATTAAATTAAGGCATTATTAAGTCCAATTTAAATTAGGAGGGCCCAAACAAGTGATAAAATATAAAGGGTTACATTTTTCTACACTACAATAATATGGCTAGAAAAATGCACATCTTATTCTTGGATGGATTTAGCAGGTATAATTATAAATATTTTTTTCTAAAAGATTAGGATAACACCACTTTCACATGTCCATGTAGAACCTTTGCATATTGAATTCTTCCATTTGGATTAAGTATTACTCTTGTTACATTTTAGAGAGTAGTATTGGCTATTTTTATTGAGCTATTGAATGATTATTTAAAAGTCTACATGGACAACTTATTAGTGCATGGAAACACCTTTGCAATTGTGTTATAAAACTTATATAAAATTCTTCAATGATGTGAAGACCTCTAATTACCCCTTAGCCATGAAAAATTTATTATTATCATTTAATAAAGTCTATTAGAAAGAAGTAATTCATACTATAGTGTACATTCTTAATAGAGGACAAAAAAGAGTGAAAAATTAAAAGAACCCTTATGAAATATGGTATGGAAAACTTTTTACTATAAAATATTTCAAAGTGTTTGGAAGAAAATGTTATATTAGGAGAGCTAAAGAAAACTTAGGAAAGTTTGATGCAAGATCAGATGAAGGAATCTTCCTTGGATACTCTTCAAAGAGCAAGGCATACCAGTGCTACAGTAAAAGGTTAAAGAAGATAGTTGAAAGTGTAAGTGTCAAAGTGGATGAAGAATCACATCAAAGCTTAGTGTTGGTAGAAGGTGAACCAAAGGAAATAGGGTTTCACCTTTTTGAGATGGAAATCTAGAACCTATTTCACTCCTTATTTCATTAGGAAACTAAGATCCCTCAACCAAGTGACTCAATTAAGGGAAAGACTAGTGGTTTCCTTGTGTGATTAAACAAGAGTTCACAATTAAATGAAGCTTCAAAGGAGAAATGCAAACTCTTATGCACAAAACCCTAGAAAATAAAAATCTTGTAATCAAATTGATAAATAAAATGAAACAAAAAAGTACCTGCAAAAATGGAGAGGTCAAAACAAGGACTACAACCCTAAAATTTTGCTTTTTGAAGTGCACTGGGAATGATATTCCAAGCTAGGTGATTTATTTCTGCTACATGAATCTGGGTAGAATCTAGAATCTTTTGGTGACTGATCAGGAGCTATAGAAAACTGAAAAAAGGGTTGCACTAGGACTCATACACCTAGAGGGGGGATTTAGTCCCAGTATTAGGGGTTGAATGAAATTTCTATAGCTTCTAGAGATCTTCTATAGTTTTCGTCTTGTCCAATTCTCCAAGTCTGAAAGTCTAAATTCTAGCTTTAAGGTGAGTTTCCCTGAAAATGACAACTTCTTGACAACTTTGACAACTTTTGTGACTTTTTCTTCAAAGGATCTTCAACCTCCAATTCACCTAGATCTACATTTGAACACACATCAAGAAAGAAAAATATTTTTTTGTTAGGGAATAGGGGTTTTCCTTGGTCAAACCCCATTTTGGTAACTAAACCTTTAAATGAAATAGAAAAGAATGAAGGAATAATGAATGAACAAATGCTATGTTGCAACTCACCAAACCCTTGAAATGGAGGTTACAAACTTGTGTGAAATGGCTAGCATGAATGTGGATCTTGACTCTTGATTGAATGCTTGAAACTTTATCTTGAATGCTTGCTTCAATCATGAAATCTACATCACAAATGTTAGCTCACAAACACACATGATGCATGAAGACTTTGACATGATGCTTGAATCTTGAATGTAGCTCCAAATGCTTGATGATTTTCTCTTGAATTCTCTCAAATGAATACATGAAGGCTCTTAGGCTCTTAGATTTCTTGCTTAGATTAATTGAAATTGCTTAGATAAAATTATGTGAAATAGCCTTGTATTTATACTTGTTTATTCCTAATTTCCCAAAATTATAACACTACAAGTCAACATTCAAAATTTGAATCTAAGGATAATAAAATCCCACCAAGACATTGATTTAAAATAGGTCATAGGTTAAAGAAAGACTCATATGCTAGGTTGGGCATATGATTCCCAGTGGCTTAAGGCCAGGACACAAACTCTAAGAAATGTTAAGTTCAATACAACATTTAAAATTAGGTCCCGAGACCTAGGTTTGACCCATGTGCCCAAAGGGGCATGTGAGTCCCAAATCCTTAGATCTAGAACACATAACCTCAAATATTGAATTATGATTTTCCATTGTTAAATGTTGGTATTATCCTCAAAAAAATGCATTTATAAGGCTTGTGGATGCCAAATAGGAGCAATTAAGGCATGAATGAACCTAATTTTAACAAGGAGGGCCCAAACAAGTGTGAAAATGTAAAGGGATACATTTTTGTACACTACAAAAGGGTATGAATAAGATGAATCATCTTGTAGAAAAGAAGAAAATGAAGAAGAAATATAAGAGAAAGAGATAATGGTTGAAGAGGAAGAAGCTCCAAAAAAGAATCCTAAGACTCCTAAGTATGTGTAGAAGAATCATTTTGAAAATAAAATAATTGGAGATAAGAGAAATGGTGTGTTGGCAAGAAGAAGAGCTATTATGGTAGAGGAACAAGTAAAATTTTATTTACTTTCTAAGGTAGAACCTAATATAATAACTGAAGCATGCAAGGATGAAAGTTGGATCAAAGCTATGGAAGAAGAACTGAGGCAGATTGAGAAGAATCAGACATGGGAACTAGTCCCAAGACCAACAAACAAGAATGTGAGAGGAACTAAATAGATTTTTAGGAACAAGTTAAATGAGAATGGATAAGTTATTAGGAATAAGGCTACATGTGTGTAAGGGCTACTCATAAGTGGAAGGAATAGATTTTGAAGAGAGTTTTTCTCCAGTAGCAAGAATGGAAGCCATTAAGATGTTTATGGATTTTGCAAGACATAAAGACTTCAAGGTTTATCAGATGGATGTAAAGTTTGAAATTTTGAATGGTGATTTAGAAGAAGATGTGCACATTAAAAAATCAAAAGGTTTGCAGTTATTAGAAGATTCTTATATGGTCTACAAATTGAAGAAAGATCTATATGGACTCAAATAGGCTCCTAGAGCTTGGTATGCAAGATTGGATAAGTAATTATTGTAGTAGGGATTCAAAAAGGGTATCGTAGATAGAAATAATTACTTCAAGGTTGGGAAAGATCAAATCTTGATTATGGTGGTGTATGTTGATGATATAATCTTTGGAGGAAATAAAGAAATGTGTAAGAATTTTGCAAAGGAAATATAAAATGAGATTGAAATGTCAATGTTTGGGCAGATAAATTTCTTCCTTGGGCTACAAATCAATAACTCTGATAAAGGTATATTAATCTCGCAATAAAATTATATCAAGGAAATGTTAAAGAAGTTTGGAATCTAGAGGACTCTAAATTAGTATCTACTCCCATGGTTACTAGTTGTAAGTTGAGAAAAAATGATGAATCTACTAAGATAGATAAGAGCAAGTATACATCAATGATTGGTGGATTGCTATATCTAACTGATACTAGACTATATACCATGCATGCAATTCCTCTTGTGGAAAGATTTCAATAAGATCCTAGAGAATCACATATGATAGAAGAAAAAATGATATTTAGATATTTGTAAAGCACTCTAGACTTTGGTCAATGGTATCCTAGGTATATTGATATATCTTTGAGTGCTTATGTAGATGTAGATTGGGTAGGTTGTACAAATGAAAAAAGAAGTACTAGTGGAGGTACTTTATTTATTGGAAGAAGATTGGTTTCTTGGTTGAGTAAGAAGTAAGATTCACTATCATTATCTACTATAGAGACATAATATATTGCAGCAACATCTTTCTATACATAGGTGTTGTGGATGAAGCATATATTGAAGGATATCAACATATCATATGATAAATCTATTCCTATCTTGTGTGATAATACAAGTGATATCAAAATTTCAAAAAACCTAGTAATGCATTCAAGGAGAAAACATATCTCTATAGAGAAAGTTGTTGAGAATGAAGTGAAGTTAGAGTATGTGCCTACAAAGGATCAAATAGCAGAGATTTTCACAAAGGATCTTCCAAAAGATACATTTGCATATCTCCAATAGAAGCTTGGGGTTATTTCCCCACCTTATTTCAAATAGATGCATGAGTTTGTGCATCTATCTACTTGAGCTATTCAATATTTACTCTTTGTCCTATACTGGTGAATCCTACCTATCAGGGGGATTAGGTAGTGGTGTCTTTGGTTGGTGTAGTTAGGGGGAGCATATCTTGTGCCCCTAAGGGGGGGAGAGGAGTGGAGAGATAATAGTGGAGAAATAATTGTGGGGAGGAAATATGAGATATAGAGTTACTTGTAGGTATTGCTTGGAGTGAAGTATGTAGTGTTTCCCTTTTCCATCGATGTCAAAGGGGGGGAGACTATAGTTTGAAAAACATAATGAAATAATTGATGTCAAAGGGAGAGAGAAGGCTGTAAACATGGAGAAAACAAAGAAGCCTTAAATGTAATAAATGCTCAAGTAAGGGGAATGTTTCTTATTGCAGGGGGTATGTGCAAGATCATGATGGGCCAAAAAGTGGTGATCTAATGGGTATGTGTAGGGTATGTGGATGATGAATTTTTTCTTACCCAAAATTGATGAAACAAAAAGGGTTTTTAAAGGAGATTCTCAACTTTCCACCAATATAAATTATGCTTTACTTTGAATTTAATAAATAATTATTATTCATTTTCTATTTGAATCACGACTAAAGTCCTAATTGATAGGTTGAATGAAAAACATCTATAGATTTCAAACAGTATCACATTTTTAAATATATAACATGTGTCACATTCTATGCTTCACATACTATAGGATTAAAAAAAAAATTAATTTCATGAATTTTTGAACAAGTTAAGGTGGTCAGACATATGAGTTTTATATTTTTTCAAACTTGTAATAAAAAATTCATAATTAATTATTTACTTGGAAAGAAACTACAAAAAAATATGCATCACATCCAGACATGATTCCTCTACTTATATCTAAAATCTTATAAAAAAAATATTATCATTTTATTGTGATTAGGGTGGTTAGATAGACACCTACTTCTTATTTTTCCCTGAAATTTAAGTACTACTACATTGAAATTTCAAATTTTCACCAAATAGTTTTTTTTTTTTAAATAAACCTAGTAGTTTAGAAACTACATTCAATTTTCTAAAAAATCTATTCTTACATATTTTTGAAATAATATAGATAACTTATTCAAATTTTTACGTCAAGTTGCCTAACTCTAATTTTTTTTATTTTTTCAGCACTTAAGGGCCTGTTTTTTCCATGATGATCCTGAACATACCCATAAATATTGAAAAGATACTAGTTTACACAAAAAATCTATGAAAATACTAGGAAGAAGACACAACTTAGTACCAATGATGGGAACAAGCGTTTCCATCGTCGGGTTGCTTTTGTTGTTCATGGTTTTTCAGAGCTAGTGTTTCCATTAATGACAAAGGGGGAGATTGTTGGAGATTAGTGTTGTCATTGATGTCAATAGGGAGAGTGTTGGAGATTGTTGTACTATTTTTTCTTTAGTATTATCACTAATGTCAACCTATGTCAACCTCTAGTGTGGTGTTGAGAAAGTTTTGTACATGGGGAGATTGTTGTAATCTCTACTATGGTGTTGATGAGAATGTGTTTGTGATATTTTTGGTGCAGCTGATTCATTTGGTTTCCAAGTTCTTTTGAGAAAATTTGAATAAAGAGTGTACAAGGTGGCAGAGTTTTGTTTTGCATTGTGCTCCACATTTCTTCATGATTGAATATGTGCTTCTGTAGTTTGGATGAGATGATCAAAGGTGTTAAGAGGTGTTATATATAGAGTTTCAAATTTTGGATTGTGCAATAGTGGAAGATGTGTTTGAAAATGTGTTACCTATGAAGAAGGTTTTTTGGGAGAAATGAAATTGCTCTACATTTCCCCACATTGAGGTTTCTTATCTTGAAGATATGAGAACCTTATAATATTATTTATACCTACCTTCGCTTTGAGTGTTTTGTGTTTAGTTGTTCCATAAGGTTGGTTAGTGAGTTTTATGTTTGTGGCAGTGTGGTTGGTTGTACAAGATGATAGTATTCCTAGTTTTTGGTGGTTGTGGAAGTATTGCTAAATATTATGATGATGTTCAAATATTCTAGGATGTTGTGTGATGTTTCTTTCAGGTTCATGGGATGTTTCCTAACTTGGCGAAGAGTAAATTAATTGTTTGGTAGCATTAATATAGGTTTGGTTAACCTGGAGTGTTAGAGTTACTTTTGGATGTGATTTATACATTGTGAAAGCATGGTGAAGCATGTTAGAGTATATTTGGGTCTTGGTTAACCCATGGTGTGGTCCACCTTCACTTATTTCTACCACAAAAGTGCTTGGTGTTGATCTATTTGTTGGTTTCACGTTTGAGGTGCATATGTTTCATTGAGGTCAACCTAAACAAGGTTGTTTGAGGTCATAGGAATTATAAGAAATT
Organism: Sequoia sempervirens; assembly: GCA_007258455.2. Lineage (NCBI taxonomy): Eukaryota > Viridiplantae > Streptophyta > Pinopsida > Cupressales > Cupressaceae > Sequoia > Sequoia sempervirens. The sequence continues at coordinate 99,821,307 of VDFB02105785.1, forward strand.
TCAATTGTTTATGATATTGTAGACGTGAAGTGAGATGTGAATGTGATCAACTATGGTGATCTGAGTGTGAGCTTAAAATCCTAAGCCTATCGAATGTAGTGCGTAGAAGGTTTCTACATTTCAGTGAACTTGAATTTACTATAGGTAGTGAGTAGAAGGTTGCATATGGTGTAGAGTTGTTGTGGTGGATCTTCATGTTTCTCTAATGTAGTGAGCCTACTTGTAACAATATTTTTCTATTCTTCTTTCTTCTAGACAGTGAGTCCATTGGGCAGTGAGCCCTTGGTAGTGAGTCATTATTCTCTTTTGGGTAGTGATACCTTTAGGAAGTGAGCCTTTTGTAATCAATGTTTTAGTCATGTATATATGTGAGTTAATCCTCACCATGGTTTTTACCTAATTAGGGTTTTCTATGTAAATTTGGTGTTCTATTGTGTACGGTTGTTGTTGTGTTGATGTTTCACTTGTTTGCATTCATGCCAATGCTTAATAAAGGTTTTGAAGATTCATGAGGGTTTGAATGTTTGAATGTACAACTCATTCAATCCCCTCTCAATTGTATTGTCTTTCTAACATAAAATATTTATACTATTTTTTGTTTTTAAACAAACTTGTGAGTGGTTAGCTGAGCCAAACCCACCCCCACCCTCGTGAGGGTTTCTTGACTACATCCTATTGTAGTCCCCATTCATGGAGGTTGCAATAGGGTGTAGACCCTGCCACCCCTTCCTTAGAGAGGAGAGGAGCTGCAATAGGCTAGCCTTGGTCATGATCCATGTAAAAGGTTCATAGCAGGCTTCCTAGCCATACCCTTCTCCCTTTTTTAACTTTTAATTAAATTTTTTAATAATATGATGTTTAATATATATTTATTTTAAAATTATATTATATAATATTTAAAATATAATTTAATATATTATATATTTAAAATATACATCACATATATATAATTTATATATTTAATTTTCTCTTTTTTAAAAAAAACTTCTAGTTATATATTTATATATAATTTCCATAATTTTAAAAATACAATTTTCATTTGATATATTTTTGAAATGAAAATAAAATATTAAATATATATATAGAAAATTCTTTTTAACATATGATATTGGAAACATTTAAATATTTATGTTTTCAATAAAATATTCGATATATATATATATATATATATATATATACAAAATTTTGGATCTAATTTATTATTGGTAGGGAGACCCAAAAGGAATAATTTTAGATGTTTCCATTCATGAATTGAATATACCCATTTTTAAGTATGAACATAATACACCATTTTTTTTCTCAATATGAAGCCACAAGCGAATAATGTCTTTTCATCAATAAAATTAATACACAACCTTTGTTTAATCTTTACCAAATCAACATTTGTATTTAAAATACTCAAATAAATTTCTTCAAAAGATTTAATAATGCCTCTTCATTGTTTTTCACATTATTTATAATATTCTATAATGATTTTAAATATGAAAAAAATGATATGAATTCACATGTAGCTAGCAATACCGCTATAAGAACCCTTGTTTTATCACCCATCATATTTTACACTATGAACACACACCTCAACATTTTCATTTAAAGATTAAATACAAGAGCCAATCATTTTTATTACATATGAATATGATATTTATTTCATTTTATCAACAAAACCTCAAGTAGAACAAGAGGTGAATTCCACAAATTTTATCCAACACTCATAGAGAATGCCTACCAAAGAATAAGGGCTTGCTCTCCACCCAACCATATTGGCATCATGAATCCTTAGGGACTTTAGGAAAACTCTAGAGTAAGAACATTCCTACAGACCCAACATAATGAGGTCTTCACATACACCTTCAAAATATTTAAAATAACATACATAAAAATTGTCCATACCAACTACAATATTCACTCACACAACTCCCTATTTCTATTTTTTAACTTGCAAAACAAATCTTTGTCTTACAACATATAAGCAAAGAGTAAAATTAATGGGGAAAACTTATCAAGCTCTAAACCTATGCATCTTGGCCTATATTTCCATAAGAAAAGACTCATTCCTTCTCCCAACTCTCTCCTCCTCTCAATACTCAACAAGAATTCTACAAATGAAGAAGTGGGTAACAAAACATCCTCTATTCACAACCAAAATATAAAGAGGTTTCAAATTGAATAACTTGGATGGGGAGGTGAAACTTTTTATCTTCCCATCCACTTCTCCATATGGTCTTTTCCTTAGTAAAGAGGGGACACCAAAAGGACACCCCATTCCCTCCCAATTCTTCCCTCATAAATGAGGTATGGGCATGGGGTTGGTACCCTTAATCCATCTATCCCAATCAACCTCAAAAAATTTCACTCATTTAATGTAGAATTTTGGAATGGTAAATCAAGTCTTAGGGATTTTATTATGTATCTAATTGACCCCCATCTCAAGGGTATAGACCCCATGGGTCTATATTTAAAACAAGAAAATTAACCAAACCTTACCTTATAAAGACCCATTCAATCAAAATTTTAAACCTAAGGTACCCAAATCCTAACCCCTACTTACACATGACTCATAAGTAAATTCCCTCTCAAACACATTTAACTTAACCCACAATATTAAACACATAAATAAAATTACCCCAAATAATGTTAAACCCTCATTTCCTTCTAAGCCATTAACACTCATATAGACAACATTTAATTTGGTATTAATGTTCCTCCTTATCCTATTGGCACTCTTACTTTCCTACACAACACTTGACCCTAAGTAGAGTTAGACCACTATAATAAATCACATTAATTGTTAATCAAATCCTCATAACTTTAATTATGAGCCATTTACATAGCTAATTAGTCACCAAAATATAATATGGGACAAAAATTCATCTTATAATTTTAAGTCATCTAATAATTTATATGTGCATGTAGTGTAGGAAAAAGTATCCATTTTTCACACTTAATTTAAGAATAATTAATAATAAAATGAGCTTAATTATGCCTTAATTTAGTGTTGTAATATGTTTTTCATATTCACATTAAATTTAGCACCCATTTAATAAAATGGGCTTAGTTGTGTCTTATATTTGGTGTCGTAAGGTGTACCTTTACACTTTCACATTAATCTAGGGATTTATTAATTTATTGAAGTTAATTTTCCTTAGTTGGCCCCTTTAATTCAAATCCAAGCCCAATTAAATGCAATTTTCAAAGGATAAAACCAAACATTCTTAAATGCCATTTCACAACACTTAACTTTGGAAGATGTGTGTCCTAGGTGAGTGACCTAAGACCCATTTTCCATAGGGTGAATGGGTCCTCACTTAGATCAAGGACCCTATTTTTACATAATGTTTAGCATTGACCGATGTGTGTCCTAGGTAAGTGGCCTAGGACCCATTCACCCTATGGAAAATGGATCCTCACTTATACCTAGGACCCACCTTTAAAATATTTTTTGGTGGCATTTTAATGATTTCAAATCTACAATTTAATGTCGGCTTGTAATATTTGAATTTCAGGAATTAACCTTAAGATATGTATAAATACAAGGTTATTTCACTAAGTTTCATCATAAGACTTTTAAGAAATCAAGCAATTTTCACAAGAGCATTATAGAAGCAATTCAAGAGCATTTTCAAGGCATTTCAAGGGAAGATTTATAGAAGATTATTATAGCAAACAAGATTCCTTCCATAATGTCAAAGTAATATTGCATCATGCATTTTGTTTGAGCTAATGTGGTGATGTAGTGTTCAATTCCTATGTGAGCAATCAAAGACATTAATTATTTCACATCATGTTTCATGATCAATATCTACATTCATTAAGGCCACTTCATGCTAGTTTATAAATTTTTTATCCAAGGTTTCAAATAAGGTATCATTGCCTCATTTATTCATGTTTCATTGTTTTGTTCATTCATGTTTCATTATTTCAGTATAAGGTCTAATTACCAAAATGGGATTTGACCAAGGAAAACCCCCATTCACCTAACAAACAACATTTTTTTCCTCTAACTACCAAAATGTTTCATTGTTTCATTCATTCATGTTTCATTATTTTAGTATAAGGTTTAATTAACAAAATGGGGTTTAACCAAGGCAAACCCCCATTCATCTAATAAACATAACTATATTTGCGATGGCGAGTGCTTTGAGCAGGAAGGGGAGTGGGGAGAATTTTTGAAAATTTCTAATGGGTATGGCAATAGTGAGGCTAAGTTAGATGATGATGATGGGGTTCCTTTCTCATTCTTGGTGAGAGACATTTTGATTTTGGTGGTTTCCTTGATTCTAAGATTTTGTCCATGTTCCCTTGCTTTTCTTTGGTTCTTCTTGGGAGTTTCGTGGGGGTTGGGGTTGGGAGTTATGCTCTTCCCTTCCTCTATCAAGATTTGTTAAAGTCTTTAGTGGCCTTCTTCACTGTGGTTTTCATGAAGACCCTTGAGTTTTTCCTGGTAGTTGGTTTGGGGTTTGGCCTCCTTGCCCCTAGTGCGTTGTGCTTCACTTTATTCAGTTGTGGGTTGGCTTTAGTTTTTTGGATGCTAAGTGTCCTATTGACTATTATTTTTTTGCGGCTATCATGGGTTTTGCTAGAGCTTCTGATCTTCCTAGTTTCTAGTGCTCATTTTCCACCTTTGGTTCTTGAAGCCGACTTCCCCCTCTTCCTTGGTGGTCATGGTTTTCTCCTATCCAGTGCAGTTGGGGCCCATGCCCCTCTATGCTATTCTTGACCTTTGCTATCATCTTTGGGTTGCTGTGGAGTGTCTTTGCTTCTTTTTTCTTTGCATTGACTCTTCTCATTTTGGGTGTAAGGCTTTCAACACTCTGCAAGCTCCTTTGTATGTTGGGTCTCTTCATGTGTATCTCCTTCATGTGGATTCAACTCTTTGTTTTGCTAATGTTATCCACATTTCTTTCTTTGCGGACTACATTTCTTAGTGCATCCTCCATGGTTTTCTTGGGTGCATTTGGTGGCCTTTTGCTCTTGTGTACTTTTCTTGTAGGAATCATGGGTCTTCAATGTGGCCTTTCTTGGGTGGAACCAAGAATTCTCTTGTGGTTCATTCTTATCAGTTGGAATCTGGCCATAAGGTTGGACATTTTTGGGGGTTTCTACCTACTATAGTGGGTGTTTGCTAGGAGGAAATTCCTTTCACATCCTGCCATGCCTTACAACTTTATGTGTTCTTCCTGGCTATTGAGGATCTTAGAGTTTTTGTGGGAATTTATTTTTTTGCCTCTAAATTATGCATATGGGTGATGCTATTCATGGTTGGCTACACTGTTTGGTTTTAGGCCAACTTGTGGCTTGTGGTGTCCCCTATTGTCCATTGTGGTACCTGTTTTGGCATTTATGCTTTGCTGCTTCAGGGTTCTTCTCTTGTCTCTAGGTATTTGCTCTTGGAGTGGGGTATGTGTAGGATCATGATGGGCCAAAAAGTGGTGATATGATGGGTATGTGTAGGGTATGTGGTTGATGACATTTTTTTTACCCAAAATTGATGAAATAAAAAGGGTTTTTAAAGGAGATTCTCAACTTTCCACCAATATAAATTATGCTTAACTTTGAATTTAATAAATTATTATTATTCATTTTCTATTTGAATTATGACTAAAGTCCTGATTGATAGGCTAATTGAAAAACATATATATCTTTCAAATTGTATCACATTTTTTGAATCTGAAACATGCGTCACATTCTATGCTTCGCATACTATAGGATTAAAAAAAATGAATTTCATGAAGTTTTGACCAAGTTAAGGTGGTTAGACATATGAGTTTTTATATTTTTTAAAAGTTGTAATAAAAAATTCATAATTAATTATTTACTTGGAAAAAATTTACAAAAAAATATTCATCACATCAAGACATGAGTCCTCTACTTCTATCTAAAATATTATAAAAAATATTATCATTTTATTATGGTTAGGGTAGTCAGACAGACACTTCTTAGTTTTTCCTTGAAATTTAAGTACTACTACATTGAAATTTCAAATTTTCACCAATATTTAAAAATAAATAAATAAACCTCGTAGTTTAGAAACTACATTCAATTTGCTATAGATTCTATTCTTACATATTTTTGAAATAATATAGATAACTTGTTCAAATTTTTACGTCAAGTTGCCTAACTCTGATTTTTCTAAATTTTTCACCAGTTAAGGGCATGTTTTTTCCATGATGATCCTGCACATACCCAGTGTTTGGGGAGGGATTCCTTTTCCTTTGATAAGTTCAATATGGGTTTGAGCATTACCTATTCTCTAGATCTATGTGCTTTATTTTTGCATGAGTAGCTTCCTAGTTGTTGATGCTTAATGAGTTTGATGGCCATCTCTTTTGTTGCTAATGGGGTATAATATCCTTCTCTAGTTTTTGGCCCGAGGTGTTATCTACCACTCTCATTATGGTGATAGGGTGGTCTGATGGTGTTGAGTTCTAACTGTCTCTCACCAAGTCTATTTTAGTAGATTGTTGGTCTATTGATGTTTCTACTCTTTTGATCGATGGAGGTTTCTTTTTTTGCATGCTCAATGGTCTTTTGCAAATACAGGGGTCTTGGCCTGCTTATTGGACTATTCGGGATTCTTTAGCGTTAGTGTCAAAGTTCCTCTCCTACCTTGTTTGTCACAACTAGTGTGGGTTTGTGATATTTATGGTTATTTTCTAGGCCTTGGTGGCTTTTGGTGTTTTTAAGTTTTTGGAGGTTATCTTTGTTACCTTGTTTGAGTTTTTTTTGCAAAACTATGTTGCTAATATTCATCTTTAGATGGGTGCTCTCCTACCCCTTTGTTGGTTCTTGGCACTGGATGGCCTGGTGTTTGGTTTCTCCTATTGGGGATGGCATTGTTTTTCCCTTCTGGGATGGAGTTTGTACCCTTTGATGGGCTTTGGTGGGTTTGGTTTCTTCAATATTTGTTGCTTTGGGTGTTTTCCTTAGCTCAGCGTTCTTTACTCTCCTATTAAGGTGGAGAGTTGCTGGAAGAATTTAGTGGGTTGGTATCCCCTAGCTTTCTATTGGGTGGCTTTTTCTGAGTTTGTTTCTTTGTTGCTGAAACTTTTCTTTCTCTACAACTGGTCCTTGTTTCTTGGTTTCATTCTCTAGAAAAAAGCATGACTTGTTACCATTTCTTTGCTCTAGTCAAAATAATTGTTTGAGGGTCATTCTTTCTCATCTCACTTCTTGTGAGTCTTGTTTTCTAGTGTCTCACTTTTTGTGAGACCTGCCTCTATGGATGTTATGTAATGGGTACTGGCCCTTCTAGTTTTAATATTATAATAAAAAAAAATTTCTCCTCTATTAGTGTGTTTCAAATTTGTAGGTTGAAGAAAAGTTGAAGATCTCAAAAGTTGTAAAATTGCAAAGTTGTCTAAGTTGCAGAAAAGTTGTCAAATCATGAAAACTCTACAAATTTTATTTCTAGCTATTCGACAGCGAACACTTGGAATCTAGGAGTGCAGACCTGGTAGAATAGAACCCAAAAAGCATTTTTTAGAAACCCTAGCTATGACCCATTCACCATAGGGTGAATTAGTCCTCAACGAGCTTCATAAAGTGAATTTTGGTGGAAGTTACACAACATTTTCTCCTTTCTTGATCTGCATTTTGATTACTATTTTAGTTAGATTCAATTATTGTTCTTCATTTGCATGTTATACCTTGCATTTTGAATGAAATTAGGAAAATAGGTCTTGTGGTGAACCCCCTTTTCAAAACACTTCTCCCACCACACAACCATATTTTTCTATGTTTCATTTTGGTGAACTTAAGTTTGATCATTGCATTTTATGAATTTGGAGTCCTCTTTCATCCTAGATATAGATCTTGCATTCATTTTCATCCCTTTACATTGAATTGACTCTCGTTTAGGGTGTCTAGTTTTCATTTCACTTTACATTTCATTTAAGAGTTTTAGGATTGCATATTTTGCATTATTTAAATCTAAAAAATTCAAAAAGAAAGCAACCATATTGCATAGCATTACATCATATCAACTTACATTTGAAAATTGAAACAAAATTGCATATCAAATTAGGTGTTCTAGCTTGTCATTTTATCACATTTTGCAAGTGCATTTAACATTGAATTTACAGAAATTTTAAATTGAAACTTGTTGTAACAAACTAGAATCTAGAAACCTCTAAAACTCACCTAGAAATTTGTAAATATTTGTTTCAAAACCCTCACCTATGAGTCCTTTATCAGGGTCACATTCTAATTTTTTGTGCACTAAAACATTCATTTCTAGATTTTTGTTTGTTGTTTTCATATTTTTGTTCCTGTTTCTAGAATTTATGTTTCATCAATTTCATCATATAGATAGATCAATTTTAGATTTTTGCATAGTGTAATAAGAAAATTACCTTGTTTAGAATCTGAAAATTGCATTTACATATTGCATTCTAGGTCATTGCATTGTCCTTTACCCTCTTTATATTTTGAGTGTGTACACTAAGTTTGTCAAATCTTGCATGATCTTTACAACTTGGTGTCCTATTAGAAATACTGTTGTGAGACATAGTTTGAGACTCATGTCATCTTATGATACACCATTCATCGTGGAACTTGGGGTTTCTAACTCGCTTTCTAATAGTGTAGGAAAAAGTATCCCTTTTTCACACTTAATATGAGAATAATTAATAATAAAATGAGATTAATTATGCCTTAATTTAGTGTTGTAATATTTTTTTCATATTCACATTAAATTTAGGTCCCTTTTAATAAAATGGACTTAATTGTACACTATTTTTGGTGTTGTAAGATGTACCTTTACACTTTCACATTAATCTAGGGTTTTATTAATTGATTGAGGTTAATTTTCCTTAATTGGCCCCCTTAATTCAAATCCAAACCTAATTAATTGCAATTTCTAAGGGATAAAACCTAACATTCATAAATGCCATTTCATAAGACTTAACTTTGGAAGATGTGTATACTAGGTAAGTGACCTACCTAGGACCCATTGACCATAGGGAAAATGGGCCCTCACTTAGATCTAGGACCCTATTTACATGATGTTTAACATTGAATGATGTGTGTCCTGGGTAAGTGGCCTATGACCCATTCACCCTATGGTGAATGGGTCCTCACTTAGACCTAGGAACCCCCTTTAAAATATTTTTTTGGTGGTATTTTAATGATTTAAAATCTACAATTTAATTTTTTCTTGTGATATTTGAGTCTCGGGAATTAATATTAAGATATGTATAAATACAAGGTTATTTCACTAATTTTCATCCTAATACTTTCAAGCAATCAAGCAATTTTCACAAGAGCATTATAGAAGCAATTCAAAAGCATTTTCAAGGAATTTCAAGGGTAGATTTATAGAACATTATTGTAGCAATCATGATTCTTTCCATCATTTCAAAGTCATATTGCATCATGCATGTTGTTTTCAAGCTAATGTGGTGATCAAGATTTATGCAAGCATTCAAAGAAATTGTTTCACATCAAGTTACATGATCAAGATCTACATTCATTGAGGCCACTTCATGCTAGTTTGTAAATTTGTTATCCAAGGTTTCAAATAAGGTACATCATTGTATAATTTCTTCATTTTTCATTGTTTCATTCCTTCATGTTTCATTATTTCATTATAAGGTTTAATTACCAAAATGGGATTTGACCAAGGAAAACCCCCATTCACCTAACAAACAACATTTTTCTCCTCTCTTGGTTTGTTGCAAATTTGTAGGTTGAAGAAAAGTTGAAGATCTCAAAAGTTGTGAAATTGCAAAGTTGTCTGACAGATTTTATTTCCTCTACATATTTTATTTCTAAATGTTTGACAATGAACACCTAGAATCTAGGAGTGTAGACCTGATAGAACAAAACCCATAAATAATTTTTTAGAAACCCTAGCTAAGACCCATTCACCATAGGGTGAATGAGTCCTCAATGAGCTTCAAAAGGTAAATTTTGGTGAAAGGTACACAACATTTTCCCCTTGCCATGTCTACCTTTTGATTACTATTTCAATTAGACTCAATTGTTGTTCTTCATTTACAAATTATAGTTTTCATTTTGAATGAAAGTAGGAAAATAGTTCTTGTGGTGAACCCCCCTTTCAAAACATTTCTCCAACCACACCACATATATTTTTCTATGTTTCAATGCATACATCTTCATTAAATAGAATAATGATAATAAATTGTAATGAAATATAGGGGTTATCGACCTCCTATTAGAGGATGTATATAAAGCTTTTTCAATTTATGTTCTAATTTAAATACATTATCCTCATGGTGTTCCAAAGAGAAATACTTAACTTCCAACATGTTTACCAACAACATCAAGAATATTGCCAACATGTGATCCCACAAAGTTGGTTTACAATTTCTGGGAGATCCTAATTTTTGTTGAAATCACATATTTTAGAAAATATAATGATTTAAGCCTTGAAAATTTCCATTTAAAGGATTCCAATTGAAGAGATTTGATCGAACCACCTTAGATCAAACCCCCTTAGATAGAACCTCGCTAGTTTTAAACCATACCTATAACGGAGTCTCATTTACACCTATCAAAATGCTGATAAAAAACCACTTTTGATTTACCTTTTAGGGGTTCAAATGAATTCATTTAAAATTTTATTTTTTATAAGTATGCAGTCCTTATTATAAGCTTCCTAAAAAGTATAATTTTAAATAAATTTAATTTAATTATTATATTTATTTTTTATTTCTTTTGAATGTAGGTTTTTCACCGAAAATCAAGCTCTCTTTCCTACACATGTGGAAAAATAGTAGATTATAAAAAAAAAAATTGAAAAATATGAGTGCACCAAATATTGAAGTCCTTGATCCAACAAAAAAATAAATTGAATTTTGATACATACAAAAAAAGTTATGCATTATATGGTCTGCCTATGACTGAATTGTAATTGGTTTGACTTTGAAACTTGATTAAGGAAAAAATATTCAATAGAACACTATGAAACCAACTGGAAGCACTAGATATCATAGTTACAAATATAAATTCGAAAAAAAATAGAATTTTATCCTTCATGGAAAAAAAGTTATGTGTTATACAGTGAGTGTCACTCCTTAAAAATGTTGTTTATTGAAAAAAACTAGTTTTCGAAGGAGATGGAAAAACAAGTGAAATATAGTTCCAAAATTTTTGAAAAAAATATATTTAGAATCTACATACAAAATATCACAAATCACTAGTTTGCATCATGTTCAAATTCCTCACAGTTTAGTTGCTATAGGTGCCCGAAAGTGAAGATTTAGTTAGAAAAAAATATTTCAGTGTCCAGTTTGGCCAAAAATTGTAAACTAGTATTGTGGGATCACCCCAACATGACACACACACAATCACTTTATTTATGAACTTCAATATATCTAACTAAATATTCTAAACTTTAACTGTAAAACAAACCATTCATAATTTTAATTCATATTCCATAATCTATGAGTTCAACCTTCATGGTAATGACAATAAAAAATAAAAAAATGAAATACAAGATTGTTGCCACACAATCACCTTATTTATCACCCATAATATATCCAACCATTTATTTAGGAAAAGTATATAACAAATTAGGATTATATTAATCACATGTGAGGCAAGGCCTTACAAAAATTCACAATGTAATATCCTTAGAACATTGCCTAACAATACAAAACCTCAAGAAAATAGTGAACCCTTGGGATTTGTGGAGTTATATAAAAGACATTTCTATATTTATAAAAAAGAAAGAACAATAAGTTTTTATCACTTCTATAGATATTTGATTGGAAAAAAAAGGGACAAGGCACAAGTGCTAGATGCATTACAACATCAAATCTCTTCTCTACTGCATCATATTTTTATATTTTTTAAATAAATTTTAGTATTTTTCTTGATAATACAATCAAATTTACATTTTAGTCATGATGACTTACTTTAAGTAAAAACTAATTTATTTTTATTAAACTATACATTAAATTATTTTTAAATCTATAACTAAATATTTACAAATGTCATTTTTTAGGCTTTTTAGAAGATATTATTTACATGAGTAGTAGATGTGAGAGTATTAATTTTTGTAAATAATTTTATTATTTCTATAAATTATCCCCAAAGTGATACTACATATATATTTAGTGGATGCTTCCAACAATAATAATATAGCCGAATCTAATTTAGCTAGAATAAATCTAGCTAGAACATATGTTTGACCAATATTCACTTTAAGTTTATAATACTTAAATTCATTTGTGCTAATAAGGATAAATTTAGATCTGGAAATGACATTATACAATACTATAAAATTGTCAATAATTATCAAATCCTAATTTCAACCCTATTATACTCTACCATGAATCCATTTAGAAATCTCAAGGGTAGTCAATACTACCCAACCATGTATGATTTAGGGGCCTATCCCTTTAAACTAAAATACGAATTCATATGAAATACATTATCAATCTCACTTATAAAACATATGAAAGGGTTATTTCAACCAATAATTTAAAACATCATTCTAAAATGATTAGGGAGGAGGAGGGTAGAAAGAAACACCATGAATTCTTCATGATTACATCCAAAAACAAATCTTGGAATAGAGTAGATTAAATAGGTCCAAAAAACAAGTTTCAAAACCACTTTCCTAATACAACAAACCTTTTCTGATCATTGCATAACCAAGCTCAATTATTTACTAATATACTATATGTGTTTCAAATGCAACACCCAATAAACATTATATCAAATATTCTTATATAATACATTATTTTAGGTATTATGTATTTTACATTTAACCCTTGCGTTTATTATTTTATGCTAGTGATATATTTTGAAATATTGCATCCCAATTACAATCCATCCATTCCTAGTTTCTTACAAGTACCCATATTCCCTACACAATTGAAGAATGAGATGCTTATCAATATTAACACAAAAAACTAAAAAAAGCCATTTGCAAAATCCACAACCCTAATTAAATTACCATTGCATAGAAAAAATAACAACAAATATTTAAATTTCAAAATAACTTTTTCATTTTCTTCAAAAACCAAAAATATCTAAGCCAAACGTTAAAGAACCTTCAATTTCATAAAAATTGAAATACACACAAATTTAAATTTCTAAAAGTGCCCTTTTAATTTTATTTTTTAACAAAACAAAAGTGCGACCATAATAAGTTTTAGAAAAAATTACAAAAGTTTAGGTATGAAATTGATTTTCTAAAAAATTAAAAATTAAACAACAAAAATGAAAATTACCCTAATCAAGTAAAATAGATTCAAGTTAAATGTTTATACAATTGAGCAACCTTTCAAACAAGAGATCAATAACTGATTCTTGCACAAATAATTTATTCATTTATTTAAATTTCTTAGTTATATGTAAACTTAAATAACAAATAACAATATCTCAAAAGTAATGGTGACAATAGAGTGCAATTGTTAACCCATAATCAAGCCAAGAAAAACCACGTAAATAAAAAATCATAGCTCCAATAAATCTTTCAATCAAACTTCTCAAATCAAATGCAAACCCTAGCTCCTTTTCTTCCTTTCTTCATTTTCTCCTAAATTAGAATTTGCACACTTGCACAACTAAAAGATAGATTAAAAATTTAAATTCAATTTTATTAGGAAATAAAGACTAACTAAAATATTAATTTTCTTTCCACATATAAAAAAATATATTTTTTTGCTAATAATTAAATTTTAAAATAAATATTTCATACAATTTATAATATCTTAATTAAGTCATTTTGAACATTTTTTGATGATTTACAATTATGCCTAAAACATATATAAATGAACCTCAATTTATTTTTGCAATAGATACATAAAAAGTAAAATTTTATAACATGTTTATATTTCATATTAAACCAAAAGTACCTTATTTTTTTAATGCATTTTGATATTTTACTAAACCATTTAGTTTGGAAACCGTTATAGCAATCAATATACATAAAGGCAAAATTAAAACATGCAGCGAAGCAATATGGATCATCAAACTAGTGTGATAGGTATTTAGAATCGTAAGAGATCTAGGAATAGGTTTTATGGGCTTCAGACATGCATGTCACTACATGAGAAAAGTATGATGGGTAAATACAAACAAATAAACCATCATCAATTAATCACAATTGATAATTTACCTATGTCTACACGATGAAATCAAACATTATGTATACTTCACAAGTATGTAACAATAGTTGAAACCAATTAAAATCAACCATTGAACATATATAATTAATATTTTAAGGATTCCATATATTTATGAGATAATGTAATAAAAAGATAAAGCAAACCCACATAATTAACCCACTAATATATAATTTAAATGAAAATAATAAATTATAATAAATTAATATTAAATATAGTAATACATATATGAACTATGTGTGTTTCATATATCTAAATTATACTTATTTTGTATGTTGGCATTTTCAAATGATAATCAATAAATACAAAATAATGTACAATATTATAAATTTTCAATAGACTACTATCTATTAAAATTGGAGAGCATAAATTGATTTCTCTATTCCTCAAATAGATAGATCCAAATATCCATAAATAAGTATTATGCTTGGAGAGATGTCTCTCTTGCATAAGCGATGACTTTACATAACAAATATTTTGGATTTGGTGTGATTAAATACTATTTATATTTTTAACACTCCCCCATAAGCATTATTTTATCACAGAACTTAAATAGATTATGGGGGCCACCTACAACAAATAGGTTTATTAGCTACCCATGTACAATTGATGAATATTTAACACCATTGACTTCTTTTCAAAGTATGAAAACATTCTTCATAGTTATTTTAATAAAGGAATTGAATCATTCCCAATGATCTTTGTGATAAAAAACCTTAGCAAATTTAGCAACAATCTCTATGATCAATTTCAAAAATGATATTTGTGATAAAAAAACTTCATATATTAAGTAACAATCTTTGCAATCAATTTCAACTATGATTTTGGTAAAAAAATCCTTCATGGATTTAGCAACAACCTGTGCGATCAACAATGATCTCTTTGATCAATACTACAACTTTTTAGGTTCAAAAATGATCTTTGCAATTAACATTATAACCATTAAAAAATGATCTGTGTGATCAATAATACAAATTTTAAGCTCAATACTAATCTTTTCAATCAAGAATATAACATTTTAGGTTCAACAATGACCTTTTGGACCAACATTACTTATTCTACATATTTGATTCGTTGAGTTCTCTATCTTCAAATCTTGCACCAGTACGTGGATATAATTCATGTAGAATTTATAGGAGTAAAAAATTCATAGATTAAATTACATGGATTCTAGGATGATATTTAACCTTGCATGATTGTAATTTTACTTTCCATGAGAATATTTATGCTCGTACAACATTTTGAACATACTTGTGACCTTTTTCAATTAGATACATCAATCCATCTACAAGCCATCTATATAATATCTTGTAGAGGTTGTTCCTTCCATTTTTTGTTCCAACATAATTTCTCATAATGATTCTGTAATCCATAAATACTACAAGGACGAATATCCCAAAACGATTATTTTTTTATATGTCTATGAAAATGAGAATATTGTATCCATTAGATTTCTTGAGACAATCAGTTTGAACTTATAACACTTGTAACATCATTTTTATTTCCACTAGCATATCCAAGGCCTTCATTTTTTGGCCTCACTATTGGCTCCATAGGCTCTAAAATTCATTTTCCATATTTTCCCAAACCTTTTCATTTGTATCCCATTCATTTCACTATATTAAACCTAACATTCTTTAGAGAATGTTCTTTGTTACTATCCTCACAACTAACAAGAGTTGGAGATTCAAAAATATTATTATCTTACTTACACCTTTTATAAAAAGAGGCTTTAACTATATCACATTTATCAAGAAATTCATCTAACGAATAAAAAATCACTTGTATCACATGAAAAATTACATAGTGTAGGCTTACACTTTAGACACTGATTTTCCTTTATGTAAGCTTCAAGCAATTGATTGAAAAAAAAACAATTTCAATATATGTTCCTTCTATGAGCTATTTTTCTCTTCTAATTTTTCATTTTTCTCTCCAACTTTCTTTAGTTCTTTCTCCAAAATATATTTTACACACATTAAATTTCCATTCTCCTTTACTTGTTTCCTTGTCTTTCCAATTGAAAAAAATTTCCTTCAACTTACCCTCTTTATAAACTGGGCTATGATTTGATCAACTATTGTGATTCACCATTCACTTTGTATCTCTTCATACTTAGATTTTATTGAATAGTGTAGACATCAACCTACTTGGTGACTTTCTTAATTACATCAAGACTCTGAGTTTTTACCATGTTCCTTTTCATACACTAAAATATTTCTTATCCTCAGATCTCTTCCATTGATGCAAGAGCATCTAGGGTGTAAGAGCAATCTTGCATCCCAAAAAAATGTTTATTTTAGTTTTACTTAGGTTTAGTGAATAATTTTTAAGGCCTAAAAAAGACACCTAATGACTTACTATTTTTAGTAATATTGGAAAAGCTAAAAATATCAGGTTTCTATTTTTAGTAAGTTAGCATTTGTGCATGTATATGTGCAGGAAATATTATAGAGAGCTCCAAAATGGTGAACTGAAGACATAGGTGAAGAAATCACTTCAATACCATTTTTTATTTGTGAGATATTAATTTTTGTCTTAAATATCCTTTTCAAAGTAAATTTTGAGGTGCCTAGAGGTTTTGGATGGGCCTGAAAAGTGGCCAAAAAATATATATATTAAAAATATACCATTGCAACCCTTGCACTCAATGAGATCTTTCTAACAACACAGATGGTTTGTTAATTTGATGCACAAGTCAAAAGTTTTGGCTACTGAAAAATTGGACTAAAATTTATGAAATTTCTAAATTTGGAAAAAAAGGATAGTGAAATCTATTGGGTACCAAAAATAGAAGGGTTAGTTCATTGCAAAGTGAAAATGACTTATAAAGTGGTTACAAAGGAAGAGAAATTAATTCTAGATGAGAAGATAGATGAAATTCTTGCCTTTCATCAAAGAACAAATGTTGGGGTTTCAATGGCCATTATTTCCATTCCCAAACTTGCATGTCTGATTTTCTACATTTATTTGAAGCCCAAATTTTTGTAATAGTGGTCTTGTGACCAGATAGTTGTAATGCATATGATTGCATGTATGTAGATGGTTTCTAAGAATATAATAAAGTTGCATATTTGTAGTTCTTGAATATTATTTTCTATGTTAGGTGTGTTCAAGGGAGAGTCTCCCTTTATCATCTATTAATCTCTATTTTAATTTGTGAATCCTTTATCTTGAGTCTAGTTATCCTCTTTGTTTTAGTTGCTAGTGATTTTTACTTGGTGGTTATGACCTCTTCTTTTGATAAAAACTCCCTCTTGACTATGGATTGACTACAATACATGTATGGCATTCCTCTTCAAACAAATTTTCCTCTCAAATTTTTTGATTTTCTTTTACCTACAATAGATATCTCTTATTGATCCCTTCTATCTTCACAATAACTTTTTCAATAGTTGTAATGTCGTCTTCGACCTCAACTATAATAAATATTGTTGATTTATGTATTCTATACTCTTTGCATTGGTTGGGCTTGCCTTTCAAACCCTCAATCTCCTTTTTAGTGACCAATCAAATGTTCCAACCTTTACTTTGGTACTAATATTCTTTGACAGTTATGATTTTTCCTTGAATAGACTATAATTTCCATGTTATTATCTCCTTCAAATATAAATTCTAAGAATACTGATTTTTTATCTTCTTCCTATTCCCATGACCTCCTTCATGGGTGGCATTGCTTTACAAAATGGTGTTGTTATCTCTTTCAATTGACAACAATGGCTATTGACTTAGTCTTTCTTTTAAAATTAAAATTCCTCCTTTTAAAATTGTGAATAGCTTGTTCAAGTGGTGGCTCCAATAGAAGTAAATCAATGGCTTCCTGAAAGCTATGATTAATAAATATATGACTTAAATCTTTCCTTTTATGTAAGATTACTTCATAAATAATGTGGCATCCTCAAATTTAATTGTTTGGTGTGTCATGATTTCCAAAACTTAATCAAAATCACTCTCCTTTGACAACTCTTTTGCATAGAGTGACATCAAGATCTAATTCATGTAAATGTTCCAACCAATGCTTCTAATTTACATGCTGCAATGTCCTTAAAACTACTTCAATCTCCTTTATTCTTCTATCTTTACTTAGTTCCATTATCCTCTTTCATGAACACCAAGCTTTGTATAACATTGTGTCAAGTTTAAATGGGTTGCTATGAAGGATGTTGGTTAGTAATGATATTTTAAGCTTGAGTTATTACACCAAATGTGTGATTGTTTCGATATGTGAAGTAGAAAAAGATTAGGTCTGTAGATTGTATAGGTTTTAATGCAAGTAGATGAATGAAGAAAGTGAGTCAAAATTAATTTAAAATAAAAAATGTTCACCGAAAGAATTTGAAGTCCCAAGGATGTCGCATTGAGATCTCTAAGGCATGTAAATTTGCACTCCAAGTTTTCTAGAATGAATATGCAACATTGTCATTGTGATCAATGTTTTGAATGAAGGATAAATGAATACAAGTAAATCAGGAAGGTCTCACAGGATACTTGCTTTGATATCAAGTGTTAATGTTGAAGAGCATAAATTGATTTCTCTATTCCTCAAATAGATGGATCTAAATATCCTTAAATAAGTATCATTCTTAGAAAGATGTTTCTCTTGCATAAGACATGACTTTACATAACAAATATTTTGAATTGGGTGTGATTATATACTATTTATATTTTTAACATTAACAAACAAAAAGAGAAAACATATTTGAAAAGATTGTTTTTTTTTCTTTAAATTAACGACAATTTAACATGTTCAATTCATAACATGACTCCCTGCATTCCTTAAAATGAAAAAATCTTTTTGTTTATATATTTTTAGTCACAATATTTGGGACAACAGCACACAAAAAGTAATTTTGGCAACTACAAGGAAACAGCCAAATACTAATCATGCTTAAAGTAGAAACCCTGATTTTATAATAATTTTCTTGTGCAGATATATTTTCTTTGAACTTTATGGAGATAAATTTGGGTGTAAAACACAAGCCCACCCATATGAAAAAATTGTCAACTGGTCTGTAATATACTATTTTTAGAAAAGAAGCAAAATGTAGTTGAGATGAATTTCCAGGTAACAAATAGAAATACAGATTTCATTTCAACTCTTGAGGGCCCCTTTAGATCTTTTGTTAAAAAAGCACCACGAACGAAAATCTTGTAAAGCCAATCCAGAGCTGCTTTTCACCGTGCCAATTGCAAGCTGACGCGGCCGCAACTATAAGTGTTCAACCCACCGATCTCCAACCGGCAGGACATGTGATAGTGTTCACCAAGAGTGAATGGATTGACGGGACCTATGCTGTTATGCACTACTGTGATGGTCTTTTCACAGAGGAGAAATGCGTTTTCCTTTTGTCCTTATCAATAAAGGGAATACCTCGGTGATTAAAAGTTCGTAAGTTTGGAATTTTTAGGTAAAAAGGTAGTAGTAGACTGGCTGTGGATTATGTTTTTTTAGTCCACCATTTCACTGTGCATATACTCCAAAAGGAAAACCTAGTAATTTACTTGTATGGCGTTCTGATGGACCATATGTATTAACACCATTGATTTGCTTTTGTTGCCCAGATACTCCACCTTGCTTGTTCTCCCACACTGCAATCTGTAGGTCTCCGCATTGTTATTCTGCCTCTTTGTTTCTGTCAGTTTGGGGGCCAGGAATGTCGGTATTTAAATAGCGTAAGAGGGCCCAAGATCATTGCAGGCCTCGGAGATTCCTTGGACGATTGTCTGTAATGACAGTGATAATGCACATCCTTAGGCATATTTTGGAGGCGGCATAAGAGCAATCACATCAACAATTAGATTACAGGAAATAAAATCTGATAGAATGGATATCAGCGAGCGAGAAAATTAAAGATTTCACCGCAAAGCAAGAAAAGCGTCAGAGACAAAGCTACAACCAGAACTGTGGGTCCTTTCCAAAAGTTTTGTTTTTCTCCCATTTTATAATTTTATTTTGTTTTATTGGATGAAGAAATTTACAGAAATAGTTCAATCAAGCAGCACCGTTGCATATCAGGTAAAGATTTCAAACGAGACTACAAAATAGTATCGGTGGTAGCAATAGATCAAGAAAAATTGCTTAGAGTTTACAACATATAAGAGCAGCTCTGTCGATCACAGTAGTAAGCGGATACTATATACAGCATATGTAATCAGCTGACAGGAGGAAAAAAAAACCTGGTCACTAACTAGTCACAAAGGAGAATTAACTTAAGAATCACTATTGGAAGAACAATGAGAAATATTAACCATATGAGTAGGAGTGAAGCTGGTAGGCCAATCGCTATTATCAAAAGTATCATTACTCATGATTTCCAAGATAAGGAGATGACTCTGCGCCTTGGAATTAACACTTTGCACACCTTTTTCGACTGCACCTTGTAATTAACACTTTCATACCTTTTTCAAAGGGTCACAAACAATAGCTCTAAAGCAGCTAGGCAGATCTAATGGTCTCATGTCACCAAAAGTATACTTGACCAAAGGGGCATGTAGAGAATGAGCAGCGATAGTAAAAATGGTCCAAGCCTCACAATCATAAATCACATACTCAATGTCCCCAACCATGACTAAGAGAAGCCATCTTCATAATAGCATTTGTCCTAATTTTTATAGGGAGCATATGACAATGGTTGAGGGCAATTGAGCAAGTGTGTCATTCATCAACAATCATGCAAGCGGTAAAAGAATCCTATATCATATAGGGGAGAGGGCCCGATAATGGAACAGGGTCCAATAGTGGGTACAAAAGTAGTCCTCAATGGGCCCCATAAAGTAGTGCCTTAATATTGAATTGTAAAACAATTTTTATCCATAAAGTAAAAAAAGTCTATCCAATCATTGTATAGGTAAAAACTATTTTATAAGTGGTTTATATTTGTCCCAAAAAAAAAAAATTATCCATAGCCTTACATGTGAGAGAATATTCAAAACCCATTTGACACCACCAACGTACAATCCAAGATGCTCTTGTATGGCTTGTAGCATGAAAACATGCAACCAAAATATAGAAATAGTATAACCCACACTCCCCTTACATATCACCCACTGCATTACATCACCATCAATATTTTCAATGAACTGATTCCATGTGAACATCTAAAAACGAAGACTGTCCCATCTCCAAATCCAATCAAACCTACTCCCCTATCCCACTTTCCGAACAACTCAATACTCATGGAAAATTGGTCATTCAAATGTGTTCCATAAGTCAAATTCCACCGCACAAATGCAGGTGCCTTCTCCTCATTTTCCACCTACAACCCTCAAAATTTTTTGTAAAGCCACCAAAATCACCTAGGAAGCAAATAAAGATTCCGCGCTATAAATACATACAAACTCTTCAATTGAAGACACCAAAATAAGTTTTCAAATTTGAAAAAGGAGGACAAAAATTAAAGACTCCATACCAAACCAACATTTAACATATAAAGACATTTACAATTTCAAAAAACCATTACTCAATCTTTGCCAATTTCTATTTACCGCGTCCCACTTTGATATTCATTTCTATATTTTCCTAGAGGTAGTGGCAGAAAAAGTAGCAACATCACACTATAAAGTTGCAATTATTATAGTGCTATTAATTCTTTATGCCTACGAATGCCAATCTATTGTATGTTATGCATATGTTTTTCACAAAAGTGTAACTCAATATCTAGGGTTTCAACATGATACTTTTTACATGGGGTTTTTCATTTATAATATTCTTTATGCCTCAAAATTCTAATCTATTGTATGTGATGTAAATTTTTGTCACAATAACCTATAACTCAATAGCTGGGGTTTCAACTTATACTCTTTATGAAGGCCAATGAATATCTATTATATACAATGTGACTATTTTACCTAATCTGCTCTAAGTGCATAACATCAAGTGCTTTCAGTTCAATTCATGGGTTTTAATTTATATTCTATATGCTTCAGAATGTCAATCTATTGTATGCAATGTATAGATATGCCTCGAGAATTTATCCCTCGCTTTAATCATATGCTCTGACCATGAGAAAACCCACGCAATGAAGTCCTTAAAATTAGCTGACAAGGTGTCATTGGTGCCCTGTTCCATTTTCTTGTGAAATTCCTACTTTACTACCTCTACATCCAATTCTAGGGTGGGCACCTCATAGCCAGTCATTAGTTTCAAAAGGTCATCTGCATCAGCCAAGTGAGTAACAATGTTGGCTTGGATGTCCTCCAGCTCTATCAATGACCTTTCCAAAATTACTTTCTTGAACTTGAGGGTATACAATCATTCATCAAGCAGGCCATGATCCCCCTTTCGCAAGGCTCATTCTTTCTCTTGAACCCCCAAAGATAGCTTCAGGATGCTTTGCAACTTGGGGTATGTAATCCTAAAGAGCTTAGGGAAGTCTTTACATGTATCTATCTGTGGCTCAATTTCCTTCCTTAGAGCCAAAAAGTGGTTATGAGCCTTGATTGCATAAGCAATCCCCTTGTTGCCTGCATTGACAACTCTCTTGAACCAGTTTGAAGTGGACTTAGTCCAATTCTTCATTCTTTCTATTTTATTCACTTCCTCATTTGAAAGCAAGGTAGCTACAAGTGATTCTATCAAAGCTTCTTCCTCATATGAGGTCCACTTTTGTATGTAGGAAATTAGTTCTACCACTTGTACCTTGAGCTCTTCCTTCATGGACTAGTCCTTGTTCATTTGCTACAAGATAGTAGAGAAAGACCCCTAGAATTCATTAATTTTCTAATCATGAGATGTCAAGCCCAAATTGATGGTGGATATTTGGTAGTCCTGGCCCTGAATATTTCATGTATCCTTATTCGTAGCGGGAGTAGCTACTTACAAAATCCTTGACCCCGTAGCATCAATGAGGATATGGGACCTGATTTTGAGCTTCTTCTCCTTGCAGGTCCTCACCTGTGTCCTGGCTAGTGTGGCTTCTAGTCAAGCCTTGGGGTTAGAAACTATTGGAGCCTTCTTCTTTAACTACTGCTCAAGCCATGAGGGGACTTCTAATTGCTAATCTGTAGATTTGTCCTTATCACCTTCTTCTTGTCCCTTTGATGAATCGTTCTCTTCAGGGTTGGGAGCTTCTTCATCGTGTCCCTCTTCTTCATCATGTTCCTTTTCTTGCAATGAGGCTTCTCCCCTATCTAGCTTAGTGGATTCTGAATTTTCACCAGCGATATTCTCTTCTCCTAGTATTGTCCCTTTAGTTGCTTTGGGCTCAACTTCAACACTCCTCTCAAGCTCAGTGCTCTTTTCTCATGCATCCTCATCTTCTTGATCCTTTTCTCCCTCCCTTTTTGGAGTCATTTGTTATTTTATCATGCCCTCATCTTGGTCAACTTGTGAGAGTTCAACAATTATTTTGACATCAACATCTAGGGTTGATTTCTCTTCCTCAGAGCGATGCTCCTTGGGGTTTGCCTCTTCGCTATGGTGCTCTTGGAGTTGTTCCCCCTCAGACTCTCGATCAAATGTTTTAACTTCATTATACTTGTCAAGCTTTCCTACATCTTCCTCAAGTGTTTGTTTTCCCTCCTCATCGAACACTACTTGGTCTATACTTACCTTTAGCCCTCCCTTTGGATGCTCAAAGTAATCATCGCGATCAGAATCTTTTGGCTCCTTAGCAATGTCCTTTGCAGCTTGGACCTTGGGTTACTCTTCATTGAGCCTTTCCATTTCTTTAGAAATTAGCATTGTCACCTGCATCTTTGGTGGCTCAATAGGTGGTGGAGAGAGAGGAAAAGTGGCAACAAGCTGGGCCATTAGTGCTTGGACCTTAGGGTTGAGGATTACTCCAAAGAGCTCAATGGGAACATTTTGCATATAGGCTACAAAGGCATGAGGCAGGGTGAGAGGTACCATAGTAGTTGTTGGAAAGGAAGGCGGTAGAGTGGAAAGGGTAGGTAGTGGAGGTGGGAGTGAAGAGGATGATAATGGGGAAGTGGTAAAAGAGGAAGAGCCTAATAAAACCACTGGATTGTACTCCCATACTCCCTTACCTTCAAAAAGGGAATGTACTCTTGCCCTGCTGCCCCATGTGCTAAGAATTGTGAGAAGGATTTGGTGGAATATAATTTTGAATTGCATGCAAATAGGGGAGGTGTGGACCCCCATGGAAAATTGAAGAAGCAGGTTGGAAAGCAATACACTCACCAACCTCACATTAAGGACTTTTTGGAAAACCGTGATGATGATAAAGAAATCTAGAGGCATCATTATATGAGGATGACTACCTAGTTTGTAAAGTCAACTAATTTATTCTTTGTGCCTAACCAAATTGTTGAAGACGATAATATCTTGGATGAAAATTAAAATGCCTTGGCTAATGTTCCATTTCCAATAATTAATTGGGCTGAACAAGAGTTCACTGACCTAGATACTATCACTTGCCCCATTGAACAAAGGACCAGGAAGTGGATAGATGAGCAGAGAACCGAACTCCATGAGCAGTGTGTAGAGCTAACATACGGGGAGCTCAAGGATTATTTTGAAAGTGAAGCGGATAGTGGCACCGCTACAGGCTCATTAGGTGAGGTACCCAAGTCTCCACTAGTCACAAGGTCTAGAAAGAGGAAGGACATGGCCAAATGGAAGCCAAAGCATAAAGTGTACACCAGGAAGGAAACAGAGGGGAAGCCATCAAAGAAAGCAAGGAAAATGGGAACCTTTGTCCTCAAGATGCCAAAATTATTCAAGAGGAAGGACCCCAACAAGAAGAGGAAGAAGTTTCTAAACAACAGGTTGCTTACCACCACCTACCAACTCTATTCCTGCATCTATTTCCACCACTGCATCATCCCCTTCCACTCCCCAACCATTTCCTGTCTCATCTCCACCTAATGTGGACATCTCAATCCACCTCACCTCCACCTCACTGACCGCTCCAGTGGTTTTCTTAGGCTCTTCCTCTTTTACCACTTCCCCATTATTGTCCTCTTTGCTCCCATCTCCACTACCTACCCTTTTCACTCTACCGCCTTCCTTTCCAACAACTACTATGGTACCTCTCACCAACAGGGTATGTGTAGTCTGCAACTACCGAGTAAGCTCTAATAGGATGATTTTGTCATTGGGGTGGCATAGCAGTCAGTAGGGCCTTCTTGAGAACCCTTGTTCTCTAATATATGTGATTTTTTGGAATTGGATGAATAGATATCCAAAACCTTTCATAACTACTTTGGAATTGTGCAACACCCTTTTGTGGTAGTCCATCCCAAGGTTCTAATGATATGCCAAATGAAGGCATCATTTACTCTTTTTTAGTCCTTCTTGGAATTTCTATACTGTAATTGGGGGTAGCAATCATATACTTTAAGTTGTCCCTTATTTATTCCCAGTGTTCTAGCATAGCATAATCCTTTAAATGGGAACATAGCCACTAGGAGGTAAACTAGATATGAGGTCATATAGAACTACGTGGCCTTCTTTACCACAATGAATTGATCATGCAATTTGTTGTTTATCATTTTTTCCTAGTGGAATTTGGTGGTGCCTCGAAGGATTTCTTCTATGAATTAAAATATCTATTCTTCAAAGAACATGGCAATAGGCAGGCCCATCACTCTGCTTAGGAGGGTCACCAAGTCATTAGATTCTTCTACAAAGTCACTTATGAATAGCTTATAGGGCACCTTATTAGCACTATCTCTCTTATCTTTTAGCCATGATTAATTTATTGTTGTCTTGCACCCAAGAGGATCCTTTGCCAAATTGTTAAGGTGAAATCCTTTTTGACTTCCTCCATTTCATCAAAGGTTGGGATGACAAATGTCTGCTTGATAGATTGA
Organism: Sequoia sempervirens; assembly: GCA_007258455.2. Lineage (NCBI taxonomy): Eukaryota > Viridiplantae > Streptophyta > Pinopsida > Cupressales > Cupressaceae > Sequoia > Sequoia sempervirens. The sequence continues at coordinate 99,847,181 of VDFB02105785.1, forward strand.
GTAGATAGGTCTACCAATACTCTCCCATCCTTTGGAAACTATTCTCCCATTCTAAGAGTGATGGCACTCTCGACAAGCCATTACCAATTCTGTAGCAATCAAGGTGGGAGGAAAATTAGCTACTTTTGCAAGGAAACTTTCTTTGATTCTCAAGGCCTCCTCTGTGGTGGGATTGGCCATCATCATTTGTTTGAATTCATCGATATTGAGGTGCTCGAGGTTTGTGTCAGAGACTGTGTCCTAGTTGGATGTGATTTTGGAAGTGCACTCCACTCCGTGGAATTGATACTTCATTTGTTCCTTCTCCTCTTTCCCGCTGGGGCTCCTTGTTGGTATATTTCCCTTGTCAACCTTCTCTACCAGCTTCTTCGATGGCCTCTTAGCAGGTTCCATAAATATTGCACACAAAAGGTGCAGTAAGTGCACTAACAAATCAAGAGGTAAAATGTCAGTTAAATAATGCAAATAAACTATCAAATGTATTCATAAGCCTAAGAAAGATCATAAAATTTATCATCTTTTATCATTTGAGGCTCGTTTAGGCAGTTTGCAAAAATGCGGGCTTGGCAGTGCGAGTTTTCGCCCTGCGGGAGCCATCAGGGTGAAATTTGTTAAGGGACAATACTATGGCTACAGAATCTCACATAAGGAATTCTAATGATGAATTGTTGCATAACAAGATTGTAGAGAAACTTTGGCACAAAACCATTTGGCATTTGCAAAAATAGATGATAGAAGCATTCAAAGTTGTGAGGGATGTGGATGTAGACAGTGGGACCACTATTAGATCTCTACCATTTAGGCAATGGCCTTAAGTGAACATCCTTCTATTGGTAGATTTTCACCTAGTGAGACCTGCAAAGTATTTGTACTTCGCTAACTTTATTCTTTCATTGTTTAGGGAATCACTCTTAATTACTTAGCTTGAAGGCAGGATCATTTGGCGAAATGCGAGAATTTGGGTTGCGGAAAACATGATGTAGGGCATCATGGAGACATCACCCTTAGGAAGGATCCTTGGAATAGCATCATTCTGCAAAGGGAAACCTGCATGAGAAAACTCAATGAAGAGACCTACTTTCAAGTTTGTTGTTTTTCCATTTTTGATGTCTGTGGCGTTGGCAAGTTTGGGGTCCGCATGGCAAAGAGACAGGTTGGTTTCCCTGTTAAAGAACAGTTATGGAGTAACATCCCCCCACAAATGGAAATCCGTAGAGGTGGACCTACAAGAGTCTCCCACCTTGGAATGTTTGCTGATAAATTTAAAGTTTTGGCTTTAAGGAAATATGGTCGACGGGACTCGCATGGTGGAGAGGCATGGAAGATCTGTTGTTACACAACAACACGAGGATGGAGTTCTACCCATGAAAACCTGTGTGGTTGGATTCATAAATACTTTAACTTGTGATTTCTATCAATTGGGTTATTTGTTATATATGGTTGCACTGATGAGTGTAGGACCCATGGACAAGAATGGTAGTGAAGCTTTGCCGTTTGAGTGATGGCTAAAGCAAGACGAGTTTTCGCAATGTTATTTTACTTTTTTTTTCAAGGTTTTGCGAATGTGCGTAGAACTAAATGGGTGGACATGTGGATTTTTTTGTAAAGAAATGGTGACGAAAAGGTGGTGACCCACATGTAAAAACCCGTAGGGAAATTTCTGTGTCATTCATAAATTAGCCAAGTTGGACATGGCACAAGGTTTATGCGATAGCGGTAACATTGGGTGTGCGGTCCACAAGGTGAGAACCATATTGGCCCAATCATTAAGAATGACAAAATGAGGCTGGAGCCCCGAAATTCACTCCCCGACCAAAGGAACCCTACAAAATCACTCAGACCTTCAATTTTTGTTCTACTCATGCTTTTCAATGAGGCAAACCCAGGAATTGGAGAAGTCATCAGGACCTCGCCGCTAGGGCATATCTTGATGGGGAAAACCAACAGAGGTGGGTTTCACTTAGTTTTGCCATATGGGGGCATTAAGAGGGTAGGTTTGTGATTATACAATGTTCAATCATACTAACTAAAAGAAGGGGAGGTCTCACACACAAAGGTCCATTAATCTCCTTCCTTTTGATTAGCATTTGCTAGAGGGTAGGGTTTGGTTTCTTCTGTGCATGGCTCAAATTCAAATGATTTGCAACATCTAACCCTAGAACCTTAAGCAATGTAAGCACTGACAAAGAGTGAGCATCTCATACTTGGCACATGCAAAAGAAGGTGATGACCATTCATAGGAATGTTGGGATCATTTCCACGCATGCAGGATTAACTCTAGCCTTCAAGAATTTGAATTTCTGAGGTGAAAATGATAGCCCATTAGTGGGCTATTTCTAGATTGAACTACCATTAATTCCCTCATTAAGTGTAGGTACGATGATTGAATGGGTATATAGAGTTCTAGAAATTCGCACCATGTTGGATGTTTGGTAAAGACCTAAGTAGCGAAGGTGAGTGCAGGACCCACCGCATGGGTCTGTGCAGTGTGAAGGATGCAAGGAGCGGAAAATCCCAAATGACGACCCGCTAAGGGAGACCCATAGCTACTGGTCTACATGGGGCAATGGATGCAGTTGCCAATGGAGGATGGAACCCCATAGGGAAACTTTTGTAGAGACCAAAAACATAGTTAGACATAGGATAGGTGAACTTGGCCAAGGATTTTTTGATAATTTTAAGGCTTGTGACCAACGTAGGCTAAAAAATAAGGGCACACAAAATGAGAAAAAATAAAAAAATGAGCCGGTGAGAGAAACAAAAAGAGGGGGTCCCCAATCTGAATGGAGCATGTGTGTTACAAGCACAACAAATAGTGACTCCATTGGTAGGACACTCTTGAGTGTTCCAAGGGTAAGGATTCATCCAGAACCCAAAATCTCTGGTTTTGTAGACTAGAAGCAAGTTTCATCAAAAGAACTAAAGACTTAAAGGAGGAAAAAATCCTTAGTTGAATTAGATCAAAAAATATCTCAGAATTTTGTGTAGTGAGTTCATTCCTCTCATTAAGAAACCATAGAGGATAGTGACTAATCAACTAGGGTAAGCTACATAGGTAATCTAACCACAAAAGTAACCTAGATATCTCTCTATTTCTAGTCAAGCATCCATAGCCCCAATGGATTTTTCATTACAATCCCCACAAAAATTGCTCTATTGCTAGTTGAGCATCCATAGCCTCGATAGAGTTTCTCGCACACCCACACAGTTTCCTATTTTTTAACATTTTCCCTTTTTGTTTTCTTTTTCTTTTCTTTTATATTTTCTTTTGATACCTTTATGCTCAACTGTATAAGTAATGAAGCTTATAATAGGTTTGAAGATTACAGTGGTTAGTGAAGCAGATTTAAGATTTTTAACTTTCCTAGGTTTCTTGGTGACTATCATATATCTCATCAAGAGTATTTAAGGTGTGAGTTACATGGAATTCAAGATAGATGTGAAAGGATTCAAATAAGGGTTCCATCTTGGGTCAAGTCAGAGTTCAAGTGAGGAAACCTGATTCATGGAAGCAAATAGAAACTCTTAATAACTCATGAAGACTTATCCAAGGAATAAAAGGAGCATCCAACAAAGTGGGCCCCGGGCCAAGCACTACCACTGCATCAAGACCGAACAATTCCCTCAACAAAATGAAGGCTAGGAAAGAAAGCAAAAGAAAAATAGAAAGAAAAAGACCTACTCTAACTATATACAAAGGGTGAGCTTAATAGCTTAGGCAAGGCAATAATGCTTGAGGTACTTCCTGCTAACTCGCAATGGGTCATCCTCTCTAGTGAGTGTATTGAGGAAAAGGGCATTATCTCCCAAAATCTTAGAAATCTAAAAGGGGCCAAGCCAGAGCTTGTTTAATTTTTCATGTCCCCCTTTCTTCTCATTGGCCTTGTCCCAACATAGGACTAAGTTAGTGATCCTAAAGGCCTTAGCTTTGGCTCTATAGTCGACCCATCTCTTAACTATGCCCTGATGTTTGGAAAAAAATTCTATTACTTCATTACAAACTTCCTCAAAATGGAGCAGTTCAACCAAGTGACCCTCAAGGCGTTCTTCCTCCTCATAATAGGTGTTAATGAATTGTAGCATGGGGATCTTGAGGTGAACTGGGAATGTAGGCTCTAGGCCATAGAAGTGGTGAAATGGGGAATTTCCTAGGGCTGATTTATTGCAAGTGTAGTCTTCCTATAGATCAAAATGCAACTAGGTGTGCCAATCCTTTGGGTTTTTGTCTAGCAGTTTATGTATGATGGTCAACAGCTTCTTATTCATGGATTTAGCTAACTCGTGTCCTTGGGGATAGTAGTTGGATGAAAACTTAAGCAAATCCCATAATCAAATGCCCAACTAGCAAACTTAAGAGAAGCAAATGTAGGACCATTTTCACAAACTAAGGCAAAGGGACAACCAAAACGATTTATAATGAAACTCTCAAGAAAATTAGCCACTACTTTAGTTGTACATTACCTACAAGAAATTGCTTCAGTCCATCTAGTACAATAATCAGTAGTAGTTAGAATGTACTTGTGGCCTATAGAGGATGGTGGGTTTACCAGACCAATGAAGTCAAGTCCCCACTGAGCAAAAGGCCTTACCTCAACAACTGGTTGTAGTGGAATAACAACATACCTTTCCTTGGTGGCAGTAGTTTGACATATGTGAAAGGATCAAAAGTGATTGTGGGAATCTTTGATTAATGTCAACTAGTAGTATCCAGCCCAAAGGATCTAATGGGTTGTTGAATGGTTGGATCCATGTCTAATGTTGAATTTTTTTCATGAAATTATTTCAACACTTCAGCTGCTTCTTCTTTCTCCAGGCATCTGAGATAGATTCCCTCATGATTCTTCTTGTACAAAACAACTCATTTTAACATGTAGCTATTACTCTTCAATCTTAGGGCTTGTTTCTAGTCTCCTTGTAGTCGTCATGGACATTTGTTGTTCAACAAGTAATACACTGTGTCATCATACTACTCATTCAGGGAAACATCCTCCAAATGATACTACTAAACTGTGAGTTTTGACTCTATTTTTTCCATCTTGTATGTCAGACCTTATCCTCAGACCAACCTCATAGGTTGGATTTCCATGTCATATTCTTGTAGCAGCATGACCCATTTTTCTCTTCTTTCTCCTGACTCATATTGCATCAATAGGTTCTTAACAATTGAGTTTAGAACAATTGCAAACACTTTGTTTCTCAGGATGTAATGTTTGAATTTCTTGACTCCACGTACCAAGGAATATGATTTCTTTTCAACATTGTGATAACGTAATTAAGGCAATAGGGTGCTCATTTCCTTCATCGTCCTTCTATGTCAACATATTGGCACATGAGTAGTCTAAAGCAGAAGAATAAATGTAGAAAGGCTTCAAGTAGTCTAGGCTGACTAGTATGGGTACATCTGCAATGGACCTCTTAATTTTTGCAAAGGCATGTTTGGCTTTTGGTGTCCATTCTACTTTACATTCTGCTTGAGCATAGCATTCAGTGTCTTGACTAATTTTGCAAATCCTTTAATGAACTTTCTGACAAAGTTGATTTTCTCGAAGAATGATTTCATTTCCTTTTTGCTATCATGAGGCTAAATTGTCAAGATGGCTTGCATATTCTCCAGGTCTATGGATATACCCTTTTTTGAAATCACATGTCCGAACAGTTTTCCTTTTATTACCCCAAAAGTACATTTCTTTGGGTTCAGTGAGATACCAAATTCTCTGCATTTCTAGAATACCTTGCATAAGTCAAAAATGTGATCCCCTTTTTTCTTTGAGAATACAGTAAGGTCATCCATATAGATGATGATACACTTTCCAATGAGGTCCTCAAAGGCTATATCCATGCTACACTGAAATGTTGCACCTGCGTTGATCAAACCAAATAGCATCCTTCTGTATGTAAATGTTCCCCATTTTGTGGTGAATGTTGTCTTATGCCTCTCTTCATATTGCACCATTACTTGGTTGTATCTAAAGTAGCCATTAAGAAATGACATCATTTGAGAACCATTGACTATTTGTAGAACTTCATCCAGTGAGGGTACCAGATAGTTTTCCTTATCATAAGCTCTATTCAGATTCCTAAAATCCACACATAATCTGATTTCTCTATTTTTATTTCTGACTGACACCAAATTTTCCACCCACGTGGAATGCGTTACGAGGAAAATAATATGGGCGAACAACAATTTTTGTACTTCCTTGAAGATAATGGGTTCTAGTAGCACATTGATTAGATGCTAACGATACTTGAAGGGCCTCACATTTGGCTTGAGGGGAATAGTATGAGTGATAATCAACGTGTCATATATTTTGAGGTATTCATACCCCTAGGCTATCATATCATGATAAATGTGAAAGATGTCAATGATTCCTTTCCTTTCATCTAAGGTGCACACTTTACCAATAAACACATTTTTAACATCCTCCATCATACCTAGGTTATGAGCACCACACTAATTATCTATAGACTCCCTCTTAGTTTGTTGATCTTGGTCTCTTATGTGATCTAGGTCAAATATCCTTTCTAGTTGAACCATACCCATAGGTATTGTGTTGGTATTTAAATTGATTACCCCTTCGATATCAAGCTTAGCTTCCTTTAGCTCTACTTCATCTATAATTTTTGAAGCACATACATTGAAACTAATGATGAAGTCAAGGATATTCTTGTCATCATCAAACACTTGAAAATGGGTGATATTGTCAGAAATAGTGGGGTAGAGGTGATCTCTACAGTGAATTTCTTCAGTCTAGTCAAGGACAAAGGTTGTAGGGTACTAGCTGCTTGGGCTAAGCCATTGGCAGCTTGATTTTTTTCCCAGGGAATGAGTTGGATGTTGAATGACTCAAACCCCTCTATGAGATCCCATATTCTATGCCTATAGTTTCCTAATCTCCTATCATGGCATGAGTACAATTTCCTAACTTGTTTGAAAACTATTTTTGAGTCCCAAAATACTTGTAACATTTTCACTTTCTTTCTTAATGCCATGAGTAATCCATGAACTAATGCTTCATATTATACTAAATTATTAGTACAATAAAATTGTAATCTATGGGCATCGAAATAGGTCCTACCCATAGGACTAATGAGCTTGAAGCCCACTCCTGCTCCTTTCCTGGACTTGGATCCATCAAAGCACAATGTCTAGAACTTGGAGGGACATTTTCCTTTGGAGTTGACTAAGCATACTTCTTTCTCTGGTTGTACATCTATTTTTGTGCGTCTGGGTGGCTGCTTGTACTCAGGATGGTTTTGATCTTGTTGTTCTCCCATACCCTCTTTTGGAGCACAATTTTCCTTTTGATATGATCTATGACTATTTGGCCAAGCCAGCATTCAAATTTGAAATGGGCTACATCATGTACTCTACACTAGCTAGGTAGCAAGAACTCTTTGAGATCCATCATAGCTCCTAAATTGAGCTGGTCTTGCACACATTTCTACATAAATTCTTGGAAGCCTTCAAACAACCCAAGGTGGTCAACTTCTTGGAATTCTTCATTGTCAGACTCAACTAGCACTTTTTTTTTGTTGGATAGGGGAGATAGATTGATGGGGGAACTACATAGCACAATTACCTCTTCCTCCCCTTCTTCTTCTTCTTCACCCTCGTAAGTGACGAGAAAGTATTTTCCCAACTCTGTTTCTACAAGAAAAACTTTATTTGTATTGTTGTACTTAGTGATCATGAATTTCATCTGAGGCTCATGTTCGATAAAAAATTGATTAGGTAGTCGCTTCCAAGGAAACAAAAAATGTGAATAACTAGTTGTAACATAACCATTCAGTACTCAGGTGAAGTCTCTTCCCAATATGATGTCGTAGGTGTCTGGAATATCAACAACCTGGATATCAATAATTTTCTACACTCTTGGGTTAGTCACAATCTACATAGGGATCCTACTCATCTCCCCAACTATATTCACCTCAATCTTATCTAACTGGGTGACCTTTCATCTGGATGGGGTTGGAGTTATTCCTAGTGCTTGGCATACTATGAATGACATGACATTGGCCAATGCTCCAAAGTCTAATAGAGAGTTATCCAGGTTCTTACCAAATATTCGAATGGTTAATAGGAAAGGAGGGGTTTCCAATTTCCCTTGAAATAGCCCTATAGAAACATCAACCTAAGCTAACTGAGCTTTATATTTTTCATTACTTTTATCTTTCATTTGCACTTGATTTGGTGTTTTGGTTGGTGGTTTATCTATTAGCTTATTTTTTCTAGGTGGATGGTTGGGTGGTTGATCAAGATTATTTCCTATAATTTCCCTAATCACGGTCTCATTGTCAGAGATGTCAAATGAAACTCTCTTTATAGGTGCTTCTTGAGCTAGTTTTGATGGGGTAGTTCTATTCAATGATTGAAAGAAAACATTCCTAATAGTAGGTACCCTTAGCAGTTCAAAGGATGATAGGCTCATTTTAACTTTCCTTAGCTCTTCTGCTACATATTCCCCAATTTTTTCCAATGTCTTCTTCAGAGGAAGTGCCTTGAGTAGCATTAGTAGGTTGATCTTGAGTTGGATTGGGTTTCCTATTCATATTAAAGTATTGGGTTGACACCTTGGGATAGGTCATATTATTGTTGGCATCAAGATCAGGTGGGGTATGGAAATTATTGGGAAAGGTAGAAGTTGTAAAGGGACCACCAACTTGTCTTTTTATCAAATTTTAAGGGGTTGTGCATTGGTGAAACATATGAACCTCATCCTCACATTGCTCTTTCTCATCCTTAGGACTATTGTCTACTGAATCAAAGAGCTAGGATAAAGAGCTATCGTTACTTACCTCCTTCGCTTCTCCTTTCTTTGCTATGGATTCCTTCTAGGGAGAGTTGTTGTCACTTTGAGGGAAAGGAGCTTAATTGACCACCAAAATTGAGGAATCATACAAATCCAATGGAATGATGTCCCTGCAGCTCGAACCATCAACAACACTCTAGACCTCTATTTGAAAGATCTTTGTAGCAGTTTCGAACTTTGGACAATCAAGCTCAAAATGTCTATTGGTCTTATGAATTCTACACCATCTAGATAAGGAAGCTTCAGTTAAGTAAACTCCACTTGTCAATTTTTCTATCCCACCCAGTTCATCAAGAGGTGTGGGAATGCCTCCATTGTTTGGTTTGGTATTCCATGTTTTGTTTTGCATTTGGGACAACCTCCTCTAAAAATTTTGTCTTGATTTTTGGCCTCATTCATAATTATGGCTTAAAGATGGTCTAGAATCTTGGTGGTCTCTTTGATAGTTGGCTTGAAGGCTCTTCTGAGATGCTTGTAACTGGTTATTTTGATTCCTCAAATGTGTAACCTCTATGGACAAATTTCTCACCAATTCAACGAACTCATCAATCCACTCATTATCTTCACTACTTCGAGTTGGGGCCGACTTCTAAAGAAAAATACGTGGTGCTATGAGCTGGCTCTGTTGGGTAGCTCGCATTTCAGAGTTTTGTAGGTAAGAAGGTGGGTATGTGCAGGATCATCATGGAAAAAATAGGCCCTTAAGTGGAAAAAAAATTAGAAAAGAGTTAGGCAACTTGACGTAAAAATTTGAATAAGTTATCTATATTATTTAAAAAATATGTAAGAATAGAATTTGTAGCAAATTGAATGTAGTTTCTAAACTAATAGGTTTGTTTAAAAAAAAAAAAAAACTATTTGGTGAAAATTTGAAATTTCAATGAAGTGGTACTTAAATTTTAGGGAAAAAATAAGAAGTAGGTGTTTGTTTGACCACCCTAACCACAATAAAATGATAATATTTTTTAATAAGATTTTAGATATAAGTAGAGGACTTATGCCCCGATGTGATGCATATTGTTTTGTAATTTTTTTCCAAGTAAATAATTAATTATAATTTTTTTATTACAAATTTTTTAAAAATATAAAAAATCATATGTCTGACCACCTTAACTTGGTCAAAACTTCATAAAATTCAATTTTTATTTTTTTAATCCTATAGTATGCGAAGCATAGAATGTGATGCATGTTTTGGATTTTAAAAATGTGATATTGTTTGAAAGCTATAGATGTTTTTCAATTAGCCTATCAAATCAAGACTTTAGTCATAATTTGAATAGAAAATGAATAATAATTACTTATTAAATTCAAAGTAAAGCATAATTTATATTAGTGGAAAGTTGAGAATCTCCTTTAAAAACACTTTTCGTTTCATCAATTTTGGATAAAAAGATAGTCGTGAGCCACATACCCATCATATTGCCACTTTTTAGCCCATCATGATCCTGCACATACCTAGGTACTTGGGCTTGTTGAGCATAAGCCTGCTGATGTGGAACCTGGAGGTAGTTGGGTATGGATGGAGCTTGGTTTAGTGATGGCCCTAGATGTAGCACAATTGGCAGTTGGTGAACTTGGTTCAACATAGGTGTTTGATGAGCCAAAGCATGAGTAAGTCCATGAATTTTTATAGGGTTGGTGGTAGGTCCAAATGAAGGCAATGAACCTACAATGTACTATCCCAAATCATTGCTTTCTTTTACTACTTCAGCATATGCATCCACCAGTCTTGTAGGAAGTTAGTGCATCCTTTTGACCAAGATAGATGTAAGATTGTCCATGGCAGCATAATATACCAGTTAGTATGGCCGAAGGATCATCAACCACATAAGGCGACTATAGCTTCATATATTCTCTATGAAATCAATCATTGAATTAGATGATAGGCTCATTGACTTCCCTCCTTATTGACATAAATTGATGATATAATTCCATGGGGCTCATAAGGACTTTAAATTTCTACAGGAATGTTTTTTTCATTTGATCGCAAGAAGTGATAAATCCTGTAGGTAGGTGGATGTACCAATAGAATGCTTTGTCTCCCAATGAGTAAGGGAAGAGCCTACAAGCCACATCCTCATGCTCAATCTGCATATCCTTCAACGTTGTTTGGAAGATCTTGATATGTTCTTCTCCTATCCTATGTGGATCGTTTGGATGAAACTTGGAGAAAAATCCTTCTAGATTCTTTGTCATGTCATGGTAATCATTGAAGGAAAATAGTGATGGGTTGTTTCCCAACCAAGGAATTGGTGGAGGTGGGGGTGGCAATGGCTATGCTGCAACAACTTATGGATGAGGTGGGAAAACTGGTGGGATATCACTTAGGATGTGGGAATTGAATGGAGAAAATGATGGTTGGAGTGAAGGAGAAGATGGAGATGGAGGGAAGGGAGGAGATGGAGGGGATGGAGGTCAAGTGGGTGGAGCTAATGTTGATGCTTCCCATTTCTTGGCCCTCCTATCCTTAGAAGGGGGTTATAATTCTTTGAATCCTCCCTTGATTGGTGTTGACCTGGTTATCCTATGAGATTTTTGGGATGAAGAAGACCTAGATTGATCCAGCTTAGTCTTCCCCTCCCTCTAGTGCTAGTTTTGTTGATAGGTGCTTTTCATTTCTCAACAGAGACACAACACAAGTGCAATGTCTCTCTTGAAAGGTAAGTTTCTACAACCAAGTTTTAGAAAATCACCCTAAGGTCTCTCGGGTGTTAGGTTATGACTTGCAAAAACAACTTAGTTGTTTGATATGATTTTCTAGTAATCATAAAGGGCCTTTATAGTTTGCTAAGAATGGAATTCTTGGGATTAAAAAATGGAGTTTCATAAGATTTGGAAATGATGACTAGTAATCATAAAGGGCCTTTATGGTTCACTAAGAATGGAAGTCTTGGGCCTAAAAAATGGAGTTTCATAAGATTTGGAAATGATGAATGGTTTCCACAAGTTCAAAAAAAAAACTAAAACTCCTTGTGTTCATTAGATTTGGCTTTACAATGATGTTGGAACTTGTCTCTAACTTCAGATTTTAAAGAAATAGCAAAAGGGAAAATGGTTAGAAGTTTTCCTAAATCTACAACTAAGATGAACAGTAATAATGGAGGATGCTACAATGGATAGACTTCCCAAAACTGAGTTTCACTTAACTAGGGACAACCCATAGTCTCATAAAACTAGTGCAATCTTCAAGGGGTGTTTGTAGATTTTTAGACTATATATTCACCTTTTAAGCACAAATAAAAATTGAACTTAGGTGCAAAAAAGTAAATAAGCTCAGAATAACTTTACACAACAATTTTTCATCAACAAACAACCAAAAATATGAGTTGGAAATTCATCAAACACTATAGCATACATCCACCATTAAAGCACATCATGAACTACTAACTGAAAATGAACTTAAACTTGAAATAACAAAGCTTAAATTAACTATTGGAGATAGAATCATGCACACATGGAGAGCAACACACAAGAAACCATTAAATCAATGCATTTCTCATATATTTTGCTGCAACATGTCTTTACACAACTCACCTCTCTTTGAAAATGAGAGGATGCCCCTATTTATAGTTTTCCAAAAGAAGAATGAATGGACAAGATTCATTTACAATGGATGGCTCAAATTCATTCTAACTTAGGGTTTCACCTACCTCCAATATATTACAATATAAAAATAGACCTTTTGTCTTTTCCCTATTTTGTCTTTTAGTCTATTTTGTCTTTTAGACAACTTTAGCCTTTTTAAGCTATTTTGACAAATATTCATTAGCTATTATAGAATTTCCAACATCCTTTTGGAGAGTAGCATAATAAATAAACTTCCCAATGAGAGCCTAAAGCTTATCCCACTCTATGAAGTTTAATTTGGTGATGTGGAAGGAGATCCCCTTGAAATCATTGACCATTTCTTTGTGATGGTTTACATATATATCCCTCCCTTTAATCATCTACTATGACCATGAGAAAACCTACGCAATGAAGTCCATAAAATCAGCCAACAAGGTGTCGCTGGTGCCTTGTTCCATTTTCTTGTGAAATTCTTGCTTTACTACCTTTGCATCCAATTCTAGGGTGGGAACCTTATAGCCAGTCATTAGTTTTAGAAGGTCATCTACGTTAGCCAAGTGTGTAACAATGTTGGCTTGGATGTCCTCCACCTCTATCAATGACCTTTCCAAAATATTTCTTGAACTCGAGGGTATGCAACCATTCATCAAGCAGGCCGTGATCCCCCTTTAGCAAGGCTAATTATTTCTCCTAGACCCTCGAAGATAGCTCCAAGATGCTTTGCAACTTGGGGTATGTAATCCTAAAGAGCTTGGGGAAGTCTTTACATGTATCTTCCTATGGATCAATTTCCTTCGTCAGGTCTAAAAAGTGGGTATGCACGTTAACTGCATAAGGAATCCCCTTGTTTCCTGCATCGAAAACTCTCTTGAACCAATCTAAAGTGGACTTAGTCTAATTCTTCATTCTTTCTATTTTATTCACCTCCTCCTTGGAAAGCAAGACATGTGTAGGAAATTATTTTGAAGCTTATTCCTTAGATGAGGTCAACTATTGTATGTAGGAAGTTAGTTCTGATACTTTTACCTTTAGCTCTTCCTTCATGGATTGGTCCTTGTTCATCTCCTGCAAAATAGTAGAGACAGACCCCTAGAATTCATTCATTTTATGATCAAGATATGCAGGGCCCAGATTGTTTGTGGATATTTGGTAGTCTTGGCCCTAAATATTTCTTGTATCTTTATCCATAGCGAGAGTAGCTACTTGAAAAATCCTTGACAATTTAGAATCAGTGGTGATATGGGACTTGATTTTGGGCTTCTTCTCCTTGTGAGTCCTCACTTTTTCCCTAGCTAGTATGGGTTCTAGTCGAGCCTTGGGGTCAACAACTATTCGAGCCTTCTTTTTCAACTATTGTTCAAGCCACAAGGGTACTTTTTCTTGCTAATCTAGAGATTTGTTCTTATCTCCTTCTTCTTATCCCTTTGACGAATCATTCTCTTTAGGGTTGGGAGCTTCTTCCTCATGTCCCTCTTCTTCATCCTATTCCTTTTCCTGCAACAAGGTCTCCACCCTATCTATCTTAGTGGATTCTGCATTTTCCACAACATTAATCTCTTCTCCTATTATTGTCCCTTTAGTTTCTTTGAGTTCAACTTCAACACTCCTCTCAGGCTCAGTGCTCTTTTCTCATGCATCCTCCTCTTGATAATTTTCTCCCTCCCTTTTTGGAGGAATTTCTTCTTATCTTAAGCCCTCATCTTGGCTAGCTTGTGGGGGTTCATTGATTATTTCCACATCAACATCTAGGTTTTTTTTCTCTTTCTTAGAGTGATTCTCCTCATGGTTAGCCTCTTTGCTTTGGTGCTCTTGGAGTTGTTCCCCCTCAATCTCTTGATCAAATGCTTAAACCTCATAGTACACATCAAGATTTCCTACATCTTCCTCATCGAGGATTTGTTTCCCCTCCTCATCAGATTCTACTTGGTCTATATTTACCTTTATCCCTCCCTTTGGATGCTCAAATTCATCATCCTGAGCATAATCTTTTTGCTCCTCAGCAATGTTCTTTGTAGCTTCCCTGGGTTGTTCTGCACTAAGCCTTTCCATTTCTTCAAAAACTAGCATCATTTCCTCCATCTTTGGTGGCTCAATAGGTGATGGAGGAAGAGGAAAAGTAACAACAAGCTAGGCCATTAGTGCCTAGACCTTGGGGTCGAGGATTACTCTAGAGAGCTCAATGGACACATTTCACATATAGCCTACAAAGGCATGAGGCAGGGTGAGAGGTGTCAGTATTTTTTTGGCAAGGAAGATGGTAGAGTGGAAAGGGTAGGAAATGGAGGCAGGAGTGAAGAGAAAGATAGTGGGGAAGTGGTGGAATAGGAGAGGCCAACACCACCACCAGAGTAGTTAATGAGGAAAAGGTGAGGTGGATTGAGATGTCCACAACAAGCGGAGATGAGATGAGAAATGGTTGGAGAGTGGAAGGGAATGGTGTAGTGGAAAAAATTATTGGAGGAATGAAGGTGGTAGGTGGTGGTGAGCAAGGTTGTTCAAAATCTTCTTCCTCTTCATGTTGGGGTCCTTCCTCTTGAATAGTTGGAATCTCGAGAACAAAGGTTCCTATTTTCTTTTCTTTCTTTGACGGCTACGCCTCTGTTGCCTTGCTGGTGTACAATTTATACTTGGGCTTCCATTTAGTCATGTCCTTCCTCTTTGTAGACCTTGTGACTAGTGGAGACTTGGGTGCCTCACCTAATGAGCCTGCAGTGACACTGTTGTTTGTTTCACTTTCAATTTCATACTCGAGCTCCCCATATGTTATCTCTACACCCTACTCATGTAGTTGGATTATTTTCTCATATATGCACTTCCTGGTCCTTTGTTCAATGGGGTGGGTGATATTATCTAGGTCAGCAACCTCTTGTTCATCCCAATCAATTATTGGCAGGGTATGTGTAGGATCATGATGGGCCAAAATGTGGCAATATGATGGTTATGTGTTGGGTATGTGGCTGACAACTTTTCTTTTACCCAAAATTGATGAAACAAAAGGGGTTTTTAAAGGAGATTCTCAACTTTCCACCAATATAAATTATTCTTTGCTTTGAATTTAATAAATAATTATTATTCATTTTATATTTGAATTATATCTAAATTCCTGATTAATAGGCTGATTAAAAAAAATCTATAGCTTTCAAATGGTATCACTTTTTTTGAATTTAAAACATGTGTCACATTCTATGATTCACATAATATAGGACTAAAAAAAAAAAGTTGAATTACATGAAGCTTTGACCAAGTTAAGGTGGTCAGACATACAATTTTTTATATTTTTTAAAAGTTGTAATAAAAAAATCATAATTAATTATTTACTTGAAACAAATTACAAAAAAATATGCATCACATTGGGTCATGATTCCTCTACTTATATCTAAAATGTTATAAAAATTATTATCATTTTATTGTGGATACGATGTTCAGACAAACACCTACTTCTTATTTTTTCCCTGAAATTTAAGTGCTACTACATTGAAATTTCAAATTTTCACCAAATAGGATTTAAAAAAAAAAAAAAAAACCCAGTAGTTTAGAAACTACATTCAATTTCTAAAGATTCCATTCTTACATATTTTTGAAATAATATAGATAACTTATTCAATTTTTACATCAAGTTTCCTAACTCTAATTTTTTTTATTTTTTTGCCACTTAAGGGCCCCTTTTTTCCATGATGATCCTTCACATACCCAACAATAGAAGATTAGCCAATGCATTATATTTTTCATCCAAGATATTATCATCTTCAAACATTTGGTCAGTCATAGGGAATAAATCAATAGAATTTACAAACTAGGAAACCATCTTCATATAATGTTGCCTCCAAAATTCTTTATCATCATCACAGTTTTCCCAAAAGTCCTCAATGTGAGGTCAGTGAGCATATTTATTTCCAACTTGCTTCTTCATTTTTCCATGGGTGTCCATGCCTCCTTTATTTGTATGTAATTCAAAATTATATTATGCCTACCCCTTCTTAGAATTCTCAACGCATGGGGCTGCAAGGAAAGAGTACATTCCCTATCCGAAGGTGAGAGGGTATGTGATCCCAATGCAATGCTTGTTGCTCAATAGGGTATGGATACTCTGTAGCTACCAAGTAAGCTCTAACTAGATGATTTTTTTGTTGGGGTAGTGTGGTAGCTAGTAGGCCCTTCTTGAGAACTCTTTTGATATGATATATGTGAATTTTGGGAATTGGATGAATAGATATCCAAAACCTTTAATTACCTCTTTAGCACTGTGCGACACCTTTTTGTGGTAGTCTCCTACCAAGGTTCTAATAATGTGCCTAGTGAAGGTATCATTTACTCTTCTGTAGTCCTTCTTGAAATTTCTATACTACAATTGGGGGTAGAAGTCATATACTTTAAGTTGTCCCTTCTTTGTTTCCAATGTTCCTGCATAGTATAATCCTTTATATGGAAACTAATCCTCTAGGATGTAAACTAGATATGAAGTCATATAGAACATTGAGGTATTCTTTACTATCATGAATTGATCATGCAAGTTGTTTCTTATCATTTTTTCCCAATGGAATTTGGTGGTACCTCAAATAATTTCTTCCATGAAGTAAAACATTCATTCCTCAAAGGACATGGCAGTAGGAAGGCCCATAAATCTGCTTAGGAGGGTCGCCAAGTCATTAGATTCTTCTATGAAGTCCCTTTTGTATAGCTTTTGGGGCACCTTATTGGCACTACCTCTCTTATCTTTTAGCCATGATTGATTTACTGTTCTCTTGCACCTTAGAGGATCTTGTTGCCACATTATTAAGGAAAAATCCTTTTCGACCTCCTCCATTTCATCAAAGGTTGGGATTCCAAATTTTTGCTCGATAGATTGAATAGATAGGTCTACCAATACTCTCCCATCCTTGGGAACTATTATCTTGTTCTAAGAGTGATAACACTCTCAGCAAGCCATTACCATTTTTGGAGCAATCAAGCTGGGAGGAAAGCTAGCTACTTTTGCAAGGCCACTTTCTTTGATTCTCAAGGCCTCCTCTATGGTGGAATTTCCCATCACCCTCTATTTGAATTCATTGATATTGATGTGCTTGAGGTCTATGTCGAGGACTATGTCCCAGTTGGATATGATTTTGGAGGTGCACTCCACTCCGTTGAATTGATATATCATTTTTTCCTTCTCCTCTTTCCCTCTGGGGGTCCTTGTTGGTATCTTTCTCTCTTCAACCTTCTCTACCAGCTTCTCTGATGGCCCCTCAATAGGTTCCATAAATCCTGCACACAAAAGGTATAGTAAGTGCACTAACAAATTAAGAGGGAAATTTTCAGTTAAATCATGCAAATAAACTATCAAATGTATTCATAAGCTTGAGAAAGATCATAAAATTTATCATCTTTTATCAAGTTTGAGGCTTATTTAGGAAGTTTGTAGAAATGCGGGCTTGACAGTGTGTGTTTCCGCTTTGCAGAAGCCATCAGGATGAAAGTTGTTAAGGGACAACACTAGGGCTATGGAATTCTATCGATAGCATTCTGATGATGTATTCGCCCATAAAATGATCCTAGGAATTTTTTTGCACATAATCATTTTTCATGTGCGAAAAGAGGTGATAACAGCATTTGAAGCTATTAGGTGAAGGGTATGTGCAGGGTCATGATGGGCCAAAAAGTGGCAATATGATGGGTATGTGGTTGACGACTACTTTTTTACCCAAAATTGATGAAACGAAAAGGGGTTTTAAAGAAGATTCTCAGATTTCCACCAATATAAATTATGCTTTACTTTGAATTAAATAGGTAATTATTATTCATTTTCTAATCAAATTACGACTAAAGTCCTAATTGATAGGTTGATTGAAAAACATTTATAGCTTTCAAACGATATCACATTTTTTCAATCCAAAACGTGTGTCACATTCTATGATTAGCATACTATAGGATCAAAAAAAGAAAAAAATAATTTCATGAAGTTTTGACCAAGTTAAGGTGGTCAGACATACAAGTTTGTATATTTTTAAAAAATCTGTAATAAAAAATTCATAATTAATTATTTTCTTAGAAAGAAATTATAAAAAAATATGCATCACATGGGGGCATGAGTCCTCTAATTATATCTAAAATCTTGTAAAAAAAATATTATCATTTTATTGTGGGTAGGGTGATCAAACAGACACCTACTTCTTATTTTTTCCTTGAAATTTAAGTACCATTGCATTGAAATTTCAAATTTTCACCAAATAAACTTTTTTTTTTAAAAACAAACCTAGTAGTTTAGAAACTACATTCAATTTTCTATAGATTCTATTCTTACATATTTTTGAAATAATATAGATAACTTATTCAAATTTTTATGTCAAGTTACGTAACTCTGATTTTTTTGAATATTTTGCCACTTAAGGGCCTATTTTTTCCATGATGATCTTGCACATACCCTGAATCTCTATGCTCCTGTGGGTGTGATGGATATGAAGGAAACTAGTGGGACCTCTATTAGATCTCTACCATTTACATAATGGCCTTAAGTGAACGTCCTTCCACTAGTGGAGTTCCACCTAGTGGGACTTGCAAAGCTTTAGTACTTAGCTAACTTTAGTCTTTTGTTGTTTAGGGAATCACTCTTGATTACTTGGATCAAAGGAAATATTTTTTGGCCAGATGCAGGAATTGGGGTTGTGGAAAACATGATGCAAGGCACCATGGAGTCATTTCCCTTAGAAAGCATCCTTGGACTAGTGTCATTCCACAAAGGGTGACCCATATGGGCAGACCCGAAAAAGAGACTTTCTTTCAAGTTTGTCATTTGTCCATTTTTTATGTTCACAGCATTGGTGGGTTTGAGGTCTACATGGTAGAGAGACAGGTTGGTTTCACCATTAAAGAACGTTTATGGAGTAACATCCCCCCACAAATGACAGTCTGGAGAGGTGGACCTGTAGAAGTCACCTTCCTTGGAATGTCTGTTGGCATATTTAAAGTTTTGTGTTTAAGGAAGTATGGCCGGTGGGACCTGCATGGCAGAGAGATGTGGGAGTTATGTCCTTACACAATAGTGACATAGGGATGGAGTTCTACCTATGGAAACATGCAAGGTTGGGTTCGTAAATACTTTGACTTGTGATTTCTATCGGTTAGGTTCTTGGTTATATATGGTAGCATTGATGAGTATAGGACTCGTGGACTAGAATGGTGGTGAAGCTTTGTTGTTTGATTGATAGCTGAAGCATGATAGCCCTCCCACATTGGCAACCTGACTAAGAGTTTTCGTAATGTTATTTTACTTGGTTTTTTCAAGGTTTTTTGAATGTGGGTGGAACTAAATGGGGGGCACGTGGAAATTTCCATAAAGACACGGCGATGAAAAGGTGGTGACCCACACATAAAAACTTATGAGGAAATTTCTATGTCATTTATAAATTAGCCAAGTTGGATAGGGCATGAGGTTTATGCAATAGTAGTAACATTAAATGTACAGTCCACAAGGTGGGAAGCCATATTAGCCTGATCATTAAGAATGGAAAAAAGAGGATGGAGCCCCAACATCCTCTCCCCGACTAGAGGAACCCTACAAAATCACTCAAGCCTTTAATTTTAATTCTACCCATGTTTTTCAATGAGGTAGACACAGGAATAGGGGAACTCATCGGGACCCGCCACTAGGGAATATCTTGATGGGGTGGACTCACAGAGGTGGGTTTGTGATTATACAATGTTCAATCATACTAGCTAAAACAAGGGGAGGTCTCACACACAAAGGTCCATTAATCTATTGCCTTTTGATTGGCATTCCACAAGGGGTAGGGTTTGGTTTCTTCTGTGCAAGGCTTAAATTCAAATTATTTGCAACGTTTAATCCTAGAACCTTAAGCATTGTAAGCACTGACAAAGAGTGAGTAGATCTCATACCTATTACATGCGAAAGAAGGCGATGATCATTCGCATAAATCCTGGGATCATTTTTGCATGTGTAGGAGTAACTTTGGGCTTCAAGAATTTGATTTTTTGGGGTGAAAATGATAGCCCCTCAGTGGGCTATTTATAGATTGAACTACCATTAATTCCCTCATTACGTGTAGGTACAATGAGCGAATGGGTAGGTAGAGTTTTGAAAACCTATTCCATGGTGGATGTTTCGTAAAGACCTAAGCGACGAAGGTGAGTGTGGGACCCACCATGTGGGTGGACGCATCATAAAGGAAGCAAGGAGTGACAACTCCTGTACGATGACCTGCTAAGGGAGACCCACATCTGTAGGTCTACATGGCGCAATGGATGCAACAACAAATGGAGGATGAAAGCCCACAGGGAACTTCCACAGAGACCAAAAGGGTATGTGCAGGATCATCATGGAAAAAATAGGCCCTTAAGTGGCAAAAAATTCAGAAAAGTTAGAGTTAGGCAACTTGACGTAAAAATTTGAATAAGTTACCTATATTATTTCAAAAATATGTAAGAATATAATTTGTAGAAAATTGAATGTATTTTCTAAACTACTAGGTTTTTTCAAAAAAGAAAAAAAATTATTTGGTTAAAATTTGAAATTTCAATGCAGTGGTACTTAAATTTTAGGGAAAAAATAAGAAGTAGGTGTCTGTCTGACCACCCTGACCACAAGAAAATGATAATATTTTTTTATAATATTTTAGATATAAGTAGAGGACTCATGTCCCGATGTGATGCATATTTTTTTATAAATTTTTTCTAAGTAAATAATTAATTATGATTTTTTTATTACAATTTTTTTAAAAATATAAAAACTTGTATGTCTAACCACCTTAACTTGGTCAAAACTTCATGAAATTCAATTTTTCTTTTTTTAATCCTATAGTATGCTAAGCATAGAATGTGACGCATGTTTTGGATTCAAAAATTGTGATACCATTTGAAATCTATAGATGTTTTTCAATCAGCCTATCAATCAAGACTTTAGTAGTAATTTGAATAGAAAATGAATAATAATTACTTATTAAATTCAAAGTAAAGCATAATTTATATCAGTGGAAATTTGAGAATCTCCTTTAAAAACCCTTTTTGTTTCATCAATTTTGGGTAAAAAAATAGTCATCAGCCACATACCCATCATATTGCCACTTTTTGGCCCATCATGATCCTGCACATACCCAAAAACTTAGTGAGACTTAGGATAGGTGAACTTGGCCAAGATATTTTTGATAATTTTAATGCATGTGACCAACTTAGGCTCAAAAATAAGGGAACACAAAATGAGGAAGAAGTAAAAAATGACTTGGCGAGAGTGAAATAGAAAGAGGGGGTCCTCGGTCTGAACGGGGTGTGTGTGCTATAGGCACAAAACTATGTAGATGTCAACCTAGAAACTCAAGTTATTATGGAGCAAGAGGAGGAGAAATTTGACTCCGAATTGACTGAAACAATCAAATCCTAATCTATTTCGACAATTAGTAAATTCTTGAAGCTATTTGTTCCCACTATCAATAAAAGAATGAATAATTTTTCTTATAATTGTATTTAACTGAGTCGACAATCTCATCTATTAAAAACCAATGATTACATGACTCTCTTAATACAATAGGAACAAAGGAAAAATTAATTATAAGACATCAAAAGTAGAAAGAAGCAACAGATTGAGGAGAGAAAGGAAACATGGATTGTGGTATTGGAGTTGAAGTTGAAAAAGAAAGTTGACAAGAAAATCTAGTGTAAGGAAAGAGAGAAAGAGAGGAGTAAGAGAGGGTTCAAAAGGAACAAGATAAAAATTAAAGAGAGATCAAAGTTTCCCATAGTTCATTGTTGTGAGAAAGATGGTTAAGTAGTCCTATGAACCCATTACCAAAGAATCACACTTTGTTTCAAGAATTAATGAACATTAGCATCCCTAGGTTTGATGTGGTTCATGTGTATTCGAGTCCCAACCTATTACAAGTAAGTTGCATTCAATTTTTTTTTTGAATGAATTGTTCACTACTCACCACGTCGCATGTAAGTTGCATGCAATTTACAAATGCAAATCTAAATCTTGTAATGAAAAAAATTAGTGGCATGAGAAGATAACATATATCTAGATGCTTTTCTTGGCATGTTTGATTGAGGTTGGAAGGGACAAACAATAAAAGTCCACCATTTTCTGGATATTTCTATTGTGTATTGGACGATTATGTTTTTGGTTGGGAATTTCAATCTATTCTATGTGATTTAAATGTTCATCATAGTGACCTACAATTCTATATCTAGGGTTTGAACTGAAGCTATTTGTCAATGCCAATGAATTAATGTTTTACACAATGTGATTATTACACCCAATCTTCTCTAAGTTAATGTGATTGTGATTGTTAGTACCAGTTCCTATGTGTTCTATACAATGTTATTGTGTGACCCATTTCATTGTAAGTGCTCAACCTTTTATTTTTCACTTATATTCATTATTATTGGGACTACTAATCTATTGTATGCAATGTAAATGTTTGTCATAGTCACCTATAACTTAGTATCTATTGTTTCAACCTATAGTGTTTATGAATGTCAATGCATATATATTGTATACAATGTTATTGTTACACCTGACCTTCTCTAACTGTATATGGTCAAGTGCTTTTAGTTTAATTCTTAATTCCTACCAATGCCTATCTATTGTATAGGATGTCATTTTGTCTCCCATTCTACTCTAAGAGGACAACCTATTGGACCACAAAATCCTGTTATTAATACAAGTTGAAATTTTATTTATACTTTAAATTTTCCACGTGTTATTCTCTAATTGGTCCAACCTATTCATCACATGCCTAAATTAGTTGAACTTATTTTTTATCTGTATAACTATTATATAGAATTTTTCTACTTTATGGATAAAAAATATTTTACAATTGGATATTAAGTTTCTTCATTGTGGGACCCAATGAGGACTACTTTTGTCCCCATTACTAGACCTCATTCCACTATTTGGCCCTCTCCCCTAGCTATTGCAAAAAAGTAAGGAAAAATGACTACGATATTGAGGGCTGATTCAATTAATTATTTTGTATGAACTAATTTAATTAAGTAAATTTTGGTTTCTCTTGCTAGGTATAGTCATAACCAAAAAAACACATTTGGAGAAAGAAGTGGCACCTACTATGGTCTACAATATTGCTATTATTTTGATTGATGATTATGAAATCCTCTAATTTAGTTTCTATTTTAGTGATATAATTTCATCGTGTGATGTTTATATGTTAGTGATAAATCTTTTACTAAAGTTTACTTGATGCAGGAGCATCCAACGGTGTAAGGGAAATATTGCATTGCCTGAAAAATATTGTATTTTCATTTGTTTATAGTTTCCTTAGTTTTCTTGGGGCCCATGGTGACTCATGTAGTCTTTGGGATACCTAGAAGTTTAAAACAACCAGAAATAGTCACCTGCTATTTTAGTAAG
Organism: Sequoia sempervirens; assembly: GCA_007258455.2. Classification (NCBI taxonomy): domain Eukaryota; kingdom Viridiplantae; phylum Streptophyta; class Pinopsida; order Cupressales; family Cupressaceae; genus Sequoia; species Sequoia sempervirens. The sequence continues at coordinate 99,870,914 of VDFB02105785.1, forward strand.
TCAACCAATTTGATTCATATGGACACAAAAATTGACCCCAAGGAGTGAAATCAGAAAATATTTTTTTTGTGAAAGAATCATCACAAAATCCCATACCATTTGGAAGATATTTAAATTTTCATCATGAGGAATTTCCCTAATGAAGTTTAAAACTAAAAATTGAGTCCTTTCAGATCCTTGAAACAGGGCACAAAATCTCTGATCTTTTGGATTTGGTGAAAGATAGATGTAGATCTCTTCACAAGCTTTTCAACAATATATTACAATTGAAAATATGATCATTAGATCAAAAGTTATGGTTTGAGAAGTTGCCCCACTAAAAAGTGGATTTCATTAAAATATCTTCCTAGGAAAGAAATCAAATGGTTGGATTTTTGGCGCTAAAACAAAAGGGAATGTACACTTTCTAGAACATTATTTGGCAGTTATTGGGTAAAATAAAAGGGTTAAGTGGGGGTTGTATAAGGTGGCTCCATTAGTGCAGATTGCAGATCTGAATAATAGATTATCTTTGAGTGCAATTTCTAAATGTGTAATTTCATTTTCTAAAAATAAATGAAAGTGAGTTATTTTCTATCTCACATCTTTTGTGTTGGTATCTACTATTGTGCTTTGTGTGGTTTTCAGGTGGTGTAGCCCTCATCAAGTGGTATAAGAGTAGGTTTTCTTGAGTGTGTAAATAGATCAATGAAAACAAGAGGTAGTTTGCACCAAGAGTTGTGGTTGTGGGTTTCTAAGAAAAATGATCAAAATGCCTTTGCAAAGAAACTATAGTAGTGAAAGAAATTTTATTGTACCAAAAGAGGGTTTTAGAGCCCTGTAGAGAAAAATTCAAGCACTATAAGAGGAGTTGTGTCGAGGGTTTGAGCCAAGAAGAGTAGATGAAATTGAGGATGAAGCTAAAAATGAGGAATAGTTTGAACAAGAACAAGGTGTAGTAGATCTAGAGAAAGTTTGATTATTTAAGGCCATCTATAAGATTGGGAAAAGGAAAAAGATTGATGTTTCTACATTTCCTAGAAATCTTAATCTAGAAGAGTTGAATGATTGGATCAACAATATGGAGGAATACTTGGAGTATGAGGAGGTGGAAAATCCTGAGAGGGTCAAATTTGCAAAGATCAAGCTAAAGGATGATGCTAATATTTACTGGAAAGAGGTACAACTAGAAATAAATCAAAAAGGAAAAGAGAAATAACTAGATGGGACCGGATGGTGGACAAATTAAAAAGGTAGTTCATTCTTGTGGACTATGAGTTAGATTTGTTGAAGAAGATGCAGGGGTTGAAACAAGAGGGAAATTTTCACAAGGAGTATACAAAATAATTCTACTATGTCCTGATTAGAACAGGCCATTATGAGGCCAACAAGGAAAAAGTTTCTTGTTACATAAATGGATTGAATTTGAGTATTCAAGAAGAGTCGGGTTTGGTAAAAATGTCTACCATTGAATATGCATATTATTTTTCTTTGAAGGTAGAAGAAAATTTGAATAGAAGGTTTGAAAGAAAGCAAAGAGGTGGGAGTCGTGGTGGAAAGACAAGTGGATGGTCATATGGAGGTCAAAATGAAGATCAAAAGAAGGGTGAAGGATCCAGTAGAAGCCAGAACCAAAAAGTAGATAACACCTACCACCCTCGTAATCAAAATAATGGAGACAAAAGAGAAAGAGGAAGATCTGGAAGAGGGAAAGGAAGAGGAGGCTTTCACGAAACCTATTTCTAGTGTGTAGGAGAAGGACATGGAGCCTATAAGTGTCCTCGACATCAAGGAAGGAAAAATAGATGACCTAAGGGTAATGCATGAGTTACACATGTAGATGAAGATGTTGAGTCTTCACATTCAAAGGATGCAGAAAGAGGAGATGCCCTTGCTACTAGAAGAGACTTGTTGAATGAGGAGAGAGAACCAACTCAAAGGAAGAATTTATTTTGCACTAGATGTAAGTGTGAAGGTAAATTTTGCAATGTTATTATTGATGGAGGTAGTGTTGATAACCTTGTTTCAGAAGATATGGTGAGTAAGTTGTGGTTGGAGAGAAGAAGGTATTTGAATCCATACCAGATTGCTTGGTTGTAGAAGGACCATAAACCTTTGGTAAATGAACAATGTCTAGTAAAGTTCGAGATTGGAAATTACCATGATGAGGTATTGTGTGATATTATGCCTATGGATGTTTTTCATATGTTGATAGGTAGACTGTGGTAGTTTGATTGGTGAGTGGTGGATGATGGACATGCTAATACCTATTCCTTGAAAAAGGATGGAATTTGTCATAAGTTGAAACCCTTGAGGGAGGCAGAAGAAATTGTATGCAGCAATGCAAGAATTTCTTTGGTTGATGGAAGAAAATTCCTAGAAGGTATGAGGCATGAGCATATGTTTTTTGCATTGATCCCTAGAGTTGAAAAGGAAGATACTAGTGAGGTACCTGTAGAGGTTTCAGATTTGTTGAATGAGTTTCAATGTATTATAATTTTTGATAATGTACCTAAAGTTTTTCCTCCAATAAGAAAGATTAGTCATTAGATGGACTTGATTCCTAGAGCCAATTTTTCAAATAAGGTGGCTCATCATATGACTCCAACAAAGAGTGAAGAGTTGAATAGAAAAGTGTAAGAGTTGTTGTGGAAGGGATTGATCAGAGAGAGTTTGAGTCCATGTGTAGTACATATAGTACTAGCACCAAAGAAGGATGGGGAATGGTGGATGTGTAAAAATTCTAGAGCCATCAACAAGATAACCATCAAGTATAGATTTCCCTTGCCAAGGATGGATGACATCATGGATTGTTTGAGTGTAGCTGAGTACTTCATGAAGACAGATTTGAAGAGTGGTTATCACCAAATTTAGATTAGAGAAGGAGATGAATGGAAGACAACCTTACAGACCAAAGAGGGCTTGTACAAGTGGTTTTTCATGCCCTTTGGGCTAACCAATGCACCGGGCACCTTCATGTGGCTCATGAATGAGGTACTGAAAGAGTTTTTGGGTAAATTTGTCATTGTTTATTTGGATGAAATTTTAATTTTTAGCAAGACATTGGAGGAGCATTTGATGCATATCAGAATTTTTTTTGAGAAGCTAAGAGAGGAGAAGTGGTTGATAAATTTGAAGAAGTGTAGTTTTATGAAAAGAGAGTTGGTATACTTAGGATTTTTTGTCTCAATAGAAGGTCTTAATATGGACCTAGAGAAGGTAAAAGCTATCATTGAATGGCCTACACCAAGGAGTTCTACTGAGGTGAGATATTTTCATGGTTTGGATAGCTTTTATAGAAAGTTTATCAAAGGTTTTAGTAGTATTTATGTACCTCTAATAGAAAAAATGAGAGGAGAAAAATGAGAGGAGATAGAAAAGAGTCTAAGTGGACTACAAGCAGTAGTGCCATTGGAGCTATTTTGAGTCAAGAAGGTAAGCATGTTGTGTATTTTAGTGAGAATTTGAATGATGCTAAGAAGAAATATTTTTCTATGATTAGGAGTTTTATGCTATAGTTCAAGCTTTGAAAAAATGGATACACTATTTGTTGCAAAATGGATTTTTTTATATACTGATCACTAGGCTTTACAGTATCTCAATAGTCAAGGAATTTTAAATCAAAGGCACTTAAAATGGGTTGAGTTTTTTCTGAGTTACACTTTTGTTTTAAAGCATAGGAGTGGAAGATCAAATAGAGTTATAGATGCCTTGAGTAGAAGGAAAAATTTGTTGATAGAGATGAATATAGAGGTCGTTGGGTTCAATGAACTCAAGAGTTTCTATCTTGAAGATCCAGACTTTGTAGAAGCTTGAAAGGATTGTTTAGAACTTGTTACACTGGATAGGAAAAGATGGTTGGATTTCCTAATCCAAGATGGGATGCTATTTTGAGGAAGTCAATTGTGCATTCCACAGAGTTCTATGGGAGAGAATCTAATCAAGGAGAAGCATAGTGGAGGATTGGTTGGAAATTTTGATCGAGATAAGACTATTTCTCTTGTTAGTGAGAATTATTACTAGCCACAATTGCAACAATATATGAAGAAGTTTGTACGAAGTTGCAGAGTATGTTAGATGGCAAAAGGAACAAGTCAGAATACTGGATTGTATTAGCCATTACCTATACTTGAGAGGCCATGGGAGGACATTAGTATAGATTTTTTCCTTGGATTTTGAGGACATGAGGAGGGCATGATTCTATATTTGTGGTGGTCGATATATTTTCATAGATGGAACATTTAATTTTGTGTCATAAGACCATTGATGTTGTTCATATTGTAGAGTTATTTTTCAGAGAGATGGTGAAACTACATGATCTACCAAAGTGTATAGTTTCAGAAAAAGATACCAAATTTGTTGGTTATTTATGGAGGACATTATGGAAGAAGTTGAAGATAGATTTGAAGTTCAATTATGTGCATCATCCACAAACTAATCAAAAAATAGAGGTGGTGAATAGGAGTTTGGGTAACTTGGTGAGATGCTTAGTAGGAGATAAACCAAAGGGATGGGATTTTATTTTACCATATGAGGAATTTTCCTATAGAAATTATATCAATAGGAGCACTGGTAAATCACCATTCCAGATTATATATGGGAGTAGTCCGAGGAATGCTTCTGAACTAAGAAATATGGATAAAGGAGAGAAGAGTAGTGGTGAGGCTAAAGATTTTGTTGAGCACCTAAAGAATTTGCATGATAACGTGAAGAAGCATATCAATAAGATGAAATATTAGTACAAGGATAAAGTAGATCAGAAAATGAGGTATAAGGAGTTTCAGGTAGGAGATGAAGTCATGGTTCATTTATGAAAGGAGAGGTTTCTAGTTGTTTCATACAATAAATTAAAGATGAAGAAGTTTGGACCATGCAAGATCCTGAAGAAGCATGATTCATGAAATATCATGTATGAGGTAGAATTGTCAAGTGAGATTCATGCATCACCTATGTTTAACATTTCCAATTTGACATAATATCATCAAGGAGTTAAGGAGAATAAATTGATAGAGGCATAGTGGAACCCGACACCTACGTCAGAAAAGGAAGAGAAAGAAGAAATTTTGGATAGTCGTGTTGGTAGAAGCATAAGAAACAGACAATATGCATAGTACTTGGTGAAATAGATAGGAAGGCCTATTGAAGATTCTTCATGGTTATTTGAAGCTGAGTTTAACCATCTTGGTTTCCCTCTAACACCTGGGAAGTGGTAGGGTCACTTTTCAAATTATCCTGGGTGTCTGATGTAGGAGCATCTAGTGGTGTAAGCAAATTCTTACATCACCAAAAAAATAAATTGTATTTTCATTTGTTTCTAGTTTCCTTAGTTGTCTTAGGGCCCATGGTGACTCATGAAATCTTTGAGATAACTAGAAATTTGAAACAACCAGAAATAATCACCTACTATTTTTAGTAAGTCAGCCCATTTGGGTCATATGGATACACAAATTGATCCCAAGGAGTGAAATCAAAAAATAAGATTTTTGGTGAAAGAATCATCTCAAAATCATGTACCATTTGGAAGATATTAAATTTTCATCTCAGAGAATTTCCCTAATGAACTTTAAAACTGAAAATTAAGGCCCTTTGAATCCCTAAAACATGGTGTAAAATCTCTCATCTTTTAGATATGGTGAAAATTGGTTGTAGATCTCTTCCCATGTTTCCAACGATGTATTACAATTGAAAATCTAACTATCAGATCAAATGTTATGGCCCTGAGAAGCTGGCCCACTAAAAAGTGAATTTCATTAAAATATCTTCCCAGTTAAGAAATTAAATGACAAGACTTTTGGCACCCAAAAAAAAGGTAAAGTACACTTTCTAGAACATTCTAGGGTGGCTATTGGGTAAAATCAAAGGGTTATATGAGGGTTGTAGAAGGTGGCTCCATTCGTGTAGATTGCAGCTCCGAATAATAGATTATCTTGGACAATTGATTTTGTTCTAATGAACCAAGCCCATGAGGTTGTAGCATTGCAATTTCTAAATCTGTAATTTCATTTTCTGAAAATAAATGAAAGTGAGTTATTTTTTGTTTCACATCTTTTGTGTTGGTATCAATTGTTTTATTTTTCGTGGTTTTAGGGCGGTGTAGCACTCATCATTATTCATGTGTGTGAATTATTAATATAGTTGTTAGTAATTCCTTTACTCGTGAACTCCAAATATGTATATGCCTTACGATATAATTTCTTTCCTAAGGTTTGCAATGGAAATTGAAATCACTTTCTCTTAAATAGTGACATTAAATGCCTAATGTTACATGTTTGAGTTGGTATATTCCCTAAACCTAGCTTAATTCCACCCATAAAAATCCTTTGTAGCCAGTTTTAATCTCTAATATCTAAATATGCTTATTTGGCTTATTTAAAGAGACAAAATTAAACCTTCTTCAATTCCATGTTGTAAAATCAAACCCACTATTTTAAATTTTAAAACTCACAATGGGCTTGTTTCTTCCTTGTCAAACTAGCCATTTTGTGGAACATGAACTATGAAAAATTTCAAATTTTATTATAGGGTTTTGTATAAAAGGAAAAAATAATAATTTAACACATCTATTATGAGAAATCTAAAATTAGGAGCTCCTATTACTCATTTGAATTATAATTTAAGGTGCACATAATATCATTTTCATACTTGGCAAGAAAAAAACATATTATATGTTTTCTTTTTATTTTCAATCTTTGTTAACAAGTTAAACTAATCCCACAAGGGATTTAACAAAGAATAACATGACCATCACTTAGCAAGCTCCTTCAATATGTTTATATTTACATATTCATATATTTAGGAGATGAGATGAACCAATTTTCTAGATGACACAGATTATGGGAATGAGAATGTGGATCTATATATCACCATTTCCAAAACTAGGTGTACATGGGGAACCATGACATCATTATTAAATGATACCTTATATTTCAATAGAATTATTATAGAAGAAATTTCATGAACCTATGCAATAATTCTTCTCTAATTGCATTAGGATCTAGGTGACGATGAATAGTAAAAGGTGGTGGGAGTGTTACAATGTCAAGGTTTAGGGTTTACAAGGGAGGTATGCCAATGCGGGGAAGTCGAATTATTGAAGCAGTGAAGGCTACAGATGAATGTGAGGTATTTTTGGATGGATGAGTCTAACAATGTAATGTGAATAAAGGAAAAGTAGAGTTTAAAGTTAATTCATGCAAATATGGACAAGTCTAAATGTTTGGTGGGGAGTAAGGAAAGATCAGACTTAGATAAGAAAATAATCACACATGAGGAAGTATAAAACTTTGATGACTTATAGAGATATAGTACATTGACGATGATTTAATACTTACTATTTTAGGGGGTCTCAGGTATATGTATATAAATGTCTATATTTCTATTGACATATGTAGATAACAATATACCAATTTGTGTTTGGTGTATCTATGCATATACCTCTTTATATCTATCCATATTCCTAAACACACAAATGTACTAACATATACCTAAGCATAGAAATGGATGAAAGAAACTTTTGATAGTGAAGTATATTAGTCATATTTAAATAATTTTATTATGGAATAAGTAAGGAAAATGGAATTTAATATGTCATTTTGGAGTAGAAAGGAAGGATTTTGGTACTTGAATCCTTTGTTTGTCTTTTAGGGTTTTTCACCTAAAAGGGGAAGGATTGGACCAAAATGCACAATGTTTCACTTAAGATTATTGTAAGGATGGATGGGATATTGATATGAAGTGTGTGTAGATGTGTTGAAATGCTTAAAAATGAAAATAAATGAATGTAAACTAATCTAATGGAAGATGGTGGAAAACACAGTGTTGATTGCAAATATGAACTCGAAACCTAAACAAATGAAAACATAAATTGATGAAACTGAATAGAGTGCACCTATAGGTAGATTAATATTGCTATAAGGTTCTGGAATGTTATAGAAGTCACTATTAATGGCCACTAGGACTGACTCGCCATGCATGGCGAATCAGTCTTGTTTCTGATGAAAAGTCCTAGAAATAGGTTTCTGATTGTCGGCAGTTGAATTCTGAAAAAATCACTTTTCAGGCCTATAGGTGGGACTCATTCACCATGGGTGGAAAATTAGTCCACCTATAGGAATTAACAAATTAAGGAGTTGATTTTGTGTAGCTAGATCTGCACTTCTTCTTACTATAAGTCTTCGCTTCTGAAACTGTCTGATTCAGGTTTGAATGTGCCTTTTTGTTGATGTTTTCCCTTGTTCAATGAAGAAATGACATGAATGAATTTGAAATGCAATCTTCAATGATTCCTAAGATTTCAAGATGTCCTAATCTACAAACACATAAGAAGGAAAGTAGAAATGTTGATTGTTAGGGCATGGGGGTTTTCCTTGGTTAAACCCCTTTTAGGTAATTAAACCAAAATGATGAAAGAAAGGAATGAATTATGCAACAATAAAAAAATTACCTTTCCATGATGAATGATCTTGAAATTCTGCAACAAAACATGAAGATTCAGCTCTTGAATGTCCCTAGAAGCTTTCTCAATGACTTGCAATGACAAAACCCTACGTTCCTTGACTTCATATAGAGGATAGATGATGTCAACAATGTATGTGTAATGAAAGATGTAAAATGAGGAGAAAAACACCTATTTATATACACTTGAGCCTTAGTATCCCCTTAATACCTCATCATAGGCTGACATGAAGAAAAATTGAACTCAAATTTCACTTTTTTTCCCACTCAAAGGTCAAAATTTGAGCCAAATGGGACTGATTCTCCATGTATCAAGAATGGGTCCCATAGTGGCCAATTTGACAGCTCAGATGCGAAAAGATTAGGAAATAAGGTCTGAGTTGTAATCTTGTCAGGTATTTTATCAATTTGATCCTCAGGATGCACAATATGGGTTAATTAGGGCCTATTAGTGATGATGTAAATGTTAAATAGGGCTTGGGACACATAAATCAATGTGAAAGTGTGATTAAATACACTTTACAAAACTAAAATGAGTTCTAGATAGTCTAGAAATGCACAAGAACTAATGCGAATGTGCAAGACACATTACAACACTAGTTTATCATTAAGTTTAAGTTAAGAACATTCTAAATTGATGTAATAATGTTATTAAACACATTTAATAATGTTCAATTAGGGAGAAATAAGTGAATTAAGTCTAGAAAAGCATGAAAGTCCTTTACAAGACTTTACAACACCTTTACAAGATGTCATTAAAAGTATGTTATTTGATTTGGGTATGTGTAGGATCATCATGGAAAACACAGGCCCTTTGGCGAAAAATTCAAAAAAGTCGAGAGTTAGGCAACTTGACGTAAAATTTGAATGAGTTATCTATATTATTTCAAAAATATGTAAGAATAGAATTTGTAGCAAATTGAATGTAGTTTCTAAACTACAAGGTTTATTTATAAAAAAGAAAACTATTTAGTGAAAATTTGAAATTTCAATGTAGTAGTACTTAAATTTCAAGGAAAAAATAAGAAGTAGGTATCTGTCTAACCACACTAACCACAATAAAATGACAATTTTTTTTATAATATTTTAGATATTAGTAGAGGATTCATGTTCTGATGTGATGCATATTTTTTTGTAATTTTTTCCAACTAAATAATTAATTATGAATTTTTATTACAAATTTTAAAATATAAAAATCGTATGTTTGACCGCCTTAACTTCATCAAAACTTCACAAAATTCAATTTTTTTAATCCTATAGTATGCAAAGCATAGAATGCGATGCATGTTTCAGATTCAAAAAATGTGATACTACTTGAAAGCTATAGATGTTTTTCAATCAACCTATCAATCAAGACTTTAGTCGTAATTCAAATAGAAAATCAATAATTATTATTTATTAAATTCAAAGTAAAGCATAATTTATATTGGTGCAAAGCTGAGAATCTCCTTCAAAAACCCTTTTTGTTTCATCAATTTTGGGTAAAAAAAGTTGTTAGCAACATACCCTACACATACCCATCATATTGCCACTTTTTGGCCCATCGTGATCCTGCACATACCCATTTGCAAGGGTCCAAAACCTAGTGTGGATGCATAAAATGCCTCAAAATTCCTAAATCAAGGCTTCATTAAGTCCAATTATCATGAATTAATTTTGTGTCAAGCAAAGGGTCCCTTTTTTCTATGACACATTTACGCCACACTTTAGTCAAAGGATGAACTTTCTTCAAACTCACACTAAAGTAAACATTCAAGAGAGATCCACATGTACAGATGCATATGACAAAGAATGAAAAATATTGAAGGATGTTGTGTGAGCCCCCAGGATACAAGATCCTAAGTCAAACCATCAAGATACAAAATCATGCAATGGAAGGAATGAAAAGAAAAGTGGGGTGGAAAAGATGTACTCACTCTGGGTCGATGAAACTTCTTGGTTGTACGTCGGGTGAGAAAGGCCAAAGGTATACTCACTCTGGGGTTGCAGAACTAGTTGTTTGTGGGGTGAGAAATCCCAAAGCGTAAGATACATACACTAGTTGGTATGCACTCACAAACACAAAGGTGGCTATGGGGAAAAATCATGCCGCTAGGTGGGCTTCCCACTCAACCATGTTAAAGTTATAACGCCTGATAAATTTAACAAGGCACCACAAAGAAAAATGCTCATGAACAAAAAGAAAGGTACCGCAGTCATGCAAGTTGTGTCATGCAAGGTGGAAAAAAGGTGCAAAATGTAAAAATGCAAAAATGTAATGTAAAAGTGTTAAATGTAAAATATGTTCAAAGGATTCTTGTTCAGTTCATGCAAGGTCAGTCACTTAGGGAACATTGTGTCTAATGTATCCAAGATAGGACCAATCAAATAATAGTATATTCACAACTTAGAGGATGTAGTGTGTCACATCACGCCACCAACAAGAATGTAATATGCTTAGAAAGATCACACTTATGAAGGACATCACACCCAATGTAATCCACAAAGTAACAAAAACATCATATAAACAAGAAGGCTACACTAGGAACCAAGAATGAAAATGAATTATGGTAATGTATTCCCCCCACTTTAAAGGAATTGCTAACACCATTACTATAAGCAATTTCTTTAAAATAGAAGAGAATATGAGAGCTTATTTGAAAAAGCCCTATGCCAAGTCATATATTTTTGATAAGTTGCATCACGAAGAAAGAGAGTATGTCACAAGCGAGTCAATATTAAGACATGTCGTCAACATCCCAAGCTTGCTCTTGACACGTTCATGAAAGGATAACGATTAGCCAAAAGAGACTGTAGACACTGAAATTTGTTCTAAGCCCGCGACTTCAATTTCTTCATAATTTGTATCTTCATGGTCATGATTAAATGATGTTAATTATTTAATTATTCTCTAAAGTCCTTAATTCTTCTATTAATTAAATAAACTTAATTATTTAGTTAATTCACTTTAACATTTATTCATCTATTAATTAAATAAACTTAATTATTTAATTAATTCACATTATCTTTATTCTACCCTAATTAATTAAATAAACGTTATTTATTTAATTACATCACTAATTAACTTTATCCTCCTTCTTGAATTAAATAAATTCTTATTTAATTTATCTTTATCATATTTCCGACTATAATTAAATAAATACTTTAATTATTTAATTATTCATTTAACCTTTTCTTTACTCATTATTTTTTATTTAATTAATCCCTAAATGTTGAATCCTAAATTAAATAAATCATTTAATTCATAAAAGTCTATTTTGAACACATTCTTCTATATTTGGATAAATTATTAAGTTATCTAAGTATTCATTCTTACTCAACTCGAGATCTATTTGAATCAATCAGTTATCTAGTTCTAACTCGTATGCATGTACATGCTTATTAATTAAATATCTTTATTTAATTAATTAAATCTTGTGTGTGCATTCAAACAAAATATTGATTTTAATCTATTTTTATCTTTGTCATGCAAAGATAATTCTTCCATTTTTTGAATACCAAACTCGGAGATTAAATCATTATTTAATCTTTATCTCTATCTTCTAGGTTTTATCACTCACATTAGTACTAACAGTTATCTCAATGCATGCCCAATCTTTTAATCTGAATTGTTCATTGATCTTTCAATCCTGGCCTCTCGTTCAAATGATAAATTTTCTATAAATTGATCTGTCTTTCATCATTGTATTCCTCCCAAAATCTTATGACTTTTGGAAGTACATATTCAATATTTTTATATAATCACATACATCAAGGCTATACTTGCTAGCATACTAAAAATATGAGGGCAAGAATACCATCAAGGCGAATTGGAGAAGGACAATCAAGGTCAATCATTGAAGGATGTAGATACTAGGTGAGATCATTCTGTGTTTATGTTTTATGCTTTCTTTTTACTTTGTTGTTTAACTTTAGATTACATTAGAGTTTAATTTCTTTGTTAATTTCTTTTAACCTTCATTGTATTTCCTGATAGTTACAGAGACAACGACAAGTGACATATGGGGATAAGTCTTGCTAACCCTTTTCCCCCACTTAGTGCAAGACAAAGGTGATCCTGGAATGGATGATGGTATGATACCCCTTGCAATGGATGCAAGACATGCAGTAGTAAGTATGTGATTATCGTACAACTATTGCATGGCAAGGAGCAACAACTAAGGTTATTTATGTGACTAAGGAAGAATCTTGGAAGAGTCTTGTGTGATAATATTGATGTTGAGTGAAGGTTTGGTGCTCTTGGTCAAAGGAGAATAACCAAGATCATGAGTTTTTTGTTGTGTGTTTAGCTCTATAGGGTTGCAGATACCTTATTCTTGAGAACCACAACCTTTTCCACTATAGCCAAGTTGTTTCATGACTCGGTCATAAATTTTCCATAAATTTGTTTTAGTGCTTTGGAATCTAGTGATTGTTCGTTGTTGTGTTTGTCAGGGTTTGCTGTGTAGTTTGTGGCATTGTCTAAAGTGGTTGTGACAGATTCTTTTGAAAGGTTGTCCAAGTTTTGCATTTCTTGTTTCTCATTTTTATTTTGTGTGAATATATGTATTCGCCCATAAATGAAGGTGTGAATTCTAAAGATCCCCAATCATCACCAAATAATTTAGATGGCCATTCCTCATCGTTGTGTTCAATTTCTATGTTGGATGTGGGAATCAATGTTTTCAAAGGACTTGTAGCTCATTTTTCAAGCTGCAAGCAACTTTCAGGCTTAGAATCTGCTTCAACTTGATAAATTTTATTGTTATAGAAATATTTCATTATATGATGAAGGGTTGAAGGCACTAAATTCATCTCATGAATCCATGGTTTTCCTAGAAGAAGATTGTACAAAATATCATAAGGCATGACATGAATAGGAGTTTGCAAAGTAACCACCCCAACCGTAATAGGCAAAGTGATTACACCAAGTGGTTGCTTTGTGGTATTATAAAATCCTTGAATAGAATCAAAATCAGGTATTATTTGTGACATGTCGACATGTAATCAATCAAGGAGACTCACACTACACAAATTAAGGGAAAAACCATTATCTATGAGAGTGTGATTGAAGCAAGCAGTTATCATAAAGGAATCATGTTGTTTACACAACTCTAAAGGAGGGAGCTCATGTTGATGAAAATTAATGTCAAGATTAGTTTGAGTCATTTTATGAATTAAAGTTGCCACATCATTCAAATTTTTACTATGAGGAACTACAATTTTTTTTAAGGCGGTTTAAAGAATGTTGTTGTAATTTGGTGAGTCCTGAAGTAAATCCCAAAGGAAAATCTTTGCAGGATTATTCTTTAATTGTTCAACAAGATCATACTCCTTTGTGTGTGGGCTAGAGCAAGGAGGACTAGGCGGATTGTGTAAAGGTAAGGAGGGTGGGATTGGTTGCAGCAGTTGTGGATTATTTTGAGTGTTATATGTATGAGCAACAATATAATTAATGCATTGCTGCAACACATTGGTTTGAGGGGGGTAGAGGGTGTATCAGGGTTTTTTAGAGGGGTGAAGTTTATGTGAAGGTGGGTAAAGAATAAGTTGAGGTTTATTTTGAGTTTATTGTTTATGTAAAGGTGGATAGAGAATTAGAGGGTTGCTAGAATGTCCCACAGGGTATGTATGAGGTCCATTGGTTGAGGGGGATCTAATAGACACTTATGCATTCATAACCTCAACGGTCCTAGTTTTAGGGAGCTCTAAGGAGGGGAAATCAAGAACCACTTTTTTATGGAAGGGAGATGCTTTATGAGTGTTGTTGTCTAGCACCATGATATTCTCCCTAGAAGGAGAGATTTTAGGAGAACAATAGACCACATGTTCATGAAAATCAAGGGTTGGTTCATCTAAAATAGCTTCATTAGAACCAAGGGAGTTATTAATGGTTGAATGTGTTTGATTATTGATAATGGGGAGATTAGGGGAAGAATTTATGCAATCATTCAATGTTGGTAATGTCTCATTTTCTTGTGTAAAATTATCTACCCTACGATGAGAGGCTGTAATATGTTCATCAATGGGTGAAATGTGTAAAGTAGCTTCATCATAAGTGGGAGAGGCATCAAGAGAAGAAAAAGCATCACATTCTTGTTTTTCAATGATTGGATGCTTGTGTTTAATTATGTGTTCTTGGATGGTTGAACCATTAGGAAAGGGAGCAAGGAGATCCTCATGACTATCTTTGATTACCACCCATTTTCCAATAATGTCTTCCAAAATAGGGGAAGAAAAATAAAGAGGATTTTCATAGGTCTTAAAGATTTTATCATCTAGTGTCAACATATCCTCCTCACAAATAATGTGATTTCCATGATTACTTACAAAAAAATTCTCACAAATAGGGAAGGAGCTAGGAGATAGATCTATGGTCTCATCATTGTGTTGGGTTATGTGATTTTCATGCTTACTTAGTGTGAAGTCCTCTTATTTAGTAATACCATGTCTAATAGGAGAGTTAAGAGGATAGAAACAACTCATATTGTCACAACTCTCATCAATTGGTTCTTCTAGCACTAAAATATCTACTTCACAAGTGTGAGATATAATAGGAGAAGAAAAAATGTAAGTGAACTATGAGTATCCAAGGTTTATTTCACTAAATCAACCTCATCTACCAAAGGGGGAATAGGAGAGGGATCTATGATGAATAAAAAGAGAGGGGAAAGGACCTCATATTCATATGCCTTTAATAAAATTTTCTCACAACATGCAATAATATATAAAAAGAGAGAATTCAAGACGAGAACTATAGAATTTTGTAATGAAAACATGATGGAATGATTAATCGACAATCTTGAAATGTAAAAATTCTAAAGCAAAGATGAAAATGAAGAATAATGTTTCAGATTTCAAGGATGACAATTGACTGATTATGCGATGTAACAAGATGAGAATACAAACTTGAAAGTGAAACCATGCATGAAATTAGCTAACTAATGCTAAATTTTATGAAATGCATGCTACATAAATGCAACTAACTAATATATATAGGTTAAGGCACCAAACAAAAGCCTAAAAACAAATTTCTGAGTTCTATAAAATGATGTTTCAGGGGTTCAAAGGGACTGATTTTCCCAAGGTGGCGAATGAGTCCCAATATGGACTTTTTTAGAATGTTCAGAAATTTGTGACTGATTTTGATGGTTTATGAATGCTAGGATGTATTCCTAAGTAAAAAATGTACAATTTTAGAACATTTCAATGATTAAAGATGCAAAAAGGCAACCTATTATGCACTTTTACTCATGCAAAAAAGAAATTCTAGAATGCAAGCTAACTTTAATGCAAACTTCAATGCAAGAAAACCTAGAATGGTTAGGGGAATCCAAAATAAAAAAAGAGAGGATTCAAATAGAAAGTTCACCAAAATGAAACAAAGAATTTTGGAACCTGAATCCTTCATTTTCATTTTAGGGTTTTTCATCTAAAAGGGGAAGGATTGGACCAAAATGCACAATGTTTCACTCAAGATTAATGCAAGGATGGATGGGATATTGATGTGAAGTGTGTGTAGATGTGTTGAAATTCTTACAAATGAAAATAAATGAATGTAAACTAATGTAATGCAAGTTGTTGGAAAACATAATGTTGATCGCAAATATGAACTAGAAACCTAAACAAATAAAAACAAACATTGATGAAACTGAATAGAGTGCACCTGGACATAAATTACTATTGTTGGAAGGTTTTGGAATGTTCCAAAGGTCACTATTAATGGCCACTAGGACTGATTCTCCATGCATGGTGAATAAGTCTTGTTTTTGATTAAAAGTCCTAGAAACAGGTTTTTGACTGTTGGAAGTTGAATTTTGACAAAATAAGTTTCAGGCCTACAGATGGGACTCATTCACCATGGGTGAATAATTAGTCCACCTAGAAGAATCAAAAAATTTAGGAGTTGATTTTGTGTAGCTAGATTTACACTTCTGCTTCCTACAGGTCTCTGCTTCTGAAACTGTCTGATTCAAGTTTGAAAGTTCCTTTTTGTTGATGTTTTTCCTTGTTCAATGAAGAAATGACATGAATGAATTTGAAATGCAATCTTCAATGATTCCTAAGCTTCCAAGATGTCTAAATCTACAAACAAACAAGAAGGAAAGAAGAAATGTTGATTATTAGGGCATGGGGGTTTGCCATGGGCAAACCCCATTTAGGTAATTAAACCAAAATGATAAAAGAAAGGAATGAAGCATGAAACAATGAAATAAATTAATTTTCCATAATGAATTATCTTGAAAGTCTACAACAAAACATGAAGATTCAACTCTTGAATGTCCTTAGAATCTTTCTTAATGACTTGCAATGACAAAACCCTAAGTTGCTTGAAAAACATCTATTTATACACACTTGTGCCTTAGTATCCTGTTAATACCTCATCACAAGCCGACATGAAGCAAAATTAAACTCAAATTTCACTTTTTTTCCCACTCAAAGGTCAAAATTTGATCCAAATGGGACTGATTCACCACACATGTCAAATGGGTCCCACTTGGATGGGACTAATTCACCATGTATGGAGAATGGGTCCCACAGGGGCCAAGAGATTAGTAAATAAGGTCTAAAATGTAATCTTGTCAGGTATTTTATCAATTTGATCCTCAGGATGCACAATATGGGTTAATTAGGGCCTATTAGTGATGATGTAAATTTTAAATAGGGCTTTGGACACATAAATCAGTGTGAAAGTGTGATTAAATACACTTTACAACACTAAAATGAGGTCCACATAGCCTAAGAATGTACAAGACACATTACAACACTAGTTTATCATTAAGTTTAAGTTAATAACCTTCTAAATTGATGTAATAATATTATTAAACACATTTTATAATGTTTAATTAGGGATAAATAGGTTAATTAAGTCTAGAAAAGCGTGAAATTTCTTTACAAGACGTCATTAAAAGTATGTTATTTGATTTCCAAGCCTGGTCCAAGACCTAGTGTGGACACATAAAATGCCTCACAACACCTGAATCAAGGCCTCACTAAGTCCAATTATCATGAATTAATCCCATGTGAAGAAAAGGTTCCTTTTTTTCTATAGCATAGGAGTTAATAAACTAAGTTAACATTGAGAAATTTATAGTCAATATGTATCTATATACCTATCTATATATATCTAGTTTGGTCTATCTATATAAATACATATGTACTTTGATGACTATATATATATATATATATTACTTACACAATGAAAAAGGCCATTTAATGATAGATAGTTAGGGATTGAAACAACTATGTCATGAACATGTTGGACCAATTGGACTAACACGTGGCATAGATAGTCCAACCGAGGAGAAACAAAATTGGTGGGTCCACAAAGGGTTGAGTGATGTGCTAGACATTTTTATTTTTATTTCTAGTCCATGTGCACCTACCAAGGTAGGTTGCTCCACTATGAGGTTCTCTCCTCTATCATTTTGTTCTTCATTACACAAACATATATATAATTATGTATCTGCCATGTACATATATCTATATATACAGATAAATAGATATATATATATATATATATACATACATTGATAGATATATTAAAGTTTAGATAGATATGTAGGTATAGATAGAAATTAAATGCATTAAAGCCATAATGGTGCTTGAACATAACCATATTTTTCCTTGAAAAGGTACTATATTTATGAACATAAAATTTGGAAGTGTTCATAAACACCCTATAGGCCATATACTTCATCAAGCATAATGTGGATGCACCAAGAAAGCAAGAGAATCTTCAAACTATGGAAAACCACATAACTTTAAATATTTAGTTCAAAATCGCTGAAAAGAAAACATAATCTTCAACTTACAGAACACAATACACCCATTAGAAATCAAATAAATAATATGAATAAAGAAGAAACAAATAACAAGAGATAATGGTACAACCTTAGTGATGTTAACAACCTACCATTATCAAATGGAAATGGTCAATAATGTGGCTTTTTGTAGTGACATATTGCAAATTTCTCCAACTCAATCCTACAAGAACAAATACAAGAATGCATCATTCAAATACATGTAGTAGTGTTTTCCTTATGAGAGAAAGTATAGTAAATAAAATGTATACCTTTGAAGTGGAAGTCACCATCATCGATATGTTGAAGGAAGAATGGGCTAAGCCAAACATGTATTAAAATTGTGCACCATTCAAGTAGAGTGAACAAGACATAATTTTTCTAAGTGTTAGTTGAATATACCAACATCGCAATAAGACTAAAACAAATAATACATTTAAAGAAACATATATATAAATAAAATATAATGATATATAGTGAATAGGTGGAAAATAGGTTCACCAAAATTGGAATGATAAGGAGGTATGGTGGACCTATTTCTCACAAATTCATTAGGAAGTGAGATCACCACAAACAATTGACTAACAACCCTTAGGTGAATCAACTCAATGTGATAATATTCAGGTTTCCTTATGCTTTGAGGATGGGGGTCAGGGTCAAACAAAACTTTTGGGACAAAAACTAAAAATAAAAAATCAACCAAATTATGCCAACTCAAACTTGAAATAGGAATATCAAACTCAAAATTACCAGAATCAGAAAACTAATTGCAAATTTGAGAAGGGAATGAAGGTGTTTACTAGTCACAATAAGTCACTTTCTGAAGGCTTATTGGGACTCATTCGCCCATGGGTGAATGTTTCTTTTTTTAGGGTTTTTAAAAATCTTTTGGGAGCCTCTAATGTTGATATGTAGCTTTTTATTTGTCTAGGATTAAGTGTTAGAAAGTTAGAAATCAGATTTGTAGGTTAGATTCTATGATTTGATGAAAAAATTGACAAAATTTATAATCTTGTACTTCAAAAGGTCTTCAATTCTTCTTCAAGATAAATATGCAACATACACACAAGAGAGAAAAAATGTTTTATTTTTGGTGAATGGGGGTTTTCCTTGGTCAAACATCATTTTGGTAATTAAACCTTCAATTGAAATAATGCATGAAAGAGGGAATGTTCAAGAATGAACAAAGCTATGTTACCACTCAACAAACCCTTGTAGAAACCTTCGTAGTGGAGAACTTGGATGGTTTTCAACTTGCATGAAATGGATTCAATGAATGGGTATGTGTAGGATCATCATGGAAAAAACAAGCCTTTAAGTAGTAAAACATTCAGAAAATTCAGAGTTAGGCAACTTGATGTAAAAATTTTAATAAGTTATCTATATTATTTCAAAAATATGTAAGAATAGAATTTGTAGCATATTGAATGTATTTTCTAAACTACTAGGTTTTTTTTTTTAAATCTATTTGGTGAAATTTTGAAATTTCAATGTAGTAGTACTTAAATTTCAAGGGAAAAAATAAGAAGTAGGTGTCCGTAACCACCTCAATAAAATGATAATATTTTTTTATAAGATTTTAGATATAAGTAGAGGACTCATGTCTTGATGTGATGCATTATTTTTTGTAATTTTTTTCAAAGTAAATAATTAATTATCAATTTTTTATTACAACTTTTAAAAAATATAACAAATCGTATGTATGACCACTTTAACTTGCTCAAAACTTCATGAAAATATTTTTTTCTTTAATATTATAGTATGTGAAGCATAGAATGTGATGCATGTTTCAGATTCAAAAAAATTGATACCATTTGAAATCTATAAATGTTTTTAAATCAGCTTAGCAATCAAAACTTTAGTCATAATTCAAATAGAAAATGAGTAATAATTATTTATTAAATTCAAAGTAAAACATAATTTATATTGGTGGAAAGTTGAGAATCTCCTTTAAAAACCCTTTTTGTTTCATCAATTTTGGATTAAAAAAAGTTGTCAGCCACATACCCTACACATACCCATCATATGGCCACTTTTTGGCCCATCAAGATCTTGCACATACCCAAATGTGGATCTTGATGCTTGAGATAATTCTTTGAATGCTTGAACTTCATCTTGAAACCTACATCACAATGTTAGCTCCAAAAACATGCATGATGCAAGAAGACTTTGACATGATAATTAGATCTTGAATGCTGCAATAAATCTGTTATATATCTACTCTTGAATGTTCTTGATCATCAACTTAGCTTTTGTGAAATATGAATTTGAGGACCTTAAAATACCACCAAAAATATATTTTTAATTTAGCTATAATGGTCTATGGAGGACCCATTCACCCATGGCCGAATGGATCCCAAGTCCCTATTCCTGGAACACACATTGCTCAAGGTAAAGTGATATGTGTTGGCATTAATTATTGTTAGGTTTTCCCTTCAAAAAATATAATTTATTAGGCTTGTAAATGAATAAAAGGGATTATTAAGGCATAATTAAGCTCAATTTAATTAAGAGGTCTCAAACAAGTCTGAAAATGTAAAGAGTACATTTTTCAACACTAAATTAAGGAATTATTAAGTCAATTTTAATTAGGAGGGCCCAAGAAAGTGTGAAAATGTAAAGGGATACATTTTTCTACACTACATTTAGCCCTCAGTTTAGTGAGAGGATGACCTTGCATCAAACTCGTACTAAAGTAGACAATTAAGAGAGGTCTAATTGTACAAGTTTTGGAAATATAAGATGAAAAAGGTCAAGGATGATGATCAAGCCCCCAAGATCTAAGATCTCACAGAAAAACCAAAAAAGGAACAAGGAGACACATGCGTACATGTTAAACATATATATGCAACAATGAAAGGATACTCAATCATACAATGCCAAAGAATAAAAAAAAGAAAGAAAAATAAGTGTGAATATTTTTCCAACTTGATGTGGATCAAGCCTTAGTTGTTTTTTGAAAAAATGTTTACAAGTGGAAATCACTATCCACTCTGCAAAAAACAATGCATGATCACATGGGCTAGTAAAATTTGTTCTCCACTAGGTGAGCCCCCAAAAGTGACTAAGCGAGAAAGCCATGCTAGGTCTACAAGCTATCACTATACAATGAGAAATTCATACCAAATCTACAAGCTCTCATCATGTTAACAATAACAAAGCTATACCTCTGATAACTTTGATAAGGTGCAACAAAAAATATGAACTTTCAGCTTTAGAAGGTTAGCAAGTTGCATTATACTAAACATTTATGGAAAAATATACAAATAAGATAAGAGATATTGAAAGTAGGTTTTCTTAGTTCATGTAAGGTATCCTCTTAGGGAATATTGTGCCTAATGTCTCCAAGAGAGGAAAATTAGACAATAAAATATTCACAACTTAGGGAATGCAATGAATAGCATCACCACTAAGAGGAACGTTGTATGCTAAGAAAGTTCACACTCTTGGAGGACATTAAACCCAATGACACCACCAAGAAGAAGAAACATCATGTGAAGTAAGAATATTGCACTATGAAACATAGGGTATAGTAAAAAAAATTCAAAATGATATGCCAATGTATGCCCCCACTTCAAAGAAATTGCTAAACACCATTATATGAGAAATTACTTTAAAGTAGAAAATGATAAATTCTAACAAGACATAAAATCTTATTTAGAAAGCCCTATGACAAAAATATGTTTCCAAATGAAGTTGAGTCATGAAAATAGGAGGGGTTGCTCCCAAATTGAAATCCCAAAATAACACACAAGGGATCCATAGATTTTGGGTTAGTGTATGTCTTTGCTACAATGATACAAAGCTTGGAAACATCATCATTCCCCAAATAACTTATGGAATGGGAAGAATGACACATAGAGATTGAAAACAAAGAAAAATATTTTGGGTCAACATTGAAGAGACCTAAATTTCTCGATGCCTTGCTTCATCCCCAAAAGGTAAACACAAGACCAAAGAAAAGATAAAAGGTTTACAACATATAGAAGAATGTAGGTAAAAATAGATGAATCAACATGAAGGAATATCAAATAGAACAATATGAGGGATCACATTATGCACATGCAATCACAAAAAGAACATGAAAAGATAAACAAAGACAAAGACTAGTAAGGCACATGTGAGTCAACCTATAGTAGGTCCTCTACATCCCAATCTTGTTCATCATATGCAAAAGGTGGGAAATTAGCCAAAGGGACAATGTCAAGTGCCAAACTCTAGGACAATCACCAACCTCACCACATCATCAATCATTATTTTTAGGAGGATCATCACGGTTGTTATAATTTAAGCTCATGGAAGAGGAAAACAATAAATTTAACTCTTTACGCACTTCCTCATCAATTTTTACAATTTCATTATCATCATCCAAGTTTATCACAATAGAAGGTCTAATAATAATATCCATAGAAGATGCTTGTTATTTTTTTGGTCAAGGTTTAGGTTTTTATTTTTGTGGAGAAGGTGGAGAATCATCATGTATTACTTGAGGTAAGTGTGGATTTTTATTTTTATTTTTTTCTTTTCTTTTGCTTGTAACAAATGAGCAATAGCATGATGTCTACACCTATCCTCTCTAGAATTTTTGTTTCTTTTCATTCATTTTTCAAGTTTCAATTTTGTAGGAGTAGGTTTATCAACCACAAGCTTCTTTTATTCCCTTAAGGGAGGAACGAAAGGATCCATGGGAGGTTGTTCAACCACTTTATCTTTAGCTTTATAAACTTGTTTGGTTTTAGGAGGCACAGCGAGACTTATTTTGTTAGAAAATGGGTGAAGGATTTTCTATGATTTTTTCTCAGTTAATTGGAAGGTATTTTTGTTTAATCATGGTTTCATCAAGTATAGGAGGTTCAATCATGGGTTGCAACATATTTCTAAGGGATAATTCTACTGTGTGTTTTTCCTTAAAATTTTGATAGGATTTGAAAAAGAAGTACTCATGAGGCCTAATAGGCTCTATAGGTTCAAGCCAAAATAAATACAAATAGAAATTACCATGGGAAGATACATGATTAAAGCCACTATGGTCCAGAGTAAACATCTCATTTGCAAATGGAAACTTTAAACATTTATGTATTGTCAATGGGACAAATTTCATGGATTGAAGCCATGGGTAGCTTAACTTCACACAAAATTGGTCTGATGATGGGATGATAGAAAATGAGACACTTAATGTTTTTCAGTCCAAATTTTAAAGGAAGATTTATCAAACCTATCATAGGGAAAGAAAAACCATTATGTGTTTTGATCCATGCTTTTGTTTTTTCATAAGTATCTTGATAAAGTTCCTGCACAAACAATAATTCTTCAGTGATCACATTCTCTACACAAACAAGATCAATTAATATCCCATAAGTAGGCTTGTAATTGATTCTTCTAGCTATGTAAAGAGGACCATCGGGTGCATGTTTGATTATGTCATGTTGTGAGAAAGCAATGTCAAGGGGCATTTTGGTTAGGCCCTTATGAGGTTGAACTTCAATGAGGTTGATCGAAGGGTTTATAATATACTTCTCTTTATTTCTTATGTGAGGTTGCATGATGTGACCAAGGCTATGCACCGTTTTTATTCCTTTTTCAATTTTAATCAACTTTCTTATGTTTTCTATCATAGGAACCACATTACCAATGATGGGTTCAAAACTTATAAAGTTTTGTAATCTCTCAAAATCTTCATCCATTTTTCTTAGGTTCTCTTGAGGGACGTTAGCAACCCTTGATTAAACATTAGTCACATTATTTTTTGGTAAGGAGGTCATAGAAAATGAAGTGTTAAGGGTGTAGTCCATAGTGGGTTGACTAGTGTCAACACTATGAGTGAAAGAGTTAGAAAACCCAAGATCCATGATGAATGACGTATCGTGGGATGACATGAGTTTCAAACTACATCTCACGATAGTATTGGCAATAGGAAACCAAGTTGTGAAGCTCATTTAGGTTCCACAAACATAAGGTGCACCAAAAATGGAGAATAGGTAAGATAAAATCAAACACCCTAGAAAATAAAGTGTAATGCAAGTATGTAAAATAAATTTTCAAATTTAAAACAACATAACCTTCTGATTATGCTATGCAAAAAACTAAAAAAGATGTATTTTTTTAAATACAAAGTTAAATTCAAACACTGCACTAAATTTGACAAATTAACCTTAATATGAATAATTTTAGATAACAAAAATTCTAGAAGCTAAAAAAGTAGACAAAATGTAGGAATACAGAATATAGAATCAATGCTTTTAATGCTCATAAATTTATAAAAATCATTAAGTAGGGACTCATTCACCCATGGGTGAATGGGTCTCACTTCAGAGTTTTTAAAAATTGATATACATATTTCTATGTTAATTTCTATGTTTTTCAGATTCACATTTCAAACAGGAAGTTATAGTTTTAGATTTCTAGAAAAGTAGGTCTAAATGTAAGTGAAAAATAATGCTAAATGAAAAGAAAAAAGACCTAATTTGAGATGTAATTTTGATTCAATTTTATAATGTAAACACTATGCAAAATGATTGAGATTTTAGAATTTTATAGATTTTAAAGAATGAAAAAGTGCAAACCTAAAACCATTAATAAGATGCAAACTAATGCAAGTAAGCAACCCTAAATGAAATGGAAATCAATGCAATGCAATGCAAATTAATGCAAATCATAGATCAAGGGTTGAAATGGACTCCAAAAAAATAAAAAAATATGATGCTCAAACATCAGGTTCACCAAAATGAATAGGTGGAAAATAAGCTCACCAAAATTGGAATGATTAGGAGGTATGATGGACATATTTCTCACTAATTCATTAGGAAATGATATCCCCACAAAGAATTAACTAAGAAACCTTAGGTGAACCAACTCAATGTGAGAATCTTCAAGTTACGTTATGCTTTGAGGATGGGGGTTAAGTTCAAACAACACTTTTGGGAGAAAAACTAAAAATAGAAAAACAACCAAATTATGCCAACTAAAACTTGAAACAACAATATGAAACTCAATATTAGTATAATGATAAAACCAATTGCTAATCTAAGAAGGATAGGAAGTTTTTTACCATTCACCAAAAGTTACTTTTCGAAGGTTGACTAGGACTCATTCACCCATGGGCTAATGGTTCTTTTGTCAAGGTTTACAAAAATCCTTCATGAGCCTTTGATTTTGATCTTTAGCTTTTGATTTATCCAGGTTTCAGTGTTGGATAGTTGAAAATTAGATCTACAGGTTAGATTTTGTGATTTGATGACAACTTTTGTAACTTTGGAAACTTTTCCAATCTTTCACTTTGAAAGGTCTTCAATCCTTATTTAACCTAAATCTGCAACATACACATAAGAGAGATTTTATTTTTATTTTTGGTGAATGGGGGTTTGCCTTGGTCAAACCCCGTTTTGGTAATTAAACCTTGAATTGAAATAATGCATGAAAGAGGGAATGAAGAATGAGCAAACATATGCTACCACTCAACTAACCCTCAGAGAAACCTTGGTAATGGAGATCTTGGATGGTCAACAACTTTCATGAAATGGCTTCAATGGATGTGGATCTTGATGCTTGAGATAATGCTTTGAATGCTTGCACTTTGTCTTGAATCCTACATCACAATGTTACCTCCGAAAACATGTATGGCACAAGTGTTCATGCTACAATAAATCTTTGATATATAAATTCTCTTGAATTCTCTTTAATTATCATCAACTTATTTCTTGTTAAATTTCTTTTGAAATATCTTGAAATTGCTAGGTGAAACTTAGAAAATAACCTTGTATTTTTAGGTATGTATCCTTAATTTCCTAAAATTCAAATACCACAAGCCAACATTGAAATATGAATTTGGGGACCTTAAAATACACCCAAAAACATATTTTAAATTTAGGTGCAAAGGTCTAGAGAGGACCCATTCGTGCATGGTCTACTGGGTCCTAGGTCCCTATTTGTGGAATACACATTGCTCGAGGTAAAGTGTTATGTGTTGGAATTAATTATTGTCAGGTTTCCCCTTTAATTTTTTTAATTTATTAGGCTTGTAAATAAATAAAAGGGCTTATTAAGAAATAATTAAGCTCAATTTAATTAAGAGGGCCCAAGCAAGTGTGAAAATGGAAAGGATTACATTTTTCAACACTAAATGAAGGCATTATTAAGTCCAATTTAATTAGGAGGCCCCAAACAAGTTCGAAAATGTAAAGGGATACACTTTTCTACACTACATATAGATAAATATTATATAGATCATTATGTTTACTTTTTCCAACACAACTATAAATGTATACCAACAAATGTACAGAAATAAAATAATGTATCTGAAACATAACTATCTATATAGATATAGACATATATATATATATATATATATATATATATATATATATATATATATATATATATATATATATATATATATATATATATATATATATATATATATATATATATGTATGTATATATATATATACATTTCTTTACATTTGTTGGTATACATTTATAGTTGTTTTGGTAAAAGTAAATATATATATATATATACACACACATACATACACACATACATACATACATATATATATGTGTGTGTGTGTGTGTGTGTGTATCAACATATATATATGACTTAGATGGAAAAATTAAAGAACACATTAAGAATGGATTACACAATAAAATCCTATAGAATAGATAGTCATTGCTAAGCATTAAGCATTGAATTGAAATCACTTGATATTGTGCACTTAGAGAAGATTGTTATAACAATCACATTGTATGGAACATAAATGCATTGAAATCCATAAATAGTATAAGTTGAAACCCTAGATATTGAGGTATAGGAGAGTGGGTGTCAAATTTACATTTCGCATAATAGATTGGAAGTCCCAAGCATATAGCATATAAATGAAATCACATTTACTTGATCACTTATAGAAGAGTGGGTGACAAAATAACATACTATAGAACAAATAGACATTGGTATGTAATATGAATTAAACTGAAAGCCCTTGAACTTATGTACTTAGAGAAGATTTAGTGTAACAATCACATTTTATACAATATAATATTAGAATTCCATGCCATGCACATATGTTTGCATATATATAGAGAAGAGAGAAAAGAAAATATATATGTGTGTGTATAGATATACTATAGAAAAACTATTATATCTATTTTAAATCTTTCTTAATTTGTATGAGACATATACATATGTCAGTATAGTAGCAAAGAAATATATACATTACTCTGTTAGTTTTAATATGTTCTTTATTTAATCTAGATATAAATATATCGATATATGTGTGTGTGTGTGTGTGTGTGTGTGTGTGTGTGTGTGTGTGTGTGTGTGTGTGTGTGTGTATGTATGTATATGCATGTAGATATATATGTATGTATGTATGCATATATTTATACATATATATTGCGAAAATAGTATACTAAAGCATCAACAAATATTGGTTAAAAATTGTTGATATGAAAGACAATGGAATATGCTTAGTGAGGTAAAAAAACTTCAGCTAAGTGCAAAAACTCTCAAAAGCATAGGAAAATCCAAGTAAGAATCTGTGTGAAAGCTTGATTTGCATAGTGAAGAGGAAAACATGTATTGGTGCCTAACCAAATGAAGACTCCAAAACAAATGTAAATGAAAGGAATTCCAATGAGTGGAATATGTGAGAATTTGGAGTATTGAATAAAATTTATCCTTTGAATAACACACTAGTCAAGAAGAGTAATGGGAATAGACATGTAAGAAAAGTTTCCAGACAGAGCTAACAAAGGGGGTAGTGAGTGATTAATGCTCTCAACTAGACATTCGGGGTGGTGAAGGGATGCATACATTATTTTTTTAGTTTGAATATGTTCTTCATTTCAGCCATATAAATATATCTGTGTGTGTGTGTGTGTGTGTGTGTGTGTGTGTGTGTGTGTGTGTGTGTGTGTATGTATATGCATGTAGATATATATGTATGTATGTATGCATATATTTATACATATATATTGCGAAAATAGTATACTGAAGCATCAACAAATATTGGTTAAACATTGTTGATATGAAAGACAATGGAATATGCTTAGTGAGGTAAAAAAAACTTCAGCTAAGTTCAAAAACTCTCAAAAGCATAGGAAAATCCAAGTAAGAATCTGTGTGAAAGCTTGATTTGCATAGTGAAGAGGAAAACATGTATTGGTGCCTAACCAAATGAAGACTCCAAAACAAACGTAAATGAAAGGAATTCCAATGAGTGGAATATGTGAGAATTTGGAGTATTGAATAAACTTTATCCTTTGAATAACACACTAGTCAAGAAGAGTAAATGGGAATAGACATGTAAGAAAACTTTCCAGACAGAGCTAACAAAGGGGGTAGTGAGTGATTAATGCTCGCAACTAGACATTCGGGGTGGTGAAGGGATGTATACATTATTTTTTTAGTTTGAATATGTTCTTCATTTCAGCCATATGAATATCTGTGTGTGTGTGCGTGTGCGTGCGTGCGTGCGTGCGTGCGTGCGTGCGTGTGTGTGTGTGTGTGTGTGTGTGTGTGTGTGTGTGTGTGTGTGTGTGTGTGTGTGTGTGTGTGTGTGTGTTTGTGTGTGTGTGTGTATTTATTTGTACATATATAGCAAAAAAACACTATATTGAGAGATCAACAAACATTGGTTAAACACTAGGAGAAGATAGATTGTGGTTAACTATCAGAGTAGTGAATGTTTGTGCAATGAAGAAAAAAATAATAGAAGTCCATGGCACAATATCGTCAAAATGAAAACTATTGAAACCCTTTTCATATTTTGTAGTAACAAATAAATATAAAAAGAAAATTAAAAAGTGAATGTTCATGCAATGAAGAAAATAATTTAGAAGTGCATGGAAGAATGCCTCAAAATAAAATCTAGGGAAACCCTTTTCATATTTCATAATTTAACAAAGAAATATAAATATAAAATTGTAGAGTGAATATTTGTGCAATGAAAAGAATAATAGAAGTGCATTGTAGAATTTGGTCTAAATGAAAACTAGTGAAACCATTTTCATATTTCAAAATAACAAAAAAGTATAAAAGTAAAATTACAAAGTTAATGTTCGTGTAATGAAGAACACAATTATATAAGTGCATGGCAGAAAACCATTAAAATAACAACTAGTAAAACTCGCTCCATATTTCATGGTAACAAACAACTATAAAAATAAATTGTAGATTGAATGGTTGTGCAATAAAAATAGAATAATAGAATTGCAAGGTAGAATATCATCCAAATGAAAACCAGTGAAACCCTTATCATATATCAAAATAAAAGAAATATAAAAAGAAAATTGTAGAGTTAATGTTGGTGCAATAAAGAAAAAAATAATAGAAGTGTATGGTAGAAAACCATTGAAATGAAAAGAAATGAAACCCTCTTCATATTTTGTAGTAACAAAAGAATATAAAAATGAAATTGTAGAGTGAATGCTTGCGCAATGAAGAATAGAATAATAGAAGTACATGGAAAAAAAACTATCAAAATGAAAAGCAGTGAAACCCTCTTCATATTTTGTAGTAACAAACAAATATAAAAGAAAATTATAGATTGGATGTTTGTGCAATGGAGAAAAAAATAGTAGAAGTGCATGTTGCAAAACCATTAAAATGAAAAGTAATAAAACCCTTTTCATATCTCATAGTAACAAACAAATATTCAAAAAAATACAGAGTGAATGTTTGCGCAATGAAGAATATAATAATAGAATTGCATGGCATAAAGTCTTCAAAATGAAAACTAGTGAAACCCTTATCATATATCATATTATGAACCAAATAAATAAATAAAATTGTAGAGTTAAACTTTGTGTAATGAAGAACAAAATAATACAAGTGTATGGTAGAATATCATTGAAATGAAAACCAGTGGAACCCTTTCCATATTTTTTAGTAGCAATCAAATATAAAAATAAAATTGCATAGTGAAAGCTTTTGCAATGAAGAATAGAATAATATAAGTTCATGGTAGAATATTTTTGAAGTGAAAGACAATGGTACAGATCTAGTGAGGTAATAAACCTCACCTGAGTTCATCCATTGTCAAAAGCATAGGCAGAGCTGCCTATGAATCAGTGCCAAAGCTTTCTTTGTAGAGTGTGGAGCCAAAAATGTATCGATGCCTAACCAAACAAAGACTCCAAAAAAAATGAAAATGAAAGGAATGATATTGAGTAGGATATGTGAGAATTTGGAGCATTGAATAATTTTTTTCCTTTGAATACCATGTTATTCAGGTAGAGTAAATGGGAAGGGATGCATAAGGAAAGTTTCCAGAAAATATAACAAAGGGGGTGACACATGATTAATGCTCTGATCTAGACATTCAGGGTGGTGAGGTGTTCAGTTGCCATGCATCCATCTAACCTGTCGCCAAATCCCCTTCATCCATCCTCCATAGGTGGAATTGACTAATGATCAGTTACACCACAAAATGGGCCCATCAGGAACAACATAGACCAATCAGAGCATGACACATGGCAAGTTGGTGGAAATGGAAACAAAATAATATTACGACATCCTCGATAGAATGGGTGATGTGCTAAGATTTTATTTTGGTCAATGTGGCACACCACGTGGACCTCCAAAGGTAGGGTGACCAACTATGGGCCCCTCTCCCATACATAAAATGAGCTAAACATCTTTAAAAGGATATAACATCAACATCAAAGACCTCTTGAAGGATTGTAGACATGTCTTTTTAAGGTAGTTTTGTGATTAATATAAATCCCATCAATATTTTGGAGTTGCAAGAGGAGGTTTTGAGAACTATTAGTCAGATATGGATTAGCTCCTAATTAGGTTTGTAGTTTAGAGAAGAATTTAAGAAAATGAAGAGTAAAGTTAGATCATATCAACTAAACCTTTATTTGACTAGGATAGAAAGTATTGAAGAAGGTTGTAAAATGGAAAAAAATGTTAGGATTCAGGTGGCATCAACTTTCTAAATCCTAAGTATTTGATTACTCCTAATATTGTTTGCAAAAAATTCATAAGGGATGAGAGACTAATCATGAATATTAATTGCTTTAATTATTAGGATTTTAATGGTATATTAAAATTATGTTTTATCGAGGACTACCAAGTAATTTTTTTACTATTAGTGAATTATATACCAAAAGATGATTTTGGATGTTATGTTTGTTTTGGGTGACCAAATTTCCACGAGGTTGTTATGAGATTTTTTTTAAATATTTTGTGGCTATTATTAAAGTTAAAATATTAGATGGTTATATATAATAACCATCAAATTGGTTATATATAATAACCATCAAATTGGCTAGAAATTAACAACCAAGTGCCCAAATGAGGTAGGTAAGTAAATTGGTTACAAATTACATTATCTTATACCATTAATTCTTGGTTTATTTAAGGAGGTGCATTGTGTTATGATGTGAAACAACAAAAAATTGGAGATGTTGATTTTGTATGGTTTAGGACATAGAGCAAAACCCACTTTCTAATTATTTCATTGAAGGGAAATCCTAGAGATCTCAATCTAAAGAAGAAAGAGATCTTGCAATAGGGCTGTCCTAAGGTCTAATTGTAAACTAATGAGGGGTTCACCACCAAGCTAGGGCTTGGAAAGACAAATGAAATGCAAGTTGTAATGCTTAAACCTAATGCAATGCAATCTTTCACTAAATGACCTAAAAATGCATGTAAAACAAAACAGAAATCTGGAAGATGTAATGTGTGCACTTAGAAGTCTGAAGATGACTGGATGAAGCTCCAAAATGCTAAAAACACTAATTTTAATGCCTTCTAGGACTCATACGCTAGTTTGGGTGATTTAGTCTTGTGTCATAGAAAAATGGCCCCTTGTCATTTTCATTGCCATTTAGGCTTGTTTCATGGTATTTGATATATTTTGCTCTAATTCTATGTTGTGACATGGCTTGAACATGCATATTTAGGTACTAAAATTCAAATAATTATGTCTTGTGATGGTGTTGTGAAGTGTTTTAAGACATTTCTATACTCTTCTAGACTCTATTTATTACAATTTACCTAAAAATCACCTTTTCATCACTAAACAAGTCCTATTTTGAAGTGTTGTAAAGTCTTGTAACAAGATTTCACACTTTTCTAGGCACAAATTCACTATTTATCCATTTCGCATGCTTTATTTGACCTCTTTGTGCCCTCATATGTCTTAATTAAGTATATTTTTGAATTTTAACCCGATAAATAACATTAAATACAACTTAATTGTTGACACATGTTTTCAGGTCCTAGGTGGGACCCATTCACCATGGGTGGTGAATGAGTCCCCCTTGGCTCCAAATTCAATTTTTTTAAGTTTTCCTTTCAGGTTTTTATTCAAAAACACTTGATGTTAGCTTCTGATGAGGTATGAATAGTTAACTAAGGCACAAGTGTGTATAAATATGTGATTTTCACCTCATTTTACATCTCCTACAATCTCCTACATTCTCCTCACTCATCCAAGCATTCAATCTCACATTTCAAGCATTCAAGCATTTAACAACATCAATTCAAACAATATTCAAGCACTTTGGACCATCCATTGACATTACTTCAAATTTGCATTATCAAAGGTTTGGTAAGTTGATAGCTATTGCATGTTATTTTTTTATCATTCTCTTTCATTTCATTCTTTCATTAAGGGTTTTATTACCAAAAGTGGGGTTTGACCAATGTAAACCCCTATTTTCTAACCCTCAACCATTTTCCCCCTTATTGCATGTGTGTTTTCAGACCTAGGTATGCATATTTAACAAGATTTTTGGTGTTGAAGATTGGTAAACAAGTCAACTAGGTGCTTCAATTCAACTCATTCATATTTCAAGCTTGAAGAAGGTTTTATGTCTATTTCTTGTAGAATTGACTTCAACAACCTGACAATTAGAGATTTCCAGATCTGGTGTTGCAAAGTTGTCTCTTGATTTTTCAAATATTTGGGGGAGGAATGATTCGCCACCAATGGTGAATGAGTCCCACCTTAGGATTGAAAAATATGAATTTTGTCAACTTTTGGATCTTGACAGTCAGAAACCAGTTTCTGACACTTTTTTACCAATAAGAGGACTAATTCGCCACCCTGGGTGAATGAGTCCCACTATGAAATTTCAATGATTTTAGTCAGCATCCACAACATTCCAAATTCATCAAACATTTCCCAGGTGCACTTTTTTTCATCTCATTTCTTTTTCTTCTGCATTATTCCTTCATTTAGTTCATTGTTTGCATATCACAATGTGTTTTCAAACATAGTTTAAATCTTAGCTTTGCATTCAAATTCACTCATATAGATCACTTAATTTCATTTATTTTATTTCATTTACCTTAGACAACATCACACATAACATAATTTGAATGAACTAGTTAGCATTTTTGTCCCTACCTCTCCTTTTAGGTGAAAAACCCTAGAAGAGTTAGAGAAGTCCTAGAGAGCCAAAAATCGACAGGTCATTTTGGTGAACCTGCATTTTGAACACTTTACAGTTTTTATTTCATTTCCATCATAGATTACTTTTGCATCAGCATTCAATTAGGACATTAATTTTTTTTTGCATTCTAGGACTTTTCATATTGCATTAGTGACAACTTCATTTATATTTCCTTTTTTCATTACATCTCATTGAAAAAACTAAAAATCTGCATTTTGCATCTTTGATTGCATTATGTAGAGCATTAAATTCATCTTAAAATTTCTTAAAAAAACACCCAAAAAAAAAAATCATACTGGGACTCATTCACTAGCCTAGGCGAATCAGTCCCTTTGCACTTTTGAAACAACATTTTTGGCATTTTCTTGCATTTCTATTTGTTGTAGTTACATTTTTGTTACAGTTAGTAGCATTTCTATTATTTTCATATTAGACATCTTAGCTCACCTTGCATTTGCATTCACCTCTCCTTTGTGGTACTTGTATGAGTGTTTGATGCCCCATTGATAATAATTTAGTGGGAAGAATTTTTAGACTCATGGCTTCCCACAATAGCACTTTTGTTGTGGACCTTGGGATCTCACCAGCTCCTACTCCTAGTATTTAAAATGGTGCATTAGGCACTGACAATGCCACCTATATGCCTTCACCTTTCCATCCAATGAATGTTGACACCCAAAACAATTCCCTCTTGCAAGAAAAAGGTCATTAATATTCATGAAGATTTTGCAAATTTACAATAAGACTTGTCACTTGAAAACATTTCCACCACTGTCATACCTACTATTGACAATCTTCATTGTTTGATTGAAAGTGATGATGGCTTGCAAGTGATGAAGAAAATTGTTGAGATTTACAATAAATATGCCTCTTCTAATATCCAATCCGTAAAAATTCTTGTAAGCCAAGGAGGACCTCACATTCCTCCCTCTTCAACCATAACATCTATACCAACTTATACCAATCCACAAGTCCAGACAACTATGCATTAGGTTAATTATGTAGCTACTTCTTTCCCGATTCCACCTAGCATTCCTACTTCTCTTGTGGCATCGCAAGTCCCCTCCACCACCTTCACACCCCATAGTATTCCTTTCACTTCCCCTAACATCACCTACACTCCATCACCCTTTTCTCTTCCGCCTCAACCCACTTACCCTAATCTTGTTCTTACACAACTCCTTAATACCATTTCATCCATGCAACATCAACTTTCCACCATTATCCAAGGTCAATCCACTCCAACCAAATATCTTTTCCATAGAAGCCCCTTATCCTTATAAATCTTACATACCCTGATGCCACAAGAGATAGAAATGCCTCAGTTTGAGAAATATGGAGGTAAAGGAGACCCTATGAACCATGTCAATTCTTATACCACTTTGTGTAGTGACTTTTTCCTTGATGATAAAGTGTTAGCCAAAATATTTCCAAGGACCTCGAAAGATACTGCATTAGAATGGTTTTCCAACTTGCCCAATCATTCCATTCATTCATTCAATGAATTGGTGGATGATTTCATCAGTCACATTCAAGTTCACATGACACCTAAAAACACAATGGTTGACCTCATGCAATGTAGAAAAAACACAAATGAAAAAGTAATGGATTTTATCTCACGATACCAATCCGTGTATGCTCAAATTGATGTCAAGATTCCTAATGCATATATGCAAAAGATGTTTATCAAAAAATTGCACACACACCTTCAGGATAAGATAACAATGATGAAATTCCCTTCATTTATGCACTTATGCACAACCTTGTATGAATACCATAACTTGGTTTCAAGTCATGATTCCAAATCCACTTCTAACCGAACTGAAAAACCAAAACAAAGCAATGAAAATCAAAATAATACACAAAACTTTCACAAACAAAATAGAGCCTTTTAACAGTTCAATCTGCCTCCTCCTTCACAATCACAACCAACCCAACCAGCTCAAACTCAAGTGGTAGTTGTTGAAACAATGATACCTTATAACTATGGGGACCTGAAGAGACAATTTACTCCCTTACCCGATACCCTCCATATCACATTGAACCAATTAATTCAACAACGCATGCTCACTTTTCCATATTTTAGACCACTTGACCCAAATCAACCCTTACCACCTACCTTCAAAGGGTATGTGCAGGATTATGATGGGCCAAAAAGTGGCAATATGATGGGTATGTGGCTGATGACTTTTTTTTAGCCAAAATTGATGAAACGTAAAGGGTTTTTAAAGGAGATTCTCAGCTTTCCACCAATATAAATTATGCTTTACTTTGAATTTAATAAGTAATTATTATTCATTTTCTATTCAAAATATGACTAAAGTCCTGATTGATAGACTAATTAAAAACATCTATAGCTTTCAAACAATATCACATTTTTTGAATCCAAAACATGTGTCACATTCTATGCTTCACATACTATAGGATTAAAAAAAGAAATATTGAATTTCAAGAAGTTTTGACCAAGTTAAGGTGGTCAAACATACAAGTTTTTTATATTTTTTAAAAGTTGTAATAAAAAAATCATAATTAATTATTTACTTCGAAAAAAACTACAAAAAAATATGCATCACATCAGGACATGATTCGTCTACTTATATCTAAAATATTATAAAAAAATATTATCATTTTATTGTGGTTAGGGTGGTCAGACAGACACTTCTTATTTTTTCCCTGAGATTTAAGTACTACTACATTGAAATTTAAAATTTTCACCAAATAGACTTTTAAAAAAAAAAACAAACCTAGTAATTTAGAAACTACATTCAATTTGCTAAAAATTCTATTATTGCATATTTTTGAAATAATATAGATAACTTATTCAAATTTTTAGGTCAAGTTTCCTAACTCTAATTTTTCTAATTTTTTTGCCACTTTAGGGCATGTTTTTTCCATGATGATCCCGCACATACCCCAAACCTAATGCTTATTGTCATTTTCATCACCAAAATGGACATAAAACTAAAAACTGCAAGTGTCTAAAAAATTTAGTTCAAGACCTCATTTATTCAGGCAATTTTTCCATTGTGGGTGTTCATGATCAAGGCAATAAGTCCATTGCACCTCTTAACCAGAACTTAAAAATTTTCACCAATCCTATGCCTAAACACACAGTTTCTTCATTTGTCAAGGCTAGTGAACCTTCAAACACTGATGTAATGACTATTGATACACACAATGAACAACATGATATACCACCACCTATTACTAAAGACAGTCCTATGGATCAACTTGCGGCTACAATAGACGTTATCCCTCGTAAGGGCCAAACCACTAAATTTATTGATATCACTTTTTTTGCTAAAGACATACAACAAAAGCTTCCTGATGGTCCTCTCTACATAGCTAGAAAAATATTTGATAAGCCCACTAATGGGATATTAATAGATCTCGCTTCTGGTGAGAATGTGATCACAAAAGAGTTTCTAGTATTATGTGAGCTATATTAAGATGATTATAATAAACTGACTGCATGGATTAATACACATACTAGTTTTGCATGCCCTACGATCGGATCAATCGTACTCCTTTTACAAATAGGACCTAAAACTTCAGAGGTAAAATTTTCAATTATTCCATAATCCAACCAATTTCATTTGCGGCTAGGCCACCCTTGGCTTCACTCAATGAAAGCGGTCCCATTGGTTGTTCACAAGTGTTTGAAGTTTCCATATGGCAGTGAGATATTTACCATACACCATAGTGGCTTTAATCCCTTTTCATCTAAAGGTAACTTTTCATTAGAAGCCTTTTGGCCAAAACCTATGGAACCCATCACACCTTGAAAGGACTTCTTTTTCATAACCTATCAAAAATTGAAAGCCAAAAAGATAGTTGAATTTTCTCTTCATAATGCATCCCCGTCTACTTCCACACCTCCTTTCATAGATGAAACCATGCTTCAATTTGAGTCTGACATTGAGAAAACCATATAACCTCATGAACAAACACTCCTAGACACTTCCCAACCATTGTTTAAATGTCCAAGGGAAAATGAAACATCTCCTATCATGCCTCCTTGTATTAAATAAGTGTATAAAGAAAAAGAGAAAGTGATTGACTTGTCTTCTTTGGTTTCTTTTGTTCTTCCCTCTTCAGAAGTAGAAGAACCTACGATGACTCAATTTTCTCTTACACCTCAACAACTCCAAAAAAAACTTTAAAAAAAGCATGGTGATAGGGAACGAAGGCGTCATTGTCATCTCCTTTCTTGTCAATCTTGCATGGAAGAAGATAAAGAAAATCAACCTATAACTTTGAAAAAAGTAATAGATGACCACCCTCCTCCTGACCTACTACAAGATAGTTCAATGCAACACTCACAACAAAATGAACAAATCCAACAACCACAAATTTTGATACATCCATCCTTAGAAATCACCCTTCATCCTCCCATTTTCAGTAATCTTGATGATGATGATGATGATGATGATGATGATGATGATGATGATGATGATGATGATGATGATGTGACGATAGAAAAAATAGATGAAGAAGTGCATAATGATTTAAACTCTTTATTTTCATCTACAATGAGCTTAAAAGATAAATCCTCTCCACCAAGTGAAGAACCTGGTACAACTTGTAGTTTGACACTTGCAATTCTTCCTTTGGATAGTCAACTGCCCTCACATTACACTGAACATGAATGGGAGGTGGATGACTTGTTAGATGGTTGACTTTCCTTCATCTAACTAGCCTTTTTTCCTTTCTCTTTTTATTTTTTTTCATTTTCATGTGTGTATCATTTTCCCTCATATCGTGTGTTTGATGTTCCCTCTCTTTGTATACTTCTTCTATTTGTATCTCTTGTTGGACTTTTTCGTTGCACCAAAAGATCGACCTGTCAATGCCCGATACAAGCTTTGGTTAAGAACCATAGGAGGCAGTTAGACCATGTCACAAACCCAAGCACTTAGTGCTGCAAGGAAGACCAAGGGTCACACCTTGCAACAATCCCTCCCAGCACAAGCATGGGGTTTGAACCTGTGACCAACTCTGATACCAATTGTTGGACTTATTTTTGCACCAAAAGATCAACCTATCTATGCCTGATACAAGCTTCGGTTAAGAACCATAGGAGGCAGTTAGACCATGTCACAAACCCAAGTGCTTAGTGTTGCAAGGAAGACCAAGGGTCACACCTTACAACATCTCTATCCTTCTATTCATCATGCATTCTCTTTTTCACTTTTTTTGTGTTCTCTATTTGGTGATGATGTAAAGCATAGAGATGCCCTA
The DNA here is from genome assembly GCA_007258455.2 of Sequoia sempervirens. Classification (NCBI taxonomy): domain Eukaryota; kingdom Viridiplantae; phylum Streptophyta; class Pinopsida; order Cupressales; family Cupressaceae; genus Sequoia; species Sequoia sempervirens. The sequence goes on from VDFB02105785.1 coordinate 99,909,775, forward strand.
TATTTCTTCCATGTTGACCCAAAAGGTCCTTGTCTTTTTTGATTTTTTTTTTTTTTTCTCCTTTTGGGGATGACACAAAGTGTAGAGATGCCCTATATCTCTTCCATGTTGACCCACAAGGTCCTTGTCTTTTTCATTTATTTTTGTGTTTTCCTTTTGGGGATGATGCAAGGAATCAAGACCGAAATGTCTCCTTCATGTTGACCCAAAAGATTTTTCATTTTATTTTTCCTTTTTTGTTTTCTTTTTTTTGCTTTTGTTTTCCTTTTGGGGATGATGCAAGGCATTGATACTGCAATGTCTCTTCCATGTTGCCTAAAAATGGACTTCCTTTTTCTTTTGTTTTCACTCTATTTGTGTCATTCTTCCAGTTTTATGTGCTTTGGGGAATGATAACAGTTTCAAGCTCTGTCATAAAAAAATTGCAACGAACATACTAACCCCAAATCCATAGATCCCTTATGTGTTTGGTGTGCTTTCTTTTCTAGGGGGCAACTCCCTTTCTTCTTTCTTTCATTTTTCCTTGACATGATGCAGCCTCACTTCGAAACATATGACTTGGCATAGGGCTTTCCAAGTTGGCTCTCATGTCTTTTTTTCCTTTTTCATTTTCTTTTCTTCTCTACTTTAAAGTAATTTCTCGCAGAATGATGTGTATAAATTTCTTTAAAGTGGGGGGCATACATTACCATGAATTCATTTGCATTCTTGGTTCCTAGTGTAGCCTTGTCATTTATATGATGTGTTTGTCACTTTGTGGATGACACTGGGTGTGATGTACTTCATAAGTGTGATCTATCTCAGCATATTACATTCCTCTTGGTGGTCTGATGTGATGCATTGCATCCCCTAAGTTGTGAATATACTATTCTTTGATTGGTCCTCTTTGGGAGAAATTAGACACAATGTTCCCTAAATGACTAACCTTGCATGAACTGAACAAGAATCCTTTGAACACTTTTACACTTTTACACTGCATTTTTTCCACCTTGCATAATGCAACTTGCATGACTGTGGTACCTTCTTTTTATTCATGAAATTTTTCTTTGTGGTGCCTTCTTAAATTTATCAACAGGTGTAACTTTAATATGGTTCAGTAGGAAGCCCACCTAGTAGCATGACTTTTTCCCATAGCCACCTTTGTGTTTGTAAGTGCATACCAACTAGCATATGTATCTTACCTTTTGGGCTTTCTCACCTCATGGACGGTCAAAATTTCCATGGCCCTAGAGTGAGTATGTTTGGGCCTTCTCATCCGATGGACCATTATGTGTTATGTCACCCTAGAGTGAGTACACATTCTCTTTTTCAAACAATCAAGCTAGATATAATCCACAACTAGTTGGACAGACAATTGAAACTTCATCTGATTTATCTCAACACTTGTGTGTTCCTTTGTTCTTATGTCTAGTTTTCCATTGGATCTTCATCCTAGGGGCTTGATCATCCCTCTTGATCGTTGTCATTCCATCTTGCTAATGTAAGTGCATTTGAACCCTCCTCTCAATGTTCATGGCTACTTTAGTGTGATTTTGAAGCAAGTTCATACTCTCACTAAAGTGGGGGCTAAATGTGTTGTAGAAAAATAGCTCCTTGTCATTTCCATGGCCTTTTAGGTCTTTATTCATGGTATTTGATCTATATTTTGTGCTGATTTTATGTTGTGACATGGCTTGAACATGCATATTTAGGTACAAAAATTCAAATAATGATGTCTTTTCAAGGTGTTGTGAAGTGTTGTAAGACATTTCTACACTCTTCTTGACTCTATTTATTACAATTTACCTAAAAATTAGGTTTTCATCACTAAACAATTCCTATTTTGAAGTGTTGTAAAGTCTTGTAACAAGATTTCACACTTTTCTAGGCACAACTTCACTATTTATCCCTTTCTTAAGCTTTATTTGACCCCTTTATGGCCTCATATGTCTTAATTAAGTGTATTTTTAATGTTAACTCAATAAATAACATTAAATACAACCTAATTCCTAGCACATGCTTTCAATTCCTAGGTGGGACCCATTCACCATGGGTGGTGAATGAGTCCCCCTTGGATCCAAATTCAAATTTTTTAAATTTTCCTTTTAGGTTTTTATCCAAAGATTTTTTATGTCGGCCTGTGATGAGGTATGAACAGTTAACTAAGGCACAAGTGTGTATAAATATGTGATTTTCACCTCATTTTACATCTCCAACAATCTCCTACAATCTCCTCACTCATCCAAGCATTCAATCTCACATTTCAAGCATTCAAGCATTTTACAACGTCAATTCAAGCAATATTCAAGCACTTTGGACCATCCATTCGCATTACTTTATATTTGCATTATCAAGGGTTTGGTAAGTTGATAGCTATTGCATGTTAGCAGTTTATGGGTGATCCCACAAAGTTGGATTACAATTTCTGGTAGGAATTGATTTTTGCTGAAATCACATATTTTTAGAAAATGTAATGATTTAAGCCTTAAAAGGTTTCATTTAAAGAACTCCAATTGAAGAGGTTTTGATCAAACTACATTAAATCAAACCCCCTTGGATAGAACCCTGCTAGTTTTAAACCATACCTATAATAGAGTCTCCTTTACACCTATCAAAATGTTGATAAAAAATCACTTTTGATTTACCTTTTGGGGGATCAAAGGAATTCATTTAAAATTTATTTTTTGTAAGTATGTAGTCCTTATTATAAGCTTCCCAAAAAGTATAATTTTAAATAAATTTAATTTTATTATTATATTTATTTTTTATTTCTCGTGAATGTAGGTTTTTCACTGAAAATCAAGCTTTTTGTTCTGCACATGTGGAAAAATAGTAGACTATTAAAAAAAATAAATAAAAAATATTAGTGCACCATATATTGAAGTCTTTGATCCAAAAAAGAAAAGAAAAATGAATTTCGATACATACAAAAAAGGTTACGCGTTATAGGGTCGCACTATGTGTGAATTATAATTGGTTTGAATTTGAAACTTTATTAAAGAAAAAATATTCAATAAAAAAATATCTAACCAAGTGGAAGCACTAGATATCGGAGTTACAAGTCTAAATTTGAAAGAATTAGAATTTTATCCTTCATGGAAAAAAAGTTGTGTTATACGTTGAGCGTCTCTTTTTACAAATGTCATTTTCTGAAAAAAAATTTTTTTGAGGGAGATGGAAAATGAAGTGCAATCTAATTCCAAAAAAATTGAAAAAAATATATTTAGAATCTATAGACAAAATTTCATGAAACTCTAGTTTACATCATCTTCAAATTCCTCATGGTTTAGCTGCTATAGGCGCTCGAAAGTGAAGATTTAGTTAAAAAAAATATTCTAGTGTCCAGTTTGGCTAAAAATTGTAAACCACTATTGTGGGATCACCCTTATCATTATCTTTCATTTCATTACTTCATTAAGGGTTTGATTACCAAAAGTGGGATTTGACCAAGGCAAACCCCTATTTGCTAACCCACAACCATTTCCCCTCTTATTGTATGTTTATTTGTAGACATAGGTATGCAAATTTAACAATATTTTTGGTGTTGAAGATTGGTAAACAAGTCAACTAGGTGCTTCAAGTCAACTCATTCATATTTCAAGCTTGAAGAAGGTTTTTTGTCTGTTTCCTGTAGAATTGACTTTGACAACCCGACAATCAAAGATTTCCAGATCTGGTGTTACAGAGTTGTCTCCTGATTTTTTAGAAATTTGGGGGAGGAATGATTTGTCACCAGTGGCGAACGAGTCCCACCTTAGGACTGAAAATCTGAATTTTGTTAGATTCTGGATCCTGACAATCAGAAACCAGTTTTTGACACTTTTTTACTAGTAGGAGGACTAATTCGCCACCCGGTGTGAATGAGTCGCACTATGAAATTTTAGTGATTTTAGTCAGCATCCACAACATTCCATATTCATCAAACATTTCCCAGGTGCACTTTGTTTCATCTCATTTCTTTTTTTTCTACATTATTCCTTCATTTAGTTCATTGTTTGCATATCACAACGTGTTTTCAAACATAGTTTAAATATCATTGTTTGCATTTAGTTTACTTCATTTAGCTTAGAAAACATCACACATAACATAAGTTGAATGAACTAGTTAGCATTTTTCCTCCCTACCTCTCTCCTTTTAGGTGAAACCCTACAAGAGTTAGAGAAGTCTTAGAGAGCCAATAATCAATGGTTGAAGTCCAAGATCTAGGTTTTTGTGTAGAAGAAAGAATCTCTCAAATGGGTGTCTGAAACTATAAAAATCCAAAAAATGACCTAAACTGGGACTCATATGCTAGAACTGGTGTATCAGTCTAGTTAGGCTTTTCTAAAACCTTAAAGTTTTAATCTAGTCTTCAATTTCTACTCTATCCTTTCCTCTTAATTTTCAGATCTGAAACCCTAATTTGCAACCTATAGAAGTCTTCTGAGTTTCTTCAATGCAAGGTGACAACTTTGAAGACTTTGAAAACTTTCTCCAGCCTTGCTCTTCAATGTATCTTCAATCTAAACCTACAAATCACAGAGTAAAGAGAGGGAAAATGTTGTTTTGTTAGTGGAAATTAGTTTGCCTTGGTCAAACCTTGTTTTGGAAATCAAACCTTGAAATGAAATGAAATAGGAATGGAGAATGATGAATGAACAAAATATGATGCTGCAACTCACCAAACCCTAGCAATAAAGTGTTGCAAACATATAAGAAATAGCTCCAATGGATGTAGATCTTGACTCTTGCTAGAATAGGATAGATGTTGAATGAAATTCTAGTGTGAATCATGAAACCCTACATCACAATTGTTATCTCAAAGAAAACCATGATGCATGAAGACTTTGACATGATGCTTGATGCTTGAATAATGCTCTAAAACACTTGATAATCAGCCCTTGAGTGCTCTTGAATGCTATTGTAAACTCAACTTTTCTATAAGGATGTTCATTCAACTTGCTAGGTGTAAAATGAGTGAAAGAAACTTGTATTAATTATACTTAATTATGGAAGAACTCCTGAAATTACAACACTACAAGCCAACATCAGATCTACAAGGATAAAATCCCACCAAAAATTTGAATTAATTTTGATTTTGGGCCACACATAACTCATACACCAAAGGTGGCATATGAGTCCCATTAGGTATAATTTATGGGACCATTTTCAAAAATTCTTAGAAAGGTGTAAAATTAGAGATCCAAAAACCTAGGTGGAACTCATATGCCCAAGGTGGCGTATCAGTCCCAAATCACCAAATATAGGCCACATAACCTAAAAGCACTTCAATTATGATTGAATTTTGATTTATGTGGGGATTATCCTTGAAAAGATGCATTAAATGAGGCTTGTGGATACAAAATAAGGCCAATTAAATCATAAAGAAGCCCAATTATTTATGAAAACCCTAGGAAAGTGTGAAAGTGTGTTACAACACTTTACAACACTCTAAATAAGGCATGATTAAGTTTTTTCAGTTCACAAGGGCCAAAGACATAATGTGAATGTGTCAAACACATTACAACACTAAATCAAGGAAACATTAAGCTCAGTGAACAAGGAGGGACCAAAAGATCAAGAAAAAGTAAAGGGATACTTTTTCCGTTGCCACATGATGACCAACATGGACATTATATTTAGTGTGTAAAAATGATAAATAAAAAGGAATTATGGTGGTAGTAAGGTAAAGATATTATCTAGTAAGAAATTTGTGTTTATTAAAGTGTTGAAGGATTCAAGACTAAAGAGGAGAAAGGAAGGATTTTATACAATATCTATCTTGAATATCATATAGACATGAGCCTCTCTTCTTGGTGGATCTTTTCTCCAAAATCATTACTCCAAGTAAACATTGTACTATGCATTTTTCCTTCTATTCTATATTTTCCCTTTCTTTTTCATTTAATTTCTTATAATCTCCATTTCGATATATATTGCTTAAGATATTTTATATAGATTTCAAAATTACATATATAGTATTCACCTTCATTTAAAAATTTTTTACAAGAACTTGATAATCACATGCTTACAAGTGTGGGTGATAATATTTTGAAAAGTGAAGAATCCCAACATTGTTAATTTCTAAGTCCAAGCGCAAGAGAAAAAGTAGGGAGAAAAAAGAAGAGAGAGAGTTAGAGGTTTTGTCACAGGAAAGAAAAACCAAAAGGCCTATTTGATGGATTATAGTTTAGTACAAAAAGGACATGTTGGGAAGGGGTAGATGAAAGAGATGCAAATATTAATTGGAAGTTTAATTTGAATAATTTTTCAGTCCATGAGTTGTGTGTTGAACACCGAAAATACTGAGGGTGGTGAATTAGTATTCATTGAAAATCATTAGCTTCAACAACATTAAACATTCATTCAATGCAGCATATTAAACTTGCATTAATGGAAAGTGAACATAGAAAGAATGCATCACATCAAAGAACATAAGAACACCAAATTTATGTGGAAAACCTAAAAAAATGTGAAAACCATGGTGAGGATTAGCTCATAATATATTACAAATCATTATAAGATATTATAGAATGACTCACTACCAGGTGGACTCACTATCTATAGGACTGACTATCCAAAGAATAGAGAATAAAAGAGATGGCTCACTACTAGAGATCTATGAAATGGTACAATACATCTACAATATGTTGAAGACAATTCATATTTAAGCTTTATAAATCTAATACACTTCACGCTTCACTTCTATCATACTCTTCTCTATAACTCTTCATACTACATTCACATCACATTCACACTTTACTTAAACATATATACTAACAAAATCATCTCAAAAACACCAAAACAATCTTAAGTTTATATGCATTACATCCAAAAAACATCTACAACATCAATTAGGTTGGCCTTATTCATGTATCATGCATCCTCATAACTTGTCAACTCAAAACACCAACACAAACAACCCAAAACATATACATAATCAAAATAGGTTGGTAGGGATCTATAATTACTCCCATAAGTCTGATCCAAAATTGCATTAACTCTTTATAACCATAAACTCTTTAGGTTGGCATCATTAGTGAAGCAACAAAGAAACATAAACTAGTTGTTTGTCCACAAATCAACACGTGAACCTCCAAGAACTTGCCACTTGGACCAAACACACGTCTAAAACCTATAAAAATTCCAACAAAACCACATAGAAAAACAATCAACCATGGTGGAATGCAGAGCATTCCAAACAAGTATAGTGCTACAGTAATTCTACCATATCCAAAGAAATACTCTATCAAGTCCAACTTCAATTATGGAGGGCTTCAATATGTGAAACCTTGGAATTAGAATTCTACAACAACAACCAAATTTACCTCATAATTGCATAACCAAATTATTCATAGTGGAGCAATGCGAACCTTGAAACTTGTTCATTGTACACTCAGAATTGTTCCCTGGGACTTAGGTAATTCTACAAGAAATTTGGTCTGTACTAGACCAACAAAACTACAACTATGCAATGGGCTTCCATCACTACATTCAATCATGATCATTAGATACTAGTAATACATCAATGTTGATACTACAAAAAGGTTGAAATAAATGACAAAACCATAGTAGAATCATCTTCCATGGCTCTCTTACACTTCTACGGTTTTACACCTAAAAGGAGAGAGGTATCAGAAATCTTAATGGCTCACTCAAGAATAGGCCCTTGAGATTCCAATGCAAAGATGACTAGAATTTGTCTAAGGGAAATTTCCTAGATGCTGAAAATTGATAAAAGAGATTAACTACTAATGTGAAACTTCAAAAATGCAAGATGTTTGAAAACACATTGTGATATGCAAAATGACCTAGAAATGTGAGTAGAATATAAAAAAACCTGTGAAATTTGCAGTGTACACTTGGAAACTAGAGAAGGATGGAAAGGATCCTTGGAATCCTATAGAATTCACTATTGATGCCAACTGGGACTCATATGCCAAGTTGGGTGACTTAGTCCTGCTTAGAGAAGACTGCTAGAATAGGTTTCAAACAACTAGGTACTCAAATCTATAAAATTATTTTTTTTAGCCTTGGCAGTGGGACTCATTCACCACTAATGGTGAATTAGTCCACCTCTAGATTTTTGGAAATTTTGAACAGGAAACTGTAGCCTTCAATTTTTCTTTCTTCTCCTGGTTCAGATTCGGGTCCGAAACTACAGAATTCGTCCTATAGGTGTCTCCAAGCTTATTTTAGGGCTTTGAATGACTTTAAAAAATTTTTGACAACTTGTCCAGCCTTTCTCTTTGACAAATATACAAACAAGACTTGCAAAATCACATGTAAAGAGAGGGGAAAATGGTTGAAGGGTTAGAGAATAGGGGTTTTCCTTGGTCAAACCCCTTGTTGGTAATCAAACCCTTGAAAATGTAATGAAATATGAAAAGAGAATGATGAATGAACAAAATCAATGCCACAACTCACCAAACCCTTGAAGTAGAAATATGAAGACATGTAAGTAATAGCTCCAATGGATGTAGACTTGAGAATGCTTGAAATTCCTAGAATGCTTAAGTGAATGATTGATTAATTGCTTAAATGATTGGGAGATGAAAATGAGTAGAAAAACCTTATATTTATATACAATTATTCCCTAATTGTTGAAGATGCTACATCACAAGCCAACCTTAGGTCTTAGAAAGTAAAAACCCACTAGAATTTTGAATTTATTTTGATTTTTGATCCAAAGGAGACTCATTCACCCCTAATGGAAAATGGGTTCCACTCAAGACATTTTAGGTAGGTGTCAGAAATGAAGTATTTTAAATGATGCTTATTGGGTTTATTCTAAAAAATACACTTAAGGACTGTAGACGTAAAATGGGGCCAATTCAAGCACAAGAAAGGTATAATTATTAAACAAAAGCCTAGAAAAGCATGAAAGTTTGTTACAAAACTTTACAACACTTTAAAATAAGGCTTGGTAAATGATAAAAAGAGATTATTTAGGTGAAATACATTAATAAGATTCTAGAAAAGTGTGAAAGTGTGTTACAACACTTCATAACAATTTTACAAGACATCATAAAAAAATATTAATTCACAAGGGCCCAAGACCTAATGTGAATGTGTTAATCACATTACAACACTAAATCAAGGCAAAACTAGGCCAACATCCACAAGAAAGACCCAAATGAGAGTAAAAATGTCCAAAGATCCATTTTTCTATGCTACAGGGGGAAGCCACAATAGTGGTTTAGAATTTGATGGAGGAAGGAAAACTGAGAAAAAAGGTATGTGTAGGATCATCATGGAAAAAGCATGCCCTTAAGTGGCAAAAAATTCACAAAAATCAGAGTTAGGCAACTTCACGTAAAAATTTGAATAAGTTATCTATATTATTTCAAAAATATTTAAGAATAGAATCTGTCGAAAAATGAATGTAGTTTCTAAACTACTAGGTTTGTTTAAAAAAGAAAAAATATATTTGGTGAAAATTTGAAATTTCAATGCAATAGTACTTAAATTTCAGGGAAAAAAAAAAGTAGGTGTCTATTTGACCACCTAATCACAATAAAATGATAATATTTTTTATAAGATTTTAGATATAAGTAGAGGACTCATGTCCTGATGTGATGCATATTTTTTATAATTATTTTCCAAGTAAATAATTAATTATGATTTTTAATTACAAATTTTAAAAATATTAAAAAATCGTATGTCCGACCACCTTAATTTGGTCAAAACTTCATGAAATTTATTTTTTTCTTTTTTTAATCCTATAGTATGAGAAGCATAGAATGTGACACATGTTTTGGATTCAAAATATATGATACCGTTTGAAAGCTATAGATTTTTTTCAATCAACCTATCAATTAGGACTTTAGTCATAATTTGAATAGAAAATGAATAATAATTACTTATTAAATTCAAAGTAAAGCATAATTTATATTGGTGAAACGATGAGAATCTCCTTTAAAAACCCTTTTTGTTTCATCAATTTTGGGTTAAAAAAACTCACCAGCAACATACCCATCGTATTGCCACTTTTTGGCCCATCAAGATCCTGTACATACCCAAAAATGACCCCATGGAAAAAAAATGGTTTTAGGAGTACGACTGAACCTACAAGTTCAACTGAACCAAAACGGGGTTTGCCCAAACTAGGGTTCAAGAGAACCCATTAATTACTAGGCCCACATTTCCCACCCAAAATAACAAAAGGAAATATATATTGAAGGAGGTTCACTCGAACCAATGTTCGGGCGAACCCTGGTTCAAGCGAACTCCCCTTATTCCTCATTCTCCCCCTGAAACACAAAAAAAACCTAAATTTTTATGCTTTGAAGCTCAAGTTGAGGATGAAAATGGAGGAATCTTCACAAGCCCAACTAGAATCAGGTAGTCCTCAGAACGATCTATGCAATGAATATAATTTTAATATGTTTTGGTTTATTATGTATTTGTTATTTTAGTTTTATTAAACATAGGTTTTTCATCGAAAATGAAGGTCTCAGTTTTGCACATGCGGAAAAATAGCAGATTATCAAAAAAAAGTTGAAAAATATGAGTGCACTAGATATTGAAGTCCTTGATCCAACAAAAAAAAATGATTTTTGATATATACAAGAAAAGTTAAGCGTTATACGGTTGCGCTATGTCTGAATTGTAATTGGTTTGACTTCAAAACTTGATTAAAGAAACAATATTCAATAAAAAACTATCTAACCAAGTGGAAGCACTAGATATCAGAGTTACAAATCTAAATTCAAAAGAATTCAAATTTTATCCTTCATGGAGTAAAAGTTATGTTTTATACGGTGTGTGTCACTTTTTAAAAATGTTGTTTTCTAAAGAAAACCAGTTTTCGTTGGAGATGGAAAAGAAGTGCAATCTGATTCCAAAATTTTGAAAAAAATATTTTTAGAATCTACAAAAGAAATGTGACAAGACTCTAGTTTGCATCATCTTCAAACTCCTCATGGTTTAGCCACTATAGGTGCTCGAATGTGAAGATTTAGTTAAAAATAATAATTTTAGTGTTCAGTTTGGCCAAAAATTGTAAACCACTATTGTGGGATCACCCTACACTACCAATCTTATCAATGAAAGACTTCCAAAAATATTCATAATCTTTCAAAAATCTCCCCCTTTTACATTGATGGTAACATGACCAAATGAATTTCTAAATTATTCTCCCCCTTTGACATCAAGGGAAAAGAATGCTCAATATGAAACTTGGTAAACTATTTCAGCTATTCTTTCCCTTTGTAGGTTGATTACCATGCCAAGGGAAAATACTAAAATTATAAAAAAACATTGAAAAAATATGATGCACTAGATAAAAGAATCTATTTCAATATGATATAATTTATTTTCCATTTTAGATAAATATTTAATATGAAAGTTGATGTCAAATGGAAACAATTTTTTTCTTATTCACACACATTTTACTATTTATTTAAAATATATATTTATCAAAATTGGAAAAAAAATATATCCATGCACTAAAGTTTCAGTTATAAATACACATAAAAATTTTGAAAGAAAAAAATATACTATAAAAAGCTTGACGTCTCATGCAACTTCATTTTCAACATTTTATCAGCAACTAAATTAAAGTGTTAAAAATTACTAAAAACTAGTTTAAAATATTTTTTTTTTTTTAAATAAAAAAATACAAACATAAAATATACTAAAGAATACACATTTCACTAGTTTACATCATTTCAAAATTCAAAACATATATGCCACTTTTTAGTGATTCAAGTTTAAAAGTTGGATCAGTGTTGGTTGTTTCCTTTATAAAGTGTGATGTAGCTTTGTACTTTCCCTATCAACTCCAACTTCAATTGTGGAGGGCTTCAATATATGAAACCTTGGACTTAGAATCCTCCAACAAGTACCAAAATTACCTCAGAACTACATAACCAAATTCTTCATAATGGAGAAATGTAGACCCCAAAACTTGTTTACTGTACACTCAAAATTGTTCTCTAGGAATTAGGAAATTCTACAAGAAATTTGGTCTATACTGGACCAACAAAACTACAACTATGCAATGGGTTTCCATCACTGCATTTAATCATGATCATTAGATACTAGTAATACATCAATATTGATACTACAACAATGTTGAAATCAATTATGACAACACCATAGTAGAATCATTTGTCATACATCTACCGATCTTCTCAATGACAAACTTCCAACAATCTTCATAATCTTCCAAAAATCACCCCCTTTGACATCAAGGGAAAGTGACGCTCAATATGAAACTTGGTAAAATATTTCAATTATTCTTTCCATTTGTAGGTATATACATATACACATGAGAATAGCTCCCCTTTACAAAGTTATCCATAAAAAATTATCAAAAATGTATTGCCATATATTGCCTACTACTTGCAAATATGTATAAAGGAACTAAAAAAGCATAGAGGGAAAAAAAATATGCATAATCAACTAGATGAGGGTAGAATACTCTTGTAAGACAACTTAAACTTCACAAGGTGTGCCTCCCTATCCTTCTTTCCAACATCCGAATACTTTTGGGAAAAGATAAGCATTTTTCTTTAGCTCTCAAACTGCACAAGGAGGTCTTCTCCTTGATCCATTGAATTGGCTCCCTGCAACATTTTTTTTCTCTCCCATAACCATGTCCTGGAATGATTTAGAAACCTCCACATTCTCATTGGATTTGGATATGATATTAGGAGATCCATTGGGGGGTTCTGTATACCTTGGCATCATCAAATGACCACCCTTCAGAGCACCCGCATATAGGCGGGCCGAGTCACCACCGTCAAAATGGGGCCAAGGTCACACCCCACAAATAACTATTATGGTCATAATAAATAAAGTGCCATGACCAGATACAACCGTAGGGTATGTGCAAGATCATCATGGAAAAAATAGGCCCTTAAGTGGCGAAAAATTTAAAAAAATTAGAGTTAGGCAACTTGACGTAAAAATTTGAATAATTTATCTATATTATTTAAAAAATATGTAAGCATAAAATTTGTAGCAAAATGAATGTAGTTTCTAAACTACTAGGTTTTTTTTCTTTTTAAAAATCTATTTGGTGAAAAATTGAAATTTCAATGAAGTAGTACTTAAAAAAAATAACCAAAACAATCTCATGTATGTCATGTAATTTTTCCACAACTTAAAAATACAGTCAAAACCTCATGAAATTCAATTTTTTTTTTATCTTATAGTATGTGAAGCATAGAATGTGACACATGTTTCAAATTTAAAAAATGTGATACCATTTTAAAGCTATAGATGTTTTTCAATTAGCCTATTAATCAGGACTTTAGTCGTAATTCAAATAGAAAATGAATAATAATTATTTATTAAATTCAAAGTAAAGCATAAATTATATTGGTGGAAAGATCAGAATCTCCTTTAAAAACCCTTTTCATTTCATCAATTTTGGATTAAAAAAGTCGTCAGCCACATACCCTACACATACCCATCATATCTCTACTTTTTGGCCCATCATGATCCTACACATACCCCGTATGCCCAAGGAATGTTGAGAGATCATGGAGGAGGGCCGAGCCTCTTCCAAGGAATGTGAAAGGACACACCACCAAAACCCTCGCACGAGAGAACCCCAGTTGTAGATGAAATCCTCATGTTTCAGAATCAACAAGAATAATTATGCAAGAATGCATATGTTATTTTCCAAAAGCATGCTATTTATAATAGATTTAAAATTATGATTAATTAATGATGGTTTTATTTACATGAGATTTTTATAAATATTTTCAAAAGGGATTTAATAGTTGGAATTGGTGATTGTAGGAGAAGTAGATTGTGATGCAAAGTTTGGGTATGGAAGGTCAAGAAAACTAAGGTTGCAGGAAGATCTGATGGTGTTACCAGGTTCAGTAGTACATTATGGAAGCTCATTCAGGAACAAAGTTCATTACAACAAATCACCAGATACCGAGAAACCAAAGATCTAGATATAAAGCATACAATGAAAGAGTGTACTCATTTTGTGCTGACTCATTTTGGGGAATTTTCAACCCGAGGAAGAATTGTATGTGGGAATAGAATGTCCACTTAATCATTTTGAATGTGTGGAAAGTTCCTACATTCTGTTTGGTGGATTTTTTTGACTCTAAGAAGGAACCCTAACAATAAGAAGATGAAACAACTGAAGGAATTCAACATGTAAATGAAGCTTGACCTCCGTTGACTTCATTTGCAATTCTCTTTTTAGTTGTCATATTCCATGTTCCTTGATGTGATTTGTCCCTTGGATTCTCTCTCATGTATTTTTCCTATCCTACCTGCATCTTATTTCTATAAAAGGCCAATGGACCGTACTTCTTTCTAAGTTAAGTTTATAATTTTTGGATGTTGGAAGAGCCAAAAATTCTTTAAGCTTTGTTCTTTTTTCCTATTTTCCAAATCATTCAGGATTAAAAACTTGTATGCACATAGAATTTAATCAATATCGAAGCCAATTTGAAAGTTACCTATCTCATGTATCTTTTATAGTTGGTTTGTTTATTTACCCTAGCAAGACTGTATGCTCCACCATTTAAGGGTTCATACAGAACCTACTCTGTGTCCAAACTAAACAAGGCTCTCTCTTTAAAAGCTCGTATCATTCTATTCCTACTTGTGAAGTAATCTAGTGAAGTATAGTGCAATTTTGTTTGATTAGGTTAAATTTTGGGGCATGCATGGAGAATACCTGGGAGCAATTTTACTTTTTAGGTATTTTATTTCTTTATTTTAGATTAGATGTTAAATTTTAGAAAATTTACTAAAATAGAGATGAATGAATGGAAATATTATTTCAAATCTTTCGTTTCCATGAAATTGTTGAATGCTTAAAGCTAAATCTACTTAAGTGATAGAAAAGTTGTTTGATTTTCATGAAATATTATTGCAAATTTTTTGATTTCATGAATTTTTTTGATGATTGGACTGAAAATATTATATTTGATACTTATAATTCCTTTACAAAAACTGTAGATAACCATAGATCCCTCAAGATTAACAATATTATCACATCATACCCTGAAGAAAACCTATTATGGTCAAGAAATGAATACCAAAGCCTTAGGATTAAGCTAAGTCAACCTTTTACCCAAGAAATTCTTTGTCCCCCTCTTTTTAGGTTGCCTTGGTTCAATTTTTCAAGTAAAGATAGGTTCTTCTCAGTTTGCCTGTGAGGATTTTATCTGCACTATTGTTGTGACTAGCATCATGGTCAATAGTATGGTTGAACATAAACATGTCATAACCCTTATAGATTCCTTGGTTATCATGTATGGTCAATCCAAACATATGAACCAATCGTGAATTCTACTCAATACATATCTAATCCATTTATCAACATAACAAAAGATGGGAAATTTATTTTGGACATATAGCTTCTTCTCCTTTAAGCTTTCAAACTTAGGTTTCAACTCAAATTCATCATTAGTAATCTCATTTACCCACACTTATCCCAACTTAGAATGATTGTATTTTTCCATTTTTTCATGAATATAAATTTAGACATCTTCTATATGTAAAATACTGAAAGGAATATATGAGAATGGACCATCTAGATCTATCACCATGGATTTATCAGGATTTCTTTTGAACTTGGGTTGAGGTCGGTCTACAACATTAACTACTTGAGTGATATAAATATTGAAATACTTTTGATAATAGGGAAAAGTGAGAAATTGTAAATACCCTTTGAGATTATTGTTGGTTAGGGTTTCACATACCAATTTGGAATTGCTTTAGCTTGCCTCTTCTCTTCTCTTCTATCTTTGAATACTTGATTACAAATTCACTTTACATATGTGAAAACACTTATAAAATTCTTTTGAATGGCATTAAATGCATTGATTCAAAGTTAGGTCAAAAGTTGTCAAAACCCTAACTATGATGACATAGTCACCTTCAAATACTTCATAAATCTTGGAAACAAAGGATTTTTCATGAGAAAATTTACCCATAGGTCAACCATTTCAACCTGCATCTCACCTAATAATTCTAAATACATTAGAACCATATCTTTGGTAGGGGCTTAAATATCTTCAATTAAAACTCCCCCTGAGCCAAATCTCTTCATCTAGTTTCTAGAGGAAACATCTACTCTAGAAGCTGACACATACACACTTTTATCTTCATTCTCACCTTTCTTCTTCCAAATATTATTCATCACTTTTTTTATCTCATTCAAATCTAAATTCTTTACCGAATTAGCCTTGTTTTGTAAAACTGATGTTTTCACATTCTTGCTTCTACAAAACTTAGCAGTGTGTCCTAATTTCTTGCAGTTGTAACAAGTGACACTTTTTTTATTAAGCTCACTTTTTCCTTTTTAGATTTGCATTCATTAGCCTTATTCCCAAATCCATTGCATGTACAATAACATCCATTGAAATATTGAAACCTCATTCCATTATTATAGTCATTCATCATTTGATTTATGCATTCACATGCTCTATGACCAAATCTATTACATGTATAGAATTGACTAGGAAATGATTGAGAATTCTGATTCATTTTGCTTATTCAATCTATAGCCTTATGTCTAAACTTATTGTAGGAATAAAAATAACTGGGTATGTGTAGGATCATCATGGAAAAAATAGGCCCTTAAGTGGCAAAAAATTCAAAAAAATCAGAGTTAGGAAACTTGACAAAAAAATTTGAATAAGTTATCTATATTATTTCAAAAATATGTAAGAATAGAATTTGTAGAAAATTGAATGTAGTTTCTAAACTACTAGGTATTTTTAAAAAAAATAAAAATCTATTTGGTGAAAATTTTAAATTTCAATACAATGGTACTTAAATTTTAGGGAAAAAATAAGAAGTGTGTGTCTGTCTAACCACCCTAACCACAATAAAATAATAATATTTGTTTAAAATATTTTAGATATAAGTAGCAGACTCATGCCCCGATGTGATGCATATTTTTTTAATTTTTTTTCAATTAAATAATTAATTATGAATTTTTATTACAACTTTTTAAAATATAAAACTGATGTCGACCACCTTAACTTGGTCAAAACTTCATGAAATTCAATTTTTTTTTTAATCCTATACTATGTGAAGCATAGAATATGACACATGTTTTGGATTCAAAAAATGTGATACCATTTGAAAGCTATAGATTTTTTTCAATCAGCCTTTCAATCAAGACTTTAGTCATAATTTGAATAGAAAATTAATAATAATTACTTATTAAATTCAAAGTAAAGCATAATTTATATTTGTGGAAAGCTGAGAATCTCCTTTAAAAACCCTTTTCATTTCATCAATTTTGAGTAAAAAAATAGTCGTCAGCCACATACCCATCATATTGCCACTTTTTGGCCCATCATGATCCTGCGCATACCCAACCATTAAAAAATGAGTACC
Source organism: Sequoia sempervirens (assembly GCA_007258455.2). NCBI lineage: Eukaryota > Viridiplantae > Streptophyta > Pinopsida > Cupressales > Cupressaceae > Sequoia > Sequoia sempervirens. The sequence continues at coordinate 99,927,070 of VDFB02105785.1, forward strand.
TTTGTGCATTTGGTTGCCTGATTGGTCGTCTTTTGAAATATTTCTTCTATTTTTGGACCTTCTTGAAGTTTCTCTTCTTTTCATTATTCTTTTTAGTATTGTTTGGAGTCTGATCTATCTTTGAACTTTCTCCTTTCTCAAACCCTAATCATTCTTTATCCTTACAACTCTTATGATTTGCAATCCTCTCATTAAGTATTGTAGTACTCTTTTTGAATCTTTTATTTTTCTAGATCTAATCTCAAGGTTACAACCTCTTGTTCAAGCTTTGAAAATTCTTTAGATTCATCTTTCAATTAAGCATTAAGGTAGTCTTCAACTCTTTTACCTTCTTCAGTTTGCAATTTTAGACTTGTGATAGCTTCATTTGATTGCTTTCGTTCCTTGATGTTTTTGTGGATTTATTGAGTTTCTCTCTCAAATTCTCAATGCACTCATTTGCATCACTAAGATCCTTTTTCAAATCTATGCTCTCAGCTTCTACTTTATCCAAGTCATCAAGAGCTAATTTGAGTTTTCCTTCCATGTCAAATACACAATCTTCTTCAGTAAACCATTAAGAGATAATCTCTTATAGAGGAATAGAATACTTCCTTGTAGCCATGTTTTCAACCTCCAAGATCAACCTCACCAATCAAGCCAATTGAAAGAACCAAGCTCTGATAGAAATTGTTGAACACCCATAATACTTAGAGTGGGGTGAATCAGTCTTCACTAAAAATAAATTTCTTCAACAATATTAAACATTCACTCAATGCAACATATTAAACTTGATGTGATCGATGACATAGTATAGGTTAATTACACTTGATCCATGAGGATTCGAAGCATATTTAGGCCACTAAGCATTAGTCCCAATAAGATATTTAATGTAAACAAAAATGAAGAAGCCATTAAAACTAACATTCTATAATAGGAAAGCTTGAAAAAAATCTATTCTAATCCATTGAATCTTATCCTATTATGGGATTGGTGTCACATTGATGTGGAATGGTGACCCTTTCCCAATCCATTGGATAATATGAGCCTTTCCAATCGATTTTATTTATTAAAATCGATGGAAACTAATGAAAAAGATGAATGAAAGAAAAATTAAAGCTATATTAACATGATAAAAGTTAAGATGATTGATATGTGAGTATGCAAATCTATTCTAAATGTATGACAGATTCTAAAGATTAAAATACTAGTTTCAAAATATTCTAAATGGATGCAACCAAGTTACCATGGAAGCCATTAATGGATGCTAATCTAAGGGTATGTGCAGGATCATCATGGAAAAAACAAGCCCTTAATTAGCAAAAAAATAAAAAAAATTAGAGTTAGGTACCTTAATGTAAAAATTTGAGTAAGTTATCTATATTATTTCAAAAATATTTAAGAATAGAATCTGCGGCAAATTGAATGTTGTTTCTAAACGAAAAGATGTTTTTTTTTTTTAAATGTATTTGGTGAAAATTTGAAATTTCAATGTAGTAATACTTAAATTTCAAGGAAAAAATAAGAAGTAGGTGTCTTACTTACATCTATCATGGACTCTCTTTCTGCTTATCATCCTGATGATGGATCATGGAGTTTGATCCGAAACGTCAATGTAAAAAATTGCACACAGTTAATCCAGAAATCTTACTTACATCTATCATGGACTGTGGAAACAAAATGTTATTAAGTAGGTGTCTGTCTGACCACCCTAACCACAATAAAATGATAATATTTTCTTATAAGATTTTAGATATAAGTAGAGGACTCATGTCTCAATGTGATGCATAGTTTTTTGTAATTTTTTTCCAAGTAAATAATTAATTGTGAATTTTTTATTACAACTTTTAAAAATATTAAAACTCATATGTTTGACCACCTTAACTTGGTCAAAATTCATGAAATTCAATCATTTTTTTTAATCTTATAGTATGCAAAGCATAGAATGTGACGCATATTTCAGATTCAAAAAATGTGATACCATTTGAAAGCTATAGATGTTTTTCAATCAGCCTATCAATTAGGACTTTATTTGTAATTCAAATAGAAAAAGAATAATAATTATTTATTAAATTCAAAGTAAAGCATAATTTATTTTGGTGGAAAGATGAGAATCTCCTTTAAAAACCCTTTTCATTTCATCAATTTTGGGTAAAAAAAATGTCATCAACCACATGTACCCTAAACATAACCATCATATCACCACTTTTTTTGCCCATCATGATCCTAAACATACCCTTAATTGCACATGAAAACTAATATAAAATGATTTTAAACATTAAACATGAGTGCAAATGTGTGTGAGTTTCAACAACATAAGTTTGCTCTGAAAAGGTGGATCCCTATTCAATAGATGCAAGGTCTCTTTATAGAATAGGTAAAAAGAAATTGATGGTCAAGATTGAAAGAGATCAATCAATGGTCAAAATGGAAGGAAAATGGAGGCATGCATCATGGATTCCCATAAAGGGCTGAGAGTGAAAGTTGACATTTAATCAAGGGCTCGCAGTCATGCAAAGAAGCACACTTTCAAAACTTGCATAAGAAGTTTGTTGAAAGTTTGTTAAAAGGAAGAATATTCCTTCTTTTTAAATGAGTGAAGAGGGAGAATATTTTCAAGGAATATTCTCATGGGTGAGGAAAATTATCATTTAGTTAATTAAAACCAAATTTTAGTGCGCAAAAGGGGAAGGAATATTCCATGAGAATATTCCATTTTGGAGGAATGTGCAAAGGAAGAATATTACCTTGAAAGTGGGAAAGTTAGATTTAATTAGTAAATTGATACTTAAAAAAGTTTCAATTATGAAATTTAGAGGAATTTTGGATATGTTGGTTTCCAAAATCAACAGATCTAATGACTTCTAAAGAATAGCCACTTTCTAATGCTCAGACTGAGAGATGGATTTGGCCAACGAACAAGATTCGGTCAAAAAGATTGAAATATCCTTAACTTTTGGCTCTGTAAGACCAAGGTGGGTCTCCCTTCACAATGCCTCAAAACTTATTTCAATTATGCACAAACATTGCATTTTATAGTAGATATTTCCCAATTAAAGCATACCAAGGAAAGTCTTGACAACTTCAAATTTGGCTATATTTTTGGTATCTCAACACTCACTTAGCAATTGGGAAGTAGAATCCAACACTAAACCTAAACCCAACAACATAAATTAAAATGATTTTTGAATTAATGATTTGCTTCTAAAAATGTATTTAGCTTAATGATAAATTGGTGCCTAATTTTGGGCCATAAAGTCAAATATAGAATCATAATGAAAATATCATCAACAAATAAACTTCAACCAATGGATTCAAAAATGCTAATACCTTGAACAAGTAGATCCACTCTTGTTGTCATCAAAATTCCTCGTACATATCCACCTTGCACACTTGAAATCATAATTATCTGCTCAAAGTAATTTAACTATTTCCTTGAAATAGAACTTTGAACAAACAACACATTCTCAGGGAAATTGAGATGAAAAAATTAAAAATACTTTATATATTAGATTCATATGATTTAAAGTATACAAATCTAGAGACAATGTGATGACAGTCATGCTTTGTTTGCACAAACTGATTGATATTTACTCATGAAATCAAAACATCACAATCACATACTTTTTTTGTGCCTCAGATTCAACATTTTTCTATCTACCCAACCCCATTCAAAAATTTAGAATCCCTCTACAATGAGAAAAGAAGAGAATAAGAAGAAGAAGACTGGGTCCTAAAATTAATCTGATGATGACACTTGGTAGCTTCCTTCTTCAATCTAGAATCTGGAATCTTCATTTGTTTTCTCTCCTTTAATCTTCCCCTTTGTTCTAGAAAATAAATCAGCAATAGAAAAACCACTTCTCCGTGAAAAAAATATTCATCTCATCTTATTCCATTTTACCCTGTAGTTGAAAAAATGGTTCTTCCTATGAAATCCCTTTTTACTCAACTCATTTTATATTTCCTCAGCAAAAAAAGAAATTCCTATGAATTTTTTTTTCTCCCATCAAAGAAGAACTTTGTTTATAAAGTGAATAATAAATTCACTTAATTAGGAAAACTAAAATTCTTACCCATGCCTTTGCATTTTAAAAAATCTTCACCAGTTCCTTTTTACTTTGCACTTACATTTAAAAATAAATGAATACATTAATCTATTTACTTGGCATCAAAATCATTTACCCGTGTATTATTTACTTTGCACTCCATATTAAAAATTTTCATTTTAAATAATGAGGACTTTAAAAACTACAATTGGGCAAAAAAAAATTTACTCATCCCCTTTACTTTTACCTCACTTGCATTTGAAATTCTCATTTTACATGGTGAAGCCTATTGATGGTGTTTTCTACACAGCAACAACTTCGACAGAAAATAATATCCTATCTCTCTTGAAAGGTAAATCTCCATTAGAAAGCCTCAAGAGATAACCCCAAGGTCTCTAATGTCAGGTCTTGACAATGCATAAACAACTTAGTGATAAATGTGAAAATGCTTGTAATCATAATGGGACCTTACTACAAGAAAAAACTAAATCTTTAAATTTATCAAATCTAGAAATATGGTGATACTTTCAATCCTAAATCTAATCCAGAAAACAAATAAATAGAAAAGGATAAGGGTTTCAAAGAGATTCTTAAATTTAACACTAATCCTAAGATTAACAATGCAAATGATGAAACACTTGAAATGGACCAATCCCTCAGAAACTGATTCCTGCTTGACCCAGATGAATCTACAATCTTACAGAAATAGTGCAATCTTCTAAGGCATTAAAGATTTTCAAATCATGAACATTCATCCAAAACAATCCTATTGCAATCAAAATGAACAAACATCTACAATTGAACTAAGCACAATGAATTTAAAGTCCAGGCTAACTTTGCAAAGCAACTAACAATCAATTAACTGTGAAAAGTATGGACTAGAGATTGCTTCAACACCTTAAGTATCAAATCATAAACACTACCAATTCTTCTAACATTAAACCTACCACATATCAAATAAACTTAAGCAATTTCAAAAGATAGAATCACAGGAACCATGCCAAATAAAATTCAACACAAGAAAGACACCAAATCACAATGTCTTCACTTGCATTAAATTACCCAAAGTAGCAACAATTCTAGTATTTTGTTATAGCACTTGCTTGCTTGAAAATAATACTAACTCCTAACTCTAGCTCTTGCTATACTTCTTAGTTCTCTCCAATATAAAACTATCTAGCCCTTACAAATGGGGCATAATTTCATATTTATAGAAACCCTTAAGATATGTCAGCCCAATTAGGGTTTACAATAATAATCAGCCATAAAACAAGTTGGCCAAGAGGAATTCAAAATAAAGTAAAATATGCATTAAATGCATGCACTCCATCCAGGTCGGCTTGGGGTCTCCAACAAAGCTCGGTCCAATGCATGTGAAGGAAGAAGAGAAATAATGGGGAAGCACAATTTTCGATGAGGCATTGTATTAACTACCTTCCCCTTTGTCTTTATTTCGCTCCACACTATCTTGCACCATCAAAAATATCCTATCCAAGTTGGCTATAGGTGGCATATTCAAAACCTTAATTCTCCTTTCAATGGATTTAATGTCCTCTCTTGACTGCTCTACCATTTTATCCCATTCCACCTTCATGGTTTGATATTTATCCATTACTGTAGTATAGGTGGTTGCATCATCTAACTGATGTTTAGTGATTGGGTCCTCATTGATTGGAGAATACACATCCCGTCACCATTTTCTCAACTATTCCAAACTCAAATGCTTCAGTGCAAACCTTTTTCTACCTGTCATAACCTCAAAGAAAGAAATGCATTTGTTTTAGATCTCAGTCAGGGTGTCTTCAATTTGCTTCCTTTGCTTATACACCTTCTTCAAAACCATTTTCCTTATTTGCAAAACTTCAAACAATTCCCAAGGTTCTGCAGCTCTGGATGGAGGAAGAATTCCATCACCTACCAATTTATCCTCAGTGTATTCCATGATGGTTTTGGTTTTCTGCAACAAGAGATCCACATCCTCTTTATCTTGAGCCAATAAATCTCTTAACTAGTTTATTGACCTCATAGCATCTCTACCGGTTGAAAGGATTTCCTTGATAGCATTATCTCCCTTAGCCTACACTCCCTGCAACCAATTTGTTGTGGCATGATTAGTATCCTTCATTATTTCCTGCTCAGTTATTGTTTCTTATAGCAGAAAGCTTGCAGTAGATGATGAGGAGCTGATGGATTGCAAGGGCTTCATTAAATCCTACAGATATTTATTAAGCTTATCATTCCCCCTCTTCAATTCTTGCTTAGTCTGCACCTCTTTCCTCAATCTACCAAGGATTACAGCACTAGAGCCTTCATACTCTTCAATCTCCTTTTCCATGGAAGTAGGCCCTAGGTTGATAGTTTGCACACTATAGTCACTACTAGTTACATCATCCCTATTCTTATCAGGAGCAGGAGTAGCAATGTGAACCACCATGTTATTGGCTTTATCCCTCTCAATCTTAGAGATAACCCTAACTTTCTTCTTTGCTTTACCCTTTCCTATATTTTCCAATAATTCATCCCAATTGTGAGGAGTGTCATCCATAACAATGTTTTTACTATTTAATTCTTTTTCCAACCAACCTGGAACAATAGAATTAGATTGTGCATTACTTTGTCCAACTTCATCCTGTTGATACTGTTAGCTCTCAAAAACACAGGCGGAATGCCTCAAGAGGCTGCCAATCTCTTGATACGCTTTAGGGTAATGGAACAAGGTTTGAAGCAATCAAACCTTCTACTCTTCTAGTGCTGCAAGACCAAGGCAGGTGTACCTCTCTAAATAATGCAGACTTGACTTACGATTATCTTTCTGAAATGCTTTGTCAACGATGGCAGATTACAGTGAACAAAATGAAACCAAACTTGATAGCAATTCTTATAATCTAAATCCTAAAATGCTTGATTAACAAATGTAAAGAAATTAAGTGAATTCAAAATGATGATATGCAGAGACTAGTGCCTTATTGGGTAGGCGAAGTCAAACAAGATCAAGATGAGCAGCACTCTTTGGATGAGATACAAATTAGTTGGCTTATAATCTATTCATAACTTGTATGAACATGCAGTATTGTGATTACTGAGTTCTACTTAAATAATCCAAAATGAATCTCTCTGATTATTGTGATCAATAAAAGGATTTAATCTTTGTTTGAAAGAACCAATTGATTAATCACACGAATACAACAATTGTGTATTGACAAGTTGAACATAAACTTGTTATGTCAACTTAAACAACTAGAGAAATCAATCATGGAGACAACTTAGCAGTATCTTTCGTTTAATTCAACCGATAACTGATACCAAAAGAAGTGCAACAACATCAACTGAATCTCATAAATACCTCCATTGTGAAAATCATGCAACAATAGCCTCTGGTTTTATAATTTTATTCTCATACATCAACTTGCAGTATATCAAAAATTTTGATCCCTCGTCCTTAATTAACAAACTACAACATGCCTATTTATACACCAGCATGAGAAAAATAACAAGATAAAACATCATGTCGGCCCAGCATGAAAATTGGGCAAAGTATGTCGGCCTACAACGGTTATTCAAGTAGACTTATGTCGGCCACAATGACTTGCAATTCTGTTTTCACCAGTATACAGTCGGCAAGACGATGCAAGTGGTCCTGCCAAAAGCAATTCATTTGCTTATCGCATCACTTGTATCCCTATTATCATATTCACTGAGACATCTATGAAGGTATGCCAAAGGAAAAATAACGTTGATCGTTATTTTCCCATGTTCCCGTATTCCATGTTTGTCATGACCGTGCACATGTTATATCGAAGTTATGAAGTAAGCTTTTGTTCCCACTATGTATCACTATAGCTTACTCGGGTCGGTGAAACGCTATATAGAATTCATCGAGCTACACCGAGGGTCCTTTATCCTTCATATGTCACCAACACTCTTGCCAACAAACAATTCCAAAACACCCTCGCCAAGACAATATCTATTCGGGGAGAAGCCACATAGACCATTATGAGTTTCACCAAAAGTCACCTTACTAACTCTATGCCACTGAGACTGGGCTATCGTTATGCCGAAAACAAGAAATGTTGCCATAGGTCATTGCCTTCGGGGAGACGTTATAGAGATTTCACTAAGCTTCACCGAAGACAATGCTTTCTCCCAAGTCACTGTGACATATGACCCTTTATGCCGATGCTCCGCTACATTCTTTTATTGTCGCTATAGCTCAATGGTGTTGGGAAGACCATATACCAGAATTACAATATTATACCAAAAGGTCTCAACCATCTCCGCATCGCCAAGACAAGAGAAAACTCTTGCCGAAAAACAACCTCCACATGTATGTCGGTATAGCCCATCACATTCGGGGAAAACTTTTGTAGACTCCACATTGCTATACTGAAAACTCTGAGCATCTATATCGCTAAGACATTGCCACCCCTATGCTGACAAAGACCCTCATATCGCTATAACATTCAACCCTCGGTAAGACGCTATGCAGAGAACACCCTGTTTCACCGAAAATCACCCGAGGTCACCAAGAGAGGGTAATAGTTACACCAAAAGCCCCATATTCACTCTGTCGGCAAGACCAAGACACTCGCCAAGACACAATACCGATAGCTATAACCTTCGCCGATGAACCACCACACCCACAGTTGGGGAAACAAGTAGAAATTAGTGAGACCCCTTGTTGATACGAGTCAAAATGCACTTGTCACCGAAACATCAGAAACTCGGCAAGATGCAAGCCCGAAAGTCATAAGATACGCCGACAAGAATTTCCACCATCGCCATCACATGAAGAAAGTCTCGCCGACAACCTGCAACAAAGAAATAAGGAGCATACATAGGTCGGGGAGACATATGGATACCTATGCCGACATGAACAAAAAAGAAGAATATGCATAACTCGATGGATTCAAAGGAAGAAAATGGCAGAGCATGAGGAAAATATGCACAAAGAGAGGGAAATGCATCAAAGGTTGGACCCGCTTGGAAGATTATGAGTAAAATCAACATGTGAAAATATCAATTTTTGATAGTTATAACAGTGGCTCCGTCTGGGGATGAATGATAGTCAGATCATTGCAAGGATCCAGAATCTTTGGGTGAGCAGACTAGATAGAGAATGGAATGAATGGAAATGAATGGCAATGGAACTGAATGCAGAGAATGCAAAGTGAAAGTGGAAATGGATGAAAAATGAATACAAGATGGAAGTGAAGTGGAAATGTATGAAAACCTAAACTATTGTGCATGGAAAATAATTTTAAAGAGGACCATCAAGAGTTGTCCATGCACTGGCAACCCTTAATCTTCTGTGATGCTCAAGAGAAGAAAAGCTTCAAGAATTTCCCATGAAAAGGAAATTCCTGATCTTCACCAACCATGTTTTGCAAATAATATGAATCTTCACCCCCTTTTCTGAAAACAACAAATGGTCTCAGCCAGAGGGCTTCAAATTTACCATGCTTTCCTTTATCCTGACACCTTGCATTCCACATTAACACCAAGTCATTCTCTTCAAATTTTCTATTCTTTGCCTTCTTATCAAATAGATATTTCATTTGTACCTATAAGTTCATGTTTTGACTTTGGGCCTCTCTCCTTACTTCATCAAGCTAAGCAAGTTGTTCCATTTTGTCTTCCATAGGCTCAGGAACTTCCAAATCTTCTTGTAAAACAAACTTATAGACTATTAACAAGTTCTGCAGGGGCATCCTGGCTTGTGCTCCATATACTAATTCAAATGGTGATTTTCCAATTGCCTTCTTCACAATGATCCTATCAGCCCACACAACCAATTTTAGCTTTGAATCCAAGCTTTCTTATTATTTTCCAGCATCCCTTTTATAATCTTCAAAAGACTTTTATTGCTAGATTCTGCTTGACCATTAGCTTGGGGATGATAGGGGGCTTCATAAGAGATAGTAATACCAAACCTATCACAAAAGCTTTTGAATTCATCTGACTTGAAACACATCCCATTGTCTATGATTATCCTTATTGGTGTACCAAATCTAGTGATAATGTTGTCCATCAAGAAATTTGTTACAACTTTACTTGTAGCCTGCTTGGTTGGGATTGTCTCTACCCATTTTGTAAAATAATTAGTGGAAACTAGTATCCATTTATGTCCTCCACTTGACCTCTCCTGTATCTCTCCAATGAAATTAATTCCCCATTGATGAAAAGGGGCATCAACTTGCAAAGGTCGCAGTGGCAAAGCACCCTGATACTTCAATTTACCAGAAAACTTTTGACAAGCTTCACACTTCCTCACATGTGTAAAGGAATCATTAAAAACTTTTGGCCAATAATACCTAGCCCTGAGAATCTTGTGTGCACTTTTCTTTACTGATTAGTGACCTCCATAAATTCCTTCATGCATTTCACTTAGAACATGCTTGGCTTGTGATTCATCCAGGCATAATAATAATACACCATCTCTGTTCTTCCAAAACAAATCTCCATCAATGAAAACATACCTTGAGGCTTGTAACTTCAAAGTCCTCTTTTGGCTATCACTTAGCCCATCTAGACACTTCATGTATTTAAGGTAATGCATAACATCAGTATACCATGGGGTGTGCTCAATACTTGCGATTGTAGACCATTCTTCAACATTGCATATCTGATTTGCCTCAAAATTGGTTTCTACCATCAGTCTTGCCAAACCTTGGCCTCTAACCAGCTTAGTAATTTGTATCTCCATGTCGAACTCTTGAATCTTGTTGATCCATCTACATCTTTTCCCTATGACTTCAAATTGTGTTAAACTATCTTTGACAACAGCATTAGGGACATACGCGATCACTTTGGCTCCTACAAGATATGGTCTGAATGCTTTTACAGCTTTCACCAATGCAAATGCTTGTTTTTCCATTATGTCGTACTTCAATTCAGACCCTTGTAATGATTTACTAAAGAAAGACACAAGTTGTTCATAACCATCCACATTCTTCTGTAACATAACAGCAGCAATAGTATGCATTGAGGCAAAAGAAAAAATCTAAAAAGACTGTGTAAAGTCTAGAGATTTAAGAATAGGAGCCTCTTTGATAGCCCTTTTGATAGACATGAAAGCATCCAAGGCTTCAGCGGTCCAATCAATCTTTTGTCCTTTCTTCAACATTTTAGATATAGGCTTAATGATCTCAGCAAAATTAGAAACAAATCTTCTGACAAAATTAATTTGACCAAAGAACGATTGTATTGCCTTGACATTTTTAGGAATAAGAATTCTATCAATAGCTTCAACTCTCTCAGGATCTATTTTAATTCCTTCTTTTGAAACAATATGACCCAAGAGTTTACCTTCTGTGACTACAAAATGACACTTCTTTGGATTTAAACTAATTCCATATTCAAGAGCTTTTATAAATACCTTTTTGAGATGTCACACATGATATTCAGCCTTCTTCGAATAAGCAGTCAAGTCATCTTGGTACACCACCATGATAATGTTAATCAAATCAGCAAATGCAACATCCATGGCTCTTTGAAAGTCTCTCCAGCATTGGTGAGACCAAATGGCATTCTTATGTACACATATGTTCCCCAAGGAGTTGTGAATGTTGTCTTGTATTGCTCAGACTCCTTGACTTTGACCTGATTGTATCCAGAAAAACCATCCATCATGGATAATAATTCACACCCTGTTACTTTATGCAAAATAGCTTCCATATTGGGAAAAGGATAATTATCCTTGAGAGATGCCATGTTCAAATTTCTAAAGTCCACACACAGCCTAATGTCACCATTCTTTTTTCTCAAAAGAACCAGATTTGAAACCCAGGTTGAATGTCTGATTGGTTTAATAATTCCTCCATCCCTAACCTTGGTCAATTCTTCCTGCATCTGGGGCTCCAAAGTTGGATTTATAGGCCTTTTCTTTTGTCTAAAAGGCTTGGTGTCTAGTTTCAATGGAATTTTGTGCTGAAATAAATCCTCCCTATAAGCCTTCAAATCTTCATATGACCAGGCAAACACATGTTTGTACTTTCTCAACAATTCAATTAGCATTCGCCTAATTGTTGGGCTGATCTTCTTTCCAATGTATACCTTTCTTGGAGCTATATCAGTCCCCAAGTTAATCTCTTCAACATCTTCCTTTCTAACTGGTGTTTGCTTCATTAGAGATCTATCATTTCCATCATATACCCTTTCCAATGCCACTAGACCCTTAGGCAATTTTTTTTTTTTTTGAGCTGTAAGATCTCCCTGCCAAGCACAGTTTGTTTGCCATCTACTTCCTCAACAAAAGCATTGAAATCAATCTCCTGAGTTTCATATTGATCTATGCAATGAAGAAATTTCAAAAGATCATCATCATCATTAAAAAATTGCTAGCTGTAAATGTTATCAGGAACAACAAGCCTTGTCTTGAACTCAACCTGTGATACACCAGCCAGCGTGATATCATCTCTTTTTAGTGCTACATTTGCTAAAAAATTTGCCATTATGTTTTTAGACCCGTCAATCCATTCAATTGAGAAGGCATCAAATAATTCAATTGTGTCCCATACAACATTCCTGTATTGCTTTAATCTCTTGTGTTTTGCTGCATACTTTGATTTAATTTGTGAAACAACCAACTCAGAATCACCATAGACATATAACAACTTAATCTTATGTTTCACAACTATGTTCAAACCTGTCAATAAAGCTTTGTATTCTATCACATTGTTTGTACATTCAAATGCTAACATGAAAGAATATTTAAAAGTCATACCTCCAGGCGAAACAAATACAATCCCAGCTCCATTACCCTCTTCACTACAGGCCCCATCAAAATACATCTTTTAGACACCATTGCAATCAAGTGCATCATGTTTCTCAATTGGATAACTATTGGTTAATTCTGGTTGAGCTGGTTCAATCCTAAAACTCCCCAAATCAACATCACAGAAACAATTGATCTGATCATGTGGCACACTTTCAACAAGCTGGCTCATTCTTGGCTCTCTGTATAACTTGACCTCCTAACCATTCACTAGTATAGTAGCATACGATAAATCAAATTGAACATTCCCACCAACAGCTACAGTCCATTGTCTTGACAAAAGCATCCCGAATTAAGGAGGAGTATCAATAACTCTTATGTCTATATTATATGTTGCCTACATATATGTAGCCAATTTGACTTCAACATCTTTTATAATACCAACCATAGGAACAGGTCGATTATCCATTGCATAACACTTCCCTTCACAGGTATCAACCCACATGCCAAGCTATTTCATTACTCCTACTGGCATAATGTTTATAGCAGCACCAGAATCAATCATGCAGTTCCTCAATAATTTATTATTTATAAGCAATGTGGTGAAGAATGGATCCACTTGTGGAGGAGTTGATAATATATAATTCAAGCAAACCTCATAATTACTTGCCTTTTCCTGTCTGTTGACTTCTTCACAATTCATATTTTTCTTATTCCCATTTGTAATCAACCAAACAACATCATCTCCGTATTCTTTAATTTTCATTAATTCAAGAAGTGGAACAGACAGTTTTACCTAGGACAATGCCTGAGCGAAATCAAAAGAAGAGCCCTCCATCTTGATAGTTTTCTTTAATTCTGGTGCTTCTTTCTTGCTTTCATCTTTTTCTTTTTTACTAGACTGCACAGGCGTCTATATTTCATTATCTAATTCCTTCACTTCCTTATTCTGGACTGATTTCTATTTAATTTCATCATGCTGCTCACTTCCTGAATTTGTTGCATTTTCCTGTGTTGTCTTCTGATCTTTTATAAAGATTCCCCCAGGAACTCCATCTGGTTCATTTACTTTTCTGTTTCTCAACCAGTACTTACTTCGTGCTTGTTCAACTACAGCAACAGTAATTCTTTTTATTTCATCTGATGTAGGTCTCCTCACATTATATTGAACATGTGTCTCAATAAGATGTGGTTCTATGTAATCTTCATCAGAATCATAAAAAAATTGTTGCTCAGCCATATGAACTTTATACTTCTAATTGGAGACATCATATTCATTGCCCTCATCCTTCGAAGAAGCATCCCTTTCCTCAACATAATGAAGAACATTTGAAGTTAAATATATGGTGTGATCTTCCTCATTATTTTACCTTAGTAATCCTTCTTCATGCATCCTTTGTGCCACAATGCAGTAATTTGGAGAATCTGGCTAATTGCAAACCTCGCAAAAGTAATTATTAGTCACCATGTAAGCTCCCTTCTTGCTCAATGGGTCAGGGGTCTCCTTGCCTCTTGGCCTAGCTGCAATAGGTTTTCTGTCTTTCCAATCTGTATTGTAAGGCATATCATGCAATCTTGGTCTTTCATCCCTATTCTCATTCCTGTATGTATTATCTTGTCTATACTGATAATTACTACTTTGCTGAGGAGGCCTGGGCTTGTCTCTCTTATTAACTATACCCAAAGCCTTTCTATTATTTTCAATTGTCACTTGGCAATTTTCTGTGCTTCAGCCAAGTCCCTTGGAAATCTATTTCTCAGTTCGTACCCTTTTTTGGGATCAAATGCACTTAAATACATACTCAATGCAGCAGAATCTGACAACCTTGATTTAGGAGGGACCTTAGTATGCAACTTGTTGAATTTACGGTTGAAATCATAAATTGAATCATTTTGATTTTTCTGAATCCTCACCAATTCATGAAGAGCTACATTTGGAGAACTTTGATTCCCAAATTGTTCTAAGAATTTATCTTGAAACACTTGGAGAGAATTAATTAAATATTCAAGCAAGCTGTTAAACTAATCCCTATCATCTTCAATAAGGGACATCATAAACAACCTCATATGCAAATCTTCATGTGGCATACCTATGTCTTGAATGGACATATTGAAATTCCTTAGATGTTCTTCAACAGAAATTGCATTGTTCCCTGCAAACTTGGGAATCATACCTCTCTAGCTACCATCCATAGGGTAAGGGCATGGATTGAAACCTGACAAATCAAATTTCCTAATCATCACTGCATATTGGGGAGGGGGAGGCATAGGTGGATGCTGATACTGAGGCATGTGATTATTGTACTGAGCATTATAATGTGGGATATAATTCTGGCCAGGTAGTGGATACATACCTGTATGTTGTGGGGGAATATGAGAAGGATTATTTGGCTGCTTGTAGTGATTCCCACCCTGACGGTGAGGAGATATAGGTGGACCAGAAGGCCCTATGCCATAACTGCCCTGCTTGTGAGGTGGGACATACTTTGGGCCACCAGATGTTTGATCATTAAGTTGGGTCTTCTACAATTTAGCCTCCATCTCCCTTATTCTCTTCTCCTTTTGTTCCAATAGTGCTTTTGCTTTATCAGAGATTGAGAGCTCATGGTTATGGATTCTGATTCTTTCAACCTCTTGTTCAGCTTCAAACTCGGCTCGTTTCCTAGCTTCAAACTCGGCCTATTTCTAAGAATCATAAGAAGAAAAAGGATTTCTTTGATCTTCAGGAGTACAAGGTTCTGCACTTGAATCATTTCTCCATGTGTCTTAATTATCATAATTCTCAAGATGCGCATTAAATGTTTTATCTTTATCTATCATGCACATATCTTCATTTATTCCTTTTCCTTTGCCAGTTTTGTCACCTTTGTGTGTCCATTTACTGTTATCAGCAGGAGCTCCAGAATGACCTCCCTTGTATTGAGATCTTCTTCCATTCATTTTTTCACAACTGCAAAATATTTACTAGAGTCGCCACTCACATTTCAGAAAGTGAGAAAATGTTTACTACTTTTAGTCCCCTAGCGGAGTTTGTGCAATATTTCTGACTCTATGATTAAGGCTCTCATTCTGATTGTTCCCCAACAAAGTCACCAATTTATTCGCTCTCAAAAATGCAGGTGAAATGCCTCAAGAGGCTCCCAATCTCTTGATACACTTTAGGGTAATAGAACAAGGTTTGAAGCAATCAAACCTTCTACTCTTCTGGTGTTGCAAGACCAATGCAGGTGTACCTCTCTGAATAATGCAGACTTGACTTACAATTATCTTTCTGAAATGCTTTGTCCATGATGGCAGATTATAGTGAACAAAATGAAACCAAACTTGATAGCAATTCTTATAATCTAAATCCTAAAATGCTTGATTAACAAATGTAAAGAAATTAAGTGAATTCAAAATGATGATATGCAGAGACTAGTGCCTTATTGGGTAGGCAGAGTCAAACAAGATCAAGATGAGTAGCACTCTTTGTATGAGATACAAATTATCTGGCATATAATCTATTCATAACTTGTATGAACATGCAGTATTGTGATTACTAAGTTCTACTTAAATAATCCAAAATGAATCTCTCTGATTATTGTGATCAATAAAAGGATTTAATCTTTGTTTGAAAGAACCAATTGATTAATCACATGAATACAACAATTGTGTATTGAAAAGTTGAACATAAACTTGTTATGTCAACTTAAACAACTAGAGAAATCAATCATGGAGACAACTTAGCAGTATCTTTCATTTAATTCAATAGATAACTGATACCAAAAGAAGTGCAGCAACAGCAACTGAATCTCATAAATACCTCCATTGTGAAAATCATGCAACAATAGCCTCTGGTTTTATAATTTTATTCTAATGCATCAACTTGCAGTATATAAAAAATTATGATCCCTCGTCCTCAATTAACAAACTACAACATCCCTATTGATACACCAGCATGAGAAAAATAACAAGATAAAACATCATGTTGGCCCAGCATGAAAATAGGGCTCAAAGTATGTTGGCCTGCAACGGTTATTCAAGTAGACTTATGTCAGCCACGGTGACTTGCAATTTTGTTTTCACCAGTATACAGTCGGCAAGACTATGCAAGTGGTCCTGCCGAAAGTGATTCATTCACTTATCACATCGCTTATATCCATGTTATCATATTCGTTGAGACATCTACGAAGGTATGCCAAAGGAAAAATAACACTGATCGGTATTCGCCCGTGTTCCCCTGTTCCATGTTCGTCATGACCGTGCACATGTTATATCGAAGTCAGGAAGTAAGCTTTTGTTCCCACTGTGTATCACTATAGCTTACTCGGGTCAGTGAAATGCTATATAGAATTCATCAAGCTACACCGAGGGTCCTTTATCCTTCATATGTCACCAACACTCTTGCCAACAAACAATTCCAAAACACCCTCACCAAGACAATATCCATTCAGGGAGAAGCCACATAGACCATTATGAGTTTCACTGAAATTCACCTTACTAACTCTATGCCGCTAAGACCGGGCTATCGTTATGCCGAAAACAAGAAATGTCACCATAGGTTGTTGCCTTCGAGGAGATGTTATAGAGATTTCACTAAGCTTCACCGAAGACAATGCTTTCTCCCAAGTCATTGTGACATATGACCCTTTATGCTGATGCTCCCCTGCATTCACTTATTGTCGTTGTAGCTCAATGGCGTCGGGAAGACCATATACCAAAATTACAATATTACACCGAAAGGTCTCAACCATCTCTGCATCGCCAAGACAAGAGAAAACTCTTGCTGAAAAACAACCTCCACATGTATGTCGGTATAGCCCATCATATTCAGGGAAACATTTTGTAGACTCCACATTGCTATACCAAAAACTCCGAGCATATGTATAGCCAAGACATCACCACCCCTACACCAACAAAGACCCTCATATCGCTATAACATTCAACCCTCGGTAAGACGCTATGCAGAGAACACCCTGTTTCACCAAAAATCACCCGAGGTTGCCAAGAGAGGGTAATAGTTACACCGAAAGCCCCATATTCACTCTGTCGGCAAGATCAAGAAACTCCCCAAGACACAATACTGATATCTATAACCTTCGCTGATGAACCACCACACCCACAGTCAGGGAAACAAGTAGAAATCGATGAGAGCCCTTGCCGATATGAGTCAAAATGTACTTGTCACAGAAACATCAGAAACTCGGAAAGATGCAAGCCCAAAAGTCATAAGATACGCCGACAAGATTTTCCACCGTCGCCATCACATCAAGAAATTCTCACTAACAACCTACAACAAAGAAATAAGGAACATACACAGGTCGGGGAGACATATGGATACCTATGCCGACATGAACCAGAAAGAAGAATATGCATAACTCGATGGATTAAAAGGAAGAAAATGGTAGAGCATGAGGAAAATATGCACGAAGAGAGGGAAATGCATCAAAGGTTGGACCCACTTGGAAGATTATGAGTAAAATCAACATGTGAAAATATCAATTTTCAATAGTTCTGACAGATCCCTAGGCATATCTTCATTCAAATCTTGTTTCTCAGGAATCTCCCCAACTGTTTCTTCCTTTTCTTTATCATGCTCTTCTTCTTCATGTACCAATGAATGAATCCTAACTGTAATCTCCTCTCTCTGAGGAGGTTTATTTTCTTTGCTTCTTATAGGTGAATCCTCATAAGTCACCAGAGGGGACTGTAACACCTCTATTTTTGCCTCACTATAGAGCTCACTTTCTTGAAATTCTTTTTCCTCTGGATCTTGGTGACTCTCTGCCTCTTTAAATTCACCTGGTTTACTTGGTGCATTGTGAACCTCATGGGAAGGAGGAATATTATCATGTTGCTTTGTAGTAGGGGTAACTAAAGGAGCATCCTTCCTTGGCACACTATCCTTGGGAGAAGGAGTTCTTGATCTTCTTATGTATACTTGTGTCCTTTCTCCCAAAATCTCCAAATTTATTACCAGTGGGTCAACTTCATCCCCTGCCTTGGAGGTTTCCTTCTCATTTTGTGACAATCTCACCATTCTTCTTCTCTTTGGAATAGATGTACTAGCCTCTTTGTCTTCCTCTTGAGCTTCATCCTTTGTTGACTTCTTTTTCCTTGAAAGGTGTTTCCTTTTCTTTGCAATAGGCTTTCTTTGCTTTTCTGCCTCTTGTACTTCCTCTGCCGGAACATCTTTAATCTTTATCTTGAAAGGAGAGCTCACCTTGTCCTTACCCTTAGGATCATTCTCAGTTGAATCCTCAGAAGTGGAATGAGACTCCAAGTCTCCCATTAGATCATAGGTGCATTGCACACCTTCACTCTCCAATTTCCAAATCTTATACTTGAGCCACAACTTAGTATACTTGACCACTGAAGTCATGATCTACTCTAACTCTATTTTTTCTTCCTCCAGCCAGTCTATTTCTCCAACCGATTTATCTTTCACAGCCTCATAATCATGACCTTGAATCAAATCTCCATCATCTTCAACCTAGTCTGGAATGGCCTTCACATTATATAGCCGGACTAAGTTCACTAGTAGCCTAGAAAAATTCTTCCTTCTAATTTCAAATTCATCACTACAATTGGCCCAATAATCATCTATATCATCCTTATGACTATATTCCATGTTGGCCTTCTTATG
Source organism: Sequoia sempervirens (assembly GCA_007258455.2). Lineage (NCBI taxonomy): Eukaryota > Viridiplantae > Streptophyta > Pinopsida > Cupressales > Cupressaceae > Sequoia > Sequoia sempervirens. The sequence goes on from VDFB02105785.1 coordinate 99,946,436, forward strand.
TGCCTCACCAGTCCTGTCAAATCTAGATCTCTTGGAATGGAAAGATAAACTTAGAGAACCCATTTCTTCTTTAGAAGCATAGGCTGAATTAATAGAAGGGCATGCCTCACTACTGCCTATCCTCAAAGGAAAATCACCACCAAATCTAGTTTTAGGTTTATCCTTATTCATAATTGCATCAAAATCACGGATCTTCCTTCTAACCTCCAAAAGTATAATGTGATCTATGGGATACCTAGGAAGTCTGTATGGAGCCCTCTGACAACCATCTATCCTTATATAAGAAAAGGTGGGAAACTGTATAAACCAAGCACCATACCTTTTGATCAACTCCTTAGCATTGTCAGATATTCTAACATGCTCTATGCCTTGCAATAGCCTAGTGATGTACATGGTAAATGCATCATTCACCCTCCTATAGCTTGAGTTAACCAAGTGTAGTTGTGGATAAACCTCATAGATTACATCCTTCCCAAACACACCCCTTGTACGTAATCCTTTGTATGGATGGAACCTTGCAAGCACATAAACCAAGTAGGAGTTCATTGTGAAGGTCTTCGATTGTAGGACATTACACATCTATTCATGAATCATGGCACTTATAATTCCTACCCAATGGTAGTCAACATTTTGCTCCATCCTTACAATGACATGGAACATCCAATTTTCAAACACTCCTACACTCTTCAATCCTACCATCCTACTAAGAAGGGTGATAACATCATAGTATTCCTTCTTAAACTTAGGTCTGAATAGCTGCTTGGGTAGCTTGGAAAAGTGGAACTTAGGCTTCTCTAGCCAGGAATTGATGACCTGTTGGGACTTGATGGTATCTTCATCATAGTACATCTTTACTACATCCATATCAAAACCCACCACATGAGACCTATCGAGCATGTCAAAGGACTAGGCTATAGACACAAGATTAAGATTTGCCACAATTCTTCCTTGAGGACCAACTATCCTTTGCGTACCCCTATCATAATGTCTAGCACATTCGAGCACCAACTCATAACACTACACTGTAGGAGGGAATCCAGCTACATGTGCCAACCCTGATTCCAAAATTCTTCTAGCCAACAAAGGGAGGTTCTAGGCTATCATCCTTGTCTTGAACTCTTCATAATCCCACAACCCAACATTTGTATCAGTGACCTCTAACCAGATGGAAGTCAGCTTGCTTTCTGGGATTTTGTTCTTTATATCCATTTTGATTCTTTCTACCTCAAAAACAACAGAGCCTTCAACACTTGGATTCATTACTCTGCCCTTGGTCCTGCCAACAACTGCTTGACTTGATTCAGCCTACATTCAACAAAGAAACCATAGTAAAGATCACACAAAACCAAAGCTAATCGATCACAAATGATATATTCATCCTCAATATAAGTCCCATTATGAGAAAAAATTTCAAAACCTCATAAAATTTAGTCATTTCAAAGTTCGAGCATTTAGTCCTCTTGTGGAATTCAGGCCAAAGAGGAATTTCAGAAAATTCCTAGCCAGACAGATTTCAGCGAAATAAACACAAAAAGCTTCCAATAATCATTTAATCGACCACCATTAACTAAGAAACAACATGACACACCTTTAAATAACTGAAATCTATCATATAATGCATAATCACCAACTAATAAACCATGATATCTCTCAATTTATCATTTTCAGCAAAGTTTCATAGAATTCCGCTCAAGACGAAAATCCGTGAAAATAACAATAATCTATAAACTCTGGGAAAATGAAGGGACAAAGGAATTTCAAAAAATTCTCGAGGGAACGGAATTTCATGAAGCCAACATAATTTTCACCTTTAAAGAAAATTTTCAGGGAAATGGTAATGTGATGGAAAAATTGGGGAAATCCCAAGGTGAAGGAAATCTGCGTGGTTCTTGAAAACCCAAAATCTTTGACTTTGTTAGGATTTTTCCCAGATCAATTAAATGATTAAGGAGTTGGGGATTCAACCCCAGATTCAACTTATTCAAAGTGCAAGATGAACAATTCATGCTTCCAACCCATCCAAATGAGATCCAATCAAACTAAGGAATGATTTCAACAAGGGAAGCCCTAGGAAATCACCATGATAATACAACTTGGATCCTAACTTGCCATGTTCATTTCCACTATTCTCACATTAAATCTCCCATGACCCAACTAAGAGAGGGAAACTATCAGATTTAATAATGGATAACAAGATTCATTTCACCCCAAACGTGATTTTATCGAAGGTTAGAGATTTCCAAGTCAAACCCGAGCTCAACATGGGGAAGACACAAAATCGAATTGAGAATCAAATAAATCAATGGCTAACCTCATTGAATCACATGCATGTAGAAGGAAGGGAAATGCGAGCCATTGGGAAAAGCATTGGACTCAAAATTAGAAACCCTAGCCCATTACCAACCTCCTACCACGTCAAAATCTTGACTCAAGGCATACACACACGCAAACCTTGAAGTAAATTCAAATTTTTCATTAAAGGGAGGACAATATGTACATACCATGAAGTCAAAGAAATCGATATAGCAGCAGCTGAAAAAAACCTGAAGCTCAAGCAAAAGCAAGTGATCACCAGAAAGTTCCACTGAACGACCTATTACAATCTCAAACTTATAAATCAAAAAGAGCAACTCAAAACCTAGCTCCTCAAGTCTCAACAAGGCAAATGACATGAAATGCACATCACAAATCCTAATTAAATCCAATAAAAGATGCACTGCAAGATCATACTAAAGCCATAAATGTTTGAAAAGATAGCAGGCTCAGGAACCCAAAGGCATGGAAGAATTTTGGAAAAATCTGGACAAGATGAAATTTTGCGAAGTCCCAGAATTTCTGAAAATAGAGTAAAACAGCCTTCATTGGGTTTTCATAGCGTTTGGAGAATTCCACCCAAATGGAATTTTCCCGAAAATAGAGAAAAACCCGAGATGAGCTCTAGAACACAGGATTTCCAAGTACCTCCTCAAAAGGAGAGATTTGCACTGGTAAAATAATCATTAATGTATATGCCAAGACAACCAAATCCTCAAAATCAAAGGGCCAAGACACCAAGAATGAAAGAAAAAGAGGGTCCCTGCTTTTAGCGGGGTGTGTGCAAAAAACTACAGAAAAAAGCCTTTTAAAATATTCATTGAGCACCTTAACATTACCCACACAAGCAATTTCTAATTTTTTTATTATTAACAAAGGTCTTTTTTAAATGTTTTATCGGGCAACATTAAAAACTTTAAAAACTTTAAAAATATAAATTTGGGCCCACCATGGCCTTCCTTCTCAACACCCTATGCACCATGTGGCACTCCTATAGATGTCATCCTCCATCCCATGGTTTTAGTGGGCTAGGGTGGAGATCAGTCCACATTGCTCATTCTTTTCATGTCATTGATATCCTAGCATGCCCTAAATATTGACCTTGTTGGTTCAATTTAGCTCTACTCTACTCATGGCATTCTGCTCCTTTCTTAGTCATGGAGGTGCCAAAAATCCAATGTTTACAGTAGTCCACATGCAGTTCTATCTTCATTTGGAGACCTTGAATACAAGGAACATCCATTGAAGTCGATAATGCTCCATATACTTGCACCATTGTTTAGTTTCATGATATGTTTGAGCCAAGCCTTCTGAACAAAGATGTTTCCTTTTGTAGATTCTTGTACCCCTTTTTGCAAGCTCAATGGTGCCCTTGCAACAACACAAAACTTCAAATCTCCATGCCATCACTTTGCATGATTTCTCCTACCACCTCAAGATGTGTCAGATTGTTCTTTAAATCCCTCCTCTTGCTGTGCAAAGCTACCAAATAATCTTGATTCCTCAAGTGAAAATCCAAAAAGAAGCATCATTCGCCTTTGATTCACCCTAGGAAATCTTAATGGTTTCCTTCGTTGTAAGCTAGTTGCTACTCTCAATTTTCTAGGCAAGCACAAAATAATTAATGAGTTTCATCCACCCTAAGCGCAGCCCATTCAAACCGAGACTTAGTTGGAAATTTCCCCTACCCACACCATGACAGCAAGATTGAAATATGCCCACATATAATGAGGAAATGCTAAATACTTGCCCAATAATTTTTTTCTCTTTTAGAAACATGTTGTTGTTCAAACAACACAACAAGATCAAATAGTGTTGTGACTTAATCCCATGGTAACTCAAATGAAACCACCCTAAGCCTCCTCAAAGATGAAAGCCCACACATTCCCAATACCACTCGCACCTTCCATTCTGTGAAATGTAACACTATCAGACATGGGTGCATCTCTTTTTTGATATTCAAGTGTACAATATTTGAAATGTCACTATTCTCTAAAATTAGCTTCTCTGCAACCTTAGTAATGGAGATGTTCATTGCTTCCAAACACTTATTTAATTTGTTCAACTTATAGATAAGTTCCAAATTCTCATCTGTGAGCTCCTTGCAACCTCTCTTAAGCTCATCAATATATCTTTTAGATATCTCCAAAGCTTTGTGTAAATATGTGTTTGATTCATCTCTATATTATGCTTATTTGGCAATGATTTTTGAATCTCAAAACAGGATATTTGAGCCTCCAATTTCTTGATTTCTTCTTCTTTTGAAGATAGTTTTTACATCTATTCGGCCTCAATACTCTACATTTTCACTTCACTAGTAGAAGCTTCCACATTTTTTTATATGTCAATGCTTTTGTATTTGCATACATATTTAGCAGGGAACTTACAAATACAACCTTTAAATGGAGTTACTCTATCCATTAAGTATTGATGGATGTCCATATTCTACTCCAATGCTCCCCATATTTAGCATTGTGCTTGTCTATTTTCTTCAAAAGTTTACAATTGCTGATTGTATTAGCATGAGAGTTCCTAAACCCCTTTTCAATAAAACATTTGATGCATGCACATGGAGTGAATAGGGAGGATGATGAAAAAGTTTGTGGAAGTAAGCACTACATTCGGTACAACTAAAAAAAAAAATCATTTTGAAATAATTTTTTACCCTGACTTGATTAGAGGCTACTTCTGAGTGCATCTAGCATGAAAAAATTAAATTGGGTTGTCATTAAAATTGATTTCTAGCATATTTGCACAGTGACCAAAACTAACCCAATGGCCTTTGGAATCACCCTAGAAAACTAGCCAAACAACCTCATGGAGCCATCGAAATCTAGAGACATGTGGACATTTGATCTAAAAACTCAATGTAATAAATGGTTCAACAAAAGAGATTTTGAGGTACAAGATATTCAATGCCAAAGTTGCTCAGTCAGACTTTTCTGCAACTGCACCTGTCCAAAACCAATTAGGGCTCACCCAGTCACCATTTTGAAAAATACCAAATCACCTCCTAGGAAGCCACCACTAGAAACACTAGGTCATTTAGGTCCATTCAGTATGTTTGGAAGAGGGTTTTCCATCAATCCACATTCTTCACAAGATATTAGGGGTCAAATTTGACCTCCTTGAAAAGTTCTAGAAATGCAGATATAAAAATGAAACAAACTGCATTTGCTTTTGACTTGGGAAAAATATCAAATTAGATCCCAAGACTTTGAAAGCAGACCTAGGAGCACATGAATATGACAAAAATGTAGGGCACCAATCCATTTGTCATGACAATCATCCAGCTATGAAATATCCACTAGAACAGGAAGCTACTTCATAGAATTGGGAGTTCACAAGCTACAGACAGTCCCAAAACCCTCAAACTTTTCTTTTCAAAACCTTATCAAAACTCATCATAGGAAGCTGAAACTAAGCAGGTGTGTTACCATATTCCAAATGAATACCCTCACCAAGGTATTTGACATGAAATTCAACTGGCTTTGAATTATGGCCCTCTAAAGTAGTTCACTCGGGTAGATTTTTAGGGGCATTTCTGAGTGTGCATAACAAAGTTTTCATTATGGGAACTTCAAATTTGAAAATTTTGAAGGTGCCACCAGTGGCTCCAACTTGGGATGTATGCCCCCTATGGGCATAGCAATATTTCAAATCCTCTAGAGAAGTAGACTAGGTGCCTACTTCATTAGGCGATATAGTCAAAAGGTCATCTCTACCCCCTACTGCTCTAGTTTGGAAATTTAAACAATATCATCACATTTCATCGAATCCAATATAAAAATATCACTACAATCTTCTTGATTAAACATGCTAGCATCTCCCAACAGCCCATCATATACAACATTATCAACATATTCACAATTACCATGCATCTAAAAATTAGGCATACTCTAAAAATACTAATTATCATGTGGCAACCACTTATCATATTCATCATATAAATCATTTTCAAGATGAAAACAATATTCTTCAATATTTTGCACATTGGCACACTTTATGAAAACTTCATCCAGCTAAAAAAGGTCACACTCATATTCTGCCACATGGCTAGTACTATCATGCTTGATATGATTACGCATTTTCATCTCAAAGGTGAAACTATCATAAGAACCTACCAAAATATTATGCACATCATGCAAACTATCTCCAAGTGTATGTAAAGAGATACACTCATACATTGGCACACTTTGTAACTATCCTCCATCATGATGGTATAAAAAATCATCAAGAATCTCTAATTTACCCTCATCCTTACTCACTTTTTTATCCTCTGAACATAACATATCAACATCCTCAGCATCCCAAGCTTGTTCAAAAGTGAGCAATTCTAGTTCAAAAAGATAATTTGATTTTACTTTGAAAATAAACATCCACATCCACATGAAAAGACTCATGACTAGGATCATCTAAGTTAGCAAATAGACACTTTCCAAAATCTACATTAAAAATATCAAGACTTGGCTCATTGGATATGCAAACATCATGGAAATATGTTTTTTCTAATTCATCAAGACAAATTTCTAAACTTGCATCAACATGCACACTTTCATACTCATCATATAGAATCAAATGGTTGTTTGTCTTCATCTACATTACAATCATATTAACCAACTAGTTCATAACTAGAAGTAAGATCAAATAATCATGCATCATACCTTGCATAGTGAAGATTATCATCACTGCCAAAATCAATATGGGTAGCACATGACAACTAAGGGTTATTCTCATGCGCAAATTTCTAATATTTTGTGGTCAATAAATTTGAAATTTGTTTATTGCTTAATAGACCATTTTTCTGATCCATTATTTCAACCACTTCCTCTCCTTGACCTCCACTAGAACTACATGCATTTCCAAGCTATAAATCATGATATACCATGATGTCACCATCATCAAAATTTGAAAACTCAATGTACTGATAATAAACTGGATTTCCCCAATCATAAGAGATTGAATCACTAAAAAAAATTTCAAAAGCACAATCACAATCCATCAAAGAGAAAAAAATTTCCATTTCTTCATTCTTTCTTATTTATGGGCTATCATGAGAACAATCTACACCTTTTTGCATTTCAGTATTGAACTATGTGTCATCATTGAGTTTGTCATTTACATCCTCTTCAGGATAGACACAAACATTTTCACTGTCATGAACATCAATGGTACACATTACATCACTATTAACTTCTACCTTCTCAAGTATGCACTTTTTTGTATTTAAAACTGAAAACATCTAATCATTTGTATTCACACAACTGGTAATTTCATCAACATGTTTACCCACAATTGAAGATAACAAACTTTGTATATATGCATTCCTCATTTCGTCCATATTATCTAAAATTGTGTAAGCCATCTGCATACCCAATATTCTAAAATCCTTTAATAGTGCACTAGATTCCTCCTCAAAAGCTTCAAAATGCATATGAATGAAATCTAGAGTACTAGATTTGAAATAATTTTTCAGGGATTAGTGAAGGGGAAACAACAAATCTATGATTGAAATCAATGTTTGAATCTTCATCTTTTTTTTTAATTTCCTTTAACCTTGTGACAAGGTCAGAAGGTTCTTTTACAAATTCTTCTTTATAAGCTTTCACTAGTTTATCCCAATAGGAAAAAGACTTCTCAGGAAAACTTACATACCAGTTCCTAGCTCTTGCTTCAAGAGATCTGACAAAAAATCCCATCCACATATCCTCATTTCCAAATGAATTTTTCTCCATGAATCTACAAAAACTTTGGACATGTGCATCTCCTTCACACACATTGTATCCATCAAATCTAGGCAATTGTTTATAGACTCGAGTTGACATACTTTGAAACCTTGTAATCGACCCATGACAAGTCTAATTGCTTATACAATGGATCAATAGAATTGAAAAAAGATTTACTAATTTGGCCAATAGATATAGTATGGTTATCATTTAACTAGGCTTGTAATGACATCATCCTTTTGTTCAACTCTTCAATTTCCCTCTCCAACACAACTTTCCTTTCTTGGCTTAGCATAGGCTTGTACACACTTGGGTTCATGCACTTTGTGAAGTGAAATGTTTGAGCAATATCAAACTTCTCAAGCTTCTTGAAAATCTATATTATGGATTCTAACAACATGGCTATTTCAATTTGGTGATCCATAAATACTTGCAAATCTAGGTTTAAATAATGTGCATAATCTTAACCATGACCAGATGAATGATCACTAGGATAGTTGCTAACATGGTGGTAGCCTGGGCTTGAAACATATGATCATGCAGGTGGAGGGGAATCCATAGGATATACAAATTCACTCAAACCATCCATACTTACAAATCTTTGAATACTAGACAAATACTTTAAATGGAACAACAATTGCATTCAATATGATAGATCCAGAAAATGAAAGTATGTAGAGAACCATGTACCTTCCCATCTCTAGTTGCTGCAAATTTGAATAGAGAATTTTCAAGTCACAATAGCAAACAATAGCCCTTCATGTGCATAAATTGTACAATAAAGTCACCACCACTTCAACAAGAGGAAAACCTTTGAAGTACGCATATCTTCATCAATGCAAATAAATTTTCTGAGTTCTTCCAATAGAGTACCTTTAAAGGGTTTTGAACTTTTCTTGCTAGAAACCAATTTATAGGTTTGGAACTTCTTCAACATCTAAACTATCATTCTTTTGACTCTTTCCAAATGGACTTCAACAAATTTGCACTAGAGATTCTAGGAAAAAATTAACAAAATAATTCACTTCTCTCCCCAATGGAGCCACCAATTTGTTCATTTCTCAAATCAACAAATCCAATGAGTCCTAAATAATAGCCACTTTTTAATGCTTAGACTTAGAGATGGATTTGGACAACAAACAAGATTCATTCAAAAAGATTGAAATCTCATACACTTCTGGCTCTGTAGTGCAAAGGTGGGTCTCCCATCGCAATGCCTCAAAACTTATTTCAATTATGCAAAGATAATGTATTTTATAGGAGATATTTCCCAATTAAAGTATAACAAGGAAAGTCTTAACAACTTCAAATATGGCTATATTTTTGGTATCTCAACACTCACTCAGCAATTGGCAAGTAGAATCCAACACTAAACCTAAACCCAACAAAATAAATTAAAATTATTTTTGAATTAATGATTTGCTTCTAAAAATAGATTTAGCTGAATGGAAAATCAGTGCCTAATTCTGGGCCACGAAGTCAAATATAGAATCATAAAGAAAATCTCATTAACAAACAAACTTCAACCAGTGGATTCAAAAATGCTAATTCCTTTCACTAGCAGATCCACTCTTGTTTTCATCAAAAATATTCTTACAGATCCACCTTGCACACTTGAAATCACAATTATTTGCTCAAAGTAATTTAACTATTTCCTTGAAATAGAACTATGAAAAAACAACACATTCTCAAGAAAATTGAGATGAAAATTTCAAAAATACTTTGTATATTAAATTCATATGATTTAAAGTATACATATTTTGACACAATTTGATGACAAACATGCTCTGTTTACACAAACTGATTGATATTTACTCATGAAATCAAAACATCACAATCACATATTTTGTCTATGACTCAGATTCAACATTTTTCTATCTACCCAACCCCATTCAAAAATTCAAAACCCCTCTACAATGAGAAAATAAGAGAGTAACAAGAAGAAGATTGGGCCCTAAAATTAATCTAATGATGACACTTGGCAGCTTCCTTCTTCAATCTAGAATCTGGAATCTTCATTTTTTTTTCTCTCCTCTAATCCTCCCCTTTGTTCTAGGAAATAAATCAGCAATAGGAAAACCACTTCTCCATGAAAAAAATATTCATCTCATCTTATTCCACTTTAGCCTATAGTTGAAAAAATGGTTCTTCCTATGAAACTCAGCTCCTTTTATATTTCATCAACAAAAAATTGTTTTTCCTATGAAAAATCTTTTCTCCCAGCAAAGAAGACCTTTGTTTATAAAGTGAATAGTAAATTCACTCTACTGGGAAAACTAAAACTCTTACCCATGCCTTTGCATTTTAAAAAATCTTCACTGGTGCATTTTTACTTTGCACTTGCATTTAAAAATCAATGAATACATTGATTTATTGACTTGGCATCAAAATCATTTACTCGTGTATTCTTTACTTCTCACTCCATAATAAAAAAATTCTTTCTAAATAATGACTTTTAAACCTATAATCAGGAAAAAAAAAATTACCCCTCCCCTTTAATTTTACCTCACTTGCATTTGAAATTCTCATTTTGCATGGTGGAGCCTTTTTAAGTATTCATCAGGCACCTTAACATTACCCACACAAGCAATTTCTATTTTTTTTATTATTAGCAAATTTCTTTTTTTAAATGTTCCATTGGGCAACATTTAAAAGTTTAAAAACTTTAAAATACTTATTTGGGCCCACCATGGCCTTCCTCCTTAACACCCTGTGAACCCCACATCACTCTAGTAGATGTTATCCTCCATCTCTTGGGGTTGATAGGCCAGGGTGGAGATCAGTCCACATTACCCATTCTTTTCCTACCATTGATCTCCTAGAGTTCCCTAATTCCTAACGTTGCTAGTTCGATTTAGCTTTTCTCTACTCATGTCATTCTACTACTTTCTTAGTCATGGCAGTGCAAACAATCAAATTTTTACAATAGTCAACATGCAGTTCTATCTTAATTTTGAGACCTTGAATACAAGGCACATCCATTGAAGTCGATAATGCTCCATAAACCTGCACCATTGCTTAGCTTCATAATATGTTTGAGCCAATCCTTCTAAAGAAAGATGCTTCCTGTCGTAGACTCCTATACCCCTTTCTACAAGCCCGATGTTGCCCCTATAACAACACAACAATTACAATCTCTATGCCATCACTTTGCATGATTTATCCTGCCACCTCAAGATGTGCTCGATCATTCTTTAAATCCCTCCTCTTGCTATGTAGATCTTCCAAATAATCCTAATTTCTCTAGTGAAAAGCCAACAAAATCATCCTTTTCCTTTGATTCACCTTGGCAAATCTTGATTGTTTCCTTTGTTGTAATCTAGTCGTTGCTCTCAAGTTTTGAGGAAGGCACAAAAATTTTTATGACTTTCATCCACCCTAAGTGTAGCCCATTCAAACTGAGACTTAGTTGGAAATCACCCCTGCCTGTGCCATGGCAACAAGAATTAAACATGCCCCCATATAATGAAGAAATCCTAAATACTTTCCCAATAAATTTTTTCTCTTTCAAAAACACGTAGCTATTTAAACAAATTAGCAAGATAAAATAGTGTTGTGACTTAATCCCATGGTAACTCAAATGAAACTAACCTAAGCCTCCACAAAGATGAAAGCCCACACATTCCCAATAGCACTCACACCTTCCATTCTATGAAATGTAACACTATCAGACATGGATGCATCTCTCTTTTGATATTCAAGTGTACAACAGTTGAAATGTCACTATTCTCTGAAATTAGCTTCTCTTCAACCTTAATAATGGAGATATTCATTGCTTCCAAACACTTATCTAATTTGTTCAGCTTATAGATAAGTTCCAAATTCTCATCTATGAGCTCCTTGCAATCTCTCTTAAGCTCATCAATCTCTCTTTTAGATATCTCCAAAGCTTTTTGTAAATCCTCGTTTGATTCATCTCTATATTCTATTATATCTGACAATGATTTCTGAATCTTAGAACTAGATCTTTGAGCCTCCAATTTCCTGATTTCTTCTTCTTTTGAGGAGATTTTGTACATCCATTCGGCCTCAATACTCTACATTTTTACTTCACCATTACAAGCTTCCACATTTGCATACATATTTCGCAGGGCACTTACAAATACAACATCTAATGGAGTTACTCTATTCATTAAGTATTGATGGATGTCCATATTCTACTCCAATGCTCCCCATATTTAGCATTGTGCATGTCTATTTTCTTTCAAAAGTTTATGACTATTAATTGTATTTTCACGAGAGTTCCTAAACCCTTTTAAATAAAAAATTTGATGCATGCACATGGATTGAATAGGGAGGATGATCTCAAATGTTGTGGAAGTAAGCACGCCATTCAAATAATTAGGAAACCTAAACAATACTAGCCTCAAATTATGTGACCTATGGCAGGTCCCCTTTTGGGTCTGAATATTTTTGTTTGTTTGTTTTGAAACAATTTTTTTCCAAAACTTGATCAAAGGATGATTTTGAGTGCATCTAGAATGAAAAAATTGAACTGGGTTGTCATTAAAATTTGACTTCTAGCATATTTGCAGAGTGACTAAAACTAGCCCAGTGGCCTCTCGAATCACCTTGGAAAACCAGTCAAATAACCTCTTGAAGCCATGAAAATCCATAGGCATGTGGATATTTGATCTAAAAACTCAGTGCAACAAGTGGTTTGGAAAAATAGATCTTGAGGTGCGAGATATCTAATGCCAAGGTTGCTTAGTCAGACTTTTCTGCAACTACAACTGTCCAAAACCAATGAGGGCTCACCTAGTCACCACTTTGTAAAAATACCAAATCACCTCCTAAGAAGACACCATTGGAAACACTAGGTCATTTAAGTCAATTGAGTATGCATGCATGAATTTTTTCCATCAATTCACATTCTTCACAAGATATTAGGGGTCAAAGTTGAGCTTAAAAAGTTCTAGAAATGCAGATGTAAAAAGAGAACAAACTGCATTTGCTTTTGACTTGGGAAAAATATCAAATCAAATCCTGAAACTTTGAAAATGGACCCAATTGCACATGAATATGGGAGGAATGTAGGGTACCAGTCCATTTTTTGTGACAATCATCCAGCTATGAAATATTTACTAGAACATGAGGCTACTTTGCAGAACTAAGAGTTCACAAACAACAAAACAATCCTAGAACACTCCAACTTTGTTTTCCAAAACCTTATCAAAACTCATCACAGAAAGTTGAAAATGAGCAGGCATGTTACCATATGTCAAATGAATACCCTCACCAATGGATTTGACATAAAATTCAATTGGCTCTGAATTATGGCCCTCCAAAGTAGGTCCATGGGGCAGATTTTTAGGGGCACTTCTGAGTGTGCAAAACAAAATTTTCATTATGGGCACTTCAAATTTGCAAAATTTGAAAGTACCACCAAGATATTCATTAAATAATTTATTTATTTAATGAAAATGGATCAAAGTGACATTTAATTAAATAATTAAGATTATTTAATTAAATGAGATGTCTTATGGTGTTAAATTAAATATTTTGATTTATCTAATTTAATAGGATGAAAGGTTAGTATGAAAGGGGTATGAATTAACCTAATTAAATTAATTAGATTAATAGATGAAAATGATGCAATTTATTAAATAGCTAGGCTAATTTAATCAATTAAGCAAAAAGAGGATGGGTTTTAGGATGAAACAATGTTAGCATATCAGATTCAAGTGTGTGATATCATTCAAGGAATTTTTAAGTGTCTACACTTGCAGTAACAAAAAGGAGCATGGAAAACATGCATCACATCAAAAGAACATAGGAACACTAGATTTATGTGGAAATCCTAAAAATGGAGAAAACACAATGAGGATTAGCTCACAATATATTACAATTGATTATAAGATATTACAGAATGTCTCACTACCAAGTGGACTCATAGTCTAGAGGACTAACTATCCAGAGAATAAAGAATAAAAGAGATGGATCACTACCAAATATTTGAATTGGTACAATGCATCTACAAAATGTTGGAGACAGTTCCAATTTAAACTCTATAAACTAATCTAACACACTTCATGCTTCACTACTCTCATACACTACTCTATAACTCTTCACATTAAATTTGCATCACATTCACACTCTTCTTACAAATATACTCACAAAATCAACTCAACAACACTGAAATCATCGTACATTTATATGCATTATATCCACAAACATCTACAACATCTATTAGGTCATCCTAATTCATGTACCGTGCATCCTCATAACTTTTTGGCTCAAAAAACTAACAAAAAGAACCTAAAGCTTATACATAATGAAAATAGGTTGGTAGGGACCTATAATACTCCTATAATTATGATCCAAACTTACTTTAACTTTGGATGACCACAAACACTTGGGGTCGACACTATTAGTGAAACAACAAAGAAATAAACCAACTATTCATCCATACATTGACACAAAAACCTCCAAGCACTTTCCACTTGAACCAAACACACTTTGACACTTGTAAACATTCCCATAAAATCACATAGCAAAAGAAAAAATAGTGGTGGAATGCAGAGCATTTCAAATAGGTACAAAACCATAATAATTATGCCATATCCAAAGTGATACTCTATCAACTCCAACTTCAACTACAAATGGATTCAAGATGTGAAACCTTCTATTTAGAATCCTCCAAAAAGTACCAAAATTACCTCAAAACTGCAAAACCAAATTCTTCATAGTGGAGCAATGTAGACCTCAAAACTGGTTCACTATACACTAGAAATTGCACTCTGGGACTTGGGAAATTCTAAAAGATATTTGTTTTGCAAGTCCTACTAGCAAAACTACAACTATGTAATGGTTTTCCATCACTACATTGAATCATGCTCATCAAATACAAGCAATAAATCAATGTTAATACTACAACAATGTTGACATTAATGAAAACACCATAGTAGCATCATTTGTCATACATCCACCAATCTTCTCAATGACAAAATTTCAACAATCTCCACAATCTTCCAACATTGGGATTATGTATCAAAATAGAAATTTTAAATTTGTTCGCTGAATTTATTCTATTTACACAAGCTATACCATAAATTATGTAGGGATAAATTGTGATACAAGGAAGGAGTACCTTTAGGTCAATCTAAGGGGAAAATAATTGTAGATTATGAATATTAGACCTTCTCCACACTTTGTATAGGTTCACATATCTATATATAATAGGCTAGAAATATTATAAGAACAAGTGCTAGATATTAAGGATCATCTACTTATCAAAGGAAGCCAAATTGTATTGTGTTTCAAGATTTTTCTAAGGTATCTAACTAAATCTAGTGAGGTCCTAAATATTTCCAAGTATTTAAATTTCATTATTAAAAATGAATTTACCATTCAGATATTAGATGAGACTCAAACTTTTACCCTCTAGCTGCATTATTATATTCCATGAAATAAAAGAGGAGGAAAAACATAAATTATGAATAAGAGATTGGTCATAATAGATATTTTTTCTAAAAGTGATTTTCCAAGGTTTCCAAATGGATTTAAAAAGAGTAGAGCCATGAGTTTTAAAGAAGGGGGAAAAAAGAAGAATATCTTTCTGGCTAACTAAAGCCCAAGAGTTTCTTACTAAATGAAAAAGAATGTGGTTTCTAACAATATGTTTCCAAGTCTCCCTCAAGAGCCCTCACTAGCCATTTGGTATTAAGGAATATACCTTGTGTGAATCAATCAATAATTTTCAAGAAACCTTCATCTCTTGGTTGAATATAGTGAAGCTAAGATATAGAAGAAAGACATTTTTGCTACTGTACTAGGTCCATACAAAGTTACCAATCAATTAGGTTAATTAATTGTAGTAGGTTTTTGGTGGAAGATAGCATGATGAGATATAAACATGGCTAATAAGAGGGATTTTTCTAATGACTTGAATGTTCCTAGCCATAGAAGGAGATAGGTCAACGTAGCTTATAATTTTTAATTTTATTCATGAGCCAGTTTCACATGTATGAGAGAAACTCTAAAGCCAAAGTAAATCCCATCATATATGGTAATGGTTAATTTCATGCTTAATTTCATTACACTCATTTGTAATCCAAGGTGATTGTATATGAGGTTTTATTATGAAGAAGTTATTTTCACGCATTTCCATTTGGGTCCCTATAATGGTATAGAATATTTCTAAAATTTTCAAGGTATAAGTTGTTTTAGTGGTTGAGTTTTGAATCATGTTGTTAATAGAAGAATGATAATTGAGGGCTTTAGAGATCCTTAGGATGGAAATAAAAATAATAATATTATAGGATATTGTATGCTAAGAAATATATTTTAGAGAATCAACAATAAGGGCATATAGTAATGCAACAAGGGTACACCCTTGGAAAATGCATATTTGCAAGGAAAATTCAAGTAATAGAGTACCATCAATAGCCACCATAACAATTTTTATTTTTGCAATTTTTTTTTTGAATTTTAGTATGTTATATGGGTTAAACCTTTATAATTATACTTCTATGTACATGAAAAAGTGAGCATACAAATTAACTAGGTAAATTAACCCATTTACTCACAATTAGTTGTGGCACTCAAATTAAGAAAAGGATTATCAAATATAAATGAAAAAACAATGTTCTCACCAAAATAACCCTTTTTCCATAATGGAAATTATGGTTGTTTCTTATGGATGGTATTATTTGAATACTCTTTCCTATAAGATAAAGTTATATTTGATGGATATTTCTAAATTACCTAGGATGGAATGCAATTTACATATTTTTATTATAAAATTGGATGGTAAGGATTAAAAGATGAGATTAATAGTTCATAATGGTTAAGATCCATGGGATGAAGAGATGAGGGAAACTATCCTCATTTGGTTAGAGGATATGGGGAGAAATGAATTGAGGAAAAAATCAAGGGTAGATATTATCCTTGTGAAGATTTTATAGACAAATGGAAGGGGTACTTATGAGTACCAAAGGAGGATGAGCAAGTCCTTTGACCTATGTGATATTGTACCATGAACATGTCACATTTTCATTATGTTCAGAGGGCCATAGTTATATAAACATGTGGGAATGTGTATGATTAAGAGGTTATTTGAAAATGATTTTGTTGTATAGGTAGTGGATTAAGGGGCTAAATGGTTTTAGCCAACTAAATAAAAATTCTAGAAAATAAGAAATTAAATTAGTAATATATTTAATTAAATTTTTAGATAAGTATGGGGGAAGAGGTAAACAAATAACTTGATTGATTTACCTAAAGTGGAATATATGAGAGGAATTATTAAATGGTTTATACTAGAAATAGGTGTGGTCAAATAGTGATGAATAGTGATTTTATTAATTTAATATAAAATATTATTTGGTTAATAAGGGGATGAAAGTTGGATAATTAATTGAATAATTAGGATTATATTCAATCAATTATAGAGAAAATAGCTGGGTAATGATGATGGTCTATTTTTTGTGTCCACGGTTCCTCTTGGATATTACAGGTTTGATTGATGTAAAGACAAATGTAGTATGAATTTCATAGGGTTGTTATCCCATTAAAAATACACTACACCTAAGATATAATAATTGATAGAGACTTGAGGCATGTGGGTATGGATAAATTTTAGATAAGGATTTATGGTGATTTCCTAATCAAAAAATCACAATGCATGGTCCATAGTGGAGTAGTCCAAGCTATTGGGTTTCCAATTTTAGTATATTTTCCAAAAATAATTAGACTTATTTAAAATACTATTATGAGCCAAAAAGTGAAATAGAATAGATTAAAAAGTTCAAAACCTACTAAAAATCATTGTTTCTACCATAATAGGATCCTTCTAGCTACCACCCCATGATGAATTTTTCTAGCTATATATATTTCAAGCTCTAGAAAGCCATACTCAAGAACTAGACAATTACTAGGGGAAATTAATAAAATATGGATGGTCATCCTAAATAGCACCTTTTCAATGATGCAAAAAAATTGATAAGTTGTGAAATTCAAGTAGATATTTGGCACATGGTCCCTCTACTAAGTAGAGTAATGGGGATTACATCAGCTTATACCTTTCATCCTTGGATGTTTAAGTTTGTAATAATCATATAAAAGGATAAATAGATGATTGATTAGGCTTAATTAATTACTGAAAAATTGCATGTGAAACATAGTAAACCCTTCTATATCAATTCTTATTTGATATATTCCATGGAAAGAAGAACCATATTTCTTGTATTAATGAGAAATGATAGTTGGAAGAGATTGAGGAAAGATTATGGTTTATTATTTCTATCCTTTGCTCACTTCAAATAATAGTATGATTTATTTAAGAGGGTGAAATATACATTAATCTTTTACATAATTTAGACCTAAGAAGGGCAGTTGACTAAAAGGCTATCTAATAATTCCTCCAAGGTTGTTGTACTATATGCAAGTTGTTTCACCTCATTTCTCAATTTATCCTACATTAAGAGAGAAGGATTACTAGGCCACCATACATACTCCCCATGTACACCCTAGTTATAAGATTGGCTTCTTGGATTATATGCTTGTCTAACTCTGAAAAGTGCCAAATGTTATAATACAAAGTTACAAAGGTTCAACAAACTTCCACAATATTATATTTTCCATTTATGTTGAAAGAAAAATAGATAAAAGTGTAGGGGACCACATGAAGCATGTGGCACACTTCAAATAATTTTATACTAACTATGTTTAAGATCATGAAGTAACCAAAAGAGGGTACTATAGGTTGATTTCATATCAAATTAATGAGTCTAGAATTTCATACCAAGAGCTAGACCAATTCTTAGATGACAATAAGATCATGTAAGAAAAATATTGTAAAGAGGGTATCTTCCAATAAATAATTCCCTCTTTAAATTAAATAGAAGAGTAATTTACTTCAAAATAGGATATTTCAATTAATGTTATTAATGGATTAATAATAGTATGTTGGAACAAAAAAATAATTTTCATGTCACCGCCGATGTAACTACCTTTCATGGCTAGGGCATCAAGTTTTGTAGGGGAATGGCATGATCATGTAGGGTTCATCCAATAGTGGAGGTAGAAGGTAAATTCTTGTGCAGATTTGCGGTTAGAGGATTGACCTTGTCAGGGGACAAACTCTACAATACCAACCCAATCCATGGAGGGAATATTTGTGTGGGCTATAACAATCCCAAAGTCCATTGATCTATGTAACCCCTCTAGTGTGCCAATGACTCCCTACAATGTTTTTCATAGAGGACATAATACGAAAGGTTTATGAAAATGATTTTTTTAAAGGATTTGTTTGCTAGGTTTAGAGGATTTTGTTTGAGCCTATTTAAGCTCTACAAATGGATTTTAGAAACATGGTATGTGCATGATCATCATGGAAAAAAGAGGCCCTTAAGCGATGAAAAATTCAGAAAAATCAAAGTTAGGCAACTTGTAAAAATTTGAATAAGTTATCTATATTATTTCAAAAATATGTAAGAATAGAATATGTAGCAAATTGAATGCAGTTTCTAAAATAATGGGTTTATTTTAAAAATAAAAATCTATTGAAATTTTAGGTTTATTAGTAAAATTTTGAAATTTCAATGCAATAGTAGTTAAATTTCAGGGAAAAAATAAGAAGTAGGTGTTTGTCTGACCACCCTAACCATAATGAAATGATAATTTTTTTATAATATTTTAGATATAAGTAGAGGACTCATGTCCCGATGTGATGCATATTTTTTTGTAATTTTTTTTCAAGTAAAGAATTAATTATCAATTTTTTATTACAACTTTAAAAAAATATAAAAACTCGTAAGTCTAACCACCTTAACTTGGTCAAAACTTCATGAAATTCAATTTTTTTTAATCCTATAGTATACGAGGCATAGAATGTGATGCATGTTTTAGATTCAAAAAATGTGATATCGTTTGAAAGCTATAGATGTTTTTCAATCAACCTATCAATCACGACTTCAGTGGTAATTCAAATAGAAAATGAATAATAATTATTTATTAAATTCAAAGTAAAGCATAATTTATATCCATGGAAAATTGAGAATCTCCTTTAAAAATCCTTTCATTTCATCAATTTTGGGTAAAAAAGTTTGATCAGCCACATACCCTACACATACCCATCATATCACCACTTTTTGGCCCATCATGATCTTGCACATACCCAAGACCCATTTTGGATCACAATATTCAAATATATTCATATGCACATGGTATCTTTGTGGCGTTCTTTGACAATGTGAGGGATTTCCACAAAGTTATCTATGATTATCAATGGATCTATGAGGTACATCTTATGTGGTAACCCTAGTATCCAATGGTCAACCATGCGTCTGAATCATTTACAACCATTTCAATTTGGGTAAGATTCTCAAATATTCCACTTTAATTTTGGTTTGATTACTATTTTGAATATAGCTAATTTGTTGGGAATTTTTCTAGATATTGATGAGGGTTCATCAAACTAACTACACACTACATATATTTTCATCCTAGTGAAGATCAATACCACAAAAAGATAGATGTTAGCAAATATCTCCCTTAAAATTGTTGATGGGTTTTGGATGTAGACAATAGATTATGGTGTTTTTCCTTTATAATGGTACAAATGTTACATTCCTTGTTACATTTTTTCCCAGTGTTTCAAATGAAAATATAAGATTCAATATCCTTGGTGGTGAGATGCATCCATCCACCATTACTTAATGGAAAATATGACTCCATCACTTTCCAGGAAGGAAAATGCCATGCTTCTTGCAAGCAATTTATTAAATGGAGTTGGTTTTCCAAAAATCCCATCATCTCCCTCATCACCTTAGACTGTGGATGGATCAAATCCTTTAAGGAGGGAAAGTGTTTAGGCTTCAACTAACCTAAATAAAAACACATATTTGGAAGAACAAATAGATAAATGAAATGAATGGATTCTAGGGGGAAAGTAATTAGTGAGGGGAAAAAGATGTTTCCATGAATGATGAGTGAGAATTAGGAAATTGGAAAATTGTGTAAAGGGAAAGGAATAAAAATGAAGAAAATTTCAATATGTATCTTCACTCCCACACAAAATATGAATCTAAAATTTCAAATTATGAGAATTTATGATCCAACTAGATCCTTCTGTTTAGTGTAGTCATAGAGGAATTTAAGCATAGAGTATGGTTATTGCTAGATTGTAATATTTTCCTCGATCCTATTTTGTAATGGGTTTTAGCCCAAAAATATGTAATTTTGGTCCAACCCCTTGGCTACAACAACCAAGAAAAAAACATATAATGGATTAGAAGAGAAAATTAATAAATACAATCTAAAAGGGTCACCTTGACTTATGGATAGACTTCCAAAATCCAAAATAAGAAGAAAGATAAAGAGGAAGTACCTCCTCCAAAGGAGAGGGAAGTACCTCCTTTAATAACTAGTTTTAAACAAAAAACAAAATTTTCAAAAAGTAATGTTTGTATTGTACAACATAAATTTTTTTCTATAAAGGATTAAATTATAGTTTTTAAAATATAGATTCTCAACATCAATATCTAGGGAAGGGATATTTTTTCATAACTTTTTGTTGCATATATTTGTTTTAAATTAATTTTTGAAGTCACTATAACTATAATTTGGACATACATGTGTGACATACAACCTAACTTGATGTGTATATATCAAAATACAATTTTTATTTTTGGGGTGAAACAAGGACATCAATACCTAGGGAATGGGTATTTTTCAATTTTTTTTACAAAGGTGAAAGGATGAAAATTATCGTTGACTATGGTTTAGGACATAGAACAACAATCTTCTACACTCTCATTCAAGGAGACCCTAGAGATCTCAATCCGAGGATGAAGCAAGCGAAAGAGATCTTGCAATAGGGTGTCTTAGGGTCTGATTAGAGACTAAAGAGGGGTTCACTACCAAGCTAGTGCTTGTAAAGATAGGTAATATGCAAGATTTAATGACAAAACCTAATGATATGCAAAACTCAAATGAATTACCTAAAGATGGATGCAAAATAGAATAGAAAGTGAGAGGAGCAAAGAGGGACACATGGAAACCTATAGCTACTTGATTGAAGACATGAAATGTTGAATACACTAAAATTAATGAAGACTGGGACTCATACACTAGTCTACATGATTTAGTCCCAAATTAGGGTTTCTAGGTAGGAATAGAAATCTGGCAAGGATATGTCTGAAACACCTAAAATTTGGAAATACCCTTGAACTAGGACTCATATGCCAGAAGCGGTGTATCAATCCATTTTTTCCTTTTTGAAGAATTATGATTTGGATCTACTCTTCAACCTTTGCTTACGCCTCTCAACTTGATTTTTGGTTCTATATTGTCAAATTCTGCACTATAGAAGTCCTTCAATGATCTTCTAAACAAGGTGACAACTTTGATAACTTTAAACACTTGACAACTTTTCTCCAATCTTTCTCTTGAATATGTCTTCAACCTAGATCTACAAATCACACACTAAAGAGAGGGAAAAATGTTGTTTTATTATTAGAAAGGGGTTTTCCTTGGTCAAACCCTATTTTTGGTAATCAAGCCTTATAATGAAATCAAATGGAAAGGAGGAATGATGAATGAACAAAATGACATGTTTCAACTCACCAAACCCTATCAATAAAGTGCTACAAACATATATGCAATGGCTCCAATGGATAGAGATATTGACTCTTGCTTGAATGTCATGGATCTTGGATTGAATGCTTGCTTGAATCATGAAACCATAAATCACAATTGTTAGCTCAAAAACAAACATGATGCATGATGACTTTGACATAATGCTTCATACTTGAATAATGCTAAAAAATGCTTAATAATAACTCTTGAATGCTCTTGTAAAATCCAATTTTCTATAATGTATGAATACTCAAGGTGATAGATCACTTAGAAATTTTCTAGATGAAAATAAATGAAATAACCTTGTATTTATACTTGTTTAGGAAAAATTTCCCAAAATTACAACACTACAAGTCGACGTCAAATCTAGGAGGATAAAATCCTACCAAGAATTTGAATTTAATTTAATTTTGAGCCACACAAGACTCATATGCTAGAATTGGTGTATGAGTCCCATTAGGCTAGGCTATGGGACACATTTTTCAAGAAATGCTTAGATTCATGTGAAATCAGGATCAGGGCCCTGAAACCTAGGTGTGACTTATATGCCAAGCTGGAGTATGAGTCCTATATCACTAAATTTGGGCCACACAACCTAAAATAGCATCAATTATTATTGGATGTTGGTTCATGTTGGGATTATCCTTAGAAAGATGTATTAATTAAGGCTTGTGGATGCAAAATAAATCCAATCAAAGCATAAAAAATCCTCATTAATAATGTACACCCTATATTAGTGTGAAAATATGGTACAACACTTTGTAACACCTTAAATAATGTACAATTAAGTTCATTTAGTTTATGAGGACCCAAGACCTAATGTGAATGTGTTAAACACATTACAACACTAAATCAAGGCAACATTAAGTCCAATTTAACAAGGAGGACCCAAACGAGTGTGAAAATGTCATGGATGACATTTTTTGACACTACATTTAGCCTCAACTTTAGTGAGAGGATGAACTTGCTTCAAACTCACACTAAAGTAGACCAACACACATCAAGAGGGGTCCTAATACACCAATGCTAGTAAGATAGGAAGAAAATGATCAAGAGTGTTGTGCAAGCCCCCAGGATCGAGATCGTATGACAAACCAACATTGGTACAATTGAGCACACATAAAAAAATGATATAAGGAGCAATAATAAGGCACAAGCATACACTTCCAAAGACATAAAGAAGGAAAAAAGGGATGGATCAAGCCTACACCATTTGTCCCACACGATGTGGATCAGATATAAAATGTTTGTCCAAAAAATACACGCTCACTCAGATGAAGCAATGTAACTTTAGGCTGTAAGTTGGGTGAGTATTTGAAAGGTGAGACACATATGCATGTGGCTATTATTGCATTCACACAAACATGCAAGTGGCTATGGGAAGGTCATGCCTCAGTTCAACTTCTCATTCAACTAGACCAAAGATATACCTCTTGATAACTTTGATAAGGTCCCAAACAACAATGAACTTCAAGCCTCATGAGGTAAGCAAAGCTTCACATGCTTGAAACTCATGAAAAAAAAAGATGGATCTAAAAAAATGCAAAGTGTGTTATGCAAGGTGGCCATATAACCGAAATTATGCAAAAAAATAGTGAAAGGAATGTTCAAAGGAGTCTTTCTTAGTTCATGTAAGGTATTAACTTAGGGAACATTATGCCTAATTTCTCCAAGAGAGGACCAATCAAAGAATAGAATATTCAAAAACTTAGGGGATGAAATGTGTCGCATCAAGCCACTAAGAGGAATGTAATATGCTAAGAGAGATCATGCTCTTGAAGGACATCACACCCAATGTCACCACAAAGTGAAAGATGCATCGTAATAAGTAAGAAGGCTACACCATGAAACATGAAATGAAAAAGAATAATTCCAATGTATTCCCCCACTTTTAAAAAATTGCTAAACACCATACTGTGAGCACTTACTTTAAAGTAGCAAATGATAAATACTAACAATAAAGAGGACATGAGAGCTTATTTGGAAATCCCTATGCCAAGTCATATGTTTCCAAATAAAAGCTACTTCATGCAAAAAGAAAGAGAGGGATTTCCCCCAAAATTAAACTCCAAACACATGAGGAATCCATGGATTCGGGGTTAGTATGTTCTTGTTACAATGTTTTCATAGAACTTGAAATTGTCATCATTTCCTAAATACTCATAGAACTAGAAGAATGGAAAAAAGAGATTGAAAACAAAGAAAAACCTTTTGGGTCAACATGGAAGAGACATAAATGTCTTGACACCTTATGTTATCCCAAAAATGAAAATAGAAGACAAAGAAAATATAAAGGAAAAACTTTTGGGTCAACATGGAAGAGACATGAATGTCTTGATGCCTTGTGTCATCCCCAAAAGGAAAACATAAGATAAATGAAAAGATAAATGAAAAGCTATTGGGTTAATATGGAATAGACATGAATGTCTTGATGCCTTGTGTCATCCCCAAAAGGAAAATGTTGACGCCAAAAATTGACGAGGTAACAGTGCCTTATGGGAAACTCAATTCAAGGGGGACCCTTTTGCGCCAAACTAAGTGATCTCTGAATTTTAAAGAAGTCAACTTCTTCTATAATGTTTTTTGGGAAAGGGAAAAGGAAACAGATATAATGAAGCAAAATCTAATCTAAGGTGATGCACCAAACTTTGCTGATGGGCACGATAAATCATAGATTTAGGGGCCTAAATGGTGTTGTCATGTTCCAAAACGTCAAAGACTTAAAACTATAGCATGAACAGTTCATTTATTGACATAAAATAGTATTGCACACATCCTTACTACTAAGAAGAGTCATTTAGACATGATTTAGATAAGCAAGCTTGTATTCAATATATAAAAGTCTTATCAAATGAAATGCTTAAGACAATAAAAAATACAGTTTACAGTTTAATCAAAACATGAAAAATAGAAAGGCTGAACAGTGGGCACAGTCTGAAAGTTTCTTATGAATAAACATGCGAAAGAGGCTTGGTGTCTCTTGCTAAAACCAGTATCCTTTCCTAAAGTTTCTTGGTACTTTCTCTCATTGCTGAGAGAGTATATATAGCCAGGGAGACAATTCCCACCGCATTGGAGAGTTGTAATAGAAAAGATTTCCCAATCCCCTGTAATGATGCCAGAATCAAAAGATTCCCCAAGCCGTTACAACGGCAATGATTTAGAACACAACATCTGGTCATTCAGTTGCAAGCGTACCCTTCGCAATGATGGTAGTGGTCCCAGCCAGGCTTGAGGCGACAAGTGTCATCCACCGCTTCAAACAACCCAGATGAACGGCACCCAATAGCATAATCTCCCTCAGCTAGCCTATCACTCGCTTCAAGGATTAGTTGTAAGGCATGTGGCAGCCTGTCGCTACCCGAATGAAAACTTCTCTCATTGCTGCCGAGAGATTGTGAAGAAGCAACATGTGTCCAACGGGCTGAAGTCCTTGTTGCAGTGGAGAGAAAGCTGCATTAACTGGGTGTGAAAGATGTGTGGCAGCGTTTCACAGCCCGCGGTTGTTCACCTCCCTGCTGTTTGAAAATTCTGTGAACTATTGCTACCTAGCAGAAGATAGGGCCTGCCAACACCTTTTTAGAAAGAAAAAAAAAAACCCCGCACAAGCACCATGCAGCCCGTAGTCATTTATTCCATTCCTGTATGAAAAGCTTGCGATACGCTACCACGCAGCAAAATGTGGGTCCCTCTGACAATCCTTTTAGAAGCGACAGCCTCCACGATCTGCTTTTGCGACCCGAAGAGACCACAAGGCAAAAAGAAATAAAAACCCCCACAAGCGAGACACGTGGACGCCCAGCATAGCTCCTCAAGACCCTAAAGGGAAGTAGCTACCCGAAGTTGCGAAGAAGAGATGCACAAAAAGGAGAGATCAAAATTCAATGGAAAGTCGACTAAACTCGGCGATGCACAGGCCGACACACACACATTTACAAAAGAAACCTGAAGGGAGCTGTTAGAATATTTAGTTTAATAGTTTTTGGTGACTATTAGGGGCGTTTCGAACAAGGAACGAAGAACCCAAAAACTCTCTAGTTCTGCAGACCAGAGCTTTATCCATTGGGCGAATGGAGTTAGAGTTTGCAAATAGCAGTTTGCAAGGGCGACCATTCACTTTCAGATGGCTTTGCCATGCTGCGGAAATTTTCTTGTGCCCCGCGAAGATCAATAGCTTCCTTGTGAGGCAGCACCTCGGGTAGGCCGACGCCTGCTTGGATATGGAAAAGCAACTGGAAGAGTGGATGAATAATCATCTCAATGTTGACTGTCATTGGGGAACTGTCGAACTCCTTGAATGCCTCTGGGTTGTTTTCCTTCTGCTCAATAACCTCCGCAATCTATGTGGTTGTCGCAATGGAACCATCCTTGAGGAACAGGGACGGTAGCCTTAGCTTGCCTAGCTCAGAGAAACTTCCCCAAATGCCATCTAGTGCCTTACCTAGAAAATTTGCCACTGCCTTAGTGCGCTGGAAGGTAGAGTGACAATGAATGAATTTATTTGTTGTTTGAGTAGCAATGTCCCAATCTTCAATACCCGCCCCGACTAGGATTTCATCCGAGACTGAGTATAGCTTGTTGAGCAAGTCCCTTGCCTCAGGAACCTTCTCCAGGATGAAACATGGGAACTATTCCATTGTGTCATTGGCCTCTTGATTTAGCCTTGATGCCTTGGTGATAAATTGGAGGGTAGGCTGCAGTGTTAGGCAAAAGGTCTTGACTTTCTCCCAGTGAAAAATGTAAAATTTCCTAACTAGCGGAATGACATCAGGTTGGGCAAGGGTAGGCGACAGAAAGGCTTTAAGCGAAGAAATCTCTGCGTCCCTTGAAATGAGGGCCTTGGCTAATTCTGCCTTCTTTTTTTTCTCGGACGCTAGCTGCTCCGCATAGCTATTCATTTCTTTATTTCAATTATGTTCAGCTCGGGAGTCGTTCACTAATTGCTCCTCCAAGGAAGCCTTTGTCTCTCGGAGTTCCTCTTTTAGCTTATCCTTCAGGGTTTTAAATTCGGCCTCTTTCTCCTATACTTTTTGCTCATACTGCTCTTGTAGGTGCTCCAACTCCTCTCCCTTTTGTGCCATCCCCTTACTATACTCAAGGCGGATGCGTTCAAGATCTTCCTCTTTTGACAGTAGGCTCTGTCGGGCCACCTGGTTCTGGCTTTGCAACTCTTTTACTAAGCCTGGGTCAGCAACTTGGGTTTTCACAATTTCGCCTTGAAGCCTGTTCCTCTCCTTCTCTGCTGCCAGTGTCCTTTTAGTCATTCGGGCGATATCTGCCTCTAAGAATTTCTCCTTTGTCTTTAGAAAGCTCACCCTCTCCTTGGCTTCCTTGAGTTGCTCATCCTTCTTCTTTAACTGGTGGCTAGTTTTGAGGAAGTCAGAAGTGACCACCCATTGTGTCTCCTCCATGATTTCAACCTTATCTTGTGGCCTAGCTACCTTCATGTCAAGTCCAACAGCATAGATCTCATAGTCTTCGAGTTGCATTTCTCCTTAAGGCTTGCTTATCCTTGGGTACATGGTCGTGAATTTTAATTCTTGCCAGGCCTCATCATACGACGCTTGTACTCTCGGCTCAGCAGGATCATTTTCATCATTTTCCTTGCATCGCCTCATTCTATTTGTGCGTGCCTCTTTTTCACAATCTATCTATACTATGAATTTGGCTAGTGATAAAACTAGCCCACCTGCAAAAGGAACACCAGAAGGCAAGGCATAGGGATAGGTAACTTTCATAGACACATGCATTTGCTTCTTTTCGAGAGTGACTGTTTGTGGCGAAAAGTGTGGCACGTTCCATAGCTTCGCCTGAGAACTATCAGCAAGGTTAGGTATTTGTAGCGGCTGAATCACAGATTCAGTCGTAAGGTTCATTGGCCGGGGAAGGGAAGCTGCTGACTGGATGTCAGGTTGTTGCAATGGTAGAGGATCAGTAAGCATAGCGGAAAAAGAATGGGGCCCGACTAGGGGAACATTTTTCGAAAGTGAGGTGAGGAAAATCTGAGCGGCAGTGGTAGGCGTAAGCATACTCAGAGGAGTAATTATAAATGGTTGGGCCTGTGAAAACTGGGCAAATCCAACCGAATGAGCTGGATCAGAAATAGAAGGTAGAGGCCTCAGACTTATGGCAGGAGTTGCTAATAGAGTAGGGGCAGATACGAAGGAATGAGATGTAAGAGAGGAAGGAGCGAAATGTACCTATTGACTAGTCGGTGGTTCCGAGATTGTCCGTGACTTGCCCGCAAACTCTAGTATTTGGCTAGTAGTGGGCACTTCTCTTCCGACGGGTTCTCGCAAAACCCCTCCAATAACACTTTTTGTGCGCTGCCTTTTCGTCGGTGGACATTCACTAACTTCGGCAGTCGGATCCTTCTGATGAGGCATTAGCCTAGCCGGTCTGGCGGCCCAAGTGCGTGTGTGCGAGCCTCTTGATATATTAAAACATAAATTAGTGGCCACATAGGCATCATGCCCGGAGACATTGCCCCCTTGCGCTGAAGAGGATGATACCGTCGCTTCTTCTTCATGCTCCTGGGATCCCCCTCCCTCTTCGCTCTTGTCAACACTAGAGATCGGGCTAGGGTGGCCTTCATTCCACCATCTGTCAAATTCTTGGTCGTCCTTCAGCTAATTATAAGGAGCATCCAACTGTGCTGTTTCCTGGCGATATTTCCAAAAAACTTTTATTTTTTCATCATTCCATTCCTCACCCCTCTTTAACTTGTTGTACATGCTGTGCTCCATCGGAAGATTGTCCTTGGCCACGGCCACAGGAAAGTAGAACTTGTGCCACGGGCCCCTAGTGTTCGGCGTAGGGATTTGCGCAAATTCCACAAAATCTTCCTCTCTATCTGTCTGCGGATTAAGCCATTTTTCCCAGTATGGTTGGGGAACATGGGTAACTTTCATATGTGGCTCTGGTAAGTCGTTGAAAGGGTTGTACTCCCATTTACCATTTATTAGTACCAACCCTAAATGTGCCAGCTTTTCTTCTAACAACTTGTGCGATTATTTTTTAACCAGTGTTACCGACTTGAAACTCTTTGGACAAGTGAAGAATCTCTTCTTCTTGACACTTCCACTACTATAGAAAGTGAAATCAATGACACACACCTACCGGAAAATTTCCAGCGCAAGCACTCTATCGGTGACGTAGGCTAGGAGCAGGAAAGGTTTGCCAGTAAAACCCCACATTCGGAGGATTGTAAAATCCCTGCCTAAGAACTAGTCACAAGCAGGGGTGTAGCCTTGCATAAATCCAGTCTGCTCCTGGGTGAGCCGGATGATATCACCTTCTCCGATTAAATCATTCAAGACCGAGGCTATGAAATAGTATGCGAACGCATAATAGTCATATGTTGCAGAAAGGAAAGGTGTCCATGTTGACACTGACTTCCTTTTATTCTACTCATCAAAAATTGATAGCAGAATAAATCAGGTGAAGAAATCTGGATTCTGATGTAGGAACATGTGGACCAGGTAGGAAATAAATCTAAACTTCTTCTCCGCCTGATAATTCTCCATTTGATGTATCATTTCCTCAACCATGAACTCAGCAAAATCATACCAGAAGAGTTCATGCTGCTTGCAAAACTGTATTGCAGGGCCCAGCTGAAAAGCCTTGATCTTCTCATCAGAGTCTCGACCGCAAATTAATTCCAGCATAGACATGGCATCCTGGAGATCATCGCGGAATGAGCCACGCGATAATGGGATACTTGGTGCTTTAGCGGATGCGACACCTTTCTTCTCAGTCTCTTCTAACAAGAAATCTGAGCCATTTTTCATCTTCCTCCATATTTTCTCCCCCTTGCTTGGGCGAAAAGGCTCGATAGTCTCCTTCCTTCTACTTAGATCTGAGATACATAACATGTGCCAGATGGCTTCTAGGCTAATATGCACCCTTAAGTTGCGACCTTCAATGCAGTGGGTATCTGAATTATAGCCTTGAAAAGCTATGTCGACCACCTCTGGGCAATAGTGCACTAGTGGAACCATATATTGTGGGAGACAACTATACCAGACTCTACCTACCGTGGATTGGTCCACCTTTGTTGCTGATAACCTTGCACAAGCCGCCTCTCTGAGGGATTTAGGGTTCTTCGCAAGCTTTGGGTCATAGATATTATTCTATTCCTCTTTAACTTTTTTCTAGTTACTCCATTCCTTGGGTCTATCCAGCTCTTCCATGTGGGCTCTTCTCGTCTTCACAGGTATACTAGGCGTGGCATATGCTACATCCTCATATACGTACACCTCAACCAAAGAACGAATAGCCGTGAACAGTTCCTGGCTAATCTCCTCTTGCATCGGCTGAGCTAAAGATTCTGACATTTTTATTTCTTTGCAAAATTTGTAAGCTCCTGGCCTGTGAATA
The DNA here is from genome assembly GCA_007258455.2 of Sequoia sempervirens. NCBI lineage: Eukaryota > Viridiplantae > Streptophyta > Pinopsida > Cupressales > Cupressaceae > Sequoia > Sequoia sempervirens. The sequence goes on from VDFB02105785.1 coordinate 99,977,434, forward strand.
TGCTTGCTCTAGATAGACGGATAGAAAACAACTATACACTTCCCTTGCATTTGTAAAAAGACTTTGAACTATTAAGCCTTTTCATGCAATAATAGCAACCTTTCCCAAGGTGGTAGGCGAAAGCAAGCCTTTTGCATTTAATTCGGCATGTACTGTTAATCCTACAACTCATGCAAGATGAACTAATTGCTATTCTGAGGCGGCCGGATTTCATTATTACATTTACGAGATCGTGTGATATGCCTTGATCTCCTTAGAAATTGAGCTTGCAACTAGCCTTCTAACCTTGCATTTGCATGTGCTAGCAATTAATATCCTGGTCAGAATGATTATGCCAAGCAAACGATCACTGCCTGAAAAGATATGAGTATCGCCTTGAGTTCTGGGATATACTTGAGAGATGACACAATAGCCTACGGCCATACATCCGTTCACCAACAAGTGCCACCTTTTTAAAGCTAATTAATCAGCTTCATTTAATTAAACATGCCTTGAGCCGTGCTATTATGGATGTACTAGCCCAAAAATGTGAACAAACGGAGACTCAGCTTTCGAGACAGTAGCTAGCATAATATCACATTTTTAAGAGGCGGATTGGCATGTGTCCTGTCAATTTTTTTATAAATAGGCCAGTTGATAGTGAGCAAAACAAACTTAGCATTTGAGAAGTGATAGGTTAGTAGCAGAGCATTAAACAAGTCTTTTCATAGGTTAGGTGGTGCACAATTCTGGCATTAACTTAGAAGCCCAGGGACAGTGTCAGGAAAAATGGATACCCCAATTCGCCTAACTTCGTTTAAATCATAGACGGCGTTTCTAGGTGAGAAGTCCACTAGGAGGCTGAAAAGGATGACGAAGAACAAGCATTCGCTGGTTCTGGTAGCCATTAAGTGGGACCTAGGCAAAGATTGCGTAGAATATGAGGATAAGTATAGGGTGAATACCGACATATGCTCACACTTTGTAGCATCCATGCTGGACATTTGTGTTCCCTGACCACTTATCCTGAAGCTGGTTAAAGAAATCTTTCTGAAGAAATACTTGAATGGGCTTGGTGAGGTTGTTGCACATGCTGCATATGGGATAAGCCTGCCAACAGTCAGCGACCTACGTCGCTTTATCGAAGAAGAAGCTGTCGTCGTTTGGCTTCCATTCCTCAATGGATTCCATCTGCAGACCCGTGACCAACACCAGCGGAGGGTTACCCAGGCCCTACACTTCTTGTTTCAGAGCTACAATGTGATAACTTTCTACGACATAGACTGGTACACTGATTTTAGGAACCTGGTGTTTCCACCGCCAATGACAGTTGCGTCAAATGATGCTGCCAGTGCTGCTGAGGAGCCCGTGGACGAGGATGAAGTGGACGCTACAGTGAATGCGTCGATTGCTGCCAGTCATGCCTTCGGATAGATAACCCCTTTGCCTTCCTGCTCAAAATGTAACTCTCCTGCTTAGATAAGCCTGATAAAAGGCTATCGTATATAATATATCCTAATACTTATACATTTTGGAAATTGGCCTCCTAGCCATTTTGTAACGAAAGAACATATATATAAATATATACTTCTCGTTTTAAGGAAAAAATTCATGCTCTTTTTGCTTCTATGTTTAAAATTTTCTGGGTTTGCAAGTTTTGTACGCTATTCTTCATATATGAGTGCATTTTGTGTAAAGCAACTCCGGTGTGTTACTTGCCAACGATAATGAGCAAATGCGTAGAAAGACAACTGATTCTAGAAAAAGAACAGGCCAAACACAGGAAAGGAAATGAAAGCACTATTTACATATATACAAGGTAGAGCTTAATGCTTAATGGAACAACTTAAAATGAATCTCATTGACCGGGATTCCTAACGGCTCTTGTTCCATATTTTCTAGCTCAAAAGCATTGTGTTGCCTGCAGCGAATGATTTTGAAGGGTCCTTCCCATAGGCTATCAAATTTATCGTGCTGAACTGACTTCGCAGCTCTGCTGTCATATTTTAGCACTAAGTCTCCACTTTTCAGACCTTGGTCGGAAGCCTTCTTGTCAAACCATCGTTTGACCACCTGTTGACGACTTGTCATTGCTATTAGGGAATTTTTCCTTTTTTCTTGTACTTCCAACAGTTCAGCGAGCCGAACCTCCATGGCCCCATTTTGTCCTATCTCAAGGGATTTCAATAAATATATTGCTGGGATCTCCATGGAGATAGGTAACAGCACCTCCTTCCCATATACCAGCTCATAGGGCGAAATCTTAAGGACTTGCTTAGGAGTTATGCAGTTTGCCCAGAGCACTTTTTGAAGATTTTATGCCATTCCCTCTAGTGCTCTGAGCCAACCTTTTTAAGGAGTCAGACTAAGCTTTTATTTCTGGACTTGGCTAGGCCATTTCCCTGTGGATAATAGTTTGATGATGTTTTAAGGAATATGCCATTCTTTAATGCGAAGTGACATACCTTTGTACCTAGAAATGCTCTGGCATTGTCCGAAATGATTGTCTTTGGAGGGCCGAACCTCGTCACCAGTGCTTTGAGGAAGTCTACAATCTTTGTTTTTGTTGCCCCCTTAAGGGGAACAACTTCCACCCACCTTGTGAAGTAGTCTGTAGCCGTTAGAATCCACTTATGTTTGGCACTAGAAACCAGATTGATCATTCCGATGAAGTCCAGGCCCCATTGCATAAATGGTTCATCTGCCACGATAGGTTTGAGGGGCATCGTTGAATTCTTCCTTCTATTAGAGAAGAACTGACATTTTTTACAAGCCCTTACCAGAGAGTAGGAGTCACTAAAGAGTGTAGGCCAGTAATATCCAGCTCACAGGACCTTAATAGCGGTAGTTTTGGCAGAGAAATGTCCACCTTCGTCACTGTTGTGAAATGCATTGAAGATCCTCTGCACCTCCCCTGAAGTAACGCATCGCAGGAGCACACTATTGAAATTTATTTTGAAAAGGACTCCTTCTATTAGCATATATCCGCAATTCTGAAGACGGTAATACCTTATTTTTTGGGATGAGAGGCCTGGTGGATACCTTCCAGTGTGCATGAAGTTCATTCTATCTGTCAGCCAATTGTCTTCCGATCCTAGTTCATTTATCAAGACAAGCTCTGGCTGTTCCTCCTTGGTAGGTACCTCCTCGTTCTGTGCCATATACTCACATAGTCCTCTACCTTTAATAGTCTTAGTAGGCCTGACCTTGATGTCATACTCCAGAATCTTGGTAATCCAATTAGCCCTTTTTTCTATAATCTCTCCTTCCATGATGTATTCATGCACACTAGAATGTGCGACATATACCAGAACTTTGTTACAGGAAATTAGATGGGGGAACTTTTTAAGTCCCTTTATTATTGCGAAGGCCTGTCTTTCGACAAAGTTATAATTTGCCTCATATTCCTTTAGGGTTTGGGAATAGAACGCCACTAGATGCTCTACCTTTCCCTCGCTATATTTTTGAGTCAGGACAGTAGGGATACTGGACTTGCTACTGAAGGCATACATTATAAAATCTTTGCATTGATCTAGATTAATCAGCACTGGGGCTATGGAGATCGCTTCCTTGACCTTTTCAAAAGCCTCCCGAACTTCTGTTGTCCACTTGAAAACTTGATCCTTTTTCAGCATTAGGGTGATCGGCCTAATCATTCCCGCAAAATCAGAAATAAACTTGCTGACGAAATTTACCTTGCCCAGAAAAGACTGGACACCTTTCTTATTTACCAGAAGGGGAAGCTCCTTGATAGCCTTTACTCATTTGGGGTCAATTGAAATACCTTCTTTAGACACAACATTCCCTAACAGCTTACCCTGTGGTACTGCGAATACACATTTCTTTGGATTTAAGGAAACACCGAACTCCTGGAATTTTTGAAAAACCAATTCCAAATGATCAAAATGATCATCTTTAGATTTAGAGAACACAGTAAGGTCATCCAAATAGATTAGAATAAACTTATTGATCAGTTCACTGAATGTGATGTCCATTGCTCGTTGGAAAGATGCCCCCACGTTGGATAAACCAAAAGGCATTTGAGCATATGCAAATGTTCCCCACTTGGTGGTGAACGTAGTCTTGTGCTGATTTTATTCTTTAACTCGAATCTAGTTATAGCTAGAGAAGCCATCCAACAGAGAGAACATTTTTGATCCTGTGATAGTTTGGAGGATTGACTCCATAGAAGGCAATGGATAGTGATCCTTTAGAGATGTTCTGTTTAGGTCTCGGAAGTCCACGCATAAGCGGATATCGCCATTCTTCTTTCTGACTAGTACCAGATTTGATACCCAAGTACTATGTTTGATTGGGAAGACAATACGTGAATCAATGAGCTTGGTTAGCTCTTGTGCCATTAGGGCCTCAACTTTAGGGTTGACTGGCCTCTACTTCTGTCAGACTAGTTTTGCACCTTCTGTTAGTTCAATAGTGTGCTTAATGATGCTAGGATCATAACCCTCCAGATCATCGTAGGACCAGGCCACTACTCCATATTTTTCACAGAAACTGATAAGCCTTCCTCTATCTTGCTGTAGGACATTTTTTCTGACCTAGAGATTTCTGCCATCGGAGACCTGAAGGTTTTCATAATCACTTTTGTCTACCACGAACTTCCGCTTATCATTTCGGGCATCATTACAATCGAAAAAAATCTTGAGAGTAACTAACCCTTTCGAAAGTTTATTTGACTTGAGCTGCATAATTTGTCCTTCATAGGCCTCGGTGATCTTTGGTTGAAGTTGATCAGCGAATTCTCCAGAGTGCTAGATAAACGAGGCGATGTGCTCATCACTCTCAAAGACTTGCCAACTCTGATCATTATCGGGAATCACTGGTCGAACAAGCACTCGTACTGAATATTTGTTCCGAAGCAAGTTAGAGATAGGATCAAACTGTGCACCAATCACCGCCATGCGATCTACGTCGCTATTCTGCATTTGGGGAACAGTTAGGATGTTGAAAGCTTCAAAACCTTCAATTAGGTCCCAAATCTGATGCCGATAAGATCTCATTCGGACATTCTTCGCTACAAAAATTCCCCGAACCTGATTAACTACCTATTCAGAATCTCTGAACATAATCAATTGCTTGATACCCATTCGTTCCACTAGGCTTAGGCCTTGGACTAACCCTTCATATTCAGCTTCATTATTTGAATAGGAAAATTAGAATCGGAAAGACCTCAACAACTTTTCCTTCTGTGGGGATATTAGACATACCCCAACTCCAGCTCCAACTTTGCTCCTTGCTCCGTCAAAATACAATGTCCACAGCTCATTTGCTTGGTTATCATTGGATTCTTTGGCAACCTTTGGAAGAACCTGGTCTTCATGATAAATCACATATGTGCCCAATCCGGTAGCATGATAATTCCTGAAAGGATCATTTTTTATGTGTTCGCTTAACAAAGCATCTTCCTTATCATTTCGGTCTCCACTCACCCTCTCTTCCTCCAGCAGTTTGACACTATACATGTCCTGCTTGGTGATAGAGGTATGTGCGGCCTCAAAATTGATCAGGGCCTCATCCACCACATGTTTGGAATGTAGAGCCTCTGATTCTATCTTCATTTTTGTGCCATGCTTGGTTCTAAGTATTAAATGTGATGAATCTAAAGACAAATATCTGCCTACCTTTGAAGTAAATTCTCGGGATAGACAGAGACCAAATATAGGAGGAACATCTATGATTACTGTATCTTGCGGGACCATGATACTTGGGCAGGCAAATAACGTTAACAGAATCGCTTTGATGACACCCACGGTATCAACCTTATTTCCATCCAGCTACATTACCCCTTTCTTCATAGGTTCATAGCTGAGTCCCAAGGCTTTGGCTATCAGTTTTGGCATAACCGTTGTGCTAGCGCCAGAATCAATCATGGCGTTGTGTAATAGCTTTTCCCCTACAATGAGAGTCAAGAAGAAGGGTTGAGGTTTCGGCCTACTTCCGCTTTCTGCATGGGGCTCCTTCGCTTTGTCTATAAGGGCCTTAGCTAGTGGCATTTGATAAACCACCTCTGTACTGGCAGACGGCTTTGTTGGTGCTGAGCGGATCTCTTGCTGAAGCACCTTCTGTAGCATAGTCTTTTGTTTTGGGATAGCTAGAATGTCCCATAAAGATGCATTAGTGGATGATTTCTTTAATTGCTCCACCACATTAAAAGGTGACGAGCTCGGAGATTTTTGCTCATTTGCTTTTGTTATAATAATCTCCTTCCATGGTTGAGAAGGTGAAGAGACGGTCGAAGCACCGAGAATTTGATCAGACACGCCTTTGCATTGCGGGCTATCCGAAAGTGAAACAACAGGCTCACCGGTGAATCTCCTCTTTGAGCATGTGTTATAGTCAAATTGCACCTACGACATTTCGGCTATGGATGTGTCATTGGCAAACACCTTTTCTTCATCTTCCATCTAGGAGAAGAGTGCATGATTAGGAGCAATATTGGACTCTTGCTCTAAAGACATTCCTTGCATTTGCACAGTAAGGACCGCATTCTCCATTGCTGAGGTACATAGGTATTCTTCATTTCCTATTGTAGTACCTTGACTACGTTGCTCTTCTACCTTCTATTGTAAGTTGTCACGAAGATAATTTCGGGGCATATGTGCATCATTGCAGGGAAAACACCATGGATTTATGTCATCAATAAGATTGTTTTATCCCACGGTTAATTCTCTACTTGAGCTTGGCAATGCACTTGTGAGCAGTGTAGGCACTGGGACGATTTGGTTGGTAATCGGCGCTGGTCGATTAGTGTGAGGCGCACTCTGATATTGATTTTGTTGATAAGTAGACCGCCTACCCTGATAGTTTTGATATGTGGGCCGTGGAGGAGTTACTTGGTTCCGCTTGAGAGTTGTTATGTCATTTGCCATAGTTCGCAACATCTCTTTGAGGTCGCCTATTTCATCCTTGGAAGAACCCGATATAGAAGCCAAGCTTTCAGGAGCGGCCACATAGGAGTACATCGACTAGGGAGTTGCTGCTGCACTAGTCGATGCGACCTCTTGTGCTAAGTTTGATATTTCAAGAAATATCAGGATAATAGGTCGAGAAGGCAACTTTCCACAATCTATCAAATGATTCTCAGCTTTGATAGCGGTAGCATAAGCATTTGGTAGAGTGGCTCCTCCCAAAGACTTAATCATCATAGAAATGTCAGGGTTAATGGACTTCAGATAAAATATGAATAATAGTTCTGGAGTTGGGCGGATGGTCATAGGAATCCTCTGCCAATTTGAGTGAAATCAGGCATTGAAATCCGTCAGAGCCTCCTGGGGTGCTCGTCTTATGACGGATAGCTGATAATATAATGAAGAGCGATCTTCGTCATTTGAGAACCTTTCATAGAATGGATCTCCGAGGTCATCCTAAGTGCGAATTGAATTCGGAGTCAGTGTTCAGTACCAATCCAGAGCCTTGCCTTTGAAGGACGCAACAAGGAGCCTCAGGGCTACATTCTACGTAGTAATACCATGTACTAGACATACATCCGCTACATCCTGCAAATGTTTTGCTGGCGTTTTTGTGTTGTCTCCGCCAAATTTGGGAAGAGCTTTCAGGGCTAAAACTGGGATAACGCCCCAAACAGCGGGCACTACCAGAGCTACCAGGGGACTTCCAGCATCCCATGCTACATAGTTTATGTTCGTGACCGAAAACATGGTGAGAGGAAAGGGCGGTGGGAATGCAACGGTTACTAGCTGATTTGCGGCCTGGACTGTCCCTAGCGGAGGTACTAGTAAACCTGAGTTATTTGCAGTCTGGGATCTAGTTACAGGTCGATGGCTCATACACCCCTCTATAAGGAAATTTTATTAGTTCAGGTCCCACCGGGCGTGCCAGAAAAAGGACAAACTGTTGACACCAAAAATTGATGAGGTAACAATGCCTTATGGGAAACTCAATTCAAGGGGGACCCTTTTGCGCTAAACTAAGTGACCTCCGGATTTTAAAGAAGCTGACTTCTTCTATAATGTTGTTTTTTGGGAAAGGGAAAAGGAAACAGATATAATGAAGAAAAATCTAATCTTAGGCGACGCACCAAACTTTGCTGATGGGCACGATAAATCATAGATTTAGGGGCCTGAATGGTGTTTTCATGTTCCAAAACGTCGGAGACTTAAAACTATAGAATGAACAGTTCATTTATTGACATAAAATAGTATTGCATACATCCTTACTACTAAGAAGAGTCATTTAGACATGATTTAGATAAGCAAGCTTGTATTCAATATATAGAAGTCTTGTCAAATGAAATGCTTAAGACAATAAAAAGCACAGTTTATAGTTTAATCAAAACATGAAAAATAGAAAGGCCGAACAGTGGGCACAGTCTAAAAGTTTCTTGCAAATAAACATGCAAAAGAGGCTTGGTGTCTCTTTCTAAAACCAGTATCCTTTTCTAAAATTTCTTGGTCCTTTCTCTCATTACTGAGAGAGTATATATAGTCGGGGAGACAATTCCCACCGCTTTGGAGAGCTATAACAGAAAAGATTTCCCAATCCCCTGCAATGATGCAAGAATCAAAAGATTCCCCAAGCCATTACAACAGCAATGAGTTAGAACACAACATCTGGTCATCCAGTTGCAAGCGCGCCCTTCGCAATGATGGAAGTGGTCCCAGCCAGACTTGAGGCGACAAGTGTCATCCACTGCTTCAAATGACCCAGACGAGCAGCACCCAATAGCATAATCTCCCTCAGCCAGCCTATCGCCTGCTTCAAGGATCAGTTGTAAGGCAAGTGGCAGCCTGTCGCTGCCTGAATGAAAACTTCTCTCATTGCTGCCGAGAGATTGCGAAGAAGCAACACATGTCCAACGGGCTGAGGTCCTTGTTGTAGTGGAGAGAAAGTTGCATTAACCTGGTGTGAAAGACACATGGCAACGTTTTGCAGCCTTCAGTTGTTCACCTCCCTGTTGTTTGAAAAATCTGCGAACAATTGCCACCTAGCAGAAGGTAGGGCCCGCCAACACCTTTTTAGAAAGCAAAAAGAAAACCCTGCGCAAGCACCACGCAGCCTGTAGTCATTTATTCCATTCTCGTATGAAAAGCTTGCAATATGCCGCCACGTAGCAAGATGTGGGTCCCTCTAACAATCCTTTTAGAAGCGATGGCCTCCATAATCTGCTTTCGTGACCCGAAGAGACCACAAAGCAAAAAGAAATAAAAACCCCCGCAAGCAAGACACGTGGACGCCCAGTGCAGCTCCTCAGGACCCTAAAGGGAAGCAACTATCCGAAGTTGTGAAGAAGAGATGCACAAAAGGGAGAGATCAAAATTCAATGGAAAGCTAACTAAACTTGGCGACGCACAGGCTGGCGTACACACATTTACAAAAGAAACCCGAAGGGAGCTGTTAGAATATTTAATTTAACAGAAAAAATAAGAAAAATGAAAATACAAATGAAAATCCTCTAGGTCAATATGGAAGAGACATGAATGTATCGATGCCTTGCATCATCCCCAAAAGGAAAACACAAGACAACTGGAAAAGATAAAGTGTTTATGACATAAAGAGGAATTTAGGTACAAAGAAAAATTTCACAAAGATAGATACATCAAATAGAACAACACGGGGGTTCACATTACACACATGCAATCACACACAAAACATGAAAAAAAAAAAAATACAATACTAGTAAGGCACATGTGATTCAACCTATGAGTAGGTCATCCACATCCCAATCATGTTCATTGTATATGGAAGGTGGAAAACTAGCCAAAGGGATAATAACAAGTTATGAACTAGGGTCATTACCAAGTTCAACACACTTCTTAGGAGAATTGTCATTTAAGCTCATAGAAGAGGAAAACAATGTATTTAATTTGTTATCCACTTCTTCATAAACCTTAGAAACCTCATCATCATCATCCAATTTAATCACAACGAGAGGTTGAAGGATAATGTCCAAAGAAGGGTTTAACTCCTATTGTAGTTTTTGTATAGGATCTTTTTGTTTTAGCAAATGAGGAGACTCATCATGCATTGCTTCTATCAAGTTTGGATCTTGATTTTATTTGTTTGTTTCTTTGTTTAACCTTTGAGCAAGGGAACGCCATTTACGCCTACTCTCTCTAGCACTTTTATTTCTTTTATTATGACTTTTAAGTTGTGTTTGTGTAGGAGTGGGTTTATCAACCATAGGTTTCTTTTCTTCCCTAAGGGGAGGAACAGGAGGAGCCATGGAAGGTTCTGCAAGCACTTTCTCTTTAGCTTTGTAAACTTTTTTTTATTTTAGGAGGTATAATGGGATTTCTTTCATTATCTCTTGGTCTTTTGTATGAAATAGGAAAAGAATTTAGTTGGTCTTGTTTGCTTGGAATGTCTTTAGGATCAATCATGGTTTCGTCAAGGATGGTAGGCTTGTTCATAGGCTGAGGCATGTTTTTAAGGGATAGTTTTTCTATGCATTTCACCTTAAACTTTTGATAGGATTTGAAAAATAAGTATTCTTGAGGTTTAATAGGTTCCATAGGCTTAGGACAAAAGAAATCTAATGAAAAGTTCCCATAGGAAGACAAAGGGCTAAAGCCACTATGATGCATAGTGAAAATTTCATTGTCAAAGGGAAACTTTAGGCATTTATGTACGACTGATAGGATGACTTCCATGGAGTGTATCCATGGAAGACCAAGCTTCACACAAAAATGATCTGAAGTTGATATGATGGAGAATGGGACATATAATTTTTTTAGTACTATTTGTAAAGGTAGGGTGATTGATCCCATCATTGGGCAAGCAAAACCTTTATGCATTTTTATCAATGCTTTTGGTTTATCATATGTTTCTTGATATATTTCATGCACAAGTAAGAATTCCTCAGTGATCATGTTCTCTCCATAGATGATATCAACTAATATCCCATTAGTGGGCTTATCCTACATTCAACCGACTATGTAGAGAGGACCATCGGCTACATTTCTAATGATGGCATCAGATGAGAAAGCAATGTCAAGAGGATTTTTAGTTCATCCCTTATGATGTTTAGTTTCAACCAATGCAACCAAACCATCGATAGTATTTTTTCTATAGAATCTTGTTTATTAGTATCCATATTGTCATCATCCATTTCAATATTCATCACATCATTTCTCATAGTTTCACTAGCTTTGACAAATGAGATGTTATGATTTGGCATGGGGTTGGTAAATATTTGAAAATTTTGGTTTGGAGGGGCAACAAACTTATTTCCTTAATCATTAACACTGTCAACTGAAAGTCGACCAGAATCAATGAGGTCTTGCAAAAGATGTTTAAGAGACTTACAATGTTCTATATCGTGTCCATTTTGTTGGTGATAATGACAATAAGCATTGGATTTAAAGTTTGGAGGTAAAGGATTATTAGGATCAAGAGTTTTAATAGGAGGCAAGGTAATCATTTTATGTTCTAAAAGTTGTGACATTATGTTATGGAGTGTATCAAGTAAGGGAGTGAATTTCCTAGTCGGATCCCCAAAGGTGAAAGGAGTTTTTTTCCTTATAGCAACCACTTGGGTATCAACATGTTGAAATTTTTTTTGAGTGGAGTAAAGTTGAAGGAATCCTTTATTTTGTTTTCTAAAAGGTTGATAATTGTTTTGGTTTGTAGATTCAAACTTCTCAGGATGGCTAGAGGTGGATTTTGTATCACAACTACTAACCGAATTTTGATAATCACAAAGGGAAATACACAAGTGCATGAAGGAGGGGAACTTCATCATGATAAGCTTATCTCTCATCTTACTTTGCAAATTTTCTATAAACATCTTTTCAAGGTGAGGGCCAATAACCTTTACATCAATTTGGAAATAAAGCAATTGGTAACTTGAAATAAAGTTGGTAATCTTTTCCTTTTCTTTTTTCTTACATCTCATCAAATCAACTAATGTAATCTTAGGGGTCATATTCACTTGGAAATAGTTTATAAATGCATCAACCAGCTCATTGAATGAACAAATTGAGTTATTCAGTAACGAGGAGAACCATTCTAAGGTGGTATCCTTGAAGGATCTAGGGAAAAGCTTAGCCAAGAGCTTATCCTCAAGAATAAAGTCACTACATAAGGTGGTATAAATGGAAACATGGTTAGAAGGATCTCCCTTCCACCCATATTTCTTGAATCTAAGCACCTCTATACCTTGTGCCATCGGTGTTCTCAATATCTCCAAGGACAAGGGATTGATTTTGAAATAATGTGTAGGTTGGCCATTTTGATATTGGTTTATGGTGGAAACTTTCTTTTGAAGGGATGAAACGGTTTGCAAAAGTTGGTTTATGAGAGGATCATTTTTTGCATTTTGAGATGGAGGTGTGTATGTGTTTGATGGACAAGTGAATGGAATTATTATGAGAGGTAAAGTGGTAGGAGATATGTTATGTGATGCCACAAAGGTACTTGGGAAGCTAGTGGAAATACCCAAGGAAGGGATCACATTACTAGTTATAGGTTACATTGTCATTGTAACTTGAGGGTGGGTGTAGGTAGGAATAGAGGCAATGGTTGTGGGAGGAGGAATTTTAGTTCCTCCTTTTCTTGTGACATTGTTCAAAGCTAAAGGATAACTAGTGGTTGAACTAAGACGTTTACCAAGAATCTAAGCTATGCTATGTGCAAGCTCTCTTCCATCTTCACTTTCAATTATGCAATAATTTTTTTCTATAAGAGGGATAGTAGTGATTGACATGTTTTCAATGCTCTCTTGATTTTGTAAGTTTTCTAAATCTACATGGATTTGGATTATGTTTTCTTGTAGAGTACTAGCAACCATGGTTTCAACATTCGTCACACTACTTGAAGGTAGAGAATTGTTAAGGGTATGATCCATACCTAGTGAATTTGTGTCCACTAGTAGTAAAAGAGCTAGATAACCCAAGATCCATGATGATTATGCTATTGTAGGATGACATGAGTCTCAAACTTCATCTCACTATAGTATTAGCAATAGGACACCAAGTAGAAAAGCTAATATAGGAGACAATCAACAATATGCAAGATGCAATGAACACAAGGTAAATGCTATAATCTAATTCTGATTCATATGGAATTAAGATAGATACAATGAAATGAATGCAATAGAAATTATGCAAACTGAAATAAATAACTAACAACAATAAACTAAAACAAAGAAATAGAGAATTTAATGTTGAAAAATGCAATCTAAAATTTGAAATGGGAAAAAATCATCCAGAGGGGAATATGAGCCCCAATTAGGGTTTTTCAGGGATTTGAACAGTGAATAACAGTCAGCAAAAAATACCCAGAAATTAGGAAAAATATTTTGTATTGGGAATAAATCACCTAGAGGGGCATATAAGTCCCAGATTATGATTTTTGCATCATTTTTAACAAATTTTGTGTGAATGTTAAATTTTTTCTATTTTGGATGATCTCTAAGCTAAGTGAAAATGCATATTTTAGATGAAATTTAAAGATGCAAGATGCAAAAATGCAACCTAAATGCACTTTACTTAATGCAAGAATTAGAAACCCTAGAATGCCAATTAACTAATCCAAACCCTAATGCAATGTTAATCCAAGCTAAATCTAGGATAATGATGCACTCCAAATCAAAATTTAGATGTTTTAAATTTACGTTCACCAAAATGAAAGGAGGAAAATTTTCATTGACTATGGTTTAGGACATAAAAAAACAATATTCTACACTCTCATTCAAGGAAACCCAATAGTTCTCCATCCAAGGATAAAGTATTCAAAAGATATCTTGCAATAGCATGTCCTAGGGTCTGATTAGAGACTAAAGAGGGGTTCACCACCAAGGCATGGCTTGGAAATACAAGTAATATGCAATATTTATCGACAAAATATATGATATTGAAAATAGAATAGAAAATAGGAGGATCAATGAGCAGCACCTGGAAACCTATAGCCACTTAATTGAAAACCAAAAATGTTGAATACATTGAAATTACTGCAAATTGGGACTCATATGCCAATCTAGGTGATTTAGTCCTAGATTAGGATTTTTAGGCAATAGCAAAAATCAAGTAGGGATATGTCTGAAACACTTGAAATTTGGAAATACCTATGAACTAGGACTCATATGCTTGAACTGGTGTATCAATCTAGTTTGGCCTTTTCAGAGAATCAGATTCTAAATCTACTCTTCAACCTCGGCTTTGGCTTCTCAACTTGATTTCTGGGTCTAGATTGTCAAATTTTGCACTATATAAGTCCTCGAATGATCTTCTAAACAAGGAGACAACTTTTCTCCAATCTTACTCTTCAATATGTATTCAACCTAGATCTATAAATCACACACTAAAGAGAGGGTAAAATGTTGTTTTGTTAGTAGAAAGGGATTTTCCTTGGTCAAACCCCATTTTGGTAATCAAACCTTATAATTAAATCAAATGGAAAGGAGGAATGATGAATAAACAAAATGATATGTTTCAACTCAGCAAACCCTAGCAATAAAGTGCTACAAACATGTATGAAATGGCTCCAATGGATGTAGATATTGACTCTTGCTTGAATGTTGTGGATCTTGGATTGAATGCTTGTTTGAATCATGAAACCCTACATCACAATTGTTAGCTAAAAAAAAAACATGATGCATTATGACTTTGACATGATGCTTGATACTTGAATAATGCTCCAAAATTCTTGATAATCACTCTTGAATGCTCTTGTAAACTCTAATTTTCTATAATTTATGAATACTCAAGCTACTAGATCACTTGTAAATTTTCTAGGTGAAAAAGAGTGAATGAGTCCCTCCAAGCCTGAAAAACAACATCAGCAACATTTCGAATGTGATTTCCAGTCTTCATTATGGTTTCAGGTGCACACTTTTAGTCTGAATCATTTATGTTGTAGTTTACTATTCAGTTTTAGGTTATTTTGCATTACACAATGTGTTTTCCAACATAGTTTAAATCTTAGTTTTGCATTCATAATCATTTACTTAAATCACTTAATTTTCATTTATTTTACTTCATTTAGCTTAGACAACATCATACATCTCCTAATTTGAATGAACCCTTAGCATTTTTGGCCCTATCTCTCTCCTTTTAGGTGAAAAACCCTAGAAGAGCTAGAGAAGTACATAGTAACCCAAAAATGTATGGTTCAAGAACATTTTTAAAACACCATAAATAAGGTACAATTAAGTTCATTTAGTTTACAAGGGCTCAAGACCTAATGTGAATGTGTTAAACACATTACAGCACTAAATCAAGGCAACACTAATTCCAATTTAACAAGGATGACCCAAACGAGTGTGAAAATATCACAGATGACATTTTTTTACACTACAAAAGGTTTACTAATTTTCCACCTCTACACAACAAAGAGCTTGATGTTCATATAAAAACCTATGTTTAGTAAAAATTGAAAATTAAATACATGATAAAATTAAAATATATCAAAACTATACTTGTTGGAAAGCTTATTTTGAGGGCTACAATCTTGCAAAATATAATTTTTAAATGACATTGTTTAGTCCCTCAAAAGGTAAAGAAAAAGTGGTTTTTTTTGTAGCAATTCAATAGGTGCGAAGGAGACTCCATTATGGGTGTGATTTAATAATAGAGGGGTTCTATCTAAGGGAATTTGATCTAAGGGAGTCTTATCTATCACTCTTCAATTAAAACCCTTTAGATGGAGCCTCTCAAAACTTAAATCATTAGTTTTTCTAAAAAAAGTAATTTTTTAGGAAAAAAAATTTGCGTCCCAAAAGCAAGACACACTATTGTGGTAACACCCCTTTGCAAGATGGTTTGATTCAGCAAAGTAAGTTGTGTTGGAAATTGACTAAGTATCAGTTCGACTAATTCAAGGTAATAATGTATCTTATTTTGGGTTTGAACCACTCTGCAAATGAAGGTTTCACTCTGTGCTTCTAACATTATTTTATTGGATGTTAGTTGTATCTAACTCCAAGATTTCATCATGTTTAGAAAATTAGATTGAAAGATATGAGTAATAGAGGTTCGATGTGGTGATATTTAGTTATTCTCTATGTAGTGCATGTATGCGGAAGATTTTGCACTTCTCTGCAGATGAGGCTTTGGCTTTGTGATTTTAAGGATAAGTTTCCAAATTGTAGTAGAGTAAGAATTCAAGTTGGCATCGATTTTTTTCTTTCACTTGTCGATATATGGATACATAGTTGAAGGATTTTTTTATTAGGTCTCATTTCATGTTGAAAAAGCAAGTTTAAGGGTATGCAAACGTTAAATAAGTGTTGTAGTGTTTTGTGGGATCTATTATAGGTTCACACTGACCTATTTTATGTTGCACTAAGATTTGAACAATGGCACATAGTATGTATGAATTTTTTTGGAGCTAAAAAGTCATATTTTGAGTGTTACATCTAATTAGGCTAACCTAATTGATGTTAGAGTTGATGCAACTATATATGTTCAATCCTTTCAGTGTTTTGATGAATTACATGAACATATGATGTGTTATGTGAAGATTCTACATGTGAATATTATCAAATTAGTGTGAATTTAAGTTGTGAATGATGAGTAGAAGATTGAAGTAATGTGAATGAAGAGGAAAGAAGAGTGTTAGATCTGATTCAGATGAAGTGTCTAAAATTAGTTTATTGAGCTTCACTAGAACTATATTTCATGCATATGAAAGCTATAGTTGTAATAGTTCAAAATAGGTTATGATCCACCATATCTCTTCTATCTTTTTCTCTATGGATAGTGAGTCCACTTGCAGGGAGAAATTATATAAATATAATAGAATTGGTTATAATATATTGTGAGCTAATCCTCATCATGGATTTTTCCATTTTGGGTTTTTCATGTGTTAAAATCCTGGTGTTCATGTGTTATGTGATGTTTTGAATGTTTCATGATTTATTTATTTATTACAATTGAATACGGTTTGGTGATTGGATTCTTAATATTTGAATGGGTTAAGAGAATAATGATTCACATACCTCTTAGTATTCTAGGTGTTCAATAATTGGTATCAAAGCATGTTTCCTTGGAAGGAACTTAACTACCTTGGGAAGGTCTTGGATGTTGAACTCATGGATGATAGAAATTTTCCTATTCCCTTGGAAGGGATTCTAATAGTTGGAATCATAGAAGAAGATTGCATGCTTGACAAACATGGAGAGCGCAAAGGCTCCCTTGAAGATCTTGAAATGACTAAAGATGAAAATAGAGATTTGAAATAAAATATCAAAGAAGCAAATGAATGCATTAGAAAATTGAGAAAGAAAATCAAGAAGTTAAGAGAAAGGCATAAGGAATTTAGTGAGCAATTGAAACAATAAAATGAATCCATCACTAGTCTAAAAGTGCAAGTTGAAGAAAAGAAAAGAATAGAAGAATGTTTGAATGAAATGGTGAAAACAAAATTAGAGGAATGTACAAGGCTTAAGAAAGAAGTGGTAAATATGAGATTAGATTTGAAGAAAGAATGAATTTATGAAGAAAATTTCAAAATGAGTTCTACAAAACTTGATGAGAGGATTGCAAATCAGAAAGGCTATAAAAATAAAGGTTTATTAGGGTTTGAGATAGAAAAAATTTTAAAGTCAGATCAGACATCAAATACTAAATATAAGATTGATGATAAGAAGACCAATGACAACATCCAGAATCAAAGAAATGAGGCCAAAAGACAACAAGTAAGATAACCAAATGAACAAAAGTACCCATATTTTAATGGTTTTCTTATTCTTGCAATAAATTTGGACATAAGGAAATGGTATGTAGAAGTATAATGAATTTGAATGTCCCATCCTTTTCTAGTCAATGTTTTACATGAAAAATATTTGGTCATAGAGCTAGTGAATGCAAAAACAAAAAGATGAATGACTATAACAATGGTAGAATGATTAAATATTTCAAAGGCTATTGCTATACATGCTATTGATTTGGACACAAAGATAATCAATGCAGATCTAGAGGGAATAGATGGAATAATGTTTAGAAGAATGTTGTATGTTACAATTGCAGTGGACCTAGACATATTGCTAAGTCTTGCGGAAGCAAAAATACAAGGAAAGATAATCTGATAAACAGGAATGAACCAGTTAAAAAGGTGGATTTGGTATAAAAAAGAAGGAATTGGAAAAGATCCAGAGAAATATGGAAGAGGCATTAGTCAAGGAAGAATTTGTACCATCCTCTGGTGAGGATGTTTCCTCTAGAAACTAAGCTAAGAGTTATGTCTTAGGGGAATATTTAATGGAATCCTTTTGTCCCCCACCAGAGAAGAGGTGATGATCCCTCAACATGAAGATATATGATGTAGAACAACATTCTTGATCTATTAGTGAAGCTTGTGAAAGAAAACATCTTAATGTAGAAGTTTGTGGAGCATTCAAAGTTGATAGTGCACATAGATAAAGGGTTGATAGCTTTATTATTTGAAACATTCAATGAAAAATTATGTTAAATCAAAGGCTATAAGTGATTTCTCTAAGGTGAATTAATTTCACAAAGGAATTTAAGGAGTATAGTAGCAAGGAAAGAATTCAAAGTTTTCAAGGTGAATTGAGATTCAATTCTTCGAAACCCTAGTTTAACAAGTGAAGAAAAAGGTATTTACAAACCTGTTTACCTTATTTTTGAAAGAACTTTATTTGAAAAGTAGTTTTAATCTATTTTGTAATGGCTACACTGAGGGTTGTCGAGGTAATAGAGAAACCACAACCTAAATTCAAGAAATATATCGTGAAACCCATATAAGATGTCCTATTAGATGCATTTTATCATATTTCATATGGGGTTTTTCAGCTAAGGATATTAGGATCTATATTCATGGGAAAATTGATGAATACCCTCACATTAAGCTAGGATATTTATGGGAAAATGAGCTAACTAGAGAATATTTCACCCTAAAACTAGAATATAAAAAACCTAGTTGCTAAGAAACTAGATGTATGGCAATTATTTTTGAACATTTTCTATGAGAAAATTGGGTTAGAATGGCATTAACCAAAATTCATGATCAATTTGTTTAGATTAATATGACCAACATGATAACTAAGGAAGTAATAAGAGAGGTTACCAGTCTATGCTCCATTAGACCCATTCCTATTTTGAAATCTATAAAAAATGAAGTAGTTATAGAACTTACTTGTGCTACTTATGACAAGAGAGCCCTAACCGTTAATAAAATAAAAAAAACTTGTTGTTAGGTATGTTGAAATGCTAATTGTATATAATATCTATTTTACCAACAAGTAAAACCTAGTATCTGCCACCACAATTAATGTGGCATAAGAAATGGTTGAAAAGGGTGTAGATTATGGTCTTTGCGAGTTGCTAAGGAAACAACTAATGGAGAACCTAAAGAAAACAAAGGAGAATAAGTATACATTTAAATATGGTACTTTGGTTATGTGTTTGTTGTTTTATTTCTTGAAGGAGATTCCTATAACTAGAAGTGTTAGCTGGTTGAAAGGAATACCAGTTGCCCATCAGATTACAGATTTCATGAGAAATCTTGGAGATGTTAAAGCATAATATGATACTCTTGTTGCTTTCTTTTTAGTTCAACATAAGACAATAGGGTGAATCACCTTTTAGGAGATGAAGCACACAAAGGAAAAACAAATCCCTCCTATTTCACTCTTAGTTCATTCAAGGAAACCCTAGATATCCCTCAACCAAGCCATTCAATTGAGGGGAAAGGGGTTGTTGCTATGGAAATGAAAAAAGTATCGCTCTACATTTTCCTCACTTGATTTGGGGATGGTTAACATTAAAATGTACCTAATGTCACCTTGATCTAGTGTTGTAATGTGCTTTACAAATTCATAGTGGATTTAGGGCCCTTTTAAGCTAAATAGACCTAATTTTTCCTTAATTTAGTGTTGTAAAGTGTATTTATTTACACATTCACATTAATTTTTTGGCCCTTGCAAACTAAATCAACTTAATCGTGCCTTATTTAGGGTGTTGTAAAGTGTACCTTTACACTTTCAAACTAATCATGTCCAAGTCATTAGGCATCAAGCATGTTCTTGAGCTAGTGTTGTGATGTAGTATTCAAGATCCATTTGCAAGCAATGTTTTACATCCAATTTGAGATCAAGATCTACATTATTCACATGTGGACACTTCATGATGGATTGCAGATTTACATTCTAAGATATCATCCAAGGTATCAGCAATTCATGTTTCATGTCCTTATTTCACTGTTTCATCATTTTGTTTAATTTCCTAAAACGAAGTTTGACCAAGGAAAACCCCTATTCCCTAGGAAAACAACACTTTTTCTCTCTTTGTGTCATCACAGGTTTATAGGTTGAAGAAAAAGTGGATTTGAAGCCTTCAAAAGTATCAAGATTGCAAGTTTGTAAAAGTTGCAAAGTTTGTCATGTAATGTTGTCAAGGCTCATAGGAACTCAGATCTAGAGCAAGATATCCAACCTATCTACATGAAACCAGTGGGAAAAGGTTTATTTAATGCATCTTTAGAGGCTCACAATGTTTCACTTCATAATTTTACACTTGGGACACTTCACAATAAAATGAGACTGATACGCCACTTGTGGCATATGAGTCCCAATATACCTATTTTTTGGCATTTTCTATAGATATTGATTCAATAGTTCTAGATTCATGTTTCCACCCAAAAACCCTAGTTTGGGATTGATACACCTAGACTTGTGCATGAGTCCTAATAGGCTTTAAACAACAAGTTTCTAGGGTTTTGGAGCTTGTATTGACCTTATCAGTCTCCGAAGTGCACTTTTGTACTTTCTTAGTCTTTTATTCTGCATTTTAGTTTCATTTCCCAGGTCATTTAGTTAGTTTTTGCATCTCATTTGCATTTATTATCTTTCCAAGCCCTAGATTGGTGGTGAATCCCCTTTTAATCTTTAATCACACACTAGGAGACTCTATTACAAGATCTCTTTCCCCCTTTCTATATTCATATTGATATCTCTAGGGTTTTGTTGAATGAAACTTGGATAAACTTGTTAGCTCTATCCCTCAAAACATAGGGCATAATTTTTTCTGTGTTTCAATTTCAAGGTATCCTTCTGGGTGATCAAATGAAAGGGGGGTTCACTACTAAGTAAATTATTAGAAAGAAGATAATGCAAGTAGAATGAAAATCTAGCTATATGACCTAGGAAATAAAACTTATAATCAAAATAATAAGTTAAGAATTAATAAAGGGGCACTTGGAAAACTAGAGATTCCTAAGAAAAGGTTTGCAATCTTAAAATTATGATTTTTGATGCTGAACCAACAATTTTTGGGTGAGCTATGTACTTCTCTTGGACTCTTAGGGATTTTCACCTAAAAGGAGAGAGATAGACCCAAAAAATGAGGTTCACTCAAAATAATGTATGCAAGATGGAATTAAGCCTAAATGCAATGATCTAGATGCAACAAAATGATAAAATTTATTGATTATTTATGCAAAACTAATGAAATATGAAGTGTTTAAAAACACAGTGTGATATGCATAAATGAATTAGAAACATAAACAAATGAAATCAGAATTGAATGAGACTAAACAAAATGCACCTAGAGATGGAATGTTGATGTTGGAAGATTATGGAATATGCCATAAATCACTGTTGATGACCAGTGAGACTCATTCACCACTGATGGTGAATCAATCCTTCTTTTGGTAAACTTTGATGGAACCAATTTCTAACTGTCGAGAACTAAATTCTAATGAAATCAAATTTTCTAGCCTGAAGGTGGGACTCATTCGCCACTGATGGCGAATTATTCCTCCAAAATTCTATAAATTCAAGGGTCAATTCTGTGGGTCCAGATCTGCACTTGTCTTCTTGTTGGATTGATAGAGCCAAATTTGTAGAAAACAGACTGAATGTTGTCTCCAAGCTTGAATTAGGGTTTAGTTGAATTGAATCACTTTGATGACTTTATGACCACTTTTCAACACCTATTTCTATGACAAATATTTTGACAATACCTACAAACACACATGCAAAGATGGGGAAAATGGTTAAGGGTTAGAGTATAGGGATTTTCCTTGGTCAATTCCCACTTTGGTAATCAAACCCTTGATGAAGAAATGAAATGAAAAAAATAAAGGAATGATGAATAAAAAACATGAAAGTTTCCTAAACTCACCAAAACCTTATTGTTGAATTCTGGAGATATGTCAATGGCTGTTCCAAGATGCTTGATAATTGCTTGATCAAATGATGCAATGATGCTTTGAATGCAAGAATGCTAATTGATGTTGAATGAGTGAATGAGATGAATGGGGATTAAAATGGATGGAAAAAAACTTATTTATACACACTTATTCCCTAACAACCCAAGTATACAATATCACAGGCTGACATAAGGTCTTAATGAATAAAAACCCAAAAGAACTTTGAATTTATTTTGAATTTTGTGCCAAGAGGGATTCATTCACCACCCATGGTGAATGGGTCCCACTCAAGGCTTGCAAGTGGGTATTGGGAATTAAGTTTATTTTAATTTTTGTTGGGTTTGTATTCAAAAAAGTACTTAATTAAGGCCTATAAGTGCATAAAGGGGCCAAATAAAGCATGAGAAAGGTGTAATTAGTGGTGACAAGCCTAGAAAAGCATGAAATCTTGTTACAAGACTTTACAACACTTTGAAATAGGACTTGATAAGGAATAAAAAGGGAATATTTAGATGAATTATAATAAGAAGAGTCTAGAAAAGTTTAGAAATGTGTTACAACACCTTCACAAGACATCATAATTTTGAATATTCAGTACCTAATGTGAATTTTTAAGTTACACTTTAACATTATTAAATATAGGAAAAATAAGTCAAGCATCATAGGAAAATGATCTAAATGACCATGAAAATGTCCAAGATCCTAAGTTTTTCTATGGTACATTGAGCCCCCACTTTGGTGATAGGATGAACTTGCTTCAAACTCACACTAAAGTGGCCATGCATATCAAGAGGGATCCAAATACACTTATGTTAGCAAGATGGAATGACAATGATCAAGAGGGATGATCAAGACCCCAGGATGAAGATCCCATGGAAAAATAAACATAAGAACAAATTAACATGCATATGAAAGAGAGAAATAAAAGGAAAATTTGGATCAAGCTTTGATTGTTTGTCCAAAAAAGAAAAATGCATACTCACTCTAGGGTGACGAAACTCATGGTTGTCTACTGAGTGAGAAGGACCAAAAGGTGGGAAACATACACTTAGGTGGTATGTACTCACAAACACATAGGTGGCTATGGGGAAAGTCGTTCCTTGAAATGGGCTTCCCACTCAACCATATCAAAGTTATACCTCTTGATAACTTTAATAAAGTGAAACAAAAGAAAATGTCAGTTCATGCTTCATGAGATAAGAAAGGCTTTGTATGCCTATAACTCATGAAAAAATGTGATAGTACAATAGGCATGCAATCTATGTTATTATTAAATTATGACTGGTCATTAGTTAAGTGTTAGGATTAGCCTTAGAGAAATACATTAAATAAGGCTTGTGGATGCAAAATATAACCAAATAAGGCATAAAGAAGCCTAATTTTAGCAAGGAGGGCCCAAACAAGTGTGAAAATGTAAAGGGATAATTTTTTCTACACTACATTTATCCCCCACTTTAGTGATAGGAGGAACCTACTTAAAAATCACACTAAAGTAGAAAAACTCACATCAAGAGGGGTCCAAGTGCACCAATGCTAGTGAGATAGGATGGAAATGATCAAGAGGGTTGCACAAGCCCATAGGATCAAGATCCTATGGAAAAACATGGGAACAAGAGAACACACATGCAAATAATGTAAGGAGCAACAACAAAGTACAAGCATACACTACCAAAGACATAAAGAAGAAAGAAAAAGAAAAAGAAAAGGGTGGATCAAACGTCGACCATTTGTCCAACATGATGCAAATCAAATCTAAGTTGTTTAACCAAAAAAATTTACAAATGGAACACGATGTCCACTATGCAAACTAAATGTACACTCACAAGGGCTAGTGGAACCTCAGGTCATCCACTAGGTGAGCCCCTAGTGAGACACATACACATGTGTCTGATATGTACTCACATAGACAAGCAAGTGGCTATGGGAAATTCATGCCTAATTTTGGCTCCCATATGCTAACCATACCAAAGCTATACCTCCTAATAACTTTGATAAGGAACCACACAACTCGAATAACAAGAATTCATGAGGCAAGAAAAACTTCATATGATTGACACCCATGAACAAATACGATGGATCCATAGGAAAACAAAGCATGTTATGCAAGGTGGCCATATAATAGATATTGTAAATGTGAAATAGTGTAAGGTACATTCAAAGGATTTTTCCTTAGTTCTTGTAACATATTAACTTAGGGAACATTGTTCCTAATGTCTCCAAGAGAGGACCAATCAGAGAAAATAAAACTTGCAACTTAGGGGATGTAGTGTGTTGCATCGAGCCACTAAGAGCAATGCAATATGTTGAGAAAGATCATGCTCTTGAAGGGAATTACACCCAATGTCACTACAAATAGAAAGATGTATCGCATGAAGTAAGAAGACTACACAATGAAACATGATTTTTGATTGAAATGCAAAAGAATAATGCCAATGTATGTCCCCACTTTAAGGAAATTGCTAAACACCATGCTCTAAGCAATTACTTTAAAGTAGGAAATGATAAATGCTAACAATAAAGAGGACATGAGAGCTTATTTGGAAAGCCTTATGCCAAGTCATATGCTTCCAAATAAAGCTACATCAAGAAAAGGGGTTTCTCCCAAAATGAAATCCCAAAATCACATAAGGGATCCACGAATTTGGGATCAATATGTCTTTGCTACAATGTTTTAAGAGAGTTCAAAATTTTCATCATTCCCCAAATACTCATGGAATAGGAAGAATGATACAAAGAGAGCAAAAATAGAGAATTTTTTTTGGGTTAACATGGAAGAGACCTAAATGTATCAATTCCTTGCATCATCCCTAAATGGAAAACACAAGAGAAAAAATAAGTAAAGGAAAAATATTTTGGGTCAACATGAAAGAGACCTAAATGTCTTGATGCCTTGTGCCATCCCCAAAAGGAAAACACAAGACAAATGAAAAGATAAATGAAAATATTTTGGGTCAACATGGAAGAGACCTAAATTTTTTGGCACCTTGCATCATCCCCAAAAGGAAAACATAAGAAAAATGAAAAGATAAAGGTTTACAACATAGAGAAGAATGTAGATAGAAATAGATGAATGCACAAAGAGAGAGATGCATCAAATAAAACAATACGGGGGATCACATTACACATTTACAATCACATAAAAGAAACATGAAAAAGAAAATAAAGATAAGAATAGTAAGGCACATGTGAGTCAACCTATAGCAGGCCATCTACATCCCAATCTTGTTCATCATATATAGAAGGAAAAAAACTAGCCAAAGGGACAACATCAAGTTCTAAACTAGGGTCATCACCAAGTTCAACACTCTTCCTAGGAGAATTATCATTTAAGCTCAAAGAAGAGGAAAACAATGTATTCAATTCATTATGCACTTCCTCATCAATTTTACTAATCTCATCATGATCATCCAAGTTAACCACAATGAGAGGTCAAATGATAGTGTCTAAAGAAGGATTTATCTCTTAGTTATAGTTGTGATATAGAATATTTTTGTTGTGGCGAAGAGGGAAACTCCTCGTCTATTGCTTTAGTCGATTTTGGATGTTTATTTTCTTTGTTGTTCTACTTTTTAACCTTCGAGCAAGAGCACGACGTCTACGCCTATACTCTCTAGAATTTCTATTTCTTTTAGTATGATCTTCAACTTGTGTTTGTGTAGGAGCAGGTTTTTCAACCATAGGTTTCTTTTCTTCCCTAAGGGGAGGAATGGAAGGAACCATAGGAAGCTATTCAACCACTTTCTCTTTAGCTTTGTAAACTTGTTTTATCTTAGGAGGCATGACAAAAAAAATTTGGTTGTCTCTTGGTCATTTGTAGGAGATCCGAAAAGGATCTATCTTAGGTTGGTCTTGGTTATTTAGAAGGTCTTTTGGTTCAATCATAGTTTGGTCAAGGATAGGAGTCTCAGTCATGGATTGAGGCATGTTTCTAAGGGATAGTTTTTCTATGCATTTCACCTTAAAATTTTGATAGCATTTGAAAAATAATTCCTCACGAGGTTTAATAAGTTCCATAGGCTTGGGCCAAAAGAAATCCAATTAAGGTTTCTCATTGGAAGACATAGGATTAAAGACACTATGGTGCATAGTAAATATTTCATTGTCAAAGGAAAACTTTAAACATTTATGCACAACCAATAGGAGACTTCCATGGATAACCAAGCTTCACATGGAATTGATCCGATGTCAGGATGATGGAGAATGAGACATCTAATTATTTTGGTCTGATTTTTAAAGAAAGGTTGATCGATCCCATTATAGGGCAAGAAAAACCATTGTGTTTTTATCCATACTTTTGGTTTATCATATGTTTAGGTATGTGTAGGATCATGATGGGCTAAAAAATGGCAATATGATGGGTATGTGTAGGGTATGTGGCTAATGACTTTTTTTTACCCAAAATTGATGAAACAAAATGGGTTTTTAAAGGAGATTATCATCTTTCCACCAATTTAAATTATGCTTTACTTTGAATTTAATAAATTATTATTATTCATTTTCTATTTGAATTACGACTAAAGTCCGGATTGATAGGCTGATTGAAAAACATCTATAGCTTTCAAATAGTATTACATTTTTTGAATCTGAAACATGTATCACATTCTATGCTTTACATACTATAGGATTAAAAAATAAAATTGAATTTCATGAAGTTTTGACCAAGTTAAGGTGGTCAGACATACAAAAAAAATATATTTTTTAAAAGTTGTAATAAAAAAATAATTTAATTATTTATTTACTTGGAAAAAAATTACAAAAAATATGAATCACATTGGGACATGAGTCTTCTTCTTATATCTAACATCTTATAAAAAAATATTATCATTTTAATGTGGTTAGGCTGGTCAGACAAACACCTACTTATTTTTCCCTAAAATTTAAGTACTACTGCATTGAAATTTCAAATTTTCACCAAATAGATTTTATTTTTAAATAAACCTAGTAGTTTAGAAACTACATTCAATTTGCTACAAATTCTATTCTTACATATTTTTGAAATAATATGGATAACTTATTTAAATTTTTATGTCAAGTTGTCTAACTCTGATTTTCCTGAATTTTTCCCCACTTAAGGGCCTGTTTTTTCCATGATGATCCTGCACATACCCATTTCTTGAAAGAGTTCATGCACAAGTAAAAAGTTCTTCAGTGATCACATTCTCTCCATAGATGAGATCGATTAATATCCTCTTAGTGGGCTTGTCATTGATTCAGGTGGCTATGTAAAGAGGACCATCAGGTGCATTTCTAATTATATCTTTAGATGAGAAAGCAATGTCAAGTGTCATTTTAGTTCATCCCTTATGAGGTTTTATTTCGATCAATGCAACCATTATCATTCATAGGTATTTTTTCAAAAGTATCCATATGACCTTGTTCAATAGTATCCATGTTGTCATAATTAGTGCCAATATTCATCACATCATTCTTCTTAGTTTCACTAGCTTTGATAACTGAAGTATTATGATTTGGCATGGGGTTGATAAATAATTGCAAGTTTTTGTTAGGAGGAGTAACAAACTTATTTCTTTGATCATTAACACCTCCAATTTGAATTTGACTAGAATCAATGAGGTCTTACACAAGATGTTTAAGACACTTACAATGTTTTGTATCATGTCCATTTTGTTGGTGATAATGAAAATAGGAATTTCATCTAAAGTTTAGAGGTAAAGGATTATTAGGATCAACAGTTTTAATAGGAGGTAAGGAGACCATTTTCCATTCTAGAAGTTGTAACATTGTGTCATGGAGGGTATTGGCTAAGGGAGTAAATTGTCTAGCTAGATCCAAAAATGTAAGAGAACTTTTCTTCTTTATATCAACCACTTTGGTATCAACATGTTGAGTTTGTTGATGGGGATTTATTTGAAGGAAACCTTTATTCTATTTTCGAAAAGGTTGATAATTTTTTTGGTTTGTGGATTCGGATTTTTCAAGACTTCTAGAGGTGGGTTTTGTTTCACAACTACAAACCGAGTTTTGATAATAATGAAGGGCAGTACACAAGTGTACAAAGGAAGGAAACTCCATCATGCAAAGCTTATCTTGTATCTTAGTTTGCAAGTTCTGAATGAGCATTTGTTGAAGGTGAGGATTGGGAATCTTTACGTTGATTTGGGAATAAAGCATTTGGTAGTGTGAAATAAAATTAGTAAGATTTTCATCATCATTTTGCTTACATCTCATCAAATTAGCTACTCAACAAGTTATTGAATTAACAAATTGAGTTATTTGGTAATGAGGAAAACCATTCTAAAGCGATATCTTTCAAGGGCCTAGGGAAAAGCTTAGCCAAGAGCTTATCTTCAAGGACAAAATCACTACATAAGGCAAAATAAGTGGAAACATGGTTAGAAGGATCTCCTTTCCCTCCATATTTCTCAAATCTAGGAATCTCTATACCATGTGGTATCGACATTCTTAATATCTCCAAGGATATAAGGGATTTCTTTTGACATAGTATGATAGTTGACCATTTTGATTTTGGTTTATAGTGGAAATTTTCTTTTGAAGGGATGAAACATTCTGCAAGAGTTGGTTAAGGATGATGTCATTGGTTGTGTTTTGAGATGGAGGTGAATATGGTGGAGGTGTATATGTGTTTGAGGGGGAAGTGAATGGAATAATTATTAGAGATAAAGTGGTAGGAGATATGACATGAGATGCCACAAAGATACTAGGATTGCTAGCGGAAATACCCAAGGTAGGAAAGATATTACTAGTAGGTTGCATTATTGTTGTAACTGTATAAGAGTGAATTTGCATCCCCTATGCAAATCCCCTTTTTTCCTTTATCCACCTTAGAAAACCAAGTTCGGAGGCTTAATTCCATGTAAACCCACTGTTGGAAGTCCACTTGGTGCCTATTTTGAGCGTTAGTGGAGGCGTTTCTATGGGGGACATCCGCATAGCGTGCAGATGTCCGCACAATGCACTTACGTCCCTGGACGATTCCTATAGTTGAACTTACAAAGGTGTTACACTTCTCATTGGCAGTGAAGTTATAATGCCCCCTTTGGCCAACCAACCCGAATATGGCCATTTTTCTTCATTCTCTCTTCAAATTTACCCCTTCAACATTCAATCCAACTCTTCACAACTTCTTCTAAGCTATTGCACACTTCAAGCTTCCATACTCACACTTTTGCATCCACTCTCACTCACTTCAAGCATTTAAGCATTCCATTGTATCTAAAGCTTCACTCTATCACTTTGGTAGAGCACATTTGAGACCACACCATTGCAGCAGAGGCTTGAGTTCCTCTCATTTCTCCCCCAAGAAGCCTTGACTACTCTTGGTGGAGGTGGTAAACTTCCCTCTCCTCTCCTCTATCACTTGGTTGAGTAGCATAGTACTACTTTGTAGTGTTTGCATTCTCTTTATTACACTATTTCTTTATCACATTTCCTTTGCTATCCATGGAGGTGGAAACACCTAAACGCGGGTCTAACTAAGGCAGGCCCCTATACAGCCACCCAAAATTTTCCCTCTTTTTTTGTGTAGGTGTTTGTGCTTCATGGAGGATCGGTTAGCGAATGAATTCCTTGGTGAGATCCTTCTTATTCTTCGTACACTTGAATTTTTTCTTTATAACATTAGATAATATTTCATTTATTTACTTGTGTCATTTTGGCCCTTTAGTTGAGTAGCTAGATCATTAGTCATTTTATTGGGTTTAACCTCGTCTCTGTTGTTGTCTGGCCATATAGATAACAATGCACTTTAGAGATGCTAGTGCATAGCACTATCGTCCGAAGATCGTGCTTCCGTCCTCAGGTAGAGAGCTACTTGAGGTGCAAAGTTGAACCTGAAAACTAACTCACCTAGTCTCACCTTAAAACTTAGGATTGCAGAGTGATTGTAGGACCTCACAATCCTCATCATTCTCACCCTCACACCCAAAACATTGTACTTAGCTGAGGTAAGTTAGGGCAGCCTCTTGCATCTTGACCCTCTATGACCTGGGGTCTTACACACGGCGGTCCCCCTCTCTTACATTTTTGGTGAACATGACGTGAACCATTTTGGTTTTGTTCTTGCAATACTGATAGTTCATTTCCTCGTAATCTAAGAGTTTTGTAGGTGTGAGTGTTGTAAGGGTGTCACCTTGCAACCCAATCTGTGACCCCTAGTTGGTATAGTTGGAAGGTTCCAAAGGTATTTCACAACGAAACCTCAATTGGGTCATGATCTTATCTATTAACCTTTAGGGACTCTATGAAAGCACACTCTAGTGTGCGTAATGGCCTCCTTCCTACATCAACCCATCCCCTCTATGTAGCATGTGGATAGTATTATTGGCATAACCTTTACTTCACATGATATGTCGATGGGCTTTAACAAGGAACTGTCTCCTCTTTACATTCCATCACGAATCAATAGAAACATCGTAGTCAGTGTTCTTGTTGACCTGGCATCACAAGTGAACATAATAACAAAGGAGATTATGCTAATGATTTTTTTACATAAGGATGGATACGATGCTTCGAACTATGAGTTTCATCCACACACATGACGGGATTTGCGTACCCTCTTTGGGTAGTACTTTCTTATCGGTCTTGGTTGGACCTAAGTCCATGAGTCTCTTGTTTGATATCATTCCTGGATATGAACTCTTTAGAGTGAAATTGGGTATCCCTTGGCTGGTCGAGATGAATGTGATACCCTCCATCGTGCATAAATGTTTAAAATTTATCCATGGACGCTCCATCCATGTAATCCACAATACCGATTATAGACTGCCAGTTGCATGTGGTAGCTACTCCTTGGATCACCCATGGCCTACGTCTGTGGGTCCTCTCCCACCTAGGATGGAACTTTTGCACAAGACATATTAGAACTATAAGAAAGGGTGTATGAGGCCGAAAGTAAAATACCCTCCCTCACCTTATGCTATCTCACATAGGGATTGCTTGAAGGCTGACAGTGATGCCACCAAGGCTCGAAAGAGGAAAGAAGAGAAGCGGTCTAGAAATCCTCCTTCTTCCTCTTCCGCTACCTAGTTTGATGCATTTTCTCATTTAGCTATGGTACCATCGAGTTCTACTCCTCGTTTGTAGGAGAACCCTTCGGTGCTGCTTGGAGAAAGCCTAAAATTCCTACATTTGAGCTTCTTGTTCTGCTGATAGAGCCTAGAGTCATTCAGTATGATAGGAAGAAGGTCTCCCGAGGAGAGTCCTCCTTGTCTCGACCTTCGCGGCCTCCCGTCACTCCTACTCCTAAGGTAGTAAGTGGAAAGAGGCCCGCTGCCGAGGCTCTCAAGTTGACTCCTCTTGTCACTCCTCAGCTTGCTCCCCCTGCTCCCATACTGGAATCTGTTCCTCTGCCTGAAACAACTGTAGTGGACATTCCTATGGCTGAGTGGGAACCTCTTGTCCCTTTGCAAACTCTGGCCTCTAAATTTAAGAGTCGTAGAAACCTTATTGCATGTGAATACAAGTGTCGGTGAAAGGCTCTCTTGGCTGAGTAGGGCACCTCGCAATAGGAGGAAGGAATGATTGCTCCTACTTCAGGACCTCCTACAACATCTTCTTCCTCCCTTCCTCCTGCTTCTCTCTAGTATGGTCTACTCCCAACTTCTGTTGTGAGTATGAATGCACCTAACCCTAAATGGGTGTAGGTTTTCATTGCTCCTTCAATAGAGCTACCTTTGTTGATGTCCATTCTGGATATTCATCCCTTCCCAAAGCCCATGGATATGGTTAACACTTCAGTTGTATCCGTTGTGGTTCTTTCTTCCTCTTCCTCTACACCCCAAGCTTTCTCTGTGGGGAGGTTCATCTCCTCCAATGAAGAAAGAGATGGACGCCAGTCCTTCTAGAAATGAAGGACGTAAGAAGAGTCCCCCTTATTTGCAAGGTGGTCCTATGCTGACTTGTTATGTCCTTGTGATAGAACTAGTCCAGACTTCTCCTAAGTTTGTCACCACTCCCGAGTCTTTTGACAAGCTTAGCAGTGAACCTCAAACATAGCTTGTCCCATCTGCTAAAGTAAGACATGGTGCTCCTATGGGGTGCATGATTAACTCTGTGGATGAGGTCCTAGCCCTGCAAGCGATCTTTGTGAAATCACTAACTTTGACTCCACAGGAGCTCAGTGAAGAGGACCTTAAGGGGCCCTCTTCCTTGGCCCTTATTATGGGAGGACTAGATGCTCCTCCTCTTAACATCCTACCATTGCAAGCTCGTCCTCCTTCCCTTTATGAGGATTTAGATTAGGAAGTAGACAACCTCTTGGCTGATCAATGTTAGGGGGAGGCCCTTTTCTTGGTCTTGTGTGTGTGTGTGTGTGTTTTGTGATGTGTTCCCCTATGCTTGTGCTATGTGTTCCTGGATGACCCTCATCACCCCTATTGGTACTTGGATACAAGAATGGTTTTTGTGTTGTAAACCTTCTTCTATTTGTATCATCATTCTTCCATGTTTGTGCTTGTCTTTCATTAAATTGGGGATGATGCAAAGAATTGGGGGCATTTAGGCTTCCCTTCCATATTGACACAATTTTTTTATTTTTTACTTTTTTTACCATGCATTCTTCTTGATCTAATTGGGGATTGATGATCTTTTTCCTTGCATTGTGGTTACCTATTATTATATGAACTCAAACAGATCTGACCCTGCTAAACCAAATCCCCCTATATCCTTTATTTGTAATTTTTCTTTCTCTTTTTCTTTGTATTTATCTTTCTCTTTTCTTTGCTTGAGTTGTCCCTCCTTTGTGTGACAATGTTCTTCTTCAATGCTTTGATTTTTGGAAAATGAATTTTTTTCCAATGAATCTTTTCTTGAAGATTTCTACAATTATTTTCCTTAGAATCGCATTCTCAACACGAAACCCTAATAGAACATGTTTCCTTCATCACGGGTTCATAAAGAAAGGACTTGAAGACCTTCCTCTTAAGTGGGAACAATTTTTATTTCCCCTTGCATGGGGGAATATCCTTCCTTTCGAATTCCTTGATGAAGTGAACATCTTTTGAAATGATCCCTTGATGATGAATCAGTCTAAGAAAAACAATTGCTTTTGAATTATGTGTCCCTTAAGTGGACCCCACTTTTTCCTCATGGTGTGTTCCCATGGGACCCTTCTTTCAAAGTCTCTATTTTGAATGGAATTCTTTTCACGTCGAGCTTGGGGGAACCCTAACTAGACCTTACCTTTCAAACAACGCATCCCTTGAGTGGACCCCTCTCCTTTTGAAGGGTTCTCAAGGGACCCCTTTGAAAGTTTCTAATGGTCTATGTGATTGTCCACTTATTTACCTACAGGACCACTTTTGACATGTTCTATCTATGGGTAGACGTGTTGCCACTTTCTGAATCTGCTGAGTCTTCTTTCTCAGGTTTCCTCCATGCGAAAGATCTTGGAGGTGGCTCCCTTGCAAGACTGAGAGCCTGTAGGGTGATTCTTTGGGTGTTCTTCATGATTGAGTTCATGGAGAATACCTTCCCTATAGGACTGAGAGCCTATATGGTGCTTCTCTTGGTATTTTTCATGCTTGAGTACATGGAGAATACCTTCCCTATGGGACTGAAAGCCTATAGGGTGCTTCCTCAGGGCTTCCTTCATGCAAGAGATCTTGGGGGTTACCTCCTTGCAGGTCTACGAGCCTGTAAGATGCATTTTTTTTCCAACTTCATGGTTTTGAGCAGCTACATAGTCCTTTTTCATTTCCTACACCTTCAGGTACACCAAACCGAGTACTACTTCCTTGATAGTTTAGGTATAAATTTCTAACCTTATACTCTTCTTGATCTACTTTACTGAGCACTCATTAGTATCCATGCTCGCTAAAGTGGGGGAAAAATGTATAAGAGCGAATTTGCATCCCCTATGAAAATCCCCTTTTTCCTTTATCCACCTTAGAAAACAAAGTGTAGAGGCTTAATTCCACCTAAGCCCATTGTTGGTAGTCCACTTGGCACCTATTTTGAGTTTTAGTGGAGGAATTTATGTTGGGGATGCACGTGCGGCGCGTAGATGTCCACATGGTGCACTTACGTCCCTAGCAAATTCCTGTGAATGAACCTGTAAACTTCTCATTGGTAGTGAAGTTGTACCTCCCCCTTTGACCAGTCGACCTAAATATGGCCATTTTTCTTCATTCTCTTCAAATTCACCCCTTCAACATTCAATCCAACTCTTGACAACTTCTTCTAAGCTATTGCACACTTCAAGCTTCCGTACTCACACTTTTTCATCCACTCTCACTCATTTCAAGCATTCAAGCATTCCACTATAGCCAAAGCTTCACTCTGTCACTTCGGTAGAGAACTTTTGGGACAACACCATTGTTGGAAATATGTGCCTCAAACTATACAGGCTGAAACCTCCATTAGAGTCAAGTCGGTGTGACATTCTAATTGTCTGGCCGACTAGCAGGTTTGTTTTATTTAGTTTTGAACAGGTCGTTGTGACCTTGTTATTGTCTTGCCGAAAGGTTACACTATGGAGTCTATCGCTGTAACTTGGTGTATTCGTTATGACCTTATAGCACTCACGAGACCTCTGGCTGAAACGCCGTTCAATCGTGTATTGGTAAGACTCTTGGTGACTATGGTCTTCGGTGAAGCTAAAGGTTCTCGCTAAAATGTCTCAGCGAAGTGTTAATGTCTTGCCGACAGCATTTACTATGTGGTCCTCGGGGTAACTCATGTTGGCTCAGTGAGAAGTCACCGCGAAAGCAAATGTTACGCTGACAGTGTTTGGTTTGTTTCATTGGGGAGAATTGGCCGAAGGAAGTGCCATCGGTAAGATTTCCTACCGAAGTGAATATGTCTCAGTGACGAAGAATCAAGTGTTAGTCTTCGGTGTAACTCTTGTCGAATGGTGGTCATCGGTGGAACACTGTGTTTTTGGTAAGAAGTCCTTGCGACTCTGATGAGTCTCGTTGATGTTGAAGAATCTTCAGGGTAACAAAAGATCTCAGAGAAACCTCTCGGCGAAGATGTAAGTCTTGCTGACTTCTACTTGGTGCCTGGTATATTTGGGGACTTCGGTATAGCCTTGAGTGACTTGCTATGATCTCCTGGCGAAAGTGATAGGTCAGAGTGACTGCATGATGACTCGATGTATCTCTTGAAGCTTGATAGAACATCCTAGCGACTACGATGACTCTTGGCGACATTGGTATGAAGTATATGTGGCATCGGCGAGACACTGTTAGCGTCTCACCTAGATGCCAATACAATATGAATTCTATTGACTAGTTAACCGTCCTATGTGGAGTCTCATGGACAAATCAGAGGAGCTGAAAGTGGAACCATTGGGAGTCTATTTGTTGTGATGGTTTTGTGAGGAAGCTCGACAGACATGGAATAATAGAGATATACTCTGTGATTTTAGATTTTAGTTTGTTGGTTTGATCAACAGTGGAGAGTGAAGAGTTCGAACTATATCAGTGTGGATTCGATTCCGTAAAGACTGTAATCAGAAAAGGTTCCTGTGCAATTTTGGTTAATGGTGAATGTTGCTATATAATGACACCAGAAAGATAAGTTTGGAATTTGTATGTAATTTCATTACTGTAATACAAAGTGATTTCTCTTGGTGTGGTGGGTTTTTCTCCCGTAAGGGTTTTCCCACGTATATATGGTGTTCATGTGTGATTGTCAAAAACTATGTTTCTGTTGTCTATTTCTTAGTGCATCTTAAATTGGACTGTAATTGTAAATTTTAAAGTGTATCTACATTCTTTCCCGAGGTATTGATGTTAGGAGAATTGTTTTCCACATCTAATTTTTCCTTACAAGTGGTATTAGAGCCTGGCCAGTTGCGTTATCCTTGTGGGTATGTTGGGTTTTTTGTGTCAATTCTGTTTAGTGGGAGTCTTGTAGAGTTTGTTATTTCTAATTACAAATTAAGATCGCTAGTACATTTGGAAAGTTTGAAATAGAGAAGTTCAACGGTAGTAACTTTGAGTTGTGGAAACTCAAGATGGAGGATCTTCTTGTTGACCATGATCTTTGGATTGCTGTGGCTAGAGTGAAACCTACAGGCATGAAGCAAGAAGATTGGGACCTTGCAAATAGAAAGTCTAAGGGGCTAATAAGGCTCTACTTGGCAGACTCAGTGCTTCTGAATGTGCATGAGGAGAAGACTGCATCTTCGTTGTGGAAGAGACTGGCATGTATTTATCAGGGGAAGTCCTTGGTGAATAAACTATTCCTGAGGAAGAAACTATACTCTTTGAGAATGCAGGAAGGAGGGTTTGTAGCTGATCATTTGAACACATTTAATATGTTGCTTGCTTAATTGACATCTGTTGGTGTGAAAACTGAAGAAGAGGATCGTTGTATGCTTCTATTATGTTCTTTGCCAGATTCATGGGATCATCTGGTGATGGCAATTGGGAGTAAAACATCTAGTTTCAGGATGGAAGATGTTGTTGCATCTTTGCTGTTAGAAGAGATGAGAAGGAAATCTTCTGAGATGGCGAAGGAAGCTCTTGTTGTCAGAGGAAGACCGAAGGAGAAAGGCAAGAAGTCCAAATTGAAATTAGAGGGGAGATCAAAGTCTCCTAGCAAGAAGTCCAAGGTGAAGTGTTGGAATTGTGGGAAACCTGGTCATGTCTGAAGGGATTGTAAAGAGGAGAAAAAAAAGAAGAAGGGCTCTTCTAATAATGGTTCTTCTCATAGTGATGGTGACACCTTCATTGCAGCCTTGGCAACTTAGGCATCTGATGATGTCTGGCTGATTGATTCTGGAGCATCGGTCCACATGACATCTCATAGAGAGTGGTTCACAAAGTATGAAGAATATGATGGTGGAAAGGTGTACCTAGCAAGTGATTCAACTTTGGAGATTGTTGGCCGTGGAAGAGTCAGGATACAATTCCCTAATGGAAAAGTAAAGGGAATTAATAATGTTATGCACATACTAGGTTTGGCTCAAAATCTATTGTCTATAAGTATGCTAAATGATATTGGTGTACAAGTTACTTTCTCTGGAAGTGGCTGCAAGATGACTAGAGGTTCAATGGTGCTGGCTAGAGGTGCTCGAATTGGTACCCTGTACAAGCTGGATGCACAGGTTGTTCAATGTAACAGTGTCTCTGGAAAGTCACTGAAAGCTACTCGTGAAGGTAAAGAGAGAAATATCCCTAATTTTGTAAACTCTATGGAAGTAAAACTTCCTACAGAGAAGACTATGCTTTGGCATCATAGGTTAGGCCACATAGGAGAAAAAGGTTTAAAAACCTTGAAGAATAAAACCCTAGTTGAGGGGCTCAAAGATTGTAATCTTGAATTTGAATTCTGTGAACACTGTATATATGGAAAGCAGCACTGTGTTTCATTTTATTCCAGTCCTCATAAAGCTTATGATTTGTTAGACTATATTCATTTGGATGTGTTTGGTTCAGTAGATGTTCCTTCTTTGTCTAAATCAAGATACTACATGTCGTTCATTGATGATTATTCAAGAAGAGCATTTGTTTATTTCTTGAAAAGTAAATCAGAAGTGTTTAGTCAATTTAAGGAATTTAAGAACCTTGTTGAAAATTAGACTGGTACAAAAATAAAATGCTTCAGGACTAATAATGGCGGTGAATTATGTTCTGATGAATTTGAAAGATACTGTAAAGACCATGGAATCAAAATACATAAGACTACACCTTATACTCCACAGTAGAATGGAGTTGCTGAAAGGTTCAATAAGACAGTGATGGAGAGAGCATGAAGTATGCTCAGTAGTGCTAGCTTGGAGGAGAAATTCTGGGCTAAGGCTATATCTACTACATGTTATTTAATTAATCGTCCTCCAAATTTTGCTCTTGTTGAGAAAACACCTTTGGAAGTGTGGTCTGGTAAGAAGCCCTCACTTAGACATGTTCATGTTTTTGGCTGTGAGGCATATGCTCATGTGTCAGATGTGAAAAGATCTAAATCGGAGAAAAAGGCTATCAAATGTATTTTCATTGGCTATAGCACTATCATAAAAGGATACAAGCTTTGGAATCCTAATACAGAGAAGGTTATATACAACAGAAGTGTAATCTTTCATGAGTTGAAACCTTCCACTTTGGATCTGCAGTCAGAGACAAAGTCAAATAACAATAAGGATGTAGCAATAATTCCTCCTACACTTGAGAAAGAGGAATTGAAAATTCAAAATGTACCTGAAACTGAGGAGAGATCGAGCAGTTCTGAAAGTTCTAAAGAAGAAGAACCTCAGCCTCAGCAAGTGAGGAGGTCAAGTCGAGAAAGAAAACAACTAGATAGGTATGGGTTCTCATTGATTGATTCTACTTGTGCCTATGCTTTGATTTCTAGTATTGATGAGCCTAGGACTATGAAAGAGGAATTTAAAATGTTTGATTCAGATTCTTGGTTGGAAGCCATGGAAGAAGAGATGGCATCTTTAGATAAGAATGAAACCTGGAGTCTAGTGCCCTTGCCTAAAGGTAGAAAGGTTATTGGCTGCAAATGGGTATTTAAGAAAAAGATTGGTCTGGATGGTAGTGTAGAAAAGTACAAGGAAAGACTAGTTGCAAAGGGTTATTCCCAGGTAGAGGGAATCAATTATGGGGAAATATTTTCTCCTATAGCAAAGCTGATGTCCATTAGATTTCTTTTGTCACTTGCAACAGCATATGACTTAGAGATTGAATAGATGGACGTGAAGACAACATTTCTTCATGGTGATCTTGAAGAAGAAATCTATATGTCCCAGCCTGAGCACTTTGTTGAGAAAGGTAAAGAAAAAATGGTATGCAAAATAAAGAAGTCTCTGTATGGGTTAAAGCAATCACCTAGAATGTGGTACCAGAAATTTGATACATTTGTATTATCTTTGGGATTTGTGAGATCAAAATCTGATCACTATGTATATTATAAAGTTGAAAGTGATCAAGTACTTGTTATTTCTCTTTATGTTGATGATATGTTGTTCATAGGAAATAGCAAGCTAATGATTTCTGATCTTAAGTCTCAGTTGTCTGCTAAGTTTGAAATGAAGGATCTTGGTGCAGCAAGGTATATTCTAGGGATGGAGATAACCAGGGACAGGAAGAATAGAAAACTATGGCTCAGACAGAGTAAGTATATTAGAACTGTTCTTGAGAGATTTTGTATGAATGATTGCAAACAGCTAGTGGTTCCAGTAATGCATGGAATGAAGCTATCTGTTGAGGACTGTCCAACATCTCCTATTGAGATGGAGGACATAACCAGTGT
This sequence comes from Sequoia sempervirens, assembly GCA_007258455.2. NCBI lineage: Eukaryota > Viridiplantae > Streptophyta > Pinopsida > Cupressales > Cupressaceae > Sequoia > Sequoia sempervirens. The sequence goes on from VDFB02105785.1 coordinate 100,016,677, forward strand.
ACCTTATGCTAGTGCAGTAGGAAGTCTTATGTATGCAATGGTCTGTACAATGCCAGACATTGCCCAAGCAGTGGGAGTACTTAGTCGATTTATGGCTAATCCAAGAAGAATGCATTGGGATGTTGTGAAGAGAGTGTTTAGGTATTTGAAAGGAACTTCAGATTTTGCTTTGTGTTACCATGGGAATTCGGTTGAATCACAGAGGATTCTCAGCATTCGTGGTTATGTTGATTCTGATTGGGCAGGGGACATTGACAGTAGGAGGTCCACTAGTGGATACATTTTCATGTTGAATGGTGGTGCAGTGAGTTGGATGAGTAAGCGGTAGGCTGTAGTTGCTTTGTCCACTACGGAGGCTGAATACATGACAGCTACTCATGCTTGTAAAGAAGTTGTATGGTTGAAACATTTGTGTTCTAACATTAGTTTTGATGCAGGGGAAATAACTATTTTCTGTGATAGTCAGAGTGCAATTTGTCTGGAAAAGAACCCTACTTTCCATGCCAGGACAAAACATATTGATGTATAGTACCACTTTGTATGAGATATGGTTGAGGATGGAAAGTTTAGTTTGGAAAAGGTTGATACTCTGGAGAATGTTGCAGATTCATTAACGAAGCCAGTGAGCACAGACAAGTTCAGGTGGTGTGCTAGTTCAATGGGCCTTAGTGCCCTTGATTTTTAGTAAGTTATGATGTGCTCTGGAGGTGCATGTATGATCTTCGTCAAGTGGGAGATTGTTGGAAATATGTGCCTCAAACTATACAGGCTGAAACCTCCATTAGAGTCAAGTTGGTGTGACATTCTAATTGTCTGGCCAACTAGCAAGATTGTTTTATTCAGTTATGAACAGGTCACTGTGACCTTGTTATTATCTTGCTGAAAGGTTACACTATGGAGTCTATCGCTATAACTTGGTGTATTCGTTATGACCTTATAGCACTCGGGAGACCTCTAGCCGAAAGGCCATTCAATCGTGTATCGAAAAGACTCTTGGGGATTATGGTCTTTTGTGAAGCTAAAAGTTCTCGCTAAGATGTCTCAACGAAGTGTTAATATCTTGTCGACAGCATTTACTCTGTGGTCCTCGGGGTAACTCATGTTGGCACAGTGAGAAGTCACTGCGAAAGCAAATGTTACACAGACAATGTTTGGTTTGTTTCATCCGGGAGACTTGGCTAAAGGAAGTGCCATCGGTAAGATGTCCTACCGAAGTGAACATGTCTCAGCAATGAAGACTCAAGTGTTAGTCTTCGGTGTAACTCTTGTCGAATGGTGGTCATCGGTGGAACACTGTTTTTTTGGTAAGAAGTCCTAGCGACTCTGATGAGTCTCGCTGATGTTGAAGAATCTTCAAGGTAACAAAAGATCTCGGAGAAACCTCTCGACGAAGATGTAAGTTTTTCCGACTTCTACTTGGTGCCTGGTATGTTTGGGGATGTCGGTATAGCCTTGAGTGACTCACTATGATCTCCTGGTGAAAGTGATAGGTCAGGGCGACTGCATGATGACTCGATGTATCTCTTGAAGCTCCATAGAATATCCTGGTGACTACGATGACTCTTGGTGACATCAATATGAAGTATATGTGGCATCGGCGAGACACTGTTAGTGTCTCACCGAGATACCAATACAATGCAAATTATGTTGACCGATTGACCGTCCTATGTGGAGTCTCATGGATGAATCAAAGGAGCCGAAAGTGGAACCGTTGGAGTCTATTCATTGTGATGGTTCTATGAGGAAGCTCGACGGACATGGAACAACAGAGATATACTCTATGATTTCAGATTGTAGTTTGTTGGTTTGATCAATAGTGGAGAGTGAAGAGTTCGAACTGTATCAGTATGGATTCGATTTTGTAATGACTGTAATTAGAAAAGGTTCCTGTGCAATTTTGGTTAATGGTGAATGTTGCTGTATAATGACACCAGAAAGATAAGTCTGGAATTTGTATGTAATTTCATTACTATAATACAAAGTGATTTCTCTTGGTGTGGTGGGTTTTTCTCCCATAAGGGTTTTCCCACGTATATCTGGTGTTCATGTGTGATTGTCAAAAACTCTATTTCTATTGTCTATTTCTTAGAGCATCTTAAATTGGACTGTAATTGTAAATTTTAAAGTGTATCTATGTTCTTTCCTGAGGTATTGACATTAGGAGAATTGTTTTCCACATCTAATTTTTCCTTACAATTGTAGTAGAGGCTTAATTTCCTCTCATTTCTCCCCCAAGAAGCCTTGAGTGCTCTTGGTGGAGGTGGTAATCCTCCCTCTCCTCTCCTCTATCACTTGGTTGAGTAGCATAGTACTGCTTTGTAGTGTTTGCATTATCTTTATTACACTATATATTTATCTCATTTCCTTAGCTGTCTATGGAGGTGGAAACACCTAAACGGGGGTCTGACTGAGATAGGCCCCCATAAAGCCACCCAACATTTTCTCTCTTTCTATGTGTAAGTGTGTGTACTTCGTGGAGGATCAGCTGGTGAATGAATTCCTTGGTGAGATCCTTCTTATTCTTCTTACACTCACATTTCTTCTTTATAACATTAGAGAATATTTTGTTTATTTACTTGTGTCATTTGTGCCCTTTAGTTGAGTAGCAAGGCCATTAGTCATTTTAGCAGGTTTAACCTTGTCTCTATTTTTTTCTAGCCATATGGATGACAGCGCACTTTAGAGATGCCAGTGCACCATGTTGGCATCCAAAGACCGTGCTTCCGTCCTCAAGTAGAGAGCTCCCTAAGGTGTAGAGTTGAACCTAAAAACTAACTCGCCTATCCCCACCTTAAAACTCGGGATTGTAGAGTGATTATAGGACCTCACAGTCCTCATCATTCTCATCCTCACACCCCAAACATTGTACTTAGTTGAGGTAAGTTAGGGTAGCCTCTCGTATCTTGACCCTATGTGACCTAGGGTCTTGCACACATCGGTCCCCCTCTCTTACAGTAACTTGAGGGTTGGTATAGGTAGGAAATGAGGCAATTTTTGTGGGAGGAGGAATTTGAGTCCTTCCTTGACTTTGGACATTGTTCAAAGGTTGAGCATAACTATTCATTGAGGTAAGATGTTTTCCAACAATCTAAGATAGGCTATATGTAAGTTCTAGTTCTTCTTAAATTTCAATCATGTAGCGTATGTTATCTATGGTAGGAATAGAAATGTTGGAAATGTTTCTAGTACTCACTTGATGTTGTAGGTTTGCTAACTCTTCATGTATTTGGATTATGTTTTCTTGAGGGACATTAGCAACCATTGTTTCAACACTTGTCATGCTACTTGAAGGTAAAGATTTGTTAAGGGTATGGTCCTACCTAGTGAACTAGTGTCAACACTATGAGTGAAAGAGATACATAACCCAATATCCATTATGAGTGTGCTATCGCAGGATGGCATGAGTCTCGAACTACATCTCACTATAGTATTAGCAATGGGACACCAAGTTGTAAAGCTCATGCAAGGGACGATCAATGAATGTAAGATAAATGCAATGAACACAAGATAAATGATATGATTTAAATCTGATTCTTATGTTTACAAATGCACTTGAAATGAAACTAAATTAAGCTAGATCTAATGAAATCAATGAAATAGAAACTCAATAATCTGAAATAAATATCTATCAACAACAAATCGAAACATAAAAAATCAAGTTTTTAATGTTGTAATGTGGAGTTTTGGGTCTAATACGAGACTAAATTTCCCAAAGGGGAATATGAGTCCCAATTAGGGTTTTTGAAGGGTTAAAATAGTGAATAATAGTTGACATAGAATTCACAAAAATTAGGTACAACAACCCATATCATGACTAAATCGCCCAGAGGGGCGAATGAGTCCTAGATTAGGGTTTTGACACCAAATTCAAAAAAATATGAGTGAATTTTAAGGTTTCTAACTTGTATGCTCGAATGAATGTTTGCGATGACAAATTCCAAATGAAATTCAATGATGGAAGATGCAAAAATAAAACCTATATGCACTTTTCCCTAATGCAAGATTTATAATCCCTAAATGAAAATTAACTAATGCAAAGTTAATGTAAGCTAGATCTAGGACTATAATGCACTCCAAATTAGAAATAAGGTGTCCAAAGCCTAGGTTCACTAAAATGAACAAAAGGAAATAGGGTGTTCCATCTTTTAGGAGATGAAGCACACAAGGGGAAAATGGACCCCTCCTATTTCACTTAGTTCATTCAAGGAAACCCTAGATATCCCTCAACCAAATGATTCAATTGAGGGGAAAGGGGTTGTTGCAAGGTCTCCTTGGGTCTGATTAAATGAAAGGGGAGTTCACCACTAAGAAAATTCTTAGAAAGAAGAAAATCCAAGTAGAATTAAAATCTAGCTATATGACCTAAGAAATAAAACTTATATTCAGAATAATAAACTTGGAATGAATATAGGGGCACCTAGAAAACTCGAGATGCCTAAAACCAGGTCTGCAATCCCAAAATTATGAATTTTGATTCACACTATGACTCATACACCAGGCAAGGTGATTTAGTCCTAGTTTAGGGTTTCAAGTTGAATTTGGAATCTACAACTAGTAAGCCAAGATCTACAAAAAAATATCAGAATGGTATACTGGGACTCATACACCCAAGGTGGTGATTTAGTCCTAGTATTAAGGTTTGTCCAAAACTCAGGTATCCTCTAGTGCTCTTTAGTATCTTCTCTCTTGTCTGATCTCCAAGATTGAAACCTTGAATTTCAACTTGTAGGTGACTTTCCGTGTAGATGAAAAATTTGACAACTTTCTTCAATCTTGCAACTTTTTCTTCAAAGGATCTTCAAACCTTAAAAAACCTAGATTTACAATCATGCATGAAAGGAGAAAAAATGGTGTTGTGTTAGGGAATAGCGGTTTACCTTTGTCAAACCTCATTTTGGTAATCAAACCTTGAAATGAAATCAAGTAGAATGAAGGAATGATGAATGAACAATATGCAATATTGCAACTCACCAAAACCTTTTAACAAAGGTTGTAATCTTGTATGAAATGGCTAGCATGAATTTTGATCTTAACTCTTTATTTTATGTTATAAATCTTGACTTGAATGCTTACTTGAATCGTGAAAAACCTACATCACAAATGTTAGCTCAAAAACACACATGATTCATGATGAATTTGACATGATGCTTGAATGTTGAAAATAGCTCCAAAATGCTTAATAATCAGCTTGTGGATGCTCTTGATCTCATAAACTTGCTATAGCAATGCTTCATAAGATTTCTTAGGTGAAATTATGTGAAAGAAGCTTGTATTTATACTTGTTTATGCCAAATTTTCCCAAATTACAACACTACAAGTCAACATCGGATCTAGGAGAATAAAATCCCCACCAAGAATTCAATTCAAAATAGGTACAAGCTAAAGTGGGACTCATACACCAATTGGGGCGTATGAGTCCTAGTAGCCTAAGCATGGGACACAAATTTCAAGAAATGCTAAGTTCTATGCCAAATTTAGGATTGAGCCCCGAGACTTAGGTGGTACCCATGTGCCCAAGGTGGTGTATGAGTCCCACTTTAGCTTGTCATTATTTAAATGTCAAGATTATCCTTAGATAAATGCATTAAATAAGGCTTGTGGATGCAAAATAGAACCAAATAAGGCATAAAAAAAGCCCAATTTTAGTAGGGAGGGCCCAAACAAGTGTGAAAATGTAAAGGGATACATTTTTCTACACTACAACAACATTTCAAAGGAGAATGCATAAAAGAGAAAGAATCCCAAGGAAAATAGTTGAAAAATACAAGAATGACATCATATTTTTGGTGTCTACAAATGAATGCATCATGGAGGTAGTGAAAACAAGAACTGTATGGGTTCTCAAATTAGGATATGAGGCTACAGAGGTAGATCTTATTGGTTTTGGTTATTTTTTGTTGAAGATTCCTAAGGAAAATCCAAAGGAAGGATTTGACACATATGAGGAGAAATCCATGGAGGTGCACATAGAACAAAAGAAACTAGTAATTTAGAAGAAAGTATAGGGTATGTGCAAAATCATGATGGGCCAAAAAGTGGTGATATGATGGGTTTGTGTAGGGTATGTGGCTAACGACTTTTTTTTACCTAAAATTAATGAAACGAAAAGGGTTTTTAAAGGAGATTCTCAGCTTTCTACCAATATAAATTATGCTTTACTTTTAATTTAATAAATAATTATTATTCATTTTCTATTTGAATTATGACTAAAGTCCTAATTGATAGGATGATTGACAAACATCTATAGCTTTCAAATGGTATCACATTTTTTGAATTAGAAACATGCGTCAGATTATATGCTTCACATACTATAGGATTTTTAAAAAAGATTGAATTTCATGAAGTTTTGACCAAGTTAAGGTGGTTAGACATACAAGTTTTTATATTTTTTAAAAGTTGTAATAAAAAATTAATAATTAATTATTTACTTCGAAAAAATTTACAAAAAAATATGCATCACATCAGGACATGAGTCCTCTACTTATACTTAAAATATTATTAAAAATTATTATCATTTTATTGTGGTTAGGGTGGTCTGACAGACACCTACCTCCTATTTTTTCCCTGAAATTTAAGTACTACTACATTGAAATTTCAAATTTTCATCAAATAGATTTGTTTTTTTTAAATAAGCCTAGTAGTTTAGAAACTACATTTAATTTGCTACAAAATCTATTATTACATATTTTTGAAATAATATAAATAACTTATTCAAAATTTTACTTCAAGTTTCCTAACTCTGATTTTTCTAAAATTTTCACCACTTAAGGGCCTATTTTTTCCATGATGATCCTACACATACCCTCTAGAAGATGGTGGAAGAAATTGTAGAGGAAATGGGGCTATCAAAGGAACTGTATACACCTAAAAATTGTATGGAGAATATAATTAATTAAATATAATTTATTTGATTAATTAACCTTTAATTCATCTACTTAGTAAATAAATAGAAATATTTATTTATGGTTCATTCTCCTATTCTTCACTTTTAATTAAATATACAACTTCAATAGTTTGTGTTATTTAATTATCACATCATATTATCTTAATTAAATAAACAAGGTTAAATACTTTGTTGTTTAATTATCACATCCCTTCTATATTTATTTAATAAACAAATTCTATAGTTTGTTTTATTAAATTATTTATTCCCTAATTTGAATAAAATCATAAATTATTCAAATAAAGGCATAAAGGAAAATTTCCTCTATTCACTCACCTACCAAATGAGATATCAAATATCCAATTTAATTCAACTGGCATTCATGGGAAAGCTTTGGAGACAAATATAATCAATCTCTCAATTTCCTTCCTCTAATTCTTCCTATCACTTGGCCTGATGTTTTCATGCGGAGAAACCATTCCCTTCATCAACTCAAGCATCTCAATCTCTCACCATTCAATTATCCAAGCCTTTGTTGTATTGTCCTGTTACAATGTGTTGCCATAAATCTACATATACAACCTTTCTTCTATAGGAAATGGATCTTGAATTCAAGCTTTGTTCAAACTCACTCTCTAGGAATAGAAATCAAGCAATTTAGCAATACCATTTAGCAATCATAGCATCTATAGAATCAATATCATGGTTGCATCTTAGTTTTACTGCAGCTTTCATTCATGAGGTTTTGTGTCAGCATAGATTACAATAGCATCAATAACATTTAGAAATCACCATATAAGAGTAGATCATTGCATTTAGCATCATTCCATTCTCTAGATAGGCATTTTAACAGTCACAGTGCTTACCAAATTTGAGAGCCCTCTATGATTTAATAAATCTTTGGAGATTGGAAACAATAATGACACTTTCAAGATTTCTATGTTTTAAATTAATTAATTGTTGTTAAATATTGATATAATGCTTCATTAAGAAGTGTTTTTAGTTGTTTTACTTATTTACTTAAATTTCACACTTACATTTTTGCACCCACTATGTATGCCTTATCAAAATGAAAGACTGACATAAGAATGGAAAATGCATGTCATCATCATCCCAAAGCTCACAATCCAAATAGGGACCCCAGGTAACAATCTCCATATCATCAAGAACTCTATGCCAATGATCTAACTTACCTAGTCTAGGCTAAGTAAGTCAACCTACATATATGTGCATATAAGGCTGCCTAGCAGGATGCTACCTCACCGTCACTAGCTAAGTGACAACAATATGCTCCCATGCCCACACTTGAAGTAAAGTGACTCCAACTAATAAACTCCAACCACCAAGGTAGACCATTCAATGCAAACTATGATAAAGGTGGGCAAGCATGCACATGCCCCAAGCATATCTAGTCACGTGCATGACTATACTCTCAAGCACATGGCCCCAACAAACAAAGAATCCCTTAAATCCAACAAGGAATTTAAAATCTCTTACATGTCCTTTGTCTTGAGCCAAGTGGAATTTATTGCATTTTCCCTTCCCTCTTGCAAGTCATTTCAACAAATTTGAATTTCAAATATTTGCATTTATTGGCACAATCCCCAAATCTTGCACATCCTTCATCCATTCATAGCTTGACAAGTGGCATCATATCATTGGATGAATGTTAGTCCCACATTACTCAAATTTGGGCATTCATCCATCTTGGCATTCTATAAATAAAGAGCTCATATCCTCATTTGATCATCCACAATCCAAGCAAAGTTACCATGCTCAAATATCTCTTGAATTTTATCCATTATCATTGAGTCATGGCTAGGTTTTGCAGATTTTTGGTTTGGAGTCTTCATTCTTCACCAAGAAAGTGAATCAATCTCTTCAACATTCGAAGCTTGCATCTTAGGAATTGGGAAAGGGCCAATTTTCACATCAAATTGGCACCAATTCCCCCATGGGATCATGAGTTTACACATTTGAATTAGGATTCAATCTAGTTTATCATTTTTATTGTGTTCTTCATTGTTTTCTTTCCTATTTTGAATGTTGTAAATGAATTTCATGAGGAATCCTTGTTTTGGCTTGCAATCACTTGTCTAACTTGTTTATTCTTATTGTTTTGCAGGTACCAAGGTTGGGGTTCGCACAACTCCCATGCCCACACTTGAAGTAAAGTGATTCCAACTAATAAACTCCGACCACCAAGGTAGACCACTGAATTAAAATCATGATAATGGTGGGCAAGCATGCACATGCCCCAAGCATATCTAGTCCCGTGCATGAACATACCCTCAAGCACACGTCCCTAACCAATAGAGAATCCCTTTGACCTACAATCAGGACAAAGGAATCCAATGATGAATCCAACAATTATTGTTGGCAAAGTGGTGTATGTGTCAACCATCTTACGCCACAGAATCCACATACCAGCAATCTTGGCATCCTAAAACACCCTCCGAGGAGCATCAGTACCACCCTACTCTAATGAATCATAAATAACAATATCCCCCACAACTAGAATCTACAGAATCCTCTAGACATCCTCTGGGGTAACTGTGATCTCGCTGGTAGCTAGATGGAAGGTGTTATGCTCATTGTGCTAGCTCTTCACTAATGTTGTCAAGAGACCCCAATTAATCCTAATTTGGGGCATATCTAGTAAAGAGTATGATCCCTAACATGTAATCATAGTTGTCTTAGGCTGAGCCAGCTATGGTATCAAATCAAATGTCTGAGGAAACTACTCTCTAATCTGGAGGTTTGTCAAAGACTCCTATCATCATGAAATATTCAAAATCAGAACTCTTTGTCTAAACATCAAACATCAATTATCCTATCAAACCTAATCAGCTCTTGGTGAGACTTTTGATTAAATCTCATGAGAAAACATCATTGAACCTTACCTATCATGAGTTCAACTATCAAACATCATCGAACCTCACCTATCATGAGGTCAATACATCAAGTCAACCTCGCCTATCATGAGGTTCATCAATCAAATTATAATTATTCCTCACCTATCATGAGGATAATTATCATCAAATCAATCATTAAGCCTTACCTATCATGAGGTTGACATCATCTATTTGATCAGGATCATTAATCATATCAAACCAACAGCTGACATGATCTAAAATTGACAAATTTTATCAATCTGACTTAGAAGTGCTAAAACATAGTTTCAAAGTGAAAAACCATCAAAAGTGCCATTTCATCAAGCATAAGTGCCATAACAGATAGTCAAAGCGCCACTTTATCAGAAGCACTATTTAATTGGGGCAAAGCGCTAATCTTATAAGTTAACGTGCTAATCTACTGAAAGCGCTAAAACATAAGGTAAAATCTCTAAACTATCTATCCAATGCGCCAAAACATTGGAAGTGCTAAACTATCTATCCTATGCGCCAAAAATTGAAAGTGCTAAAACATCCTACCCAAGTGCTACAAGATTTGACCTAAGTGCTAAAACAAAAAGCAAAAGCACTATTGCAGCATGCAGAAGAGCCAAAAGAAACCTAAATTTTCAAATCCAAAAAATGTGCGTACAATGAGAGGGTTAACGGGTACGTACCGGAGGTCCATAGACAGTCGGGCGGCGGTGACGTCACAGACACTCAAACTAGTGTGTATGGTAGGGAATAGACATCCTGCTCCAAATTGCACAAATTGCTCTCTCTCTCTCTTAAATTTTCAGAAACTCAAATGCACAAATGAGTTTGAAAATGACCTTTTTGACCTTTTATAGGTCATTAAAAGTGGGATTTTTATGGGCTTAATTAATTTTTTTAAAGAATAGATTAATTCAAATTCATATAGGGGAAAATTATCTACATTTTTTTATCAGGAGATAAATTATTTCACCATCGAATCTTTATCAAATCATCAAACAATCATAAAATATCCAAAAAATTCAAAAAAAATAAAAAAATTCATTAATTTATCTCCCGAAGGGGCATATATTCATCATGACTTGAAAATCAATGTATGGGGCAAGTGTGGGTCATATTGAATTTTTTTCGTTGATACTACCAGCAGCAACACAAATTTTTATTTGAAGCAATGCGTAAACACATCACTTCAAAGAGGGGCAAAATGTATACACCTAAAAATATTCTTGAGAATATAATTAATTAAATATGATTTATTTGATTAATTAACCTTTAATTCATCTACTTAGTAAATAAATAGAAATATTTATTTATGGTTCATTCTCCTATTCTTCACTTTTAATTAAATATACAACTTCAATAGTTTGTGTTATTTAATTATCACATCATTTTTATCTTAATTAAATAAACAAGGTTAAATACTTTGTTGTTTAATTATCACATCCCTTCTATATTTATTTAATAAAAAAATTCTATAGTTTGTTTTATTAAATTATTTATTCCCTTTTACTAATTTGAATAAAATCATAAATTATTCAACTAAAGGCATAAAGGAAAATTTCCTCTATTCACTCACCTACCAAATTAGATATCAAATATCCAATTTAATTCAATTGGCATTCACAGGAAAGCTTTGGAGACAAATTCGAATCAATCTCTAAATTTCTGTCATCTGATTCTTCCTATCATTTGGCCTGATGTTTTCATGGGGAGAAACCATTCCCTTCATCAGCTCAAGCTTCTCAATCTCTCACCATTCAATTCTCCAGATTGAATCCACACCTTTGTTGTGCTGCCCCGTCATAATGTGTTGCCGTAAATCTATATATACAACCTTTCTTCTATAGGAAATGGATCCCAAATTCAATCTTTGTGCAAACTCACTCTGCAGGAATAACAATCAAGCAATCAAGAAATTTAGCAATACCATTTAGCAATCATAGTATTTGTAGAATCAATATCATGGCTACATCTTAGTTTTTTTGTAGCTTTCATTCATTAGGTTTCATGTCAGCATAGATTACAGTAGCATCAATATCATTTAGAAATCACCACATAGGAGTAGATCATTGCATTTAGCATCATTCCATTCTCTAGATAGGAATTTTAACAGTCACAATTCTTACCAAATCTGAGAGCCCTCTGTGATTTAATAAATCTTTGGAGATAGAAAACAATGAGACGCTTTCAAGTTTTATGTGGTTTAAATTAATTGATTGTTTTTAAATCTTGATATAATTTTTCATTAAGAAGTGTTTTTAGTTGTTTTACTTATTTACTTATTTCACACTTATAGAAACAAATGCAAAATCTAAGAGAAGAAAAAGCTAAGGGAGAATCAAGTGCTATAGAAGGATCTACAACCACAAGAAGATCTAGTAGGATAGCTACCACTCTTGCTATCCAAAATTCCTCTGGGGATGTACCATATGTTTGGGAAAAGAGAAAGACAACTGCTAGTACTCGCATAAGGGAAAAATCCCCTCTATTGTGCAAACGACAAGAGATGAGATGAATAAAAGTGCTACTATTGCACCACTTGCTACCCTTGCTAGAAGAAGAGTAAAGAAAAAGGCGATGAGAGAGAAAGGTATAGGAATCAATGTAGCAGAAGAAGAAGAAGAAGAATTGGTAGAAGAAGGACTATAGTTGGATTGGAGAAGGAGAATTGATGCTTCACAAGGTGAAGCTGCTATAAAAAGAAGAAGACTTGATATAATTGAAACATATAATGAAAAGGAAATAGAAAAATAAAAGAAAGAATTATTTATTCACATGAGGGAAAGAAGAAAGAAGCCACCAAGAAGGATTCTCAAGAGAAGAAGAAAGGAAATGAAACAATTCAAAAGAAGAAGACTCAAGGTGAAAGCAAAAAAAGGAACAAATAGAACCAATAAGCCCACAATCACCTATGAAATTAGAGTCATTGTTTAATAGTATTTTGTAGTTCTAATGGAATGTTGGGAGAGACTAGAGCTCTCTAAAAAGAAGTAGATGAGGTGGATAACACCACCATTATTGAAGCCATTATTAAAAACATTGTTGTTCTTGAGGTGGATATGAGGAATATAAAGAAACATATTCGTGTAGACTTATTGAATATTTTGCTAGAAAGAAGGAAAAAATTTGTAGAAGAATAAGGAAGGCTTAAGGAAGAAGAATTAGAAAGAATAAGTGATCCTCTCTCTAAGGATGACAGAGCCACATTGGCTATAGTATTTAGAAAGGATATAAGGACAAAGAAAATGGTGACTACCCTTATGGAAAAAACTCAAAGTGATCATGAATTGATTAGAAAGGAAAAAAAAGATGAAATTGAGTAGATTGCACAAAAAATAGGAATGATACCAGAAGATAGGGAAGAAATGAATTTTGAAACCATTTCTCCCAAACAAGACTTTGAATAATATGTGTAGACATATGATGCTCAACATTAGCATAATGCAAATAAAGATGCACTAGACAACACTCCTCCGAAAGTGGAGGATATGATAGAAATAAATGATGAGGATGCAATGATCAAAGAAGACATTGCAATGGAAAACATCACTCCTCCTCCAGTACAAGAAGTTACTCCTCTAGTTATCACTGAAAAAATTACAGAGGAAGAAAACAAGGATAATGAAAATAATAATGTTGATGTAGAGAAGGAAGGAGAGCAAGGAAAGAGAAATGAAGATAAGGTTCTATTGAAAGATGCACAAACTAAAATATCAAATCCAATAAGCTCAAGAAATGGTGAAGAAAAGGATCCAAAGGGAAATGTTGTGGAGACAACAAAAGTTTTCAATGAATCCTTCGACTCCTCTAGAGATTCCATCAAAAATCTATTAAGTATGCATCTCAATTTCCAACCTATCATGTCATCACAACTGCTGCAATTTGTGATGTAACAAGGTAGTGTAGACCTAGATAATATCTCACCCCTTCACAAGTTACAATTGGGAGATATGTTTCATGCATCCACAAGGAAAGAGATCATTGAGACACACCAGAAAAGTGGAAAACTTATGGAAGAAGTAGTGAAAACACTACAAGAGACCATAACCAATGCAAATATTGACACATCACTATCTAATATGGAAAATATGAAGCTGCTAATTGATTCTTTTAAGGTTTATACATCCAGACTAAAAGAAGAAGAGAAAGAAGTTGAGAAGAGAATAGAAATTATTGAGAAATGTGACATTGCACATAAAAAAAAATTCAAAATTGTTGAAGGATGCACAAGGGTGTGTTGATGAGACAAAGGCTCTATATCAGTATGGCATGAAGTGGCCCAGAGCCACAAAAAGCATAAGGAAGGAGATGGAATCTATTGAGTCCCAAATTAATATTGCCTCAAGTGCCTATGATAGTATACTTGACCTAACTGGAGAGATAAGGAATGCAATAGAATACTTACATAATAAATTCTTTCAACTACAAGCCCAGAAAGAACACATCATCCTATAGTTTGAAGAAATAAGGGATTTGGTCAATCCCAAATTTATGCTCATTTCAAAAGCTCTTTTAAGTCTAGAAAAATCCAAGCAAATGAATTTAGTACTTAGCAATCCAAAAGTAGGAGAAGAGTTTCTTATGGAATTCGAAACACAGTGTAGATTTCTTGTGGAAGCTAAGAAATATTGGGAAGAAGGTAGGTTAGCATGACAATCCTATTTACAAAAGTTGCAGGCGTCAACCACCTTCAGTTGACATATTGTTTATTTATTTTTAAACATTTTAGTATTTCAGTTTAGATTCTTTGTACATATGTGGACTATATAGTGTTGTTTCTAGTACAATTTTTTCTTTTTGCTCCAATACATGACTCAGGGGGATACAATCCATCCTTTTGAGTTTCTATATATGCACATATTTCTCGGGGGGGTTCTAGTGAAATTTATAACTGTTGTATAGGTTCCCTTTGCCCTTGATTTCAAAGGGGGGAATATTTCGAAGAATTTTTGGCATGTTGCCATCAATGACAAAGGGGGAGATTATTGGAATTTTTGAGGAGATTGCTAGAAGTTGGAAACATGAGCATGAGGAACAAGTAAAGATATATAACAAAGTGTTGCAGTATTGTAATTGATGTCAACATTGTAACTTATATGAGGATTTTGGTTGCAAACCATTTTGATAAGATCTAATGGCTTTCTGAATTCTTGAGGAAGATATCCTTGCAACATGGTTTGATCTAGAAAAGCAAGTTGTGTTGGAAATTGACTAAGTGTCAATTCAGCTAATTCAAGGTAACAATGCATCTATTTTTTGGTCCACACCACTCCGCAAATTAAGGTTTCACTCTGCACTTCTAACATTATTTTACTAGATGTTAGTTGTATCTAATTCTAAGATTTCATCATGTTTTGACAAGTGGATTGAAATACATGACTAACAGAAGTTTGACCTAATGAAATATAATTATTCTATGTGTAGTGCATGTGTGTGGGAGATTTCACACTTCTTCATTGGTTCATTTTTGGCTTTGTGATTTTGACGATAAGTTTCTAGATGGCATTAGAGTATGAATTCAAGTTGGCATCAATTTTGAAGTTCGCATGTTGATATGTGGATACATAGTTGAAGGATTTTTCTATTAGGTCTTATATCATGCCGACCTAACAAGTTTAAGGGTATATGAATGTTAAATAAGTGTTTTATTCTTTTTTAGGATCTATTATAGGTCCTTTCCAACCTATTTTAAGTTGCTTTAAGATTTAAACTAGGTCGCATAGTATGTATGAAAAGTTTTGAAGCCAATAAGTCATATTTTGTTTGTTACATCTATTAGGATGACCTATTATGTTAGAGTTGATGTAGATATATATGTTGGATCCTTTCAATTTTTTGATGAATGACATGAACATATTATGTGTGATGCAAATATCCTACATGTGAATATTAGCGGAGCAATGTGAATTTAAGTTGTGAATGTTGAGTAGAAGATTCAAGTGATGTGAATGCATAGGAAAGTAGAGTGTTTGATATGATTCAGATGAAGTGTGTAAAAGTAGTTTATTAAGCTTCATTGGAACTATATTTCATGCATATGAAAGATGTAGTTGTAACAGTTCAAAATAGGTTGTGAGCCACCATATCTCTTCTATACTTTTCTTTGTGGACAATGAGTCCACTCTGATAGTGGGTACACCTATAATGAGCACTTCTATAAATATACTATAATAGGTTATGATACATTGTGAGCTAATCCTCTTCCTGGTTCTTCCCATTTTGGGTTTTCCACATAAAAATCCTGGTGTTTATGTGTTATGTGATGTTGTGAATGTTTCATGTGCCTTCTTTCTTTATTACAATTGAATATGTTTTGGTGATTGGATTTTTAATGTTTGAATGGTTTAAGAGAATAATGATTCACCCCCTCTCTTAGTATTTTGGGTGTTCAACAAATCTAATGTCCTAAATTGTGCATTCCATGGCCCATTTTAAAATTTATCAAGAAAAATGATATACAAAACCAAGGAAAATATTTAATATTTTTCTATCAAACCTTTACACTTTGCAAAATAGGGTTGGGACAATGGTGCCCTAGGCGATTTGTTCGACCTATTTTGGCTCTAACTTTTAATATTTCAGATCTAGCATTTTATTATTTAAATTTTAAATATCAAATGTTGACTATGAAGATTTAATTTTTCTAGAAATTACATTAATTGCATATAAATACCTAATCATTGAATCATTTGAAAAAAAAAGTGAATGACCTAGCATGATTTGGAAATCAAGAACATTATCAAGCAATTATTATCAATTCAAGAGAAAAAATATTGTAGCATTTCATTGTCAAAGCATCATGTCAAGTTTATATGAATTTTTTTATGTTTATGCTATCATTTTTTTTTGTGAGGACTAACACTTGTAGGTGTTCAAATCAATCCAAGATAAATTGCAATCAATATTTGAGGAGATGTGCATGAATTCAATCCTTCAAGGAAATCAAATTTGAGTGGTGAGTTGTAGTCCATTGTTGATTCATCATTTATTTTTTATTGAGCCTCTATCCCTCAAAATAATAAGCTCTCTATTATGAACTTTCCCATTATGGAGGTGGAGACACCAACACAAGGTTTGATTGAGGCAAGCCCCTATATTGTATAACCCTCCCTCTCTCTTTGAATGTGCAGGTTAGAGATATGAAGAATATTGGAAGAAGATTGGAGGAATATTGATGATAGTTTATCTATTATTATATTCAAACCCTACAAATTGACAAGGTACAAAAACTCAATTATCTTAGCATCCAAAAAAAATTCAACAATGAGATATAGAAGAAAGAACACTTTGATCAAACACCTAAGGACTATGAAGATAGATTTCAAATTTAGTTACTCAAACATAAGAAACCTGGGTGACTTAGTCCCACAAATTTAGCTCTAGATTTATTTGACAAGTGTGCACAAGTCTACTCAATCTATTTATAAACATCAAATTTGTTTGTGACTTTCTAGATTTACTTTTTTTACATCTAGTTAGTGCATTTTCATTGTTAGCTAGTCATAACATTGAATTTCATTCAAATATCCATTCCAATATAGATCCTAAGTTTGATTGAATCTCCTTTCGGGTTGCAAGTCAATCTCATATCCCCTCAATCCAATTCTAAATGATAAGGCCAAGTGGAAAAACCTTGAAATCCCAAGGTGAGGTCATAAGGTTTCACTTCCCTACCTTATCAATTATAAAATATCAATTTTATCATGATTGAAGAAGGGAAACATAGGAAGTTTTGATACATATGGTATTGTTTTTTTCTATATGTCTAGTACCTATGTAGAAGTTTGGAAGTGGTTGTGGTAGTGTTTTGAGGTTTTCTATTAAAAATATGAATATGCATATACTAAATTGTCATTGTTTTTGGTATGAAATTCTACTACTATTAATAATTATGGCTTGTGTTTTGGATATTAAACAAGAATACTCATGGAATATCCTATTCTATAGTTTTGGAAAATTTAGTTATAGATTTGTGAGATAGAAGTGACAAAGTGAAGTCTATGTTTGTTAGTTGATTTTCTATAATGTTTGAGTGTTGGTTATAGTGAAGGGAAGTGTGTGCTAGCTATGGGAAGTATGTGAAGGTAAAATAGGACCATTTAAGATCATTGTAGGAAGTTCATGATGTTATCTTACATCAATGGTAAAAAAATTTATTTAGGATTGAGCCAACTATAGTTTTCATATCATTTTGAATTAAGATCTATCCTTCACCAATATAGATAAGTATGGATTATGCTAAAGGGTCCTAGGTTGACATTTAGATGTTAACAAGTTGGAATGGATATATTCTAAATCATTTTTATGAAAGTATGTGTGACTTGTGAATCAAGTGTGGTAGTTGTGTGCAAAATATATATGTTAAATGATGTGCAAGTAGAAAAGAGAAATCAAGGATGCTTGAGATATCATCAAAGCTTGTATTCACCTATTATTGTTGAGCAAGTTGTGTGAAAGAAGATCTATATTTCCTTCTGTACTATGAGGTTGAAGCATTTTAATATGAGTTGTTACTCAATGAGTCTGTTGTAGCTTAGTTATAGGGGATTGGTTTCTCTTGTAGGTTAGTACCTTCAAATTAGAATTCAAGGGGATTGGTGTCTCCCATTAAAGTTGCAATTCATGTGTGTTGGTTCTTGCAAAATTATTGTAAGTTCTATATTATTGTGTGGGGCTAGATTTGGATAGTATTTTGAAGAAAATTTTCTCACCATGGTTTTTCCCTTCAATGTTTCCATGTAGATATTATGTACTCTTGTGTGGATGTGTTCATTACTTGCATTTCCATTGATTATATTTTCAAAGTATTATGTATGGGGTGATTTAAATTAGAAAGTATTAACTATAAATTCACCCACCACCCTCTTATTATTTGTGTGTTTAACATTGGGAAGGGTCAACTCTTATCCAAACCAAAAAAATTATAACCCAACAAGTTCTCATCATATAATTATTTATTATAAAGACCTAATTTCACCTAATTAATAAAGACATTAACTTTACAAGAACCTTTAAAGGATATTTTTTACGAATTTCAACCCAATACCCATACACACACAAAAAATTATTTAAAAATGTATAAAAATCCATTAAAAATTCAACTTACAAAATATTTTCACAAATGAAGCCTTTAATATCTTCATGCCTAGGCTAATGCATTAGTATCACAAAGATGAACATGGTTATGGTTTCTAGAGGACCCCTAAATAGTTTTCCATTGTCTAATGAAGTGACATGAACCCTTCAAACAAACGTCAATATATCACCAAAAATAGTTAAATCAATAATATCAACATTTCAAAAAGTATATCGTATGCTATGGTGAAGCTAGAAAGTTCCCATTTATCTTAGTTCAAATAATTTTAATAATTAAATCAGACTATCATAATTGCATATACAATTCATATTTCTCTCATAATTCTAGTTTAAGTTGGAGCATCAAGGAGATGTACGGATTATTTTGCATCAATTGAATTTTTAGTTTTTATTCTATGTTTGTGTGTAGGTCACTAAAAGTTTATTGATAAAGTTGTAGCATTTAACTATAAATGATTACAAGATTTTGTATTTAAGATAGAATATTTTAGAACCATGGGGCTACATCAAGTTCAAATTTCATGATATTTATATTAGCATAAATATTTTAGTTTGGTCTTTGAGTCTCAACTAGGTCGACAAGCTTACATGGTTTTCTCTTGTGCCAATCTTTTTGTGAGTTTGCACTAGTAACTTTTTTGTGTGGAGGTGTAATGGGTCTAGGTGATTAAATAAAGAGAAACACATGATAATATTCTATTTTTTTATCACCAAATATAGTTTAGAGGTTGTTTACACTTGGCCAACTACATGTTTCATAAGGCCTACACCCTTGTGTAAAAATGTAGCTGACACAAATAATCTTTTAGGATGAAGATTTGTATATATACATTTCTTATGATTGTTTGAGAATCAATATGATAGCTAGGGAATGGATAATCACCTATTGAATACATAAATTATGAAATAGAGGATACATGTAGTAGCAAGGAAGTGAGGTTAGAGAATCAAATTTATAAGGAATATGATACAAAGCATAATTTTATGAGTTGAGAGTGTGAATATTTTATGGTGTTATTATGTACTTAACATAGCCCTTATAGTAGGTCTAGAAGTGGTTTTCTCATGGCTATCGATCTATTTGGACAAAACATGAGTGGATATTATCCTTTTGTGTAATTTTATTGTAAATAAAAGGTTGTGGTAGTTGTAATGTGTTGAGGATTTAATAGTATGTAAAGAGATGTTTTGTAGGATAATATTTTCCTTAGCACGGGGTTTTCTTAAGGTATATCTTGTGTCATTTTTTTGTGGTTCTTATATTTATATGTGTATTTACTATGCTTGGCTACATGGTCACTTAGTCCATTATTGGACCATCCAACCTAGTTTGCATCACTAGTTCATAAATTTATTTCTTGATTTCACCATGTAGAAATGTTCTAAAGTAGATTATCAACTTTAAATTGAAATTAAATTAAAGTGGTATCCATCAAAACATAATTGAAATCCATACTCACAATAAAAACATGATAATAAATAGAAAATATGCAAACCTAAATCCATAATCAGCTAACTAGATCATCATAATAGCTCATGAAAAGTAATTTTTCTAAATTTACTATCCATATAAACCCTAACCCATCATCATAATAAAAATTTGAAAGATGAATATCTAAATTTATGAGTATCAATATCCAAATTAAGTTTATTAGGTACGTGTGAAATCAAACGAAAAAGTGTGGGACTCACAACTCTTATGGGTATGATAAAAAAAAAATGTATTCAAGTCATTTGTATAAGAATGATGCCCAAAATGGATGGATATCCATCAAGAGTTAATCATTTAGGCCAAAGCATTGCCCTAAGTGTATCTAACCCAAAATTATATTAAATTTCTTATTAAGGAACAATTCAATTAACTTGTGGAAAATAAAGAGGAATATAGTATTAAAAAAAAATGTGTCAAAATATTTTTGGTTTGTTGGCGAAGCTTAATGGTTCAATATTAAAGGAAAAATATTGGAATTGTGTAAATTTTATGGAATAGAATTGTTTTCTCTACTTTCTAGCTAAACCAAATTTGATAGTATAGAAGTTCCTCAAACATGATAGATAAGCCAAACAAAGACAACAATGTACAATCTCTTCAAACCTAGGAACTAAGTGAAAAGAAGAAGGTTATTTGAACACCTAAAATTATAGCTCAAAAAAAGCATTACAAATGTTTAGAATAAGTTTCCCAAAGATGATAGCAAAACCAATTGAAGGACAACACTTTAGAAACTATTCAAACTCATTGTGAAGACAAAAGAAGATTATTTGTACACCTAAAACTATAGTTTTGAAAAATATTGTTATAATTTTAAAGCTTTTGAAAAGGAAAAAAATAGATATTTTGCAAGGAAAGTGGCCAACATCTCATAAACACAACCCTTAAAAATATATGTTTATAAGAAACATAATATTTCAACAATTTACAATATTAGGGGTGGTGGGCCTAGCTCGATTGGCTAAAGCATCCTATTGCAGGGAAGAGGTCACGAGGTCTAGTCTCCCCAATGTCCTTGTGGTACCGGAGGGCATCTCACGCCAATGTCACCGGTCACGTGAAAAAGGTTTACTAGATGCCCTGCAATTTATAGGGGGACAAATACCCGACCGATTCCTGCAATCTAAAAAAAATTAAAAAATTACAATATTGATTCCTGCAATCTAAAAAAAAAAAAAAATACAATATTGATTAATGCTGAGTTTTTAAAAAAAAATTAGAATATTGATTAATGTTGATTTTTTCATGGACCATCAAGGACTCAAACCTAGGACTTTCCATTTGCAGTTGGAATGCTCTACCACTAAATGATTAACCCCTTTGTAACCAATTCATCTTTGATTTGGGTAATTTTTTTCTAACAATTTAAAGTGCTTCTAAATATATCTATATAAAAAGTAATTTAAGAAGAATGTACACAAATAAATTGGAAAACACTCATATTCACAGTACAAATACTATATTTTCATAGATTAAAAAACTTACATTCATAACAAAGCTATTTAAAGTTAAATAAGATAATAATTCAGATAATTGTACAAGATTTTATGTTCATAGATAAAAATGATGTACAACTCCTAGGACATTCCATTTGCAGTTGAAGTGCTCTACTACTGAATGATTAACTATTTGTGACAAATTTATCTTTGATTTGGATCTTGTTTCGTAGAGTGCTTCTAAACATACTTGTATAAAAAAAACAAAATAAAAACCATAGACAGATAAATTGAAAAACACTCATATTCACAATAGGAATGTCATATTTCATAAATTAAAAAACTTACACACATAACAAAACTATTTAAGATTAAATAAGATATAATTCGAAAAAATGTACAAGTTTTTGTGTTCAAAGATAACAATGATGTAGGAAAGAATCCAACTCATAATCCTGATGATATGTAGATATGACCTGTACGCTATGCCGAGGACTGAACAACGAGGAGGGACTTTTGCAATGTCTACGTTTAATTGGTTGCAAAAAGAATCTCTTATCTGAAACGATAATCCGCCATAGCAGACTAAAATTTTAGGACATCTTTTATTCATTTGCGTACAAGATTCCAAAAGATAAATGAAAGGATTAAGCCATTGGTACTGAGAGCATTATCTAGTCACGGGCGAGGATTACATCTGGCAGACAGATTGACGTGGCAGAGCAGGTTCTGTTGAGGGCGGTTACAAAGCTTGTCGTTCTGCTTCTGAAATGGCCACACCATCACTCACGAGATATTTTCTTGCCTTCAGCAGTGCGGCCGACAATATCACCGTCTTCTTTTTCTTTTCCCGTACGCCATTCATGCCCAACTGGCCACCCTTCTCACTCCTCGTTTACAACAAAGAGGAAACAATAGCAATCAGACAAAATTTTCACTCATGCTGACGCATCCTGCCCACTGACCACTGCCCACGCCATTTTTTCTTTATTATGCTTCAGTTGGGGATATACTCTTTCGTTGATGCTTTCAGAGTTCCATAGTGGATTACAGGACACTCTCTGCACAGCTTGTATTACTGCTATGGTGATTGCTGACGTACCTTACCTCCTTTCACTTTCCACAATAAAATGAATTGCTAGTCTAGGCTTGAGTTTTATGATTAATTTTGGTATTCTTTAATCTAACAAAGTTTTTATTATGATCGCTACAAACTTTTTATTATGATCGGCGATGTTGGCGTAATATGTCTTCCAGTATCACAAGGACAAGGGGATTGGACCTTGTGACCTCTTGCTTTCAACAAGATGCTTTAATCAATTGAACATGGAGAGAGAGAGAGAGGAAGAGGGAGAGAGGGAGAGAGAGAGTGGGGAGAGAGAAATAAATAAATATATAAAGAGGGAAAGGTGGAGAGGGAGAGAGGAAAAGTAAATACAAAAGGTACACTTATATATATTGAAAAAGTGGAAATATCAATGATGTATCAAATGTGAAAATGAAACCCTAATGTGGTTGCCAAGGATGGGTAGGGTAAGTAAAATTGATTTCATAATCAAGATAATAGAGAAATATGTAACAATCTAAAATCGATGAAGAATTAGGCATGAAAAACTTTCAAATATAAAATTAAGATGTAAATATCATAAAAGTATAGATGTAAGAAACCCTAATATGAATATAATAAAGTATGAATTTATTGTGTTTACTAAAATAAAAAGAGGCTTAAAGAGGGACAAAGAGAGAGGAAATTGAGGGAGAGATAGAGAGGTAGGTCTAGAGCTTGGGAGGGAGAGAGAGAGAGAGAGAGGGGGGGGGGAGGGAGAGAAGTAGGTATAGAGAGAGTGAGAGGTGAGAGGGAGAGGGATATAAAGAGATAGCTAGAGGGATAGGGAGAGAGAGTTGAAATTGAGTTTTGTTAAGGGCGGGATAGGAGGAAAAGGTAGAGATAGGTGTAGAGAGAAAGAGAGAAATCTAAAGAGGGACAAAGAGAGGGAAGGAAGCAAGGAGAGAGAGTTTAAGAGATAGGTATAGAGCTCAAGGAGAGAGAGTGAGAAAGATAGGTCTAAAGAGGGACAAAGAGAGAGGGATGGAGGGAGGGATGGAGAGGCAGATAGATAAGTCTAGAGCTTGATAGATTGAGAGGGAGAGATCTATAGAGGGAAAAATATAGAGGGAGGAAGAGAGGGAGAGAGAGAGGTCTAGAGCTCAAGGGGAGAGAGAGTGAAATATAGATAGGTAGAGAAAGGGACAAAGAGATATGATGATATATGAAGATTTTCTCATATCCTTCTACACAAAATATAAATATTTCATTACTGATTACTTCTCTAATGTTTCAAGTATTTTGATATGATTGCTACTAGTGATAACTTTAAGAAACCCCCCTCCAAAATAGATATAAAATCTTGGCGAATCTTCCATTTAAAAATAAATAAAATTAATTTCTATTGGAAAATCTTTCCTTTTTTTGAAAAAATAGTTAATTTTATTGGCGATTTTTATACATCACTAAAGTTTTGTAGGAAATCTTGGTGAATCTTGGAAAATAATAGAAAAATGAATTAATTATGCTAAGGAATCCTTCCATTTTTAAAAACTAATTCTTATGGGAAAATAGGGGCTAGAGGGTGGAAATGATCGATTGGTTTAAGGGGTAGACTCTATAATATTTATTTGACACAATATATTTAAAATATAATCTAACATAACTCATTGTATTCCACAAGGTAAAATGTACCCATGATCTATAATGTTCATCAGGCTCGAAATTGCTTTTATTTTGGGCTCCATGAGGATTACAAATTGTAGGTACATTTTATCTCATAAAATATGAGGGGTGTTAGAATATATTTTAAATAATGGAGGCAACTAAAGATTGAAAATATGGCCCTAAAGAAAATAATAATCATGATATACTATTGGCAGATTAATTTAGATTTCTACTATAACTTATAAAATTTAGGTGAATCTCATCTAATCATGTGTCGAATGCTATGGCAAATTTTTGAGTTAAGTTTTTTAATAAAATAAATTCTTTAGCAATTTAAATAAGTCTAAAATTAAATTTTGTAAAAATGTGGTGATTTAGGTCCCCTTACAACTTAAACTATTAGCCAAATTTTGATTCCAAAATTTCAACTATTATCCAATTGGTGAATATTAGCCACTAAACAAATCACTGATTGTTACAAAAAAATTAGAATTGGACTTCAAATGTAAAAGCAGTGAGAATTTGATGTTTCAAAAATGAAATATGAAGTTCAAATTATTATAATTATTATTTTGTACATATAATCTAGAAAAACTACCCAGTCCATTGCATAGAGCTTTGATTTAGCTTTTTAATTCCTATAAAAATATGAAAATTTTGATAAAAAGGGAAAAGTTATCCCCATTTTACTAAAGAGGGATTTCTAGGCTTTTCAAAATGGATATTCATTTTGCAATAATAGATATTCATTTTGCAATAATAGATATTTGTTTTGTCAAAATGGATATCCATTTTGAAAATCCCAAAATTGATATGTATTTTATTTTTCAAAATGGATATCCATTTGAAGACATAAATATGGGTACCTATTTGAACAAAACAAATACCTGTTATGTTTTTCAAAATGGATATCCATATTGAAGACATAGAAATGGGTACCTAATTCAAAAAAAATTGTATGAACGCATCATTTTTCAAAATGGATATCCAATTTCAAGACAAAAATGGATATCCAATTTTTTCACATAATTTCTTCCCTCCATTTTTTCCTCGAGACTACTTTGGAATTTGGCTTAGGGGTGTCAAACCTGAAAAGTCAACTGCCCCAATGTGTTTAGAGGTGTTTTCCTCTTTTTAAGACTTCACCCTTCGTACTAGTGACCTTTTTTCGTCCAAATTTGATGAGACAAAAATGGTTTATTTAGCAAATTATCAACATTCTACCAATATAAGATATGCTTTATTTTAAATTTAATAGATAATTATTATTGATTTTCCACATGTACTATGTGTAAAGTCCTAATTGATAGGTTGATTGAAAAACATCTATATTTTTTAAACAATTAATACATTTTTGGAATCTAAAATATGGGTCACACACTATGCTTCACAAACTATAGTTAAAAAAAATAAATTTCATAAATCTTTTACCAAGTTAGTGTGGTGGGACAAATGGTTTTAATATTTTTAAAAACTACAAAAAATATATATCACATCTAGGCATGTGTCATCTACTTATATTGAAAGATTTGAAAAAAATAATATTTATTTTTGCTCATACTTAGGGTGGTTAGACAAACACCCACTTTTTTTCTTCTTTTCTAAAATTCAAAGTACTGTATTGAAATTTTAGATTTTCACCTAATCAAATTACTTTTTTTCCAAAAAATCCTTAGTAGCCTACAAACTACTTTCAATTTGCTACAAATTCTATCCAATATATTTTCAAAATTATGTTAATAACCTATTTAAATTCTTATGTGAAGTTACTTGAGTTTGTTTTTCTATATTTTCATTCCCACTTAAGGGCTTTGTTTGGCCCATCATGATCCTACACTGATCGTCTTGCTAATTTTTTTTTAAGATTGCATATTTCAAGAGTAAATTATGAAACTATTAAATATGATTTCTTGAATGAGTAGCTTTTTGTTGTCTCAACTCACACACCATGGTTTTACAACATTGAAAATTTTATTTATCTAGAAAGGAATTTATATTTGAGTTCAATAGTAAAAAATAAAAGATAGTTAAATACAATTGAATATTTTACATGGTTAAGTGGAAATTACTTAAATGTGAACTTGAATTTATCTTGTATAAGTATGTATTAAACAAAATTTTTTGTCACATTCCTTAAGCTTGTTATATGAACTATTTGGAGGATTTACTATTGATTGAAATGAGAAATAAGATAAAAATTTCTTAGTTTTGGACAATATTGGCTTTCTATTAATTACTATTTCAAGAATTATGTAAGATAGTGTAAATAATTCCAAAGGATGGGAAAACCTAAATATCCAATGAGATACCAATCTAACCTCTATTGGATCTTGATCTAGATGAGAAGTGGGGGATGAATTTTGTAAGGTCCATTGAATTAGTATCCCAAGAGAATGAATACACTCTTTTATGCATAGAATATGTTGCAAAATGGAAAAATGTGCAAGCATTATAGTTTACAAGAGAAGAAAAATTTAAAATCTTTTGAATAAGAAGATACTACTATGGTTTGGGGAATGAAGGTAAATAGTGTCAAATTAGGGTCCAAAATTTGTATCTATATTAATCTAATAATTTATTGTGAAATTTCATATTAGGAATGGGAAGTCATTCCAATAGTAGAACATCTAAATAGGTAGGTAGGATTTACAAACTAGGAACTAGAAAATATACTAACAAAGATAGTAGTAGCTAGATGAAAAGGATTTTTCAACTAAAGTACATGAGGTAGTTTAGAGTTATAAAACCATTTTAAAACTTTAGCATTATAAAATTATCACCCTTGACAACTTTATACTAGATTTAGCTCTCCCTTTATGTGCCCAGACCTAACTATGCTCTTAATAATTTGGAATTATCAATTAATGTTTATTTAACAACACATAAAACCTGAAAATAGGTCTAGATCAGGGAAATATCACCCCTTTCTACCTTATTTTGGCCCTAATTTAAATATTTCATTGTGAGAATTGTAACATTTAGAATTATAAGCTCCAGATCAATTCTCTATAGGAAAAAGTAAGAAATGTGGATAATGCCTTTAATAGTTTGATCTCTATTACTTATGGCACTATGAACAAGGGAATTTTGGTATGGTGTTTGGGTTGTCAATGGTAAGGAAAATTAAATATAAAATGGAAGCCACTCAAGATGTAGGCATGTCAATTGATGATAATGTTGGTGAAGGAGTGGACCCATAGTGAAATGATTTGGACTATTGAAAAAGAAATAAAATTTAATTAATTGTTAGAAAGATTAAATTGGTTTCTTGTCATTTCAAGTTTTGGGGCTTGCATGACTATCCTTTGTAGGCCTATGTATCATCTCATTCTTTTCTTTTCTTTTTTGTTTATAGGATATGTGCAGGATCATTATGGAAAAAATAGGCCCTTAAGTGGCAAAAAAATTAGGAAAATCAGAGTTAGGAAACTTGACGTAAACATTTGAATAATTTATCTATATTATTTCAAAAATATGTAAGAATAGAATTTTTATCAAATTGAATTTAGTTTCTAAACTACTAGGTTTGTTTTTTAAAAAAAAAATCTATTTGATGAAAATTTGAAATTTCAATGCAAAGGTACTTAAATTTCAGGGAAAAAAAAGTAGGTGTTTGTCTAACCACCCTAACCACAATAAAATGATAATATTTTTTATAATATTTTATATATAAGTATGGGACTCATGCCCGATGTGATGCATATTTTTTGTAATTTTTTTCCAAGTAAATAATTAATTATGAATTTTTATTACAACTTTTAAAAAATATTAAAACTCGTATGTCGACCACCTTAACTTGGTCAAAAATTTATGAAGTTCAATTTTTATTTTTTTAATCCTATAGTATGCAAAGCATAGAATGTGACACATGTTTTGGATTCAAAAAATGTGATGTCGTTTGAAAGCTATAGATGTTTTTCAATCAGCCTATCAATTAGGAGTTTAGTCATAATTTGAATAGAAAATCAGTAATAATTACTTATTAAATTCAAAGTAAAACATAATTTATAGCGGTGGAAAGCTAAGAATCTCCTTTAAAAACCCTTTTCGTTTAATCAATTTTGGGTAAAAAAATAGTCATCAGCCACATACTCATCATATTGCCACTTTTTGGCCCATCATGATCCTACACATACCCTAAAGGCTTTTAGTGTTGGATTATTTCTTGTTTTAGTGTTATTTATCAGTTCACCTATAGGCTTGGTTATGGTTTAAATTGTTCATTTTTATTTTATGTTGTTTCTCATTTTTTCAGTAGGCCTAGTTATGGTTATTCTTTGAACTGCTATTGTGTTTGGGATCAAGGCTATAAGCTTGCCTTTTTAATAAAAAAATTAGAAATTTTAATTTACTTGTCAACGATCGGTAATTTATCTTGCAATAAATTTAAAAAATGTATACAAATACTAGTACTTTAGACCATTTGAATGCCTAACATTTTGAAGTAACAATCAAGAATCCTAAAAAGCAATCAAGAGTAGAATTGTCAAGATTATTACAACATTATTTCAGTCAAGTATCATGTTAGCAATGTTGCATCAAGTTTTTTTTTAGTTTACTCATGTTTCATGTCTTTTTGTTTTGTGAGAACACTTGCAGGACTTCAAATCAAGCATTCAATTATCATTCAAGGTGATGAGTACTAAAAGGTGGGAAATTTTCATCGCTTATGGTTTAGGACATAGAAAAATAATCTTCTACAATCTCATTCAAGGAAACCCTAGAGATCTCAATCAAAGGATAAAGTAGGGGAAAGAGATCTTGCAATAGGGTGTCCTAGGGTTTGATTAGAGACTAACGAGGGGTTCACCACCAAGTTAGCGCTTGAAAAGACAAGTAATATGCAATATTTAATAACAAAACCTAATGATATGCAAAACTCAAATGAAGGACCTGGTTATGTGCAGGATCATCATGGTAAAAACAAGCCTTTAAGTGGCAAAAAAAATAGAAAAAATAGAGTTAGACAACTTGATATAAAAATTTAAATAATTTATCTCTATTATTTCAAAAATATGTAAAAATATAATCTGTAGAAAATTGAATGTAGTTTCTAAACTACTAGGTTTATTTTAAAAAAATAAAAAATCTATTTGGTGAAAATTTGAAATTTCAATGCAGTAGTACTTAAATTTCAGGGAAAAAATAAGTAGGTATCTATCTGACCACCCTAACCATAGTAAAATGATAATATTTTTTTATAATATTTTAGATGTAAGCAGAGGACTCATGTCCCAATGTGATGCATATTTTTTTATAATTTTTTTCCATGTAAGTAATTAATTATGAATTTTTATTACAAATTTTAAAAAATATAAAAATTGTATGTCGACCACCTTAACTTGGTCAAAACTTCATGAAATTCTTTTTTTTAAAATCCTATAGTATGTGAAACATAAAATGTGATGCATTTTTTGGATTCAAAAAATGTGATACCATTTGAAAGCTATAGATATTTTTCAATCAGCCTATCAATCAGGACTTTAGTCATAATTCAAATAGAAAATGAATAATAATTATTTATTAAATTCAAAGTAAAGCATAATTTATATTGGTAGAAAGCTTGGAATCTCCTTTAAAAACCCTTTTCATTTCATCAAATTTGGGTAAAAAAGAATTCATCAGCCATATACCCTACACATACCCATCATATTGTCATTTTTTGGCCCATCATAGTCCTGCACATACCCACCTAGAAATGCATGTAAATCAAAACAAAAAGCTGAGAGATAAGAGGTGTGCACATGGAAACCTGTATGAGCTTGAATGAAGATTTGAAATGTTGAGAACAATGAAATTAATGTAGAATGGGGCTCGTATGCCATTATCAATAATTTAGTCCCAGATTAGGGTTTCTGGGAAAGAATAGGAATCTGACAGAGATATGTCTAAAACACTTGAAATCTAGAAATATAACTAAAGTGGGACTCAAACACGAGAAGTGGCATATTAGTCCAGTTAGTTTTTTTTTGAAAATCAGGACCTAAATCTACTCTTCAATCTCCACTTAATCTTCTCAACTTGATCTTCAAGTCTAAAATACTAAATTATACCCTATAGATGTCTCCCAATGATCTCCTAAATAAGGTGACAACATGCAAAACTTTGAACACTTTGAAAACTTTCTCCAAACTTGCTCTTCAATGTCTTCAACCTAGATCTATAAATCACACACTAAAGAGGGGGAAAAAAGTTGTTTTGTTAGTGGAAAGGGGTTTTCCTTGGGCAAACCCCATTTTTGTAATCAAACCTTGTAATGAAATCAAACTAGATAAAGGAATTATGAATGAACAAAATGTAATGTTGCAACCCACCAAACCCTAACAATAAAGTGTTACAAACATGTATGAAATGGCTCCAATGGATATAGATCTTAAATCTTTCTTGAATGTGATAGATCTTGAATTGAACACATGATTGAATCAAGAAACCCTACATCACAATTGTTAGCTCAAAAATAAATGTGATGCATGATGACTTTGACATGATGCTTGATACTTGAATAAAAAGCTCTAAAACACTTGATAATCAGCTCTTGAAGAATCTTGAATGCTCTTGTAAAATCTATTTTTTTTATAAGAATGATCATTCAACTTGCTAGGTCACTTGATTGCTTGTTTAGGATGAAAATGAGTGAAATAACCTTGTATTTATACTTGTTTATGACAAAATTTCCAAAATTACAACACTACAAGCTGACATTAGATCTAGGAGGATAAAATCCCACTAGGAATTTGAATTAAATTTAATTTTGGGCCACATAGGACTCATACACCAGAAGTGGCATATAAGTCCCATTAAGCTTACCTATAAGACACATTTTTCAAGAATTCTTAGTGAAAGGTTGTTTTTTTTTGCTTCTATGCTTGGGAGATAGAATAACAGTCTTCACACTCTCTCATTCAAGGAAAACCCTAGAGATCTCAATCTATGATATGCAAAGGAGAAAGAGATCTTGCAATAGGACTGTTGTAGGGTTTGATTATGGACTAGTGAGGGGTTCAATACCAAGCTAGGGCTTGGAAAAATAAATGAAATGCAACTTATAATGCTTAACCCTAATATGATACAAGACTTCACTAAATGACCTAAAAATGCATTTAAATTAAAAAAAAAGCTAATAGATGAAAGGTGTGCACCTGGAAACCTGAAGAAGAATGGATGAAGGGGCCTCAAATGCTGAAAATATTGATTTTAAAGCCTACTAGGATTCATACATTAGTCTAGGTGATTTAATCCCAGACTAAGGTTTCTTAGCATAAACTAAAATCTGGAAAAGAGTTGTTTGGAACTTTTGAAACCTACAAATTTTATCAAATTAGAACTCATACACGAGGAGTAGCGTATTAGTCCAATTAGGGTTTTCTGGAAATTCAAAGTCTGATCCTGCTCTTCAAGGTATGCTTTGTCCTTTTCGCCTAATTTTTGAATCTAATTCTTCAATTTGCAGCCTGTAAATGTTCTCCAATGATCTTTAATGCAAGGTGAAAACTTTCTCAAAATTTTCTCTTCACTATGTCTTCAATCTAGATATACAAATCACACACAAAGAGAGGGAAAAATGTTGTTTTGTTAGTGGAAAGGGTTTTTCCTTGGTCAAACCCCATTTTTGTAATCAAACCTTGTAATGAAATGAAATAGGAAAAGAGAATGATGAATGAACAACATACAAAGTTACAACTCACCAAAACCTAGCAATAAAGTGCTACAAACATGTATGAAATGGCTCTAATGGATGTAGATATTGAATCGAATGCTAGCTTGAATCATGAAACCCTACATCACAATGTTAGCTAAAAAAATAAAATGATGCATGATGACTTTGACATGATGCTTGATGATTGAATTATACTCTAAAACACTTGATAATCAGCTCTTGAAGATTCTTGAATGCTCTTGTGAACTCAAACTTGCTATAGTAATGCTCATTCAACATGCTAGGTGTAAAATGGGTGAAAGAAACTTCCATTTATACTTGTTTATTCAAAAATCCCCAAAATTACAACAGTACAAACCTACATAAGATCTAGGAGAATAAAATCCTGCCAAGAATTTGAATTAAATTTGATTTTGGTCCACATAGGACTCATATACCCAAGGTGGTGTATGAGTCCCATTAGGCCTTAATTATGGGACCATTTTAAAAAATGCTTAGAAAGGTGTAAAATCTAGATCGAAAGTCATAACCCAAGGTGGGACTCATAAGCCCAAGGTGGCATATGAGTACTAGATCACTAAATTCAGGCCACAAAACCCAAAAACACTTGAATTATGATTTGATGTTGATTTATGTTAGGATTATCCTCGAAAAGATGCATTAATTAAGGCTTGTGGATGCAAAATAAGGATAATTAAAGCACAAAGAAGCCCAATTATTTAATAAAACCCTAGGAAATTTTGAAAGTGTGTTACAACACTTTACAACACTCCAAATGAGGTATGATTAGGTTTATTTAGTTTACAAGGGCCCAAGACCTAATGTGAGTGTGTTAAACACATTACAACACTAAGTCAAGGCATCATTAAGCTCAATTTCATAAGGAGGGCCCCAAAAAGTATGAAAATGTCACTGACAACAATTTTTGACACTACACTTAGATTCATGTGAAATTAGGATCAGGGCCCCAAAACTTAGGTGGGACCCATACGCCCAAAGTGGTGTATGAGTCCCAAATCACTAAATATAGGCCATGTAATACAATAAAGAATATTTATTTAGATATCTATTTCACTAAATAAATTGAAGACATTATAGAACACAAAACCCAAGCAAGGGCCACTTGAGGTTCTGCCAACTCCACATAGTAGTAGCTAGTTAGATTATGCATTGAAGTTTTGAATTATGATTCCTAGTTTACATTTCAATTCATCGTTATTGATTTCCAATTTAATGCTTAATCATGTAATCAACTTAATGATTAGTTAGAATAGATGCATGTTGCAACATAGATTAATTAGTTAAAATCCATAGAAGTAGTAGGTACCTGTAGCAACTAGCAATAGCTAGATTACATATTCCATTTTCTTCCATCAAAACTTATTTTGAATTACTTTTTCAATACCTATACTCAATTGATTAAGATAGGTTTCCTTAATGCATATAGAGTGTGAGCACAATCTTAATTTTGTGATTCCCTAGTTGACAATTAAATGAAACCCTTTTTAATGATGAACTTCTTACATATAAAGGATCTTTAGGTCCACTAAGTTTTGTGTATGACTAGCTACACTAGTTAATTATGTATTAAGGAAAAGCTCTATAGTTCCAAGGCTCCAACTCATAGGGATGAAACATTCAAGACAATGTCTCCTTATCCCATGATTCTCAATATATATATATAATAAAATAAAATAATAAGTGAAGCTTTCCTCCCAATATGACCCTTGCATTTTGTGTAGAATACTATTAAAATGTACATGCACAAAAAATGTGGTATTCTAATATACATCTCTCTATAATATATTTTGGTATGCACATATATATATATATGATGATGATGACGATGATGATGATGAAATTTGACCAAAAAAAAATTAATATAAATTAAATGAAAATCCTTAATTTCTAGTGAAAATTTAGAAGTAAATAAAATACTAAATATTATTTTCATAGGGTGAAAGAAAATTATTTGTATGCCATATGTTTGTTTAAATCTCTTTCCTTTCTATAATGTGGTGTGCTCTTCATTATGTTGCATGTTCCATGATGTTGAATGTGCGCAATGCAATAAAACATGTAGTTAAAACAAAAAAACACAATTAAAATTGATCCTTTTTAACTTTTCTTAGCATTTATTTCCATATAAAAATGTGAACATGACACAAATAATCAATAGATTAATCATATATTAAAAATTAACTAAATGGTATTGTTCTCTTGTAAGAACTAATAATAGAAGATAGGATATATGCTCAAGCATTAAAAAAACATACTTCAAAATTCAACATCAAATCTAAGAATATAATGAATATCAAATTTTAAACTAATTAATATTTTTTTAAATATCTCATGCCAAAAATAATCTAAAAAATTATAAAGAATATCTCTAATAAATTATTACATAAATATCTTAGACAAATAAATATCCTTCTCGAATATTTGAAGGGATTTTGAAACTTATATTATTTTTTATTAGTAATTAAGTAGATTGATAAAAATTGTATGAAAAGTATACTATCCAAAATTTTGTAAGAAAAAGAAAGATAAATCATAATTCATAATGATCTTATTTATAGTAAAAAATAAGATGATAGTTTTCTTTTCTAAAGTGTTGGATTGATCAAAGGTTGCATATTGTATAATTCCCAACCTTTACTAATACAATATTACATGGAAAAATTATCTATTCAAAAAAGATTGAGATTCACATTACACTCAATTGAATTATATAATAAAATTAGTGCTACTTATATGTAGAGATAAAAAATTCATATTTTAGAATTTATTCTTGTTTTTGTATTTATTTATTGTGTATTTTATTTGACGTTATTTATGACATCTTTTGAGTGTTTACAACTCATATTTTTCGCTTTATCTCACTCAATGCACCCAAAACTAAGCTCACATCAAACTACATCCTCTTATAACCCATTCTTGATAAATCACCCACCTTAGATGCTAATATAAAATGTTCTTGTATCTCAAAATTCAAAATACCATTTTCCTATCAAACACTCATATCTCTCTTCTCACAAACCATAATCTAACTCTAAACAATTAGAAAAAACTAAAACTCGTTTACATGATTAGGTTTCAAAAGGAATGAAAATAGTTTGATATTAAGAAAATACATCAAGGACAACCATGTGCACACACTAACTAGTGCATCATATACACCTAATAATTGCTAGACCTTCAATAAAACCTCAGCATATTTTTATTGTTGGACACAATTTGTTTCTCAAGCACAAACGATCTAAAACATACCAAACATATTCAAATTGCTTAATATCAACTCAATTTAATAGTTTAACTAAAACAAATCCCACAAACAATCAGTAAACCACTCATTTTTCCCACAATTTATAGATTCTGATTTGATTCCAAGAGATACACCACAATAAGACAAGTGTATAAGATAAACAAAAATGTGAAGATTTTGACAGACCACAATATGAGCTAACATCTCTCATAACACTATTATAAAAATCTACACCTAAAAGCACATAACCTCTTCATATCTTCTTGTCTCCTCTTGGAATTGTTTATCTTTATGCTCTTAAAATACAGCAAGATTCCTTGCATAATGAAATGCCTTGTGTAAGCGAATATTTCATTTTTCTATTCCCACCACATTATTGCTCACTTTTGCAGTACACATAGAGGACTGCCAATCCAAATTTTATTTAAAAATAAAATGTTTACCAATTAATCTTGACGGGAAAAAATATATATAGTAAAAAAAAAGTATATATTTGTTGATAAGGATATACACAGTGAGGTACAGTACATATTGTTGCTGATCTCTTCTGTGTGAAACGTTATTGTCATCATCATTCTTTTTAAACAGTGGTCTATTATAATCTATTATGTTCTTTGATTATGTCATCTATTAAACTTCAAAAATCTTCAAAAATATAATTAGATTCTTTGTTTTTTTATGCTGCAGGGGTGTCCCCATGACTCAGCCCAGCAGTCCAACAGCCCATACCTTGCATACCTTATATAATTAAATTCTTATATAATTTTGATGAATAAAATTAATATATACTTCCTTATTATATTATAATTGACGTGTTCATAGAA
The DNA here is from genome assembly GCA_007258455.2 of Sequoia sempervirens. Taxonomy (NCBI): domain Eukaryota; kingdom Viridiplantae; phylum Streptophyta; class Pinopsida; order Cupressales; family Cupressaceae; genus Sequoia; species Sequoia sempervirens. The sequence continues at coordinate 100,052,931 of VDFB02105785.1, forward strand.
TATATAGATACTAATATCTATATGATTGTTTTAATCAACAGAACAAAACAGATTAGAAAGAATAACCAACCACCAATACAATACAAAACAATTATATAAAAAACTAAATACACAGTACTTAGCCAATAACACCACAAAGTTCTGTGTGACTACCATTAAAGAACATCTTAAAGAACTGTTACACGTTATAAATCATGGATAACAGGCTGTGGGCAATATGATTAGATAGTAAGTTTGTCTAGATTGGTGATGAAGAATACGACAACAGCCAGCCTTGCCGTCCCAGAGATTGGTGAGTGAACAGGAGTCCCTGTTTGCTTTCTGAGCTTTTCCTTGGGCAGGAAGAAGAAATACGGGTCCTGCAGAGAGCATACATGTGCGTTTGCGCCTCACGTCCTTCGACAAGTATGTCGTCACATTTACCGTTAAAGAGGAATATTCGTGAGGGAATTGGCCATGGTCACAAGGAGGAGACAGTCATTGAGAATGGAGACGATCAGAGGAGGAGCCTGTGCTTTGTCGTATCGCTTGGACACAGTGGTAATGTAAGTTTTTCGATTCAGCTTCTCTTCGGAATCAAATACTCGGGGACGTTGGTGTTAGTTAGGGTTATTAACTTATTCAGGAGCGCGAAGCTTCCTTGGGAGTGATGGAACTTGCGGATAGTGGGTGAATAAGTTAATTAGGGTTTGGAGTTATTTGTCTTATCACTTTTGTCTTATGTATTGAAGAGGAATATATGTCACTTGAGGAATGATTGTTACGTTGCCAAGAGAATGTTATTTTTTTGCGACTTTGTGTTGGCTAATGGGGTCATTATTATCCAAAAGCATTGTGTGATATAATAAATGCTATATGTTAGTTAATGTGTCATTTGTTTGTTGGTTGTGATTTAAAATATATTCTGTGTTTTCTTTTTTAGATTCGATTAAAGTTGTATGGGACCTATGGAATCTAGGCTGTGAAGATGGAGTTATATATACGATTTTAAGTTATGTTTACATACTATTTTGGAAATTATTTTATTTTGTGTGGGGCTCAATTTAGGATATGATTTTGCTGTCAATATTTGTTGATATATTGTTGTATTTCAAATTAGTTTTTAAATATATTGGAAGGTATCTTATAAAATTAAATATATATATATATGGATTTTAATATTTTTAGTTGAGTTTTTAAGTTTGTTTGATAAATCTATTATGGAGTCTTTTATCCTTCTTCACATGATTTGCTTTTGTTTCCATTTTCTTTCTTTTGGAGAGGAGTTTTTTCCCATAGGGTTTTTCTCCTTTTTTTCAGTTGCGAGAGATTTTTTTTTGCATTGTAGTTATGCATGGGTACCTAACATGACCTTGTAACCGAGACCCATCTTGCATTTCATTTAACATAATAATCTCCCTAAACTTGCACTTAAGGGGGGGTGCTAGAGTGAATGGTTTTTTACCGTTCACATTCTCTTAAGATAACTTAGGGATAATTAGTTTTGCAGTTTTCCCGTATCAGGTAGTTTTTCACCCATCACATTTCTCATCCCTTTAAAACACTTGTACATTATGCAATTTATCATCTCACTTTTTTTAATATCATCTTGATATTTTTAGAAGAATATTGTTGTGCTTCTCTCATGTATCTATGAGGGTGATTTGTTTGCAGGTTGAGGATCCTGAGAAGGAGTTGGCATCTCCTACATGGTATCAGAGCTCCTCTTCTTTCTCACCTTCCTAGAGACTTTCTGTCGAGGAGATCCAAGCAAAAAAAATTTCCTGCATTTTGTTTAGCATTTGAAATTTTTCTTAAAATTTCTATTTCTCTTTTGGAGTGGTTTGTGGGCACATTGAAGCCTACAATTTTGATATCTACATTGGAGGGCGTGCATTTTGATTAGAAGAGCCCTTTTTGTGAAGCATTTTTTTGTTTGTCAATGTGGCTAGCCAAGTAAGGAAGGCATTAATCCCTTGCACCGCATATAAAGATCACCAACCAGGCCGCACAACGTATAAAGATCAAGAAGCCACAAACAATGTTTGTAGAGGTTGTCATAGGCACAATTTTGTTGTTTTGCTTAAACTTATGTGTGCCCATGTAAAAACGCTTCTATTGTGCATTAACAGAGTGTTTTGGAGGCCATTGTAGGCCAATTTTCATTGTATCTTGGGTGATTCAAAAATAAAGAGGCATGCAATTTTCTATTTGGAAGGCATGATTTTCTGCTCAAGAGGCAATTTTTTCCAGCACCTAGTAATGAGATTTTTTCTAACAAAAAAATCTCAAATCATAAAGTATAGTGGTTGTGATATACAATGGGAGGCGCGAATCCTTTTTTCCAGGTGTTGTGAGTTTCTTTGGTCGATTTGCTTTCCTTGCATTGAGCCTTTTTCATGGGTAGTGAGCCAAAACCATACTTCACTCATGATTTGTAGATCAGGCCCTCCACAAGCCATGTAAATTCATCTTAGTTGATTGATTGGGTGAATATAGACCTGTGTTGGGTGAAGGGTGTCAATTTGCAAAACCCATTTGCAGTTGTTTGTTGTGGTGTTATTTTTCCTTTGTCATTGCACGATCTTCCCTCGTGTTTGGGAATTCCTTGCCTCTAATATCTATTCTTGAGGGCATTGTTGTTTGTAACGTGGAGTAACATGTGGGCAATCATGGCTCCCTTGCTAAGGCTTCTAGAGACCTGAAAGGAATTGTTACATAAGTAGTTCATGGAGGTGTTTGAGGCCACACATGAAGATTTGTTGGAGACCAATTTGGGCAAAGATTATTGCTTTCCTAAGTTTTCCCCTAAATATTTAGGGTTTCAAAGTTTTGTTGAAGTGGAGGTGACGCCATCTAAAAAGAGATTGTTGGAACATTTATCCCACATTTGCTACGAAGGTGTCTTTCTAGCCTTTCTATTCTCCAGTACTTGGACTAGACATGTGAAGTGCTTGTGTGCACCATGTGGTGGCTTGTGTGCTTGGCAAGTTGATTTGTAGATTTGGATTGGTGTTTTGGCGTAGGAACTTGCCATGAAATGCCTAGTAAAGTGTTTAATTTTTTGCTAAATTTTTGTTCAGATTCTCAACCCTTTTTTACATTATTGCTTCCTAAAGTATTTTGGGAAGTCTTCATTTGCATCATATTTTGGAGTCTCTAATTATTGTTGAAGGTTAATGTCTTTGTATTCTTGGAGATTTTTCATAGTTCATTATGGGGTTTTCATTTTATCCTGATGTGATTATGTTGAAAACAGGAAACTATAAAAAATAGAGAGATGGTATCATAAAACATCTCAAATGGCTTAATTTGTTACAACATTTGTATAATCTTGTTTCCCCTCTTGGTACTGATAGTAAGAAATTTGAATGGAATTGCAAAAGGGATCATGTCCTAGGAGTTATTGCAATGCATATTGATGATGCCACTGTGAATGCTATTGATCATTTTGAGTGTCCTCATATTCTTTTGGACTAATATTTGGGAGATACATGGAGATCCCGATACTAATTTATTCCTGGATGATCCTGTTTCAGATTGTCTTGTGCCTCTTCATTTTTCAGATAGGATACCCTATGATCATGCTACTATGTAGGAGTTTGAAGTTTTGGAATACTTTGAATCTTTAGATGAGGATGATGAGGGTTATTCAGATGCTCCTTCTCCATCAGAGACGTTTCATGTACCTTCACCTTTAGTGATTCCTTGTGCAAAATCATTGACTGATACTTCTATCATTCATATTCAACAAGCCCATTCATCTTATTGTGATTATTATGAGCCTCACACCCCTGTTGCTAGTTTTGATAGCAATTCCTCAAGAGAGATTGGTCACTTGAACCTTAGAGTTCTTCAAACTTATTTTTATTCATCTCATGTTGCTTTAGAGGTTGATTCTTCAACACAACATGATGGTTTTTATCCTTTAGATCATTCTTTATGGGATAGTCACTTGACAAGTCTTGCAGATTTGCTTTGTGAATCTCACATTTTTTATTTGGATGATGCATTTGAGGGTATATCCTTTCCTTTTGATGACAATATCTACAATATTGTCAAACCATCATGGTCTTTGGATATTGTTCAACATCAATTTCTGCATATTCTTGATTTATCACCTTCTTCATTGATTGGGAATGTACCTAATTTGATTGTGGCATCTTCATCTTCAATGGCAAAGGAGACACATGAGTAAATTTCAAAGACATCATCATACATATTGTGTTGCCAAAAAGTGTATACTTTTCTTAATATGGGAACAATTAATGAAAAATTGGAGTTAATAAGGCCTTCATTTGGTGTTGTGAGGTCTTTCTTACATCCACACTAGGTCTTGGACCCTTGCAAACTGAATAAATTACATTTATTGATGTCTTGTAAAGGTGTTGTAAGGTGTTGTAACACATCTTCACACTTTTCTAAGACCATAATACCATAATTAACCTAAATAACCTTACCAAGACCTATTTCAAAGTGTTGTCAAGTCTTGTAACAAACTCTCACACTTTCCTAGGCTTTTCATCAATATTTACACCTTTCTTATGCTTTAAATGGACCCTTTATACAATTACAAGCCTTATTGAGGTGTCTTGTTGAAGAAGAACCTGATAAACATTATTTAAATTATCACAATTCCTGAAATCTACTTTAAAATACCCAAGTGGGCAAAGTCACCATTAGTAGCGACTTAGTCCCATTTTGCTCAAAAATCAAAATAAATTTAAATTTCTTTCATATTTTTATTCCTTAAGACCTAAGGTCAACCTGTGATGAGGTATTTTTAGGAATTAGGGCATAATTGTGTATAAATATAGGGTTTTCCATCTCATTTCACCTAATTTCATACTCATCATCATTCATCCATCATTTATCATGTTCTCAAGTCAAGCAAGCTATGGTTTTATCATTGTAATTCATCAAGATAGCTTCCAAAGACATTCAAGGGAAGATTCTTCATGTTTTGTTGTAGAAATTCAAGATCAAACATCATGGAAAGGTATTAACTCCATTGTTGCATGCTTCATTGCATCCTTTATTCATTTGGTTTAATTACTTACAAAGGGGTTTGACCAAGGCAAACCCCATACCTTAACATTCACCATTTCTTTCTCTTTCATTGTGTGTTTGTAGATTTAGATGCTTTGAGGGTTTGTCGATCATTGAAGATAAGGTTGAATATTTTTCTAAAATATCTCCTTGTTTGAAAAGCCAAAATATCAACTAAAAGTCACTTTTAGGCCCAAAAATTAGAGTTTCAGAAGTGGACAACTATAGAGAACCAAAGTGCAGACCGATGGCTTCCGTTTCCAATTTTGAATTTTTAGAAATTCAAAAGTGGACTAAGTTGCCAATAGTGGTGACTTAGTCCCATTGAACCTATTTTTCAAAAAAAAATGTAGATATGGATACCCATTTGGCTGAAACAGGCTCTAGAGCAGTTTTCCAGATCTGGGACTAAGTTGACCAGCTTGGCATAAGTGTCCTAGTTGGCCAAAAAGTCAGATTTTTTAAAATTTTAGAGGTATCTGCAATCTCTATTCTTCTCTTCATCAGTTTTTAGGTGCACAATTTCAATTTAATATCTTTATTTTGTTCTTTATTGCATTCACTTTATCATCCTACATATCAGAATGTGTTTTCCCGCACTTTTCATTTCTTAGGTTTAGCTTCATTAAATCATTATCTTTTCAGATTAGTGCATTAGTACATCATAATTAGACATATTAAATCCCTCTTTACATTAATCTTGAGTGTATACATTTTTATTTTGGACCCTTCCCCTTTCTCCTCTTAGGTGAAAAACCCTAGAAGGAGCAAAGCACAGTGTGGACAATCCAAAATCATTGTCCAGAAATATTCATGCTTCTTTCTTTCAATTCCTATCTAGAATGAGAAGCATTCTTGCATTTGTACTTGGTTTTGTTTCTTCCAAAAGGGAGACAATTTTTTTTTTGACATTAGATCATGTTTTGTCTTTAGGAACTTACCATTTTTATAGGTGATTACACATTGTGGGGAGGGGGCTGCATAGTCTCTCTCTTTCCCTCTTATGGGGGGTTATTGATTGTAATATATATGTGATGTATGGTGTAATTGGGGGTTATCATGGAGTCCTCCATCCTTTTTCACATGATTTTATTTTATTTTCATTTTCTCTCTTTTGGAGAGGATTTTTCTCCCACAGGGTTTTTCTCCTTTTCTCTAGTTGTGAGATTTATTTTTTGCATTGTATTTGTGCATGGGTACCTAACAAGGCCTTGTAGCCAGGACCCATCTTGCATTTCATTTTGCATAATAATCTCCCTAAAGTTGCACTTAAGGGGGGGTGTTAGAGTGAATGGTTTTTTATTGTTCACATTCTCTTAAGTTAACTTAGGGATATGTAGTGATAATTAGTTTTGTAGTTTTCCCATATCAGGTAGTTTTTCACCTGTCACATTTCTCATGCCTTTACAAGGCCTATACATTATGTAATTTATCATCTTATTATTTTGAATATCATCTTGATATTTTTGGTGGAATAGTGTTGTGCTTCTCCCATGTATCTATGATGGTGATTTATTTATAGGTTGAGGCTTCGAGGAAGGAGTTGACATCTCATACAAAATATACCTTATTGAAATGTGGGGGAGTAGGTTGCTCCACCTTTTGGGAGATGGAACACAATGGTAGGGTTTTAGGACCATTCCACCTATTTCCTTCAAATTTCATTCAAGGAAACCTTAGAGATCTCAATATAGGGACAAAAATGAAGGAAAGAGATCTACAATAAGGTGTCTTAGGGTATGATTAAAGACTAAAAGGGGGTTCACCACCAAGCAAGGTCTTGGAAATAAAGAAATGAAATGATATGTAATCCTAATAATGCAATCCAAGATATGAAACTGAAAATAAAAAGAATGAACTAAGAGAGGAAAAAGGTGCATGTAGAAACTAAAGAGGCTTGAATTGAGGTCTAAAATCTCAAAAATATTGAATTTTAATGCACACTGGGACCCACACGATAGTAGGGGTGATTTAGTCCCAGTTTAGGGTTTCAGGCCGAAATTAGAATCTGAAATTGCTAAACCAGGATCTTCAGAAAATGCCTAAAAAATAGGTATATTAGGACTCATACACCAGAAATGGTGATTTAGTCCCAGTATTAGGGTTGATCTAAAACTTTTATGTCCTTTAATGATTCCCTATCACTTCTCTCGTATCAAATATCTAAGTTTGAAACATTGAATTGCAACCTATAAGTGACTTTTGTGATCTTGCAATGTAAATGACAACTTTGACAACTTGAAAACTTTTCTCCAATATTTCTCTTCAATGGATCTTCAACCTAAGTGTGCAAAGAACACATCAAAGAGAGAGAAAAATGTTATTTTTTTAGTGGATAGGGGTTTGCCTTAGTCAAACCTCATTTTGGTAATCAAACCTTGAAATGAATAGAAATAGAAAGAATGAATGATGAATGAACAATATGTAATGTTGCAACTCACCAAATCCTTGAACAAAAGGTTGCAAACTTGTATGTAATGGCTAGCATAAATGTAGATCTTGACTCTTTCTTGTATTTTATGGATCTTGACTTGAATGCTTGCTTGAATCATAAAAACCTACATCACAAATGTTAGCTCAAAAAAAACATGATGCATGATGACTTAGTTAGACATGATGCTTGATTCTTGAATAATTCTCCAAAAGGCTTGATAATCACTCTTGACTGCTCTTGAATTCTCTTGTAAACATAAACTTGCTATAGAAACACTCTCATCAATTTTTCTAGGAGAAAACATGTGAAATAACCTTGTACTTATACTTGTTTATGCCAAATTTTCTGAAAGTACAACACTACAAGCTAACATTAGATCTAGGAGAATAAAATCCTACCAAGAATTCAATTCAAAAAAGGTCCAAGATAAGCAGGACTCATATGCCAATTGTGGCATATGAGTCCCAGTAGGCTAAGCTTGGGACACAAATTTCAAGAAATCATTAGTTTTATGCTAAATTTAGGACCAGGCCCCAAAAATTAAGTGGGACCCATACACCCAAGGTGGTGTATGAGTCCCATATCATTGAATCTAGGTCATACAATCTAAAATCACTAAATTATGACTAGTTATTACATATGTGTCAGGATTATCCTTAGAAAGATGCATTGATTAAGGCTTGTGGATGCAAAATAGGACCAAATAAGGAATAAATAAGCCCAATTTTAACAAGGAGGGCCCAAACAAGTGTGAAAATGTAAAGGGATACATTTTCCTACTCTACAACTGTTATGTAACAATTTGAAGCAATGTAATTTATTAGATAAGGAATATTAATAATTGGAATTCTTGCAATGTAAAAGTCTTGTATCATTTTTGTACATATGTAATGTGATGTAATAAGTGTTCATCATGTTAGTGTTATTGTGTCTTTTGTTATTTTATAGTTCATTCACTTATTTGAAAATTATTCAAAGTAGTAATGTAATGTGTTTGTTGTTTTTGATTCTAGGTAAAACTAGTTTTGAAGGGACCCTGAAACCCTTTACAAAATAAAATGATGCTTCATCATATAATCAAAAATAGAGCAAGTAGCCAAAACAAAGCCAAAACTAGCAAACCACCAGCCAAAAAAGGCACAAAAACAACACATGACTAGAGATTTTGCAAGATGTCTACCGCTTCCAAGTCATAGTCAATAATTCTTTGATTAACATTCATAAATTCTATAACATTTTCAATAGGAATAACAACATCAGCCTTCAAATTGGTTTTGTTGTTTTTCTTGCAAAAGGACCCATCTCACTTGCCTCTTTCTACTGGGCACCAATACCAGCCATAACATCCTTCATAGCTGAGTCATCCCCCAACCATTTCCTGGATTTCTTGTTTAAAAAACAAAATCCTTCAGCTTTATTACACATAGCATGCTTGCTCACCTCAAGAACCTTCTCTAACTTTTGATAAACATGGTCCAACTTTTCTTTAAGAGTAGCAATTTTGGGCTCATAGGAATTTTTCATGTTCACCATCTCATCAACTATCATTTTTAGCATTTTAAGAAGCTAATTAACCTCAAGTTGGACCTTACTAACTTTAGCCTAAACATTAGAGACCCGAGAGGTAGAAGGATAATCAGAATTGTTAATCATTGGTCCAACCCTGACATTGGTAAAGTTCATTTCAGGGAAGAACCATTTAAAAATATTATATAGGGTTAAGGAGCCCTCTTTCACCATACCCAAAAAATTAGGCATATCTGCCCTCCTGATGTTGAAGCCATCTCTTTCAACCGCACACTCCTTCTGGTAGTCACTACTGGTAGTATATTTTGTTGTTATTATTTAAAATATAAAACATATGTAGTGTGTGTTTAATTTCTAAGACTTGATTCAATACTTTTTTTATTTTTTATAATTGTATAATTATAATGCTAGTAGATTTGAATCCAAAGTAGAGAATTCAAATCCTTGATTAAAAGATATTTCATTTTTTGGGTGTGCTTGAAATAATTAGGATGTGAAAAGGAGTATAAATTGTTAATCATTTACAAATATTATGTTCATACAAATATCAGCATGAGAAGTTACTAAAAGCCTTTCAAGCAAAAAGATGAGACTAATATGACCTCCTTTTAAGAAACTAAACTAGAAACCTCATATGGAAGACCAAGAGTCACAACTTAGAAATACAATTATTTAGAAACCACCTCCACACTATAATCCAACTATGGAAGACTAGAAGTTACAACTTAAATTCTACATTAGATGTCCCTTTGGGATGTGAACTTGGGTTTCCACAATAAGAATGTAATGCTTTAACCAATTAATCTCAACAGTCCCTTGGATTAAATTTAAACTTTTTAAATAACCAAAAATAAATAAATAATTGATGCATATGAGAGTTAAAAATAAGGGCTCTATTTAAAATAAAAAAGGTAGCATGGCCCCATGTAATAATGGGAATGATGATGATCTTAGTTACTATAAGCATATATGTAAGTAAAGAATGTAAGTCATTTAATATTCTACCATCCAATTGATTTTATAGAAGGCATGCAAAGAATTACAAGACAAAAGAAAAACATATGATCATTTAAGCCATAGGATTATGTAATATATCATCATGTGATAAACATGCAACAACAAAGGAAGGTATCATTTTTAAATCATACATTAAAGTGGAAGTAAGATTCCCTAAATTCTTTCCCCAAAGATGGTATAGATAAACTCATTGAAAAATAGGTAAATGTAAGATATAATATAAAAAAAGATGTTTAAGGTGATATTATGTTACCCAAATGTTTCTCATATTATTGGGAATAATGGTCAAATGATTATATCCTAAGTGGTAGATAGGAAACATGCAACCAGAAAAAATTAAAAGAATTTATCATGGTAAAAATTGATAAAGTGTAGTCATCATAAACATGTCTTTATAAGGTAAAAAATTTAAGCAATGTAGTCCCAAGATAATCATGTCTTGTAATTAAAATAATATAAAAGTGATGTAAGGTGAAATTTCCTCAAGTGGGGAAACAATCATTTAAGATAATTTTAAAATACATAAAAATAATTAAAGAAGTTGAAATGAGAATAAGAAAAGAAGAATCACATAAAAGAAAGATATAAATGAAAGGAAAAAGTGAAAAAATAAAATATAAGATAATGGAAAACATAGTGAAATATGAGCATGAATAGTCAAAGTCTCAACCAAAAGTGTAGGGAGAATTTATTGGTGATAATAATCATTGATCAATTTTCCTAAAGTAAAAACTTAGTATCAAGCCAAGCAGGATAAAATTAACCTAGAAACTAACACAAGATTTATCACTAGATAATTATAAGTGAAGAACCAAGTTATAATAAAGGGGCATCATTTTCTTTTAGGCTCTACTAAACCTAGGTACCTTTTAATCCAACAATAGTAGGCCTATGACCTTTTAGTCTAAGTGGGATGCTCAAAATCAATAAGTTTTAAGCTTTTTTAAGTTTTTTTCAATTATAGATAAGGTCAAGAATTTAAGGTTGTTGTAAACTAATAAGTTGTAGTATTCCATAATACATAAATTTTATCATTTATTAAGTGGTGTTATTCCATAATACATAAATTTTACTAAAAAAAAACATGATTTAATGAAATTAGATCATTAACTATAATTTATAGTGCATGGATATGTTTTAATTAAATATTTTATTTATTATCAAATTTTTAATCAATAATTAAAAAAATCATATATGTATATGTATATGTATATGTATATGTATATAGATATAAAGAGAGTGATTCTGAGAGAGAGCATTGGCAGGAGGTATGGCAGAGACACATGGCAGGCATGTATATACATACACATATACATACATATATATATACACATATATATATATATCTATGTATATATATATATATATATATAGTCACAACTTAGAAATACAATTATTTAGAAACCACCTCCACACTAGAATCCAACTATGGAAGACCAGAAGTTACAACTTAAATTCTACATTAGATGTCCCTTTGGGATGTGAACTTGGGTTTCCACAATGAGAACGTAATGCGTTAACCAATTAATCTCAACCCCTTGGATTAAATTTAAATTTTTTAAATAACCAAAGATAAATAAATAATTGATGCATATGAGAGATAAAAATAAGGGCTCTATTTAAAATAAAAAAGGTAGCATGGCCCCATGTAATAATGGGAATGATGATGATCTTAGTTACTATAAGTATATATGTAAGTAAAGAATGTAAGTCATTTAATATTCTACCATGCAATTGATTTTATAGAAGGCATGCAAATAACTACATGAGAGAAGAAAAACATATGATCATTTAAGCCATAGGATTACATAAGATATCATCATGTGATAAAAATGCAACAACAAAGTAAGGCATCATTTTTAAATCATACATTAAGGTGGAAGTAAGATTCCCTAATTTTTTTCCCCAAAGATGGTATAGATAAATTCATTGAAAAATAGGTAACTGCAAGATATAATATAAAATAAGATGTTTTAGGGGATATTATGTTACCCAAATATTTCTCATATTATTGGGAATAATGGTCAAATGATATATCCAAAGTGGTAGATAGGAAACATCCAACCAAGAAAAATTAAAATAATTTATCATGGTAAAATTTGATAAAGTGTAGTCATCATAAACATGTCTTTATAAGGTAAAAAATTTAAGCAATGTAATCCCAAGATAATCATGTATTGTAATTAAAATAAAATAAAAGTGATATAAGGTGAAATTGCCTCAAGTGGGGAAACAATCATGGAAGAAAAATTTTAAAATACATAAAAAGTATTAAAGAAGTTGAAATGAGAGTAAGAAAAGAATAATCACATAAAAGAAAGGTATAAATGAAAGGAAAAAGTGAAAAAAAAAATTAAGATAATGGAAAACATAGTGAAAGATGAGCATGAATAGTCAAAGTCTCAACCAAAAGTGTAGGGAGAATTTATTGGCGATAATAATCATTGATCAATTTTCCTAAAGTAAAAACTTAGTATCAAGCCAAGCAGGATAAAATTAGCCTATAAACTAACACAAGATTTATCCCTAGATAATTATAAATGAAGAACCAAGTTATAAGAAATGGGCATCATTTTCTTCTAGGCTCTATTAAACCTAGGTACGTTTTAATCCAACAATAGCCTATGACATTTTAGTCTAAGTGGGATGCTTAAAATCAATAAGTTTTAAGCATTTTTAAGTTTTTCTCAATTATAGATAAGGTCAAGAATTTAAGGTTGTTGTAAACTAATAAGTTGTGGTATTCCATAATACATCAATTTTCCTAAAAACAATCATGATTTAATGAAATTAGATCGTTAACTATAATTTATAGTGCATGGATATGTTTTTATTAAATATTTTATTTATTATCAAATTTTTAATCAATAATAAAAAAAATTCATATATGTATATGTATATGTATATGTATATGTATATGTATATGTATATGTATATGTATATGTATATGTATATATATGTATATGTATATGTATATATATGTATATGTATATGTATATATATGTATATGTATATGTATATGTATGTATATTCATCATGTGATAAACATGCAACAAAAAAGTAAGGCATCATTTTTAAATCATACATTAAGGTGGAAGTAAGATTCCCTAAATTCTTTCTCCAAAGATGGTATAGATAAATTCATTGAAAAATAGGTAAATGTAAGATATAATATAAAAAAATATGTTTATGGGGATATTATGTTACCCAAAGTTTTCTCATATTATTGGGAATAATGGTCAAATGATTATATCCTAAGTGATAGATAGGAAACATGCAACGAAAAACAATTAAGATAATTTATCATGGTAAAAATTCATAAAGTGTTGTCATCATAAACATATGTCTTTATAAGGTAAAAAATTTAACCAATGTAATCCCAAGATAATCATGTCTCATAATTAAAATAAAATAAAAATGATATAAGGTGAAGTTTCTTCAAGAGGGGAAACAATCATGGAAGAAATTTTTTAAAATACATAAAAAAAATTAAAGAAGTTGAAATGAGAATAATAAAAGAAGAATCACATAAAAGAAAGGTATAAATGAAAGGAAAAAGTGAAAAAAAAAAGATAATGGAAAACATAGTGAAAGATGAGCATGAATAGTCAAAGTCTCAACCAAAAGTGTAGGGAGAATTTATTGGCGATAATAATCATTGATCAATTTTCCTAAAGTAAAAACTTAACTATATCAAGCCAAGTAGGATCAAATTAACCTAGAAACTAACAAAAGATTTATCCCTAGATAATTATAAATGAAGAACCAAGTTATAAGAAAGGGGCATCATTTTCTTTTATGTTCTATTAAATCTAGGTACGTTTTAATCCAACAATAGCCTATGACCTTTTAGTCTAAGTGGAATGCTCAAAATCAATAAGTTTTAAGCATTTTTAAGTTTTTTCCAATTATAGATAAGATCAAGAATTTAAGGATGTTGTAAACTAATAAGCTGTGGTATTCCATAATACATAAATTTTACTAAAAAAAATCATGATTTAATGAAATTAGATCCTTAGCTATAATTTATAGTGAATGGATATGTTTTTATTAAATATTTTATTTATTATCAACTTTTTAATTAATAATTAAAAAAATTCATATATATGTATATATATACATATATATATTTATATATATATATACATATGTATATATATACATATATATATTTATATATATATATACATATGTATGCATACATATTTATGTATATATATGTATGTATGTATATATATATATATATATACACACATTATACATATATGTATATATATATATATTTATATATATATATATATATATATATATATTCTTCATTAGAACAAAGACTTTATATTCAATGTAGTAAATTTTTTGTAATGGACATACAATCAATAAAAATAGTATTAATACTTAAGGAAATATAATACGTATATTTTTTTTAAATGGGCTATATACTTACAAAAAGATATTTCTTAATGGCTTAATTTGATCCACCAAAAGATGAAATAATTTTCATTTTTTTATCAAAATTTTGATAGATATGAAAGAGACCCCATCATTACTTTGATTTAAGTCTAGGAGCCTTATATCCAATGGGGTTTGATCTAACCCATTTAAATAAAATCCCCTTATATGGAATCTGTTTAGACTTAAATATTTATTAATTATAAAAGAATACTTTATTTTAGGCAAAAATTAGGATGTCCCATAAGTGGGACACATTATTGTGTGAATAGTCTAGGTGTTTCTCTAATATCAATAAAAGACAACTAAAAATAATGCAATGTTAAAACTTAGTCCTTGACTAAACATGCCCTATGGAGATAATTAAAAAACTTTAAGACATCATATATAATATATGATGATCAACAAGGTTACACATGTAATCAATTACAAAATATATTTCTATCACTATACATTGTTCCCCTTAGTCTTGCGTACACATGTACAATAGGAAAAACACTCTAACATGATTAATTATTTAATCAATTGTATCATTACAAGAAATTTGACACAAGTAACAACACTATTCAAATCATGAAAGAGAAAAAGACCTAAAAGCCACTCCCAAACTACTATCAAAAGTGTGTTCCATATATTTTTTATTTATTGATGGGAGAATAAATTATAATAAGTTGATGTTATGATAGTTTCAACCACTAAGTCAACATCAATATTTAAAAACCAAAAAAACATAAAAAATAAATACATGTAATACAAAAGGTGTCTCAATATTGCACCTATTGATGAGTATATGAAAAATGTAGTTTTTAAACTATGGAACATAAAAAACATAAATTTGGAGTTATAGACTTTGGTTTTAGGAAAAAATAAAATTTTAGCTTGGTTGGAATCACTTGTATGAATTCCTATTGCATATGCATTTTTTAAGATCTCTTATTTTAAAAAATGGGCCCCAATAATCTCCAAAATAATAAGTTATGGCCTCTATAAAAATTTTCTTGTATATTGAAAGTGAAAAAATTCTCAAAAAAAGAGTTGTAAGAGGGAGTTATAGTGGTTAATCATATTATGATATGTCTTATTCCACATCATAGGGCATATCTAAATGTAAATAATTAAGCCTAATATGGAATGCATAAAATTATGAGAGGTTTTTGAAGCACTTATAATAGGTGGAAGGAATATGCTTATTTCAGCAAGTGATCTCATCTTGGGATTTGATGGATAGTTTTCTAATTAGATATTTGGGTTACACATCTTATTGGGTATTTTTAGCCTATTATTTTATAATTATGATTTGATTCTTTTGTGTACTAATTCTCCTATTTATAAGATGCTTGAGTTGGAGGTATTAGATATTGAGTTTGTTTTGATAACAAAAGTAGGGGGAAGGGCCCCTAAACCCAAAATAAGAACAATGAACAAGCCTACTGGCTAGTAGAACTACCACCACAAATTAGTAGGGTCAAAAAAGTAGACCAACACCCCACAACTAAACATCAACCCTAACCAGAATGAAATAGTAGAATCCAAAAGCCAATCATATATCTAAAGACCACAAAACAAAGCATAGACCAATATAAATGATAGCGCACATAGGCCCAAAAAGTATCATATCATAGTGGCCAAAAACTAGAGACACAGAAGACACACACTACTTTCTGGGATTGTAGATTAAGTCTCATTCCTCAATCAGGTTCTCCATCTCGCTACATTGTTCCATCACAACACTATTTTCCTCTTCTAGTTACATCTCCTCATCCTAAGAGGAGTTCATCTTTATACGACCTTTCCTAAATTTGGTCGAACCATTCACGGTGCCAAAAATAGCCCTTTGCATGATACCTAGAGTAATAGACATTAACTTATTAATCACCTTATCCATTTTGTTCACCTTTACTTGCAACTCCCAAAGTTGAGTGAGATAAAATTTTAAGGGCCTATCTTTAGCTTGCATATTCTCTTCCATGTCTTCCATGGCTTTCCCATCCATATCTTCCATAATATTCATAACCACATCCTTGATTTCTTTTGCAATTTCCTTATCCCCTTCATCTTCACTTTCCTCTAAATTCTACACCACCTCTTGGTCAACACCCTCCATCTCTTCATCTTCATCATTGCTAATGAAATTCTCCTAGAGGCCTTCACCCAATACCATAGAAAATTCCTATTTGCTAACATTTATGGGGGTTGGAGCCATGCCTTTAGGTTCTTCTCTAGGTTCTTTGTACTTTAGTTTTTTTCCTTTGCTCAATTGGCCTGCCAACCTATCCAACCTTCTTCAACCCTTCCCACTGCTAGAGTCATTTTTGTTTCCTTGTTTGTCCTCATCTCTTATCTCAATGGTAACATTTTTAGCTATTTTAAATAGGTTTCACACTGTTGTGACCTTTCCTCTTAGCTCATGAGGGATTTCCAAGAGGGATAGAGATAATCTCCTTAGCTTTCACATTTGAGACAATGGGGTCCCCTTCAATAAGGAGGCCTTTGATAGAAAAATGTTTCATAACTGAGGGAATATTTGGAATTTTATTGGGGGTAGGTTTAATGGAGGACGTGTCCTCGCCATGAGTATTACTAGAAGGAGGAAGATGGTGGGGGTCTGGTTGGTTCTCTTGGGTGACATTAGCATTATGGACATTTTCCAAGGATGGACTTGATAGAGTAGTGATGTTTGAGTCATAATTATAGAAGCACTGAATCAGGTCCTAGTGAAGGGGAGGAAAATCATCTTTATCCCTGCATTGCTTAAGAGAAAGTAATAGAAAAAAAGGAATATTAATCTTTTCATTTCTCCCAATATGGTGAAGAAAGTAGAAGTGATACCCATGAATTGTTGTGTACTTTCCCTCCAGGGTAAATTATTTCATTATATGCACATAGGCTACCCCATAAGGGTTTGGGAGCCAATCCATTTCATAGCCATTCTCACACTACTTGAGTTGATTTATCTGCTCTCAAACCACTATACCGTAATCCAGTTGTTGTAGAAATTATCCATTGGGACACCGCAAACCCAATTCTTCCAATTTAAACTTTTTCTCCCCTCACAAATTGTAGAACTTAACAGTGATATCATCATTAAATCCTCTCATGGCCATGAAAAAATGTGTCATGCCAACATCATCAAAGAGCCTCTAAAGCTCCACATTCTGGTGCAATGGTACACAAGAAAGAAACTTAGATCATTTCATGGGACCCCCCATAGTAATACAGTAAGAAAGACAAGAGAAAATTTTTTACCAACAACCAAAATAGAAATAGTGGGAAAAAATTAAGTTCTCAAAAAATATAGGCTTCCCAAAAATTTAGTAGAGGAATAGAGGCACTAGCATTTTCTAGCAAAAATCTTCTAAAGTTGCTTAACATTAGGAAAGACCTATAGAGGAATTTAACTAAAGTCATTTTAGAGATAGGATCTTGATAAATATTTTTTTGGTTCTGGACAATATTGTTCCAACACCCATAATCCGTGTAAATATAGCTACTACTCTTAATAATGATGGATATTAAAATCCATTTGTAGTACAAGCATCTATTGAAATGATAGCTGACTGCTAGAGGTATAGGAAATATGTGAGGATTCTTTGAGAAAGATCTTCATAACCTTGATTTCATTATTAAAATAAGCACCAAATCCTTAGTATCAAGATAAATATGATTTGTGGTCTTTTCAAAAAGACTCACCTCATTGTACTTAGCTTGGGTTAAATGAATACCTTTAAGGGAAATAAATTTAAAAACGTAAGTCTAGATGATACTAACCTTTTCATTATTTTTAGTTTTATCCTAGATCATGGGAAACTTTCCCTTAATCCAACCTTTCATAGTAATTTGATGATTAATTCTCTACCAAGCCATATAGAAACATATGGTTAAAATACAAAATCAAGCTAGCATCATTAGGTCCACTTTCTTTTCCACCTCTAGGGGGTTTAAGTTGGGCCTTTATGGTAGTCAACAATCAATTTAGAATCTCCCTCAATGATTTCTTTGTCAAAACCTAGTTCTCTCATCCTCTAAATACCTTTTTAGGCTACAATAGCTTTCGCTTCCACATTGGAAGTCCGTCTAGTCCATTTTGAATAAGCTTCAATACATATCACTTCATGGTCTCATATCAGACAACTAGCAACAACAATTCCAAAATTTCCTTTAGAGAAACTATCAAAATTTAGATTAACCCAGTCCTCTGGAGGAGGCTTGCAAAGAGTTAGCTTCCTACTAAGGATATTGGCCCAGTTGATCTTAGTCAGATCTTCGTTGAGACCCCAAAGCTGCTTGACTTTGATGTCTTTATAATTAGGCATGGTTTTTGAGAAACCAAAGACTTTCAATTTCAAGTTCTCTATAATTTTCTACTTTGTGCAATAAAACACCTCTCCAGTGCTCCTCTCCTCTTCCCTAAAAATTCTATTGTTTCTTTACTTCCACAGGTTCTAGCAGACTGAGGGGGGGATCTACTTCCAAATATACTTAGTTATAAGATGAGAAAAAATACTAGAGATCCATTGTCTCACAAGATCTTTCAAGTACCTCGAAAAAACCTAGTATGACAGGAGATTTTGAAGGGCCAAAGAATAGACGTCCCTAGAAAAATAAAATAGATAAACTGTACGTGACAAATAGATTCCTCTATAAAAAGATAGAGAACACATTTGTTCACAAATTGAAATCCTCTCCTATTGAGGACATTGATGGTGAGGATTCTTCCATGTATACTAGCCCACCAAAAGAAAAAAAAATGGGATGATTTTGGCATTCCAGATAAGGTTTTGATTGAAATTTTGATCAATAAAAGAAGCTCCTTCTAGTTTTTTGTAGGTATATTTAAGAGGAAAGGCCCCTGATGGGTTATCATGCTAGATCCCATCATCAAAACCACCTTGAATAACCAAGAAGTAGTCACCCAAGAGGGAGCTAAAAGTAGAAAATAATTCAAAATGGGGCAGCACATTACTACCTCTTCTTAGTCTTAGATCAAGAATATCCTACTCAAATTTTCTCTATTTAGGATTCACCTTAGACCAGTTGGAACATCCATAGATAGATGTACCATAAATACTTGTGAGGTATTATTTTAGAAAATATAATTGGGTCACCAAAGACAACATAGCACCATTCCCCCACACCTCATCCTAAAAATTGACAACTCTCCCATTCCCACTTTCTTTCTAGTTATTTGATGCAAAAAATTCCTAGTTTTGAGAATATTATTCCAAAAGGTTCAAGACATGTTGAAAGAATGGAACAAGAATGAAGTCTTGGCATTGATGTCAACCGGTCAACTGGTTATGTCAATTGGTCAGCTGGTTATCTACTAGTTGTTGTTGATTATACATGTCGATGATATTGAGAAAATTGAATTAAAAGAAGGTTGTTGGTTCTCTTGCTTGTGAACTTTGTTTTGTTGTGTGTTTTTTGAGGTCCAGAAGAATTGGTGTTGGTCTGAAATTTATATTTGTTGAAGTATCATGGTGCTTGGTTCAAGTATTGTGTTTCCCTAGTTCTGTTGTAGTTGCTTTTGGCATTTGGAAGAATTGAGCTTAATTGATCTATGTGTTTTACACTAGTGTGGTCGACCGTGTGTCAAGCACTACTTTCAAAGTTGATGAAGTGTGTTGGATCTATTATGGGTCCCGGTGAAGAGTGTGTTTTAGGTTTCCCTCATTCTTATTCCACCCTAGGATGTTTGGCACTGACCTAATTTGAATTTGAAGTTGTATGGTCAACTTTGTATCTTTTCAAAGTTGGAGATTGTATAAATACAAAATGTGCTAAGCGATGAAAATTTTACATAAGAAAAGGAGGAAGATAAGTGAAAGAGAAAATGAAACTTTGATGCTATTCTTTATGTGTGAGAGTTGAGTGTGTGGTTGTTCAGTGCAAATTTTAACATTGAGTTTCCAAATGCAGTGAGCAGAAGGCTAACTCTATCATTCATGCGATTTAATCAATGATTGTGGTGGAATCTTCATTGCATTGGGATTTCTCTCTCTCTCTAACAAATCTTCTTTGTCTTCTTTGTATCTCTATGGCAGTGAGACCTCTAGGTTGTAGCCCTATGGATAGTGAGTCTAGACAGTGAGTCCTTATTTCAGGAAATGAGCCTTATCTTTGGCAGTGAGCCCTATCTCTGGCAATGAGCCTTTTTGTAATCAATTTTTTATATTATCTATAGTGTGAGTTAATCCTCACCGTGGTTTTTCCCTCATTGGCTTTTCCATGGATTTTTTTTGTTATTGTGTTTATGTATTTGCATTTGATGATTAATCACATAATTAGTTTGTGTTAGTTATGGTAATTGAATTTAAGGTTATAATTTGTGAAAATTGATTCACCCCCCTCTCAGTTGTCCTATCCAACAATTGGTATTAGAGCTTGGTTCCTTGGTGCAGAGCTTAACCACTTGAGGAAGGTTGAGGATGACTAACAAAATGATCTTTTATTATCTAAGGTTTGATGGAACTAACTATGGTATCTGGAAAGTATTGATGGAAGAATATCTGGAGTATTGTGGATATGATGTAGAGAAAGCTTATAAGAATGCTTACACTCCTCCTAAAAATGGTCCAAGTAAACTTGAAGAAATTAAAGCACATGAAGTGAATAACAAGGAAAAGTTCATCTTGAAGAATAGTTTGGTACATTCAGAGTTGATTAAGGTTCAAAATTTGAAGATAGCTAAGGAAGACTGTGATGCTTTAGAAAGAGTGTGTGATGCAGATGAAAGGGTAAAAGAGGAAAAATTATAGAATTTGGAAACATAGTTTGATCTTCTACATATGTCTAAATATGAGAATGTTAAAGCTTATGTATAGAGATTGGATGAGGTAGTGGCTGGAATGTGATCTCTTGGTGTCATTGTAGATGAAACCAAAATTGTAAAGAAGATTCTCATAACTCTTCCTGATGCTTATAGTGAAAAGTTGATTGTTATTAAGTAGACAATAGATTACAAGACTTGTACGAAGGATCTGTTGTTAGGATTTTTGAAATCTTATGAAATGAGGAAGCCAAATCTAAGAAGTAGAGGGAAAATAGAAACTAATTTTAAAGCTACAAAAACTAAAGGTTCAGATGAAGAGAACTTTGAAGAAATTGAGGATAAATTTGTAAGAAGATTGAGAAAAGTTTCTAGTAAGTATGAATGAAAATTTCCCTTCAAATGCTTTAATTGTGGAGAAATTGGTCACTATGCTACAAAATGTCCAGAAAGAACTAAAAATAATAAACAAAGATATGAGAAAGAAAGGAAAGGAAAGAAGATTAACAGAGCTTACTATGTTAATGAGAATGCTATAATTTCATATGAAGATTTAGAATATGAAGATCCAGATGACAACGAATGCTTGTTCTTGGAAATTAAAGATGAACCTACTTCTACTTATTTAGAAAGACAATCAAGGGAAAGTCCTTCATAGAAGAAGGAAAAGGAGAAGGAGAAGGAGAAAAATGAAGGTACAGTTATCTCTTCCCTACATGCTAAATAGGAAAAGAATTTTTGGGTAGTTGATAGTGGTTGTTCACATCACATGACTAGTGACAAGAGTAAGTTTGTGAAACTTTAAAAATATGATGGAGGTCTGGTCATGTTTAGAGATGATAGTACTGGTGCTAAAATCTATGGGATAGGTTCAATAAGTTTTGATGGAAAGAATCATACTGATGATGTCTACTATGTGTTGTGCACTTTTGTACACATTCCCTACCAGAGGTAGGGATCCTCTCCTTGCTTGATATTTTTTTCTACTTCACGTTGAGTTTGACCTATTGGTTCACTTGAGGAAATTCATGCTTTATATGTACTTAGGGTGCTTTAGTTGCAACACTTTGATCTCAAGTCATCATTAGAATCCCTTGCTTTTATCTGAAATTTCATCTAGGGAAAAAATTGCCTAAGTTTGAGAGAAGTTTGAAGATTCTGCCTTGGCTCGGATTTTCTAAATGATGGGTCATCTTGAAAAATCTGAAGTAGCTCAGAATTTCCATGGCCTAATCCTATGGAGAATCTGGCCTTGCTTGGATTCTCCAAGTTTGTCTTCAGGTCGTATTCCTGAGTCTTCAGATGTCCTTTAATTACACTTAAAATGGGTAGGTAGGCACATTTAATGTGGCCTCAATGGATTATTTAAAGGTTATTCAAATGTGAGTTTATCATTTTGATCTTGTGGTCTTCAAAGAGCTTCCTCTTTCTCCAAAGTCAGTGTGTGCACTAGGTGTGTCGATCTTGCTCATGGATTTGTGGCATGAATTCATAGGTGAACTTGGTTCCTTGTCTTCCAACTTTCGTCCTTCAGAGGTAGGGTCTTTCCATTCTTTGTTTTATGGTTTTGGGGTGAAATTTAATATTGCATGAGGATATTATGGTGTGCTCTACATTTCCATTATGTTTTTGTGATGAATCATGATTGATGAATATGCTTTAGATAGATTATATGAGCCTTGTTGAGTTTTGTGGAAATGATTGAAGTATTCATAGGCTCTTTTCGGGATTAGGTTTTTGTTTCACACACCAGGGTTTTCCCCATCACCATCCTCTACTTGCGGTCATAAACTAGGGCTTCCTATGTCATTTGATTTAGACTCTAAAGGAGGGTGTCTTGTTGGATCTAGTGCAAGTTGTGAATCCATGCAAGTATGCGAGTGAAGGGTACGATGACCTAGCTTAGATGATAAATCCTAAACCCTATCAATTTATTCCATGCCCTAACTAGTTTTAATTCCAACATTGATGAGTTAAATGGGGTGCCTTGGTGCATTGTTTAGATTTGCATTGTGAAGTAAGGAAATAGATGTCAATTGTTGGGCTAGAATTTAGAGTTATAAATTTGAATCAAATAATGAAGAGGACAACCCTTATGTTTCATGCGCGAAGTGGAGGTATGAAGAAAATCTTGATAAATGATCAAGGACTAAATCTTTCAGAGAATCCCTTGACCCTTGGATTTTCCAAGGATTAATCCTCTCAAAAAATCTTCGGTATCTCAGATTTCTCAAATCCGCCCACTATACAAATGCCTGAGGGGTAGTTTGGAGGCTGGTTTGATTAGGATTGATTTCAAAAACCTTCATTATCTTTGGTGATTCCACCACAACATGGGTTTCCTAATAGAACTCCCTTTGGAAAATTCAACTAACCTCAGATTCTCTGAATCCACATAGGTGTGGAAATCCCAAAGGCATCACGAAGAATGGTGCAAATTTTGGATATGATAACATTGATTATTGTGAAGTTATCTTGCATCATCGATAAATGGGATTTGCAACTTGGGCACGAGCTAAGGTGGACACTTCAGGAATTCCATCCTAGGATGGAATCTTCGAGCCTTAATTCGTTTGGAAAATCTAAGGCACCTCGTATTTTCTACAATTCCTCTTAGACCCCGAAAACTATAAGTCTTGAAAGATTGAATCAAGCCTCTAATGAAATTCCACCATTTGATCATGTGTCATCTAGGGTAAGTTTGTAACTCAAAATTTGTGTGTGAAGCATGACTCTTGAGGATTCCTCCCCACCTGGAATTTTATAAGCTTTGGTTCTTGTAGGGAATCTGCTTGGCCTTGAAATCTTTGAACCTTAATCCTTGTAGAGAATCTAACTCAAGTTGTATTTTCTAAATTCCTCCAGTCCTTGGTAATCTCAAGGTGCATTGACTTTTAAGTGATTATCTTTGGATTTTGAAATGAATAAAGAGTATTGAGGGTTGATTAAGAACATGTTATGTATCTTATTTTAATAATGGTTTTATCAAAATTAGCATCGTGGTGATTATTATGTTTTCTAATAGATGTAGGTAGATCTGAGTCCAGGAAATACTTCCAAGTCAAAGGCTTCACTTGCACAAGAAGAATTCAAGAGAGGAGTGGACAGAATGAAGTATGATTTCAAATTGATATGGCCAAAGTCAAGGATCTCCCCCACATGGTCAAAGATAGCTTATACAAACATGGGGCATGTTGATTATGATGATTTATAGTAGAGGATGTTTGTTAATGCACCTACTCCACAGGCACAAATCATTACGCACACTTGTTTGGCTCAGGCAGCAAGGTTTCCACCCACATTGTTGTGCCCAAAATTGGTTTTGGAATGGGAAAAACACTATGATGCTGGAAAGAGGATAATAGTGGGTTTGCAAGGAAGAGTCATGGCTAACCTAACTGAAGAATATATAGCTGAGACATTCAATATTGCTTCTCACCACAAGTTTATTAAGGAGATCAACATCCAGCAAGCAGAGAAGTTGTATGCCAAGGATCCCTCCTAGGCTTTGGACATGATGAATAGCTCTTGGATAGCTAAGCCAAAGCCACATTATTATAAGCTCTTAAAGAAGTTACATAGGAGTGACTTCAAAATGGAATTCCATGATATTATCACACTCCTAGGCAGGGTGATGGGATTGGAGGAGGCACGCACATTCAGAACTTTGATGTTCTACCCAATCACTCAGATTATGGGAGGAAAGCACTATCACTAGGAAGGTATCTTGAGTGACAATCTGGACAGACAACTGAGAAGTGTACAAGACACTAATGTTTTCATGATGACATCTTATCTTGACTACATGTTGGTGAGTAAGAACAAATATAGGGGTCTAAGTTGCAAAGGGGTTCCTACAAGGACAAAATATGGGATGTTTACCCTCAACTCTAGCTTAAGACATCGAATTATAGGAGAGAAAATGATTCTTTCTTTATGTATATCCCTAGATTGTTGCAAGGTGCTCTTCATATAAGAATCTTTGTAGAGGCAATGGAGTTGATCAAGAAATATGGACAGTGGTTCATACAATTTCAGAGGTTCTCTTACATCAGGATACAAGGATCTCCTACAGTGCCAATTAGAATGCCAAGGTACCCCACCAACAAACTCATTTTGCTGGAATTAGTCAAGGAAAATTGTTGCTTTTGAGATAGTATTATAGGATATGTATAGGAAGGGGCTCGAAGATGAATTTCCATTGAGGATTGGCACTCTAGAAGCCTACCCTTCTTTCCAAAGTGCCCAACATTTAAAGAAAGAAATGGCGCAATTCAAGTTATATTCACACATTAATAGGGACAATTTTGATCCCTATGGAAAAGCACAGAAACAAGCCAGTAGATAATACAAACACAAAGATCACATAGAGGATTACTGGGATAATTTTGATCCCTATGGAAAAGCACAGAAACAAGCCAGTAGATAATACAAACACAAAGATCACATAGAAGAAGAAGTTGTTGATCTTGATCAGATAACTAACTCGGTGAGGAGATATTCTAGGTTGTGGGTCAAACATAAGATCGTGGAGTTGTAGATGGATGGTGCCCAGTTCACCTATGACTTGATGGGAAACCTTGAATCCCATTTTGAAGATGACACCGAGGATACTAAGGATGATGTTGTTGAACCTCAAAATGAGAATGATCAAGAAGAAAGTATACCTCTCCCCCTAAAAAGAAGAACAATGAGTCAAGGCCAGGAAAAGAAAACTGAGAGATAGCCTGTATCAAAGAAAAGGAAAACTTCCAAAGAGGTTACTGAAGGAGGAGATGAAACTCCTCAACCTACCAAAAAGAGGAAGCTAGTAACTAAAGGATAGAGAATAGAAAAGAAAACAAAGGCCATAGAGGACTCAACTACTCCAAAAATTGTGGAAATTGAAAGCTCTAGGGAAAAAACTTAGGTATATGTAAGAAGAAATTATCCAAGGTAGAAGGTGTACCCTATGGGAGGATCAAGAGTTGCAGGTGAAGAGGTGAATGTTGAAGAGGCACCTACTGATAATGTTGTGAAGGAAGCAGAGAGAGTAGCTGTACAGGAAATAATTCCCCCTACATCCCTAGAACAATATATGTACCAAGTAATCCAGAGGATGAAGCTCCCGGGGAACATGAACAATCAGGTGGAGAAGAGAGAATGCCTGATAATCTTGATGAAGAGATATAGGATGAATAAGTTTCAACACCAAGAGATAGGAAATTGAGTGACTTGGTGAAGGAATTGGGAGAGGAGGATGAACTCATAAAGAAAAAGCCTCAAAGGTTATTGTGAAAATTCCTTCTCAACCTCAGACAAGTGAACATATTGATGTGCCACACTCAGAAGATGAGAATGAGGATAAAGATGATGAGGACAGGGAGTAGAAAAATAAATAAAAAGATGAGGAAAATATAGAATTTTTTTAAGAAGGTCCTCCTCATGATCAATCTGAACATGAAACCTCTGAGAAGAATGTGGGAAAAAAGTAGCTTGCTGCCCCGGAATGGTTGGAAAAGATGTTAAAGCATAAGACAACTATTGTGGAGGATGAAACTCCAAGCTGGGAAAAACTCCTGGAGAAGTGGGGGCAGCCAAAAGAGAGAAAGAGAGCTAGAACGGTCTCTAAATTTGCAAGAGATGAATGTAATAACAAAATTATCCATGTTTTTTTCCCTGTAGAAAAAAAAAAGGATGAGATAAGATCTTCATATTACAAAGTGCGGACTATTAATCTTGGTCCATTCATGAAGGAATAAGAAAAGGAAGATTTACAAGACTCATCTCAGGAAATTCTAAGAAGATTAGATAAGGAGACATAAGAAAAGGAAGAATTGCAGAGATAATTAAGGGAAGTTCACAAGTATTTCCAACATTTTATCAAACCTTTGTAATCACAAAGCAGTGAGGGCTCTTCATTTCTAGAAGGATTGTTGTCCAAGGAAGCAGTGTCAGAAGTAGAAAGATTAAGGTCTTTTGTGAAGGATACGGAAGAATGGCTGCAAAGTGTCAGTGAAAGAGGAGATGACATGATTGAATAAGTGTTTACATTCTATGAGAAATCGTCCTTCCTCTCTAAGGATATAACATATTTCCTTGATGATTGTAAACTAGCACCAGATGATAGAATTTTCAAGGAATTAGAGAGAATCCTTGGCAATCCCAATAGAGGCTCTGGTTAAGAGGGTGTCATCACCATGCAAGATACCCATAATGTCATGGAATGGATAGAGGCTTTCAAAATTTCAAGAATGAACTTAGGATGAAAGCAATAGAGAAATAATCTAAAGCCCAGACCAAGGTAAAGGAAGTCTTTGACAGCTACAACACTTTCTTGGAGGTTGTTACAGGAAGGAAGAAATTTAGGTAGAAGGACTTGGACATGGGATAGTTGCAAAAGTGGTGGCATGAGGTATACTCTCCAAGTGCAAAGGGCCCAATGGTTAGGGATCAATTAGAAGATGTTTCAATTGACATCTCTTCTCTGGATAGTTATCAGAGCTTCCATGTTGATTGGGATAAAACCCTAGCTAAATATGAAGGAGAGTTAAATTCAGTAAGGGAAAGAATTAGTGTGATATCTACCCCAACCTAGACCGACTTGGATCTAGTTGTTGCAAAAATTAAAGAAATTTCTAGAAAGAATGAAGTGGAAAAAGGAGAAAAAGGTTACCCAACTTGATTTCCCTAGAGAATGTGTCATTAATGCCAATTTTACATGAGAGGACAGGTTGGCCACACCTTGGATTTCGTGCTTGGAAGAGTATTTATTGTTACAGTTGACTTTTGAAGGCCAACCTTAATTATTTTAATGTAAATTTGAACTTGGAAATTTCTGAGGGAATTATCGCCGACCTAATTTGTAAACCCTAATTTGGGCCGCCCTAAGTGTATATTGCTATAAATAGGGGTTTTTCCCTCATTTGCAAGGGTTGGACAATTGAGAAAGAGTTAGAATTTTAGCTAAGGCATTAGGAGGAGCTCTATAATACTTGAGATACTTGAAAAACTTGGATTGTTGTAAATTTTGGGTGGAGCAAATACAAGAGAAGATATTGTCATTCAGTGTCCTCCATTGTGTTGTTCATTTGTGCATGGTTCTTATGTTTCTTGTGTTTTAGATTTTGAAAGTTTTCTTTAAGTAAGTTACTCTTTATATAATCTTAGAAATATTTATATTTTAGTTGTGTTTATGGTAGAATATTTTAAGTGTTTGAGCAACCCTTGGTCCATACTTTTGGCTACTTGTTGAATGTAACTTGTGGTCATGTAAAGTTATCCTGGGCCCATATCTGATGTGCTTAGTTCAACTGTGAGTATTTATTCTTTTCAATGCTATATATGGGTTGATATGTGAATGCTTTACAATATGAAAATGTTTATACCTTAGGAGATAGCACTATTTCTGTGATATTGCAGGTTAATTTGGGTTTACCAGGAATTGGTTTGAAGGGTTGGCCCATTTTGAATGCTCTATCATTTTCATAGCTAATTCTAGGAGTTAGATCTAGATTTATCTAAAAATATTTATCTCCTTTGTTATTTCTTTAAATTTGGGTCAGTTTAGGATTTACAAGCATTAATACATTGCCATATTTGATGAACTTGGGAATCTCCAACATTTTTTTGTAAGCCCCTTTGTGGAAAACCAAAATTTTAACATTATCTCTGATTTGTTTTGTTGCATTGTCAAGGAATGACATTAGAGACCTTGGGGTTATCTCTTGAGGCTTGATGATAGAGATTTACCTTTCAAGAAAGATAGGATATCATATTCTTTCTGAGTTATTGTTGTGCAAAAAACACCATCAACATTATGTTAAGGGTTTAAGGAATAATTTGTTGAGTGTTGGTCAAATGTGTAGAAAGGGATATGATATTTTGTTAAGGATGAGAAGTGTGAGATCTGGAAATGATCCGAAACATTGATTTCTATAGGAAAGAAATCAAAAGGGAATATTTATCAACTTAAAGGTGTTGATGGATGATGTTTTATGACTTCAAGATAAATGACAGTTGGTTATGTCACTGGAGAATGTGTCACATGAATTTTGATAACTTGGAAAGGATTACTACTATTCAATCCATGAGAGATCTACCAAGAATTATAAAGCCTGTAAATGCTATATGTAGGAATTTCCAGTTTCGGAAGCAAACAAGAAATAATTACAGAATAAGAGAACAATCTACTAGTGGATTGCTAGATTTGGTTTGTATAGATCTTTGTGGTCCCATGAGAGTGTGAAATCTACTTGGTGAAAATTACTTTATAATCAAAAGCATTAAATAGATTCAAAGCGTTCAAGGCTATGGTTGAAAATGAAGTGAATTTGAAGATAAAATGCTTAAGATCTAATAGAGGTGGTGAATTCACCTCCTATGAGTTCAATTATTTTTGTGAAGTGCATGGAATAAAGTGACAAATATCTACTCAAAGAACTCCTTAGCAGAATGGAGTTGTTGAAAGGAAAAATAGAACAGTTCAAGAGGTTGCTAGGTTAATGATTACAAAAGTTGGATTACTGAAAGTTTACTATAAATAAGATATTCACATTATTATATATGTTTCAATCAAGTTCAAGAAAGAGAAAATAGTACAAAGACTCCCTATGAGCTATGGCATGGAAGAATTTTGACAGTTAAATATTTCAAGGTATTCGAAAGCAAATGCTATATCAGAAGAGATTAGAAAACAATAGGAAAGTTTGATGCAAGAAACGATGAAGGAATATTTCTTGGTTACTCTACTAAAAGTAAGGCACATAGATGTTTTAAAAAAATATTGAGGAAGATTGTGGAAAGCTTGAATGTGAAGGTTGATGAAACAGTGAAGAATTCTATTGATATTGATGGATATGTAACTGATGAACATGACTGTGCAAAAATAGAAGAAAATATGGAAGAACAGGATAAAGATGAGTAGAAAGAAAAAAATGAAAGAGAAGAAGATGCTCCAATAATGTCCCCTAGAACACCAAAATATGTATAGAGAAATCATTCAGAAAGTTAGATTATTGGAGACAAGATAAGAGGTGTGTTAACTAGAAGCAAAGCTGATGCTGAAGTAAATTTATGCTTATTATCTGAAATTGAGCTGAAGTTAGTAAAAGAAGCCCATGAAGATGAACACTAGAAGAAAGAAATCAAAGAAGAACTTTTGTAGATTGAAAAGAATAAAACCTGGGAAGTGATCCCAAGACCTTTAGACAAAAATATCATTGGATCAAAATGGGTATTCAAAAACAAGCTAAATGAGAATAGGAAAGTTGTTAGAAATAAATCAAGGCTTTTATGTAAAGGCTGCTCACAAGTGGAAGGTATATATTTTCAAGATAATTTTTCTCTAGTAGCAAGAATGGAAGCTATAAGGATGTTCTTGGCATTAGTTTCTTACAAATATTTCAAAGTTTATCATATGGATGTAAAGTCAACATTTCTGAATGGACAACTAGATGAAGAATTTTGCATGGAACTAATGGAAGGATTTCAATTGATAGATCAACCGAATATGGTGTGCAGATTGAAGAAAGCTTTATATGGACTTAACCAAGCTCCTAGAGCCTAGTATGCAAGGATAGATAAGTATTTGAATCAACGAGGATTTCACAAAGGTACGACAGTTAGTAATTTGTATTTCAAGACTGAGAATGACAAAATCTTGATTGTAGTTGTATATGTTGATGGATGAAATGAAAAGATGTGCAAGATGCTTGCGGAAGAAATGAAGATTAATCAAATAGAGAAAGGAATTTTTATTTCATAGTCTAAGTATATGAGAGAAATGTTTAAGAAATTTGCAATGGATGGTTCCAAACTAGTAAGTACTCCTATGGTAACTAGATGCAAGTTGGGAAAGGATGATGGTTCACCTAAGGCTTATCAGAGAAAATATAGATCTATGATTGGTGGACTACTATATTTGATTGCTACTAGACTAGATATTATGCATGCGGTTTGTCTTATAGCTAGATTTCAAGAAGGTCCAAAGGAAAACATGTTACTATAGTTAAAATAATATTTAGATATTTGAAAGTCACTCTAGATTATGGATTATGGTATCCTAAAGATATTGATTTTACACACAGTGCTTATACATGTTGGAGTATGATACCAGTAAGATGGGGGGTGAATCAATGGTATGGAAAATTAAAAAACCTCAGATTAACCTTTCAAAACTTTAACCTTATAATATGTAAGACCAAAATAGTTCAACTATTAAGTTCAACATCATATATGTAGAGTAGTCAAGCTTGTCTCATCATAAAGAACATAGGCAAATCTTCAATTTGAATTAATTAAATTGCACCAATTTATGCTCATTTTATTTCAATGATACAAACATTCATTGATCAAGAATGAAACATCATAA
Source organism: Sequoia sempervirens (assembly GCA_007258455.2). Lineage (NCBI taxonomy): Eukaryota > Viridiplantae > Streptophyta > Pinopsida > Cupressales > Cupressaceae > Sequoia > Sequoia sempervirens. The sequence goes on from VDFB02105785.1 coordinate 100,084,506, forward strand.
CAATTAAATGTGAAATATTTGAGCAACCATAAAGATAATTAGAAGAAGGAAATCACACCATAACATAGTTTTTTCTTGAGTGGAAAACCCTCATAGGGATGAAAAAACACTCAATAAAATGCCTCACTGGCTAAATAAAAAATGCCTCACTAGTAAAGCCTCACTGGCTACAAAATTCCTCACTGGCAACACAAGCCTCACTAGCTACAAAATGCCTCACTAGCAACACAAGCCTCATTGGCTACAAAATGCCTCACTAGAAACACAAGCCTCACTGGCTACAAAATTCCTCACTGGAAACACAAGTCTCACTGGCTGCAAAATACCTCACTGGCAATACAAACCTCATTGGCTACAAAATGCCTCACTGGAAACACAAGCTTCACTAGCTACAAAATGCCTCACTGGTAACACAAGCCTCACTGGCTACAAAATGCCTCAATGGAAAAGGTCAATCTTTGTCTCACTGACATAACCTTACAACACAATTCTCAATCATGAAGAAAATAAATTATAGAGGGTTTCTCTATTTCACTGCAAACCATTTCAACTATACATTTTATATCCTATAGATTCATAGAACTTGGAACCTATAAAACATACAATATATAGACTAGTTTTTTTTTGTTTTACATGCAGCCTCTTACAATAAATAGTTACAGTATTCTACTCAAGAACTATATCTCTTTATAGAGTAATATATTACAATAAAATGTATCGAACCCACATTAAGTGATCATGTCACTTAATCATACAAGTTTCTCTCATATTTTTTCATTCCATCCTCTAACCTCTTGCCAAGCTAAAACCACATAAATATAGCAATCATCAACCTAGAAAAATGAAAAACAACCATACCTTGGTCGGTTTTAACTCGAAACTAAAAGTAACTTACAAATCCCAACTACAAAAATGAAATTTTAACTGTCACAGAAAACTTCCAACTCTCCAAGCTTTGAATCATGATGAATGTTCCCAAATTTCAAACCCTAATTTTGTTGCTCTATTCACCAATGTCTAACTTTACATTATACCCTATATTTCTTTTGTTTTCCACATTATATATCCTTACCCTACTAAACTAGGTAGCCCTAAAAGGGCCGGTGGAATCACAATATAAAAAAATGTCTTTGACTTGTATCTCAACCCCCAAAACTTACCAAACAAGTTATCTTTGCATTAGGTGATACTTTATGCCTTTTATCACCTTCAAATTTAAATGAAATATAACATGCTAGACTATAACCCTTCACTAAGAAATCTTTGCATAAAGTTGCTAGTCTTAAGCATAGAATGATGCATAACCACCAATGACCAACTCTAGATCCTTCGATGCCTTAGAATTTGATACACATGATCACATGCCAAAATTGTTAAAGCCAAAAATAGCCCTTGACAATAATGCCAAAATCAATTGATGTCAAATGGGTCAACAATACAGATGTAGATTGCGTTGGAAGTATAGATGACAAAAAGAGTACAAGTGGTGATGCATTCTTTCTTGGATGTATATTGGTGGCATGGTTGAGTAAAAAGAAAGAATCAGTCTCTTTGTCTACTATTGAAGTTGAGTATATTGTTGTTGCATCATGTTGTACAAAATTTTTATGGATGAAATAAACATTAAAAGATATCACAGTGCTACATGATGATCCTATTCCTATCTTCTATGATAACACAAGTGCAATTAATATTTCAAAGAATCTTGTGATGCGCTCGAGAATGAAGCATATATCTATCACGTATCATTTCTTGAGAGAGAAGGTCATGGAGAATGAAGTTAAGCTTGAGTATGTTTCAAAAAAAGATCAGATTGCAAATAAATTTACAAAGGCTCTTCCTAAAGATACTTTTGAGTATATCCGGGATAAGCTACGAGTTATTGCCCCTCCTTTTACAAACTACGATGCATTTGTAGATGCATTAGTTTGGTGATTTCATGATTCTATCTTTGGACTGATGTTCATTAGTGGCTGCCCTCAAGGGGAGTAGGCAGATTTTCTAAAGTGTTGTCATTATGATTATACTATTTTCATGTCAAAGGAAGCTTCAATGGACATATATTTTTCCTTTTCCATTGATTTCAAAGGGGTGGAAGAGAGAGCATGTGAAAAAGAAAGTGAATATGAGGTTGATGATATTTTGGAAGGGGAGAAGTAGGAAGAAAAATATTGAGATGTATTGTTAGAATAAGTTTGTTGTCCTTGATGATTTTTCACATCATGTGTTGCCATCAATGACAAAGGGGAAGATTGTTACAAGAATGGAAGAAGAATGAAGTGTTTTCATTGATGTCAACTGGTCAACTTGTTATGTGAACCACTCAGCTGGTTATGTCAATCGGTCAGCTGATTATCTACTAGTTGTTGTTGATTATACATGTTTAGGATATTGAGAAAATTGTATTAAAAGAAGGTTGTTGGTTTTGGTGCTTGTGAACTATGTTTTGTTGTGTCTTTTCTGAGATTTGGAAGAATTGGTATTGGTCCTAAATTTCTCTTTGTTGAAGTATCATATTGTTTGGTTCACGTATTGTGTTTCCCTAGTTTTGTTGCAGTTGCTTTTGGCATTTGGAAGCATCGAGCTTAATTGATCTATGTGTTTTACACTAGTGTGGCCGACTATGTGTCAAGAACTACGTTTGAAGTTGATGAAGCTTGTTGGATCTATTATGGGTCCCGGTGAAGTGTGTGTTTTCGGTTACACTCATTCTAATTCCACCCTAGGATGTTTGGCACTGACCTAATTTGAATTTGAAGTTGGATGGCCAACTTTGTATCTTTTCAAAGTTGCAGATGGTTTAAATATAGAATGTGCTAAGTGATGAAAATTATACATAAGAAAATAAGGAAGATAAGTGAAAGAGAAGATGTGACTTTGATGCTATTCTTTATGTGTGAGATTTGAGTGTGCGGTTGTTCAATGGGAAGCTTAACATGAGTTTTTGGATGTAGTGAGCAGAAATCCAACTCTATCATTTATGTGATTTGATCAGTGATTGTGGTGGAATCTTTGTTGCATTGGGATTGTTGTCTCTGTGTAACAAATCTTATATGTCTTATTTGTATCTCTATGGCAGTGAGCCCTCTAGGTTGTAGCCTTGTGGGTAGTGAGTCCTTATTTCAAGCAGTGAGCCTTATCTCTAGTAGTAAGCCTTTTTGTAATCATTTTTTATATTCTCTATAGTGTGATTTAATCATCACCATGGTTTTTCCCTCATTGGGTTTTCCACATAAATCTGGTGTTATTTTTTTTGTGTATTTATGTTTGATGGTTAATCACTTAATCAGTTTATGTGTTAGTTCTAGTAATTGAATTTAAGGTTATAATCTATGACAACTGATTCACCCCCCCTCTCAGTTGTCCTATCCAACAAGACCCACTAGGTAAATCTTGGGGGATATTAGGCAACTAGAGGGGTCATTCCACATATATTTAGCACTAAGGATGGTTGACCGGTCTTTCCTTCCTTGGATGATGACCCACCCCATCTTGCCCATCAAGGCCTTATTAAACACCTTTAATCTCCTAATCCATAACCCCCCAAACTATTTTTGGGAGCACACTTTCTCCCAGTTGACAAGATAAATCGTATATCTCTTGTATGTTTGCAATCAAAGGAAGGTCTTTTGAATTTTTTCAATCTTTTGTATGATGAACACAAGAATTTTAAAGAGAGATAGGTAATAGACCAAAACATTTTGAAGAGAAGATTTCAAAAGCTAGAGCTTACCAACTTGGCTAAGTAATTTCCCTTTCCATCTAGCTAGCTTCCCTTGAATTCTCTCAATGATGTCATTCTAGAATGAGTTAGGAGGTTTCCTAGTGCAAAGAGGAAGCCCCAAATAAATATCTGAAACACCATCTTGTTGACACCCAAGGATTCTTAGAATCATGTCTTTCACTTGTTGAGTAGTATTAAACTAATATAGTTTTATCTTGATATGATTTATAAACTAGCTAGAGGAATCAACATACTTATAAAATAATAGAATTTTAGTTTGTTGCTTCCACAACAGATGGAACCCCAAAAAAAATGGTATCATCAATGAATTTTTGGTGGGAAGAAGGAGCCAATGAAGAAGCAGCAAAAATCCCATGTAGGCAACCCCACTCAAGATTCCTTTAGAGTTTTTGACCCAAAACTTTAGCACCAATTATAAAAAGGTAAGTTGATAAGGGGTCACCTTGTTTTAACAATTTTCCACAAGTGAATTTCTTATTATGGACACCATTGAGAAGAACAAGATAATTGGTAGTAGAAACACACTCTTTAATTAATCTCAGAAACTTCCTACTGAATCCAAATTTTTCCAACACATCCAATGAAAAATCCCAAGAAACCCTATCATAGGCTTTCAAAATGTCCAACTTGAGAACCATACCCATATTTTTGGAATGCTCCATGGAATGAATAACTTCATGGGAAACAATAGCCACATCAAAAAATTGTCTTCCCTCCAAAAAACATTTCTAATTTCCATAAATTAATTTATCTAGTAGGGCCTTTAGCCTATTGACCATGATTTTAGAAAAAAAATACACTGTATTGTACATAGACTGATAGGGTGGTAGTCAAACATAGAAGTAGCATCGTCCTTCTGGGGAATAAGAACAATGTAAGTAGAGTTAAATTGGTGAAGGATCCTACCAACTCTAAAAAAAAAATAGTAGGAAGAAGGAGATCATTAGCTATGATATCCAGGAAATCTTGAAAAAAGGCTAGAGGAAAGCCATCTAGGCCTGGGGATTTGAAGGATCCAAAGGATAAGATAGCTTCTTTAACTTCTTGCATGGAAACCTTGCTTTCCAAAGAATTAATATCCTCTTGGAGAATCAGTGTAGGGATGACCTCCAAATAAGAGTCCAGATCATCAAGTGGGGAATGTTGTAATCTACCATCATTTTTGAAGATGGATATGGCTTCAGATTCTTGGAAGTCTTCATCTTTGGTGAGGAAGTCCCCATTATCTCTAACAAGAAAGAATATCCTATTTCTTCTTCTATGCTTAAGTGCCAATTGATGAAAGAATTTTTTAATCCCATCACCTTCATTCAAGCACTACACCTTGGAATTTTGTTTCTAGAAAATATCCTCTTTCCTCGAAACCATAAACCATTCATTTCTTAATTCATTTTATCTAGCAGTTGTTTCCTTATCAATAACACCACCCTCCATCCTATCTTGGATAGATTTAATAGTTTGGAGGATATTTTTCTTTGTTAGGAAGATATTTCCAAAAATAACTATAAGGGAAATATAGGGCATCTCAGAGAAACCTCCAAGAATAGTAGTGCCTTCAGTAACTTTAATTCCAATTAGATTTCCTCAAAGACACGTACAACTGTGTCCTCAAGTGGAAACAGACACAGTTCATTTCCCACATTAATCCTTCTGAGAGAAGCACATGTAAATTTCAACAACAAGCAATAACAGATTCTCGAAACAGAACCAACATAGATGAAAGATAAGACAAAACCAGAACACAAAAATTTACCTGGGGAAAACCCTTTCAGGTAAAAAACCCCACACTCCAAAGATCGAGCCAATGTATTATTCATCAACTGAAGGTTACAATACAATTCAGGCTCATAGCCTTTTCAGAGATTACATCTTGTTCATTATGGATACAATATGGTAACCAACTCTCCCTCTATACATTTCCTGATCAATCTCTCAAACCAAAAAATCTTCGTATTGTTGCAATACCCTCACATAGTATACAATACAGATCAACATGAGAGATCAACCATGGCATTCAATCCTTGATCAGGAGAGAATTCGATAGCATAACCTTGCCTCACTTCCTCTATTTCAGCCTCATGGCCTCGGCCTTCTAGCCAGCCACTCGAACCTCACTCTATCACTCTCCTATTCCTCCCTACTTCAGAACGTCCAATGCATACATGTATACATTCCTTCTCTACTACCTCTGTGAATTGGTTTGTTTCCAACTATCATATCACAATAGCAAATGGTTCACATTCTGCCCTCTTTGATAGGTCCAAGTCAAACCATGTAGGACAGTCTTTCACTCGGTCAAAGGCGTTCAAAATGTATTCGCATGTTGGTGAGACACTAACCATGTCTCCCCGATGCCATAAATCCTGACCGTCAATATCGCCAAGAGTCTTCACTATCTGCAAGACATTATACCAAGTTCACAAGTTGCATCGACCTCAGCATTCTCATTGGTGAGACTATCGCTATTTGCCAAGACATCATACTAAATTTCACAAGTGACATAGACATCAATATTCCCTTCAGTGAGACTATCACTCTTCGCCAAGAGAACATACCAGTGCCTTCAAGCTACACCGCAATGTTCCACTGTCAGCGAGACTTCGTTCATTGCTAAGAATTTCATACCAAAGCCTCCATGTTACCCAGAGACCACCTTTCGCCAGGAGTCATACCGAAGACATTTGATAACAAACACATGTTGCGTTACCGACAAGACTTACCTCTATCACTGAGACTCCTTACCGAAATCTTCAAGTCATCCCGAGATCATCTTTTGACAAGAGTTATACCGAAGACAACCCACAACATCGGTGAGACAAACACCCATTGCCAAGAGTTCTTACCGAACCACCATATGTTATCTCAATGACTCTGAGTGTATAGCTATCGGTGAGACATCTCCCTATTGCAAAGAGTTCCTACCGACTCTTATGTTATCCCGATGACTCTGAATGTAACACTGTCGGCGAGACATCTCTTATCGCTAAGACACATTCTAATAGGAATAAGTCATACTGATTACTGCATCGGCCAGACAGACCAAGGGTCATGCCAATATCAGCCAGACTTTCTACCTTCACCGAGACAACATTCCAACTATCCCAGGTTACGCAAAAGGTTCAGGTTATTCCAATCGTCAAGACATTCCAAAGGTCACATCAATAGTTCAGGATGAACTAGCAGATCGGCTAGACATCTCAACCGTCACAGTGACCATGCTTTCTTAGAGGTTTCAACTTGTGAGATTGAGGCAACAATTCCAACAATCTCCTGCTTGACGAAGATCACATAGGCACCTCCAATGCACTCATAAACTAAGATCACACTAGCTCCACCAGTTTAGTCCCCGTAGCACTCAAGACACCTGACCAACAAGTCTCCATAGATAACAATCCACTAGACAATCTGCAACAAAGACCAGGCATCCAACTGCAACTCACTGTCCAACAAAACAACTGAAATGCAACCGATCACAGTCTTCCAGGAGACCACATAGACCTCAAACATGCTCTCATGCTCCATCAAGAATTCTACACCAACATCCAAGATGTCCACCATTCGGGCAACAATCCTTTTCATCTTCCAACATGCCACATGTGGAAGAAAGATACAAACCAAGGTGAATAAGCACCATTCCAATGAACACAAGCAAAAGATCCCAGTGATATCATCAACAAGATACTACTACCACTTCGCTATGCTTAGATGCTATACAAAAGCAATATCAACTTCAAAGCCTCAAGCAGAACACAACTGTGAAGTCATTCTCCAGAAACAAGACAAAAAACACTAGCTAGAACAACAATCAGACTGACTGCTTCCATCCAACTGATAAACCCATGTGACTGAAAATAGCACCCACAACTCTTGCTATTCCATCCAGTCTCACATACCTCAAAGGTATCAACATTAGTAAACTCATGCTGCTCCAAAACTAACCTATTAACAACAAATGCAAGCTCCAAGTGCCAATCAGTCAAAGAAGACAAAACACATATAGGAACTCCCACTACCTGAGTAATTCCAAATCTGAAAGATCAAAGAAATAAAAAGTCTACCAATAATAACACATACAAAGTGTAACCATGTAGTACCAAAAATATCCACAATGATATGCACAACCTGCAACAAACTGTTACAAGAAACATTTCTCTCACCACAAGTCATCACAGTTCTCCCAAGTTCTCCACACACAATCAAAGGAAAAAGGATTAAGAACCTCCATGTCATCACCCATGAAAATGAGTGAAAACACATGACCACAAGCAAGTGATCACTATAGCTCTGACCAAACCTCAAACCAATGTAATGTGAAACCAAACATCCAGGAAGGAAACAAAGACCAAAAAGAGAAACTCTGCACATCATATTCCTATAGAACATCCTCCTACAGACACTTCTAACTACCAGTTATGCGAAGAATGATCTCCTTCTCATCCCAAAAGAAAATCCTTAACAACATCCAACCGTTCAATCACCAAGATCAAACCAACTTCTAATATCATGTAATCAACATGGATCTAAGCCTCTCAAAGAAGATCAAGCTAATTCATTCCCCATTTTAGGAAATCAGCCCATACATCATCTCCTACCAATTCTCATCAGTAAAACACATAACAAAAAAGCTCAAGGAGATAAACAAGTTGTACAACTTCCACTATGAATCCTCCAGAACCATTAAATAGCAATTCAAGATCCATATCATGAAAGTGAACATAAAACACATCTGAAAAATATAATGGGCCAAATACCTCTCAGATAAACTACCAAGCAGACCAAGAGTGGGAACGAGAATACTCCTTCAAGATATATAAGCCATCATGACTAATCCAAGAGCAATCTCCTCATAGGTCTCTTATTAAACTCACGTTCAACCAAGGTGTAGGCTTCTCGGACTTTCTACAAAAAAAAATTCACCAAGAGTAACCATCAACAATACTTCTTTCATAAGAGAAAAATAGCCCCACCTTATTTTTCATGTATCCATAAGTACTAGCAACTGATCATCTCATGCTAAACTCCAACTGCATTACTACACTATCATGAAGTATCAAGTAAATAATCAAAGCACCAAATACACAAATAATTTACCAGACCACTGTCAAAGCTCCAATCATCTGAATCTAGAACTTATCATTAAACAATGATCTACACATCCCCCTTAGGAGATACCATGCTCCAAGTGACTTCACCATGGTCTCAAGAATAATGAAAAATGCCAAAACTCTAGTGCAAAAGCAAGAGCATACCATGACATTCAACAAATAAACTCAAAACCATCATCACCTGTCAAGCACCACTAACACCTCAGCTAAAGAATCCAAGTGCCCTCCATGGTTCCAAGATGTTGCACATCTTCAAATAATGTCCATACAAATGCGAAAGAACCCTTTCTGCAGCAACAGGATCTAAGGGCTCCCCCAAGAAACATCTGCAACACTAAAGAAGACCATTCACCACCATGTGATGAACCCACAGTCACTGCTAAAGCTCCCACTGAAACGTGACATCTGAGCTCCCCAAGCATCATGACCAATCATCTTCACTATAAAAAGCTTACACAGAGTAGTGTAACCAAGCTATCCATGACATCATGATAAACATGCTATAGATTACAATAACCAACTATTCAGGTACTCAACAATATCCATCTTCTCATCTCAAAACAATCACACCAATGCACAAGTGACCATAGACAAGGCCAGCTAACAAGTCTACACTAGTAATGAATCAACCTTGTGGATAAAGACAATCCACAATCAAGTTATCTCATTACAGCCAATGGGTAGCTAATCCACCAACCGCATAACTCATAGATCAAAAACATCAAACGTGCAAACCCATCATCACATTGGAAACTGCAACACTGAGATTTCAAAAAGAATAACCATGTAGACAACATAACTCAAACACCAAATCATGCCAAACCTAATTTTCCAATCATGTCCACAACGAGCACCACAATCAAGGAACCCACAAGCACCACCACAAAAGTGTTGAGTGACAAATCACATACCAATACTCCCATGCAGAGAAGAAATCACACCTCCTCAAAACATGCACAAAGCATGCATGTAGAACAAACACTATCTCATCCAGCAACACCGCTAAGGCCAGGTTCTAGAAAATAGCTTAACAACAACTCCACATTACGACAATTTTTGCTTAACCATGTAAAACCTACAAAACCACAGAGCTAAGCAAGTACAAATCATCTTTAGAAGGAAAACAATAGTTAAGGAAATCCAAGCCCCTTTCAAGCCAACTCTAAAACCACCAACATGTACATGCATCCGAGAAGGAGAGAAAGGATATTTTAGAGGCTTGCAAATCATCTAATGATAAACTCCATAGCCTTTATGTATTCAAGATTAACAGGAAAACAGTGCCTTCCAACACCAAGAAAACACCACCTAGCATAAGCACTCTCTTCCATGGTTGAGAAACAAACTAGGCTTCTCCATATCACCAAGGAGCCTCTCACACAGACTTCCAATATGAAAGCTTTACTGCTACACAACCATGGAGCAAGAAAATCCACCACACACCAAGGTTATACTGCTACCAACAAAGAGACACAAATCACAACAAAACAACATGATCAACTCCCATTTCTCCATCTTCACCATCCTTCAAGCTATGTGTTGTCTCAGAATATCACAAGACTTCCACTAACCAAATGATCAAAGATTCAAATGATTCCACCAGATTTCCTCCAGCCTAACAAACTAAGAAATCTTCACAGGAGAAATACCCAGAACCAACAACCAAAAGAAGGCTCTGATACCACTTGTAAGGGAAATATAGGGCATCTTAGAGAAACCTCCAAGAACAATAGTACCTTTGGTAACTTTAATTCTGATTAGATTGCCTTAAAGACACATACAACAATGTCCTAAAGCGGAAACAGACACAGTTCATTTCCCACATTAATCCTTCTGAGAGAAGCACATGTAAATTTCAATAGAAAGCAATAACAAATTCTTGAAATAGAACCAACATAGATGAAAGATAAGACAGAAAACCAGAACACACAAATTTACATGGGGAAAACCCTTTCGGGTAAAAAACCCCACACTCCAAAGATCGAGCCATTGTATTATTCAGCAACTGAAGGTTACAATACAATTCAGGATTAGTCTTTTCAGAGATTACATCTTGTTCATTCTAGATACAATCTGGTAACCAACTCTCCCTCTATACATTTCTTGATCAACCTCTCAAACCAAACAATCTTCATACTGTTGCAATACCCTCACATAGTATATAGTACATATCAACATGAGAGATCAACCATGGCATTCAATCTTTGATCAAGAGAGAATTCGACAGCATAACCCTGCCTCTCACTTCCTCTGTTTCGGCCTCATGGCCTCAGCCTTCCAGCCAGTCACTTGGCCCTCACTCTATCGCTCTCCTATTCCTCCCTACTTCAAAATGTCCAATGCATACATGTATACATTCATTCTCTACTGCCTCTATGAATCGGTTCATTTCCAACTATCTGATCACAACAACAAACAGTTCATGTTCTTCCCTCTCTGATAGGTCCAAGTCACAACACATAGGACAATATTTCACTTGGTCAAAGGAATTCAAAATGTATTCACATGTCGGTGAGACACTAATCGTGTCTCCCCAATGACATAAAGCCCAACCATCGATATCGCCAAGAGTCTTCATTATCTGCAAGACATTATACGAAGTTCATAAGTCGCATCGACCTCAACATTCTCATCGGCGAGACTATCGCTATTCGCCAAGACATCATACCAAAGTTCACAAGTCACATAGACATCAATATTCCCTTTGGTGAGACTATTGCTCTTCGCCAAGAGATCATACCAATGCCTTCAAGTTACACCGCAATGTTCCACTGTCGGTGAGACTTTTTTCATCACTAAGACTTCATACCGAAGCCTCCATGTTACCCTGAGACCACCTTTTGCTAGGATTCATACCAAAGACATCCGATAACAAACACATGTTGCATTGTCGGCAAGACTTACCACTATCACTGAGAGTTCTTACCAAAATCTTCAAGTCATCCCGAGATCAGCTTTCGACATGAGTTATACCAAAGACAACCAACACCATCGGTGAGACAAACACCTGTCACCAAGAGTTCTTACCAAACCATCATATGTTATCCCAATGACTCTGAGTGTATAGCTATCGGTGAGACATCTCCCTATCACCAAGAGTTCCTACCGAACCCTTATGTTATCCCGATGAATCTAAATGTAACACTATCAGCAAGACATCTCTTATCACTAAGAGACATGAACCGATAGGAACAAGTCATACTAATTATTGCATTGGCCAGATAGACCAAGGGTCACACCGATATCAGCCAGACTTTCTACCATCACTGAGACAACATTTCGACTGTCCCAGGTTATGCCAAAGGTTTAGGTTATGTCAATTGCCAAGACATTCTAGAGGTCACAGCGATAGTTCAGGATCAACTAGCAGATCGTCCAGACATCTCAACAGTCACATCGACCATGCTTTCTTAGAGGTTTCAGCCTGTGAGATTGAGGCAACAATTCCAACCTTCAAAATTTAAACTTATTCTTTTAAGTTTTTGAGCTATTCGAAACATTGGGGTACCTTGATATGGCAAGTTCCATCAAAGCTTTATAATTTATTTGATGTGTGAATGTAGATTCCACATGATCTCATATATAAAGGGGAAGGGTTCAGACTTCCTTTTTTCCTCCCAATTTAAAACCAAGGTACTATGGTCAGAGGTAGACCTTGGAAAAGCAAATAACTGAATTTTGGCCAAAGCATCCCAATCTCTAGAGATCAATACTCTATCCAACTTAACTAGGATATGATTTTATGCATTATGTTTGTTTGACCAAGTGAATTTGGAACCAAAAAGTTCCACATGAAGAAAACCGTGATAAAAAATGAAACTAGAAAAGTCAAACATACTATCAAAGAAGTCCTCTATACCTCCAAGTTTTTATTGAAGGGTGGAGGAGGGTGTTAAAGTCTCTACCAATCATCCACTTCTCATTTTTTTTTATATAGGAGAAAAGACAATGAATCCCATGACTGATTCCTAGCAACCCCAGTGTTAGGAGCATAAACATTGACAAGGTGAAATACAACCCTGTTCTACTATCTTCAAAAGCAACTTCTAAGCAATTTCAGTTACTAAAACCTCCCTTACCAGTCAATCTATCTAGATTCCATAGGATAGAAATTCCTCTCGAAGCACCATCAACATCACAAACACAGTAATGAGATTTAGGCCAAATAGATTTCACCATAATAGAAATCTTGAGAATATGTTGTTTAAGAGGACTATGAAGCCCCCTAATACTCCACAATGAAATCTTCATGAAAAATATTAAGAGGGACCAAAAAAACCTTTCCCTAGCCCAAGTGGAGGGTACTCCTTTATTTCCTTGATTTAAACCCATTTGAGAGCCCCTCTAGGGTCCTCTACTTCCTAGAGGCAATATCTTAGGCTTCTTCTCTTAGTCTAACCTCCTTATTGTTAACTCTGCCAACTTTTGATTTTTTCCCCACATCCATTTTCTTCCTCTTCTTGAATTTTCCACTATTATGAGTCTAGGGGTCCTCATTAGCCTCACCTGCAAGAGGAGAAGGAGCTAACTCCATAAAACCTAGGATATCTAGTGATTCTTGCATCTTCATATGTAATGAGTCTTGAGGGGTTGATTCCACCTTTTTCAAAGAAAAACATAGGTCCAAGTCTTTATCTGAATCTTTGGAATCAATAGGAGAGAGGGGAATCTCCTGCACAATAGGTTCACCATCATAAATGACTTGACCCATTGGGATGGTGTGAGTAGTAGTAGCCAACAAGACAGTCTCATATTCCTTTGTTTAAGCTCTTTCTCAAGAATCCCATTCGAAACCTCATCCCAACCCCCAACCGTTTTTGGGGAGTTAACAGGAGGAGAGAAAACTACAACACCTCCTTATTTTTTTGGGGAGGCATTTTCTTACAAGTGTTACTGAGATGACCAAAATTTTGATAAAGTTGACAAAACAACCTAGTATTCTTGTATTCCAAATATTGAGTTTAGGAGTTGAACTTGGTCTTAAGGTGATAGAAGTGGGGAGAACATTGTTAACAATCATATTATAACAAATTTTACCATGTAATACAAGCCTAGATCTCTATAAAGTTACCTTTTCTATAGCCAATAGACTATCAAAAGTGCTAGCAATCCCCTGAATCACCTTACAATTCTAGAACTCAAGAGATGAGCCCAGAAGCCTAACCCAAGTAGGAGCAATAGAGCCTAGGTCCATTGAGGGGTCTAAGCCCGATTCCCATTTACAAAATGCCAAGAAATTCTTAAAAATTTTATCAAATTCCCAAGGACCTCTCATAAGCGCCGAGACTAGATCTTCCTATTTGTTAAAGCTAAAAAGGAAAACGCCATTTGACATAGTGCTCACACTAGTGTCACCTTTAAGAGTCTAAACTGAATCCATCCACTTGTATACCTAGTTAATATTGGTCCTAAAGGATAAGAACCTCCCAACCAACAATATTTGAAGGCTCACAATAGATTCACCCATGATTTTATCTAGGACAAACACGTCAAAACCATCCATCGTGCAACACTCCTTTGACTCAAAGGAGGAGAACAAAGCCCTTTTTAAAATAGATAAATTACCAACCAATTCTTCCACATATAAATTTTGATTCTTGATGCAGGAGCATCTAGGGTGTAAGAGAAATCTTGCATCACCCAAAAAAAATGTTGTTTCTTTTCAATAAGAACTAAATTTGGTAGGGTTACTATTTTTGTAAGTTTCCATTTATGCACAGTTGGACACGAAATCTTACACAGACCCCTAGAATGGTAAATTGAAGCAAATGGTGAAGAAATCACTTCAATACCATTTGTCATTTGAGAGATATTTAAATTTTAATTTTTGAAAACCCTAGTAAAATCTTCAGGGTCAATTTTGAGACACTTAGAGGCTTCGGATGGGCCTAAAAATTGGTGGACAATATTTCTCGAGACCTTTCCGAAAAGGTCTTATAATAGAAAATCCAATGGTCGGATCAAAAGTTATGACCCCGCAAAGTTGTAATACCAAAATTAATAAAATTTTGAAATATCTTCCTAAGGAAGTTAAACTTTCCAAAAGATTCTAGGGCAATTATACCTTCCAAATAAAGGATGTAAGGGGAGGCTACAGAGAGGAGGCCAAAGTAGAGTAGATGGTGGCTCTGATTTTCAGATTTGTAGATTTATGTAATTAGAAAGCCCATGTGATGGAAAATATAATGTTGTAATTTCATTTTCATTTCAGTGATAATAGAAAATATTTTTTTTCCTACTTGCATTTTGTTTGTGCCATTATCTATTTTTTTTGTGAGTTTTAGATTGTAAGGGGAGTGTCCCTCATCAATTATGTCTCAGCAATGAGGAACCATCTGCATGATGAATACTAACAATACCATCATGTATCAAGACTTACTGTCCACCACAAAATATTTTGACCCAAAGAGCCAGTAGCCAAAGTTGAGATGCCAAAATTGCATTTGTCAAAGATGAAAAATTCTTGGAAGGGGACACTAGTTTGGGCCTCCCACCCAGCTTCGCCATGACTAAAGCAATAGAACAAAAATTTAAATTCTTAAGCACATGTGCAGTAGCAACAACTTAGCTATTAGATGCCATATTAGAATATGATATTAGAAGTTTGTTGGTATGTCTATTCTATCAAATTTATTCCATATCTATAGTTGGTAATAGTCCTATAAATTCTTTCTCTGCAAATCTAGTAATTATTTTTAGGTTACTAATTACTGCATTGAGATTCTTTAGAGTGTGAAAATTTTCATCCAAAATGGTTTTAGCATCATACACTTGTATTGTCACGGTTTTATTTTGTTTATGGTTTACATATGTTTCTATTTTTTATATTTTTCAAGACCTAAAATTCACACAATAATCTCTTGCAATTAATTTTTAGGAGTATTTTCTACATACTTTGCTTCCTTTCATTTCATATTAGACCATCATTATCTCAAATTATAAGTGTTGGGTAGAAGGTTTTTTCTACTAATCCTTGTTTGAGTGGGAAATTATAGAGAAGGGTTTGATCTTATTATACAAAGACATGTTAAGAAAATAGAGAATATAAATGAAATTTTTCTTAACAATAAACTTTCATCTTTTGAATATTAATATGGAGGATATTATTGTGGATATACATATATAGGCCACAATATTCAAATATTTAAACCTATTGCTATGTCACAAGAATACTACGACAGAAGAGAGATAAAAGGTAAGGGTCTAATTAAACTATGTTTGGATGATTTATTATTACTAACTATACAAGAAGATACCACCACAACAATTGTTTAGAATAAATTTGATAGTGAAAAGCTTGATCAATATTATTTTCTGTCCAATAAAAAGATTTTATACATGTAAAAGAATAGTTAATATAATTGCAACAATAATGTATCAAAAAACAATGAGAATATCATATAACTGCTATCAAAATATTTTAATAAACACTAGCATTCTATGCTAGCATTCCCCCCTTATTACATTTTTCCTACAATAGTATCCCTAAAACCATAAAATCACCTTGCTAAGGGACCCCTCTTAAGGCTTACATAATAAAACTTGTCAATTACATAAATAAAAATTCATGAGAAGATCTTTCTTGAAGACATAAATCTACAATCAAGTATAAATCAATCAAGTTATCTCGTGACCCTTGAAAGGGTGTAGCTTTGAGCTGAATTATTGAGTTCTTAGACTACCATTTTTCCAAACTCTTGAATTAATTATTCTTGGATTATTTAACAACAATCCATATTGAGTTGTGATCTAGATCTCTATCAAGTTATTTGATGACCCTTGTAAGGGTATAATTCTCAATCAAATTCTCATAAAATCAATGGACAATAATCCATATTGATTTCAAAACCAAATGCCTTACCTGTCTCAAAAATATAAAACATCATAGTATATTTATTCTTGAAATCCATCAACATTAATAAGGAAATTAATAAAGAAAGAAGAAACACTTCTCATGCAAAGAACCATCTCAAAGTGAGAAGTGAACTTGAGATGGAAATTCCTCCATCCTCCAATGCCACAAACCTCCAATGACATGCAAGGAAATAATCAATGATTTTCCTTGGCAACATGCATAATTTCATATTTTTTATTTATTGCATAACTATTTTAAGATCCTTTGGAAATATTGATGAACTCATCTACAAGATACTCAACAATTTTTGTTTTGGAATGCACTTTCCCAGGCACTAATAGTAAGAAGATAGACTACTTGATTAACCTCTTCAATTATTGATAGATTGACAACTTTATCTTTTGGTACAGATATCAAATAGTTTTCTCCCTTATCCTTATCCTTATTCTTAATCACTCCAACACATCCTTTGTTATGACTTCCAATAACCATGATGATACTATGAACATCAAACTTGATAAAAATACTTAATCAATAGATTTTGGCATTGAATGGTACACCCATTATAAGTGTTAAGATAAGCAGTGCCCTTATCTTAAAATAAAATTAAGCCCTACACCTTCATTTTCAAAAACACCTCTTAATGTCTTCCATTGATTTTGACTATAGAAAACTATCCACGCAAAAGACTAAGTATGTATTATATCTTGACTATCCTCTTGCATTATTGTCTTGCATTATTTTCTTGCACAAAGTGTACACCCAAAAATGATAGTGAAAAAGTAGTTTCTTGGCTAGCATAAATGAACACAAAGAATTTGTGAGGCACTTATAGATTACCAAAAGTTTGAAGAGTCCAAACTCAAATGTCCACCTATGGCTAGTTTCTCTTTCATCATACTAGTTGTGCTCTCAATTTTCAAATTTGAGCATAAAAATTTACATAACCTCCTTGAATTTGAATCAATGGTACACTCTGTCTCATGTCCTCTATTACACCTAGATTCTCTTATCACACATTGACTGCAAACATTGTACTATACCCTTCACCTGCACATTCTATGACCAAAAGTTTCTCATTCTTCACTTGAACCTGAATGCAAGACTTGGTGTGCCCTAAAACATTGACATAAAATTTGTAACATTCAATGCTTCATAAGAATATTTAATAAAAATTATACTCCCATATTGGTGTTGATATTCTCTTAAAATAATAGGTTTGTTACTGATCAATAATATTATTTCCTTTCTCTCATTCGTTCAACAAAGATCATGACTATTTCTCATGGCTTCTTCACGAAACTCCTTTTCAACTCTCATAGCATTATACAACACAAAAGTGCCATTCTCTAGTACATGAGGAAAGGAACGTTAATCTCTCCTAGAAACATTCTTTGTAGCACCTCCAACAAAATTTTATGTCATATTTAAAATGGGATTTTCTATTCATTCTTTCCTAGTAGGATACACCTACTTCCACAAGCTCTTGCATTCATCTTTCAAAAAAAGAAGTTTATCTAATCATTCATTATTCAAATGTAGCATTTAATAAATAATTACCCCCTCTTCTCACAAGCACAAGCTCTTCTATCCTTCAAATTCTAATTGCTACACCATGGTTGTTGTACCATTTTCCTCTCCTAAAATGTGGCTTTAATCCCATATGATAATAAAAACCTTGATCAATATTATTTCATGTGTAGCAATAAAAGTTTATACATGCAAAATAATAATTAATATAACTCTACCAATAATGTATCTATAATTGATGAAAATATCATATAGTTGCTATCAAAAAAATGTAATCAATGCTAACATTCTATGCTAAGATAACTGATATATTTTTATCA
The DNA here is from genome assembly GCA_007258455.2 of Sequoia sempervirens. Lineage (NCBI taxonomy): Eukaryota > Viridiplantae > Streptophyta > Pinopsida > Cupressales > Cupressaceae > Sequoia > Sequoia sempervirens. Next base: position 100,103,061 of record VDFB02105785.1, read on the forward strand.
AGTTAAATTTTTAATTAACAAACTTTTTTTGAGAAATAATTTTGTATCTTTAGGATGGAATATGCTAGATTTATGTATCATTGCATGAGTTTGTTGTGTTATTTTCTATATTTATGTGAATGTCCTGTTATGGCTATTGGGATCACCATTAATAAGTTAAAAATGGATATGGTGATGGTATCATTGCTTTCTAAAGAGACGCAATCAAATACTTTTAAATCTACCAATGACCTGACCTAGTTATTTGTGGTAGTTAGAATGAAAAATACAATAAAAATGAGAATAAGTAAGATAATTATAGATATAAATCCCATGGGAGGCTAAAATATCTCAGTAAATCTAAGGAAAAATGCTAGAATTGTAGTAAGAATAGAAATTATAAAAGAGATTGTAAAGATAAGGAAAAAGGCAAAAAGATATATTTTGATTATGAAACTAATAAGCCATCCTAAAATAACATTTGGTGATGCATTTATGAGCCTTAAGATACACATTCATTAGAATATGAGTGATTGATTGACTATAGTGAATCTTCTTACATGACCTCACACTATGGTTATTGAAAGGTGGAAAATTTTTTGCTCTCCCACCTTTAGGGTTTAGGACCTAAAATGGGAAATTTTCATTAACTTTCACTCAAGAACAAATCATTGAGATCTCAATGCAAAAGTGAAAGAGATATTGCAAGAGGGTTGTTCTAGGGGCTGAATATGATCTAGTGGGGGGTTCACCACCAAGTTTGAACTTGGAAAAGATAATGAAATGAAAGATGTAATACCAAACCCTAATTGAATGCAAACTAATAATAAATGACCTAGAAAAGTGAATGAAATGAAACAAAAAATTGAAAACAGGAAGGTGTGCACCTAGGAAACTAGAGATGGTTGAATGGAGGTCTAAATCACTAGAAATTATGCTTTTATTGCTGACTGGGACTCATTCACCAAGATGGGTGAATCAATCTTGTTTTTGGAAAACTATGCAGGAACAAGTTTCTGCTAAAAGGGTATCCAAATCTACAAATTATTGAAAATTTAATGGAATTGAGACTCATTTTCCAGAAGTGGTGAATCACTCCAGTTGGGCGTTTCTACAACATCAAAAGTTGATCTTGTTCTTCTTTTTCTTCTCTATCATTCTTCAGTGATTTCTAGATCTGAATCCCTGAATTGCAACCTATCAATCTTCTCCAAGGTTCTCCAAGGCTTGATGACAACTTTGAAAACTTTTAATGATTTTCAACTTTTCTCCAATCTTTCTCCTTGGAAAATCTGCAACATAGTCCTCCAAATCACACACAAAGGAGAAGGAAATATGTTGTTCGGTTAGTGGATAGGGGTTTTCCTTGGTCAAACCCCTTGTTGGAAATCGAATCCTTAAAATGAAATCAAATAAGAATGGAGAATGATGAATGAACCAATAACAATGTTGTAACTCACCAAAACCTGGCAATAAGGTGTTGCAAATATGCTTATAATGGTTGCAATGGATGTAGACCTTGACTCTTGCTTGAATGATGTTGATCTTGAATGAAACACTTTCTTGAATCACAAAATCCTACACCACAATTGTTAGCTCTAAAACAACATGATGCATGAAATCCTTGACATGATGATTTATGCTTGAATGCTACTCTAAAATGATTGAAAATTTTCTCTTGAAGACACTTGAATTCTCTTGAATACTCTTGTGAACAATTGATTGCTTATTAGATTGCTAGGTGAAAATATGAGTGAAAGAACCTTATATTTATACTCAATTATTCAAGAACTCCCAAAATTACAACACTACAAGTTGACATTAGATCTAGGAGAATAAAATCTTGCCATAAATTTGAATTAATTTTAATTTTGGGCCACAGGAGACTCATTCACCTAAGGTGGTGAATGAGTCCCATCTGGCATAATGTATGGGACCAAAAATCAAAATTTCGTAGAAAGGTGTAAAAAAATGTTTGGGACCCAAAAATCTAGATGGGATGCATTTGTCCAAGGTGGAAAATGAGTCCTAGATCACTAAATCTGGGGCACACAATCCAGAAACACTTGAATTTTGATTGGATAGTGATTGGTGGCAAGATTATCCTTGAAAACATGCATTAAATGAGGCGTGTAAATGCAAAATAGGGCCAATTAAAGCATAAGAAAGCCCAATTATTAATGATAAGCCAAGAAAAATGTGAAAGTGTGTTACAACACTTCAAAATAAGGAAAGATTAATGTTTATTTTTATTAAAAAGGGGTTTATTATTTTTAGAACCTTAGAAAAGTGTGAAAGTGTGTTACAACTGTGAAGACCAAAATCAGCATTGAACAAAGATTGACAAATATGGGTTAAATCTATCAACTTTGAAAAAATGAGATGAAATCCCTCCCAATGAAATTCTTGAGTAAACATAGGGGAAATAATGACATTATCAAACTAACGTAAAATCATAAGCAATATAAGCATAAAATCTATTCCTAAATTACTCAAGCATCACCCCATAGGGGGATTGGTGCTACTTTGATATGAAAAGTAGCCCTTTCCCAACCCCTTTAGATAAGCTAAATGATAAAATGCTTTGAAGATGGATTCAAATGACAATGATATGGAGAAAGATCTAAAGATTGTGGAGATTTGTGGAGGATTTGTTGAAGGATGAAGCCTCTATTTAAAGATTCTCAAGTTGAAAGAATGCTCATAAGAGAGCAATGTGGGATAATGATTTGGAAAATGAGATGAAGCCACTTGTCACATTATGATAGGTTGAGGCATGTGCAAGTTCTGGCCAATGTGCCCAAGAGAGGGAGATTTCAAATTTGAAATTGTGAAATAAATGTTGAGTGGGGGACATGAAATGGAGAAGTTATTGCAATGTTGGAAGGGACAAGTCAACTTGTCATCATTTTTAAACTTGAGGGAATATTCCATCTTTATGCCAAGTTGAAAGAAAATAAGGATTTATAAATGAGTTAAAATGATTAATTGGTGCAAGTGGTAAAAGCAAGAGGATGTGATGGGTTGTTAGGTTAGGTTAATCATGATTATATTAGCTTAAGTGATGTTTAGGTGATTTTGACTCACTTGACTTAAATATTTTGATTTATTTAAATCAAAAGGGAGAAATATAAATTTGGATTTCAATTAAATAAAGTTTGGTTTATTTAATTAAAAGGTTGATGTTTGATTTATTTAATTTGAATGAACAACCTTAGGAATTAATTAAATAAACTTGATTTATTTTATGAATGGATGAATATGACCTAATCAAATGCATGATGTAAATTTTGCATGTCTACAACAACACTTCACAACAAATTAGCAAGGTACAATTTAAATCCATTAGTTCACAAGGGCCCAAGACCTAATGTGAATGTGTCAACCACATTACAACACTAAATCAAGGCAACATGAAGTCCAATTTCATGAGGAGGGCCCAAAAAAGTGTGAAAATGTCCCCAACAACATTTTTTGACACTACATTTAGCCCCCACTTTAGTGAGAGGATGAACTTGCTTCAAAATCACACTAAAGTAAACAAACATAGATCAAGAGGGGTTCAAATGCACCAATGCCAATAGGATGGGACAACAACAATCAAGAGTGGTGATCCCCCAAGATAAAGATCCCATGACAAACCAACACAGTAACAAAAGAACACACATGAGAATGATATAAAGAGCAACAACAAACCACAAGCATACACTTTCAAAGATGAAAAAGGTAAAAGATAAATGAGAGTCAGATCACGCTTCGACCATTTTTCCATTGTGATGTGAATCAGATCTAGGTTGTTTTTCCAAAATAAATACATACTTACTCCAAGGTGATGGAACTTCAAACTATCCGTTGGGTGAGAAGTCTAAAAAAGGTGAGAAAAATACACTCATGGCTGGTATGCACTCACACACACATGCAAGTGGCTATGGGGAAATTCATGCCTCATTCGGGCTTCCTACTCAAACCATACGAAAGTTATACCTTCTGATAACTTTAATAAGGCACCACACAAAAATGATTTTCGAGCTTCATGAGACAAGAAAAACTTTGTATGCTTGGAGCTCATGAACAAATAGGATGGATCCACAGGAATGCAAGCTATATTATGCAAGGTGGCCATATAAATACAACAATGAGGCAGGTTGAAAGGATTTTTGCTTAGTTCATGTGAAATATTAACTTAGGGAATATTGTGCCTAATGTCTCCAAGAGAGGACCAATCAAAGAATAAAAGATTCGCAACTTACGATATGCGGTGTGTCACATCAAGCCACTAAGAGGAATGTAATATGCTAAGAGAGATCATGCTCATGAAAGACATCACACCCAATGTTTTCCACAAAGAGAAAATGCATTGTATGAAGTAAGAAAACTACACCATGAACCATGAAAAATAAAAATGTAAAAGAATAATTCCAATGTATGCCACCACTTTAAAGAAATTGCTAAACACCATGTTGTGAGAAATTAATTTAAAGTAGAAAATGATAAATGCTAACAATAAAGAAGACATGAGAGCTAACTTGGGAATCCCTATACCAAGTAATATGCTTCCAAATTAAGCTAAGTCATGTAAAGAAAAGATAAAAGAGGGGTTTCCCCTAAAATGAAAACACCAAACACATAAGGGATCTATGGATTTGGGGTAAATATGTTCTTTGCTAGAATGTTTTTAAGAGAGCTCAAAACTGTCATCATTCCCCAAATACACAGAATTGGAAGAATGACACAAAGAGAGAAAAAACAAATAAAAACCTTTTGGTTCAACATGGAAGAAACAAAAATGTCTCGACGCCTTGTGTCATCCCCAAAATGAAAAAACAAGACAAAAGAAAAGAAAGAATGAAAAGAAAATATTTTTGGTCAACAAGAAAGAGACATAAATACGTCTCAAAGCCTTCGGTCATCCCCAAAAGGAAAACACAAGACAAATGAAAAGAGATAATGAAGAGAAAGGATTTTGGGTCAACATGGAAGAAACATAAATGTCTCAATGCCTTGTGTCATCTTCAAAAGGAAAACACAAGACAAATGAAAAGAGATAATGAAAATAAAAGCTTTTGGGTCAACATGGAAGAGACATAAATGTCTCAATTCCTTGCGTCATCCCCAAAAGGAAAACACAAGACAAATGAAAAGAGATAAAGATCAAAAAGATAAAATATTAATGACATAGAGAAGAATGAAGGTACAAATAGAGGAATGCCACAAAGAGAGAGAGAGAGAGAGAGAAAATCAAATAGAACGTCATAGGGGATCACATTATGCACATGCAATCACACAAAAGAAAATGAAAATACAAAAATGAAAAAGACTAGTAAGGCATATGTGAGTCAATTTATGAGCGGGTAATCTACCTCCCAGTCATGTTCATTGTATACTGAAGGAAGGAAACTAGCCAAAGGGACAAGAGAAAGTGTCGAACTAGGGGTAGCACCAAGTTCAAAAATATTTGTAAAACATTTTTCTTCTAAGCTCATTAAAGATGAAAATAGTTTATTCAATTCATTTGTACCTCTTCATCAATTTTAGCAACCTCACCATTATCATCCAAGTTGACCAGAATAGGAGGTTGAATGATAATTTCCATGGAAGAGTTCAACTCTTGTTGTGTTTGTTGTATTGGGTTGTTTTGTTTTAGGGCAAGAGTAGAGTCATCATGCATTGCTTCAATCATGTTTGGATTTTAATTTTCTTTGTTTAATTCTTCATGTAACCTGTGAGAAAGGGAATGACATCTACATCTATGCTCTCTAGCACCTCTTTTTCATTTTTTTTTCAAGTTGCATTTTTGTAGGAGTGGGTTGATCAACCATAGGTTTATTTTCTTCTCAAAGGGGGGGAACAGAAGGAACCTCAAGAGGTTGTTCAACCACTTTCTCTTTGACTTTGTATACTTGTTTTATTCTAGGAGGTGTGAGAGGGTTGTTTTTAGTGTCTCTTAGTCATTTGTAGGAGGTAGGTGAATTTTTTATCTTAGGTTGGTCTTGGTTGTTTGGAATTTCTTCAGGATCAAGCATGGTTTTGTCTAGGATGGTCAATTTGGTGGTGGATGGGGACATGTTTTGGAGGGATAGCTCTACTATCTTCTTTGACTTAAACTTTTGATAGGACAAGAAAAAGAAGTCTTCTCATGGTTTTATAGGTTCCAAGGGCTTGTGCCAAAAGAAATATAAGGAAAAGTTACCTTTAGAGGACAATGGGTTAAAGCCACTATGGTGGAAAGTGAATACTTCATTTTCAAAGTGAAAATTTAAGCATTTATGCACAACTAAAGGGGCAACTTTCATGGAGTGAAGCCATGGATAGCCTAGTTTCACACGAAATTGGTTTGACTGCAAGATGATGGAGAATGAGACATCTAATGTTTTTGGTCCTATTTGCAATGGTAAGGTGATTGATCCCATCATAAGGAAAGAAAAACCATTGTGTGTCTTGATCCATGATTTTGGTTTATCATATATATCTTGATAGAGCTCATGAAAAAGTAAGAATTCCTCAGTGATCACATTCTCTCCATAGGCGAGATCTATTAGTATCCCATTACTAGGTTTGTCATAGATACGGTCGACTATGTAAAGAGGACCATTAGGAGCATGTTTAAGTATATCTTTAGAGGAGAAAGCAATTTCAAGAGGATTCTTAGTTTAGCCCTTACGAGGAATTCTTTCTATCACTCTACCATGTCATCTAGAGGATCATTATTTATGGAATCATGTTGAATAGAATCATTGTTATCATCATTTTTGTCAACATTCATCACATCATTCTTTATAGTTTTGTTGGATTTGACAAATGAATTATTATGTTTTGGCATGGGTTTGGTGAAAATTTTCAATTTTTGGTTAGGAGGGGCAACAAACTTTATTTCCTTGATCACTAACACCTCCAATGGAAAGACGACTGGAATTAATGGGGTCTTTGACAAGATGTTTAAGACGCTTGCAATGTTTCGTGTCATGTCCATTTTGTTGGTGGTAATGGAAATAAGTATTTTATCTAAACCTTGGGGGTAAAGGCTTATTGGGATAGAGTGTTTTGATGGGACACATAGTAATCATTTGTTTTTCTAAGAGTTGGGACATTGTGTTATGAAGCGTATCAGGTAAGGGAGTGAACTGTCTTTTCAGGTCCCCATAGCTAAAGGGCATTGTAGCTTTAACAATAGCTACTTGGTTATTGGTATTCTGAGTTGGTTGTTGAGGGGGATCGAATTGAAGGAATCCTTTTTTTGTTTTCTAAATGGTTGGGAATTTTTTTGGTTTGTAGGCTTGGATTTCTCAGTTTGTCTAGAAGTGGACTTTGTATCTCAACTACTAATTAAATTTTGATAATCACGGAGGGCAGTACACAAGTGCATAAAGGATGAAAATTTCATCATGGTGAGCTTGTCTTGGATCTTGTTGTGCAAATTTTTTATGAACATCTTTTGAAGGTGAGAGTCAGGAACCTTGACATCAATTTGGGAATAAAGCGATTGATAGTGTGAAATAAAGTTAGTGATCTTTTCTTCTTCTTTTTACTTACATCTCATTAAATCAGCCAAGGTCATATTAGGAGTCATATGCACTTGGAAATGGTTTAAAATTTCCTTAAAAAGTTCATTAAATGAATGAATTGATTTGTTTGGTAAAGAAGATAACCATTCTAAGGTAGTATCTTTCAATGACGTAGGAAAAATCTTGGCCAAAAGTTTATCATCAGGGACAAAGTCACTACATAAAGTAGTGTAGGAATTAACATGGTTAAAAGGATCTCTCTTTCCTCTCTATTTCTCATATCTAGGCACCTCTACACCTTGTGGCATCAGTGATCACAATATCTCCAAGGACAATGGATTGCTTTTGACATAATATGTAGGGGGGGCATTTTGATTTTGATTTATAGTGGCAACTCGCTTTTGAAGGGATGAAATGGTTTGGAAGATTTGATTAATGAGAGGGTCATTACTTCCGATATGAGATGGAAGTGAGAGTGGTGAAGGGGTGTATGTGTTCGAGGGACAAGTGAATGGAATGCTTATAGGTGGTAAATTTGTAGGAGATATAGCATGCGATGCCACATAGGAAATAGGGATGGTAGTGGGAATACCCAAGGAAGGAAACACATTACTAAATTGTTACATTGTTGTGACTTGAGGGTTGGTATATGTAGGTATTGAGGCAATTGTTGTGGGAGGAGGAATTTGAGTTCCTCTATGGCTTGTGACATTTCTTGTTGGTACAGGACAACTAGTGGTTGGGGTGAGGTGTTTTCCAAAGATTTGAACTATTTTTTTCACAAGGTCAAGTCCATCTTCACTCTCAACCATGCAGTGAATGTTGTCTATAGTAGGGATGGAAATAGTTGAAATATTTCCATTTTGCACTTGATATTGTAAGTTAGCTAGGTCCTCATGTATTTGAATTATGTTTTCTTATGGGACACTATCATTCCTTGTTTCAACTTGTGTATTACTTGAAGGAAAAGAGTTGCTAAGGGTGTTGTCCATACCTAATGTACTAGTGTCACTACTAGGAGTGAAAGAGATAGACAACCCAAGATCCACAATGATTGTGCTATCATGGGATGACATGGGTCTCGAACTTCATTTAAAGCTCATTTAGCTTGTATTTTAGCATCTCATTTTACTAAAAATCATTCAACATCTGCATTTTCATCTAAGAAAAATATCAAAAGACATAAAAAGCATAAAATTAAATTAATTTTTTTTTAAATATTGAAAAAAATCATCACTGGGACTCATTTGCCACTTTGGGTGAATCAATCCCTTTGCATATTCTGCATTGCATTTTCTAGCATTTAAAATTCATTTTTTGAGTTTTTGTTTGTTGTTATTGAATCCTTTATGTTTTAGTTTCCAAAATTTCTATTTTAAGCATTTCATTGTTCTTAGCTTACATTGAATTTTCATTCACCTTTCCTTTAGTAGCCCTTGTATGAGTATTTGGTGTCCTATTGCTAATATTGTAGTGTACTAATGCAAAATTTAAAATCCTAGAATGCAAGCTAACCAATGCAAGCTAAATCTAGGATGAAAATGCACTCCAAATCAGAAAATGAAATTTTCTAGATGAAGGTTCACCAAAATGAAATGTGGAAATTTTTTTTCTCTCCCACCTTTAGGGTTTAGGACCTCAAAGAGGCAATTTTCACTAACTTTCACTCAAGAAAAACCCTTGAAATATCAATGCAAAAGTCAAAGTGATCTTGCTTGAGGGTTGTTCTAGGGGCTAAATATGATCTAGTGATGGGTTCACAACCAATTTTGAACATGGAAAATATAATGAAATGAAAGATGTAATAAAAAACCCTAATTGCATGCAAACTAACACTAAATGACCTATAAAAGTGAATGAAATGAAATAGAAAACTAAAAATAGGAAGGTGTGCATCTAGGAAACTTGAGATGGTTAAATGTAGGTCTGAATCACTAGAAATTGTGCTTTTACTACTAACTAGGACTCATTCACCAAGCTGGGCCAAGAATTCATGTTTCTGGAAAATTGTGTCGGAACAGGTTTCTACCAAAAGGGTATCCAAATTTGCAAAGTCCTTAAAATTGACTGGAACTAGGACTCATTCACCAAAAGTGGTGAATCAGTCCAGTTGAGACTTTCTACAACTTCAAAAGCTAATTTTAATCTTCTTTGTCTACTTTGTCCTTCCCAGGTGATTTTTGGATCTGAATCCCCGAATTACAACCGATAGGTCTTCTCCAAGGTTCTCCAAGGCTTGATGACAACTTTGACAACTTTGATTGATTTTCAAATATTCTTCAATCTTGCTCCTTGGGAAATCTACAACCTAGACTTGTAAATCACACACAAAGGAGAGGGGAAAATGTTGTTGGGTTAGTGGATAGGGCTTTTCCTTGGTCAAACCCCTTGTTTGAAATCAATCCTTGAAATGAAATCAAATAAGAATGGAGAATGATGAATGAAAAAATAACAATGTTGCAACTCACCAAACCCTAGCAATAAGGTGTTGAAAATATGCTTGTAATGGCTACAATGGATGCAAACCTTGACTCTTGCTTGAATGATGTTGATCTTGAATGAAACACTTGCTTGAATCACAAAATCCTACACAATTGTTAGCTCTAAAATAACATGATGCATGAAATCCTTAAAATGATGATTGATGCTTTAATGTTGCTCTAAAATGCTTGAAAAACTACTCTTGAAGACACTCAAATGCTCTTGAATACTCTTATGAACACTTGATTGCTTATTAGATTGCTAGGTGAAAATATGAGTGAAAGAACCTTGTATTTATAATCAATTGTGCAATAATTCTCAAAATTACAACACTACAAGTCAACGTCAGATCTAGGATAATAAAATCCTGCCAAAAATTTAAATTAATTTTAATTTTGTGCCACACGAGACTCATTCGCCCAAGATGGTGAATGATTCCTATTTGGCATAATGTATGGGACAAAAAATCAAAAGTGCTTGGAAAGGTGTAAAAACAGGTTTGGGACCCAAAAATCTAGGTGGTACCCATTCACCCAAGGTGGTGAATGAGTCCCAGATCACTAAATATGGGCCACACAAGCCAGAAACACCTGAATTATGATTGGATAGTGATTGGTGTCAAGATTATCCTTGAAAAAATGTATTAAATGAGGCTTCTAGATGCAAAATAGGGCCAATTAAAGCATAAGAGAGCCCAATTATTAATGAAAAGCCTAGAAAAGTGTGAAAGTGTGTTACAACACTTTACAACAGTTTAAAATAAGGCAAAATTAATGTTTATTTTAATTAAAAAGGGGTTTATTATGTTTGGAGTTCTTTAGAAAAGTGTGAAAGTGTGTTACAACACTTCACAACACTTTAGTAAGGTACAATTTAAATCCATTAGTGCACAAGGGACCAAGACCTAATGTGAATGTGTCAACCACATTACAACACTAAATCATGGCAACATTAAGTCCAATTTCGCAAGGAGGTCCCAAACAAGTGTGAAAATGTCCCCGACGACATTTTTTTACACTACAGTTATTTTATAAAATATCAAGAATATGATGATAAATTTTACCATGGAGATTATTCGTATCTAAATATTTTTGGTCATGGTAGAGTCCTAATTTGGTTCCCTAATGGATAATTTAATGGGATCAATGGTGTGTTATATGTACCTAACTTGGCATGAAATATACTCTTTTTAATTAAGTTTACTGATTTACATGAGTTTTTTTCTTGAGAAAATGGTACAAGATGGTGAGAGTTATTGTGGTCCATACTAAGGATGCTTGAATTGGAACTCTATTTGTTCTAAATACATGTAAACTTAAATACAATATTTATTGTATTTCTACAATGAAGAGATCTAAAAAATCTTCACATTTGATATTAGCACTAGTAGCAAAGATGAGTGTTGTATCTACCTTTGATGGAACTTGTGCTTTATGGGTACCTAAGGATGTTCAATATTTATAGCCCAATATTCCTTGAGAGTAAAACTATGTTACATCTCCAATGGATGGGTCACATATGATAAAATGGTTGAAGAACCTCAAAAAAAGGCTTGTTGAGGGACTAAATGATTATAATGTTGAGTTTGAATTTTGTGAACATTCAATTTTTTGAAAACATAATTTTTCTTATTTTTATTTTAGTTCTCATAAATATTCTAGAGTATTATACTTTACATATTTTGATGATTTTGGTCATATAAATATTCCTTTGAGTTAAAATTTTATTTATTATTTTCATTCATTTTTTACTATAGCAGAAGTACATGAGTATATTTCCAAAGGAATAAATCTAAGTTCTCCAACTAGTTTAAAAATTTCAAGTCTCTTTCATAAAATTAGACAAGTAAAATGACTAAATATTTTGAGAATTGATAAAAATAATGAGTTTGTTTTTAGCATATTTCAATAGGTCATTCAAGGCTCATGAAGTAGAAAGATTTATAAAAACTCTATACATCTCTAAATAGATTTTTTTTATAGAAAAAATTAATAGGATATTGATAGAGAGGCTAGGAATATGTCTATTGGGGCCTATTTACAATAAATTTTATGGGTAGATATATTTATTATAGATTTATTGATTTAGTATATATGTCTACTAACATTGATCAACTCATTTTGATGACACACCTATGGAGGTGTGCTAAAGAAAAATATTTGATTGATACATCTTAGACCGTTTGGTTTTAAGGCATATGATCATGTGCCTAGTAATAAGGGGACAAAGTTAGAGAAAAAATAGTTAAATATATATCATAATTGGTCATGGTATTGGTGTGAAAGGATACATTGGGATCTTATGAATGAGATATTTTTTATATTACCTAATTGTTATCTTTAGAGAAGTCAATCCTTATTCCATTGTATTGTAGCTAGGAAAGGAAAGAAAGAACAATGTGGTATAGAGTTGACTTGTAGAACTAAAGACTATGAAAAATGAACAAGAGGTCCAAAAAGGATCTAAATAGGAGGAGAAATAAAATAGTTTAAATACTTATGAAGAGGAGGAAGAACATCCACTTCAATTATTAATGAGGTCCATTCAATACAAACATGAACCAAATAGGTATACTCCTCTTGAGTGGCTTAGATGTTTTTAATTGCTAACATTGATAAGACTAGGACCATAAAGAAGGATATGGGTATGAACAATGTAGAGTCCTAAAAAATTCAAAGAATGAGGAGATGGTTGCATTGAGGAAACATTACACATGGTAGCTAGTACCCTTTCCTAATGGACTTAAACCTATTGGATGTTGTAGACATGCAAAATTGGCATCATCAATTTAATTAATTCATATTCATCCATTCATCAAATAAATCAAGTTTATTTGATTAATCTCTAAAGTCCTCAATTTAAATTAAATAAATTCATCTTTAACACTAACATCATCCCCTTTAGCTAAAATAAATCAAAATATTTATTTAACTAAGTCTAAATCATTTTCCATCTCCTTTTGATTTATTTTAATCCATAAATCTAAATCAAATGGGTCAAATCACCTAATCTCCTATTAAATTAATCAAACCATGATTAATGCTAATCCTAATCCTCTTTTCTCTAGATTTTGCAACTTGTGCACATAAATCATTTAATTGATTTATTAATTCCTCCTTTTCATTCAAATATGGCATCTTTAGGGAATAGTCCTCCAATTTGAATTTTCCCTCTCACATGTCTTGCCCTCCAACATAACATTAACTTCTCTTACATTATCTCTTACATGTACCCCACTTGGCATTTAAGACTTTTTCTTCTCCCTCCAACAAGCCATATTTTGAATTTTAAATCTCCCCTCTTTGGCACATTGACCAAGATGTGCACATCCTTCCTCCATTGGAATGCTGACAAGTGGCACAATTCCATTGGATTATCTTTTATCCCACATTCCTCCTATCTTGCATTCTTCTATCATTCAATTCTATAAATAGAGACCCTCTCTATTGATTTAATCCTCCACAATCTTAGTATCTTTCTACACAACTCCACAATCTTATCTACCATCTCAAGCATTTGAATCTTGTCCATCATATCATCTAGGAGCTTATCAAGGATTGGGAAAGGGATTCTTTCCACATCAAAGAAGCACCAATCCACTGTGAGATAGGGGTTTGATCATGTTTTTTATGTGCTTGCAATTAGTCAATTCTATTTAGTTTGCATATTTTAGCATGGTTAAGTATTTCATAGGAATCTTGAGCTTTCTTATTTTGAATTGACTAACTAAGTTAATGATGGTCATTGTTTGAAGTATTGCAGATTTAGGGTTTACATAATGGCGCTAGGAGGGAAAAGTCTATTTTTTGTATTTCATGGATGAGACAATAGAAGAAAAAGAAAGTCTTTGTTTTTTATCATACATATTCTATGTTTCTGTTTACACAAAAATTGACTCATGCAATAGGTAGGGCGGAAAAATATTTTTTTTTGTTGGTATTTATTTCCAGCTTTGTTTGATTCATGATTCAGATCAGAATGCAATGTCTTTTTTTTCATAAAAATGCTTGCAGGATTTAGATTTTTCATGACGGTTTGAGTCTCCATCTGGAATATTCCTCTAAACCCTATCTTTTATTTTTTTTGTTTGGCCCTATAGAAACCCTGTCGACAAGATTCAAAGTTTGTTTTATTGTGTTCGACCACTTAAAAACCCCTTCTCCACACCCATTGGAACTCTATCTCCTCCACCCAAACAACATCCCCCACCACTCGCTGAGTTGCTTCATCATTGCCCATATCCATTGGTCTCAATCTCTTGAATTGTTGCAAATCTGCATAGCTTAGTCAACCACCAGTATTGGATTTAGTTGCCACTCTAACTACCTTTTTCCAAAGCATGATCAGCTCCCCAAACAAGCCTCCTCCACCGAGGTGGATCTGCACATTCTTTGCTGCCTATAAAGAGTCCTATCATCACCTTGTTATTCATAGTCGACATCCCTTCATTACTTCTTGCGCGGAAACCTTAGCACTAGCGCTCATTCTAAACTTCAGTTGACGCTTCTACTATCCTCTAAACCACTAGTCAAATTTTAAAACCACCAATTTGCCTAGACTCCTCTCTATTGGCGCTCCCTCACCCTCTAATTTCTCCTTTGAAATACATCATTCCTTATCACTAACTACCTAGTACCCATATCACACTAAAATAAAATATCTACAAAAATCCTATTTGTTTGACTGTGAAAACTTTTTTAATGCTTCGCGTCTTTTCATTTTGTTGATTATTGATAGTCGAAGAATCCTGAGGACGTGATTTCCTCTAGTAAAGTCTTGAATTAGTCATATGTTATGTTTGTCAACATAATGTGCACATTTGACAAATGATATGATTAAATGATGAAGCTCTCCCCGTAATTTATGACCATGATATTTAAAGTAGTGCTTTGAAAATGCTTATATTTTTTCCTTTTTACTCTGTAAACATACTGCAATACAAGTTTTGAAGGCTTTGTTAAAGATTTTCTATCAATAGTTTATTAGTGTCATCACATAGCCAACGTTATATATCGAGGTGTATAGTCTTTGGTTTTTCTAAATTCTTTAAGTCGTGGCATCTTTATATCAAGCCTCACAAGAATAAAGATCCTTCACAGCATTACAGGCATTCCACCTCCCAAGCGGTAGTCGAACTGCCACCTAGGTGATAGCTTCAGTACCACCCTCTAACTTAGTGCATCCATTCATCAATGTGTGAAAAGATAATCAATGTGATGCATTTCTTCTATTTTACCAACTTAACATCTGACAAAGATTTTTTTTGTTTTGATGAATTTTTATACCTTCTTACAAAACATCATCCTTAGTGTAGAGAGCATGTTGGAGAAGGTTGTGGAATTCAACTTTACACCTGCGATTCACATTTACTTTTGAAGGCGTTTGGAATAACTTTTAGGCGTATGCCTTTTGAAATATTGTTTTTAAGGACATTTACTGCCTGTCTTTTCATGCATTTCATTAGCTTGAAAGTTTCCCATAAAACAAGCCATTCTCAGCCATCTCCATAAAGATTCAAAGTGACCTTCTCCTGAAACAATTGAATGTGATGATGAATATTGATTAATTTCACTATTCATACAGCCTGTTTTGTTGAGCCATCAACATTGATAATTATATTTATTTACAAATATTGGTTGTCACATGCTTGCCTTAAATAGAAGCAGCTTGGGTCAACACATATTTGCATATATGTTGATGGCCTCTTTAGGCAGTGTGACCCCTTTTTCTAGCAAATCTGACACATATCAAGTGGCATAAGGCACTAAAAAATGATTCGATATGCCATAGGCAGTCTTGCAATCTTTAAAGTTATTGTTTCATGAGGAATTGATTTGTGATTAATATCCACCATTAAATTTGGTAGGTTTCAACAATAATGCATTAAATTCACACTATACCTGCCATGCATTAATTCATGCTTGGATCTGTTGATCTGATTTCGATACGGTACAATTACTCAAAGCTATTATACAATTTGCATGAGATCTCGACATATCTCAATCCAACCATTGATTGAAAAATACTATGGATGGTTTTTTATTTAATGTTCACACTAAAAGCTTGTTTGCTAACAAAATTTATCCTAATCTTGTCAATATAGGATTTTAATTGTTTTATAGTTCTTTTGCAAGTCCTTGAATTTTGAAAAGTTGTTCATTTTGATCTTCAATAGACAACTACAATTGCTCTAAAGTATTTATTTATTTGATATAACATCAATCATATTGTCTTTTCAATTCACGGGCTATGACACGTGTCTAATTTATATCTATTGACTAAGTTGGCTTTTATGAATTGAGGAAGTGTGGTATACAAGAAGGCTTTATTTTGGACTGGCGCACGTTAAAAAGATCATAATTCAAGCTTTATTATGGATTGACATTCATTTAAGAGATTATCAATGCAGGATTTATAATTTCTTTTTAAAGTTTTCAAGGAAGAGAAACTCTTGCATTGAATGCAATCATTTTGTTTAAAAATGTATTCATCATAAATCTCATTTCTAATATTTTACTTTGTGGTGTTTGTAGGTTAGGTTGACATCAAAATAAAGCATTTGAATCAAGTGAAGACAAAGCAATATTGGAGTTAAAGAATTAAACATCAAATTTAAAATTCACAAAATCATTTTTTAATGCTTATTGTGATAATCTAGAGCTTCCATTCTATGCTTTAGTTTTTTTTTTAACAACTTTCTTTTTGGATTCTAAACAGGACACTCCCAAGAGCTTTCATTTTTGTGACAAAAGGCTTAAAAATAACTTTAGGAAAAACTTACTACAGACTTTAGTTTTTGGATTTAACAATTGAACAAGGCAACTTTCATATCTCCTTTTGGTACTTTAAAACTGTAGACACGTAAAATATATTGATTGACATTGTGCATCTGATCCTAACTTACTAACATCGTTTCTTCCTAAATCATCCCTTGGTCTACCCATTTAATCAAAATCTCCTTATCTGATTAAATTCATCAGTATTCCTCTCTTAATTAAATAAATCATTTTATCTAACCAAGTCATCTCTTTTGTTAATTAAATCAATTTATTTGATCTAATTGCCCCTATTTAATTAAATAATCAATTTTATTTGATTAAATCTCTAAAGTCTATTCATTAAATTAAATAAATTAAAACCTTATTTGATTTAATCCAACACCATCTCTTTTAATTAAATAATCAAAATCATTATTTAATTAATCTCTTGTCATATTCCTCTCTTATTTGATTTAAATAAATCAATAAATTTGAGTCAAATAGGTCACATCATCTAACCTCTCTCATTAAATTAATTAATCCTTGATTAATTTAATCTCATCTCATGTCCCATCCTCTAGATAATGCAAGTTGCACATGAAAATATATTTAATTCATTTATTAAATCTCTATTTTCCTCACAAGGCATCTTTTGGAATATTCTCTCAATTTGAATTCAAAAATTTCCAAGTCAACATGTACATCCAACAAGGCAATAAATTCATCTTACATGTCCTTTTCTTGAGCCAAGTGGAATTTATTGCATTTTCCCTTCCCTCTTGCATGTCATTTCAACAAATTTGAAATTCAAAATTATGCATTTATTGGCACAAACCCCAAATCTTGCACATCCTTCATCCATTCATAGATTGACAAGTGGCATCATACCATTGGATGAATGTTAGTCCCACATTGCTCAAATTTGGACATTCATCCATCTTGTAATTCTATAAATGAAGAACTCATATCCTCATTTCATCATCCACAATTTGAGTAAAGTTACCATGCTCAAATCATTAGCAATCCTCATCAATTATCATTGAATCTTAGCTAGGTTATATGTAGGTTTTTATCTTAGAGGACTCAATCTTCATCAACAAAGTGGATCACTCATCAAATCTCTTCATCAAATCAACATTACATCATTGGAGTTGGGAAAGGGCCAATATTCACATCAAATTGGCACCAATTCCCTCAAGAGATTAGGAGATTGCTTGCTTTAGAATAGATTTTGATATGCTTTCAAGTTTCATTGTGTTCTTCCTTTCATTTTCTATCTCTTTTTCTATTCAAATGAATTTCTTGAGGAATCCTTATTCTTGCTTGCATTTCACCTTTTAATGTGTTTTTTTATGTTGTTTTATAGGTATTGGGATTAGGGTTCAACATTTGGCGCTAGAAGGAGGGCTAGATATCATTCTTTCTCATCTTTTCTTAAAATTTCTACGTTTTCACTCACACAGAAAATCCCAATGTTGGGAGCTCAGCGTCGTTGTTTTGGCACCGCTTATTCTTCAGCGTCGCTCTATGGCACCACTTGAAACTAAAACTGCGACGATGGACTCATCCTGCCAAAATATTTGAATTTCAAACTCTGCCACTAGACTCGTTGACTTGTAGGAATTTTCAAAATTAAAAAAAAAACTATGACGCTGGAAGAAACTGCGACGCTAGGCGAAAAGTGCACCACAGTTGAACTCTCTGTCCCAACATAGAGCGACATTGACTGGTAAGCGGCGCTGTGAGAGCACCGTTGGGAAATCAAAAGTTGCAATGCTCAAAGACAGTAAAAAGGGAAAATCTAATTTTAGCACGTGCTTTTGATTTATGATTAATGTGTCTTCTATTTTCTGCTTTTTTTAATTTCTATATTTTCCAGAATCTGACTAGTTTTTCTTCGTTGTAGGTTGGAAATTGAAATTGAAGAAAGGAGAAACATGAGGAGGATGTTTCATCAAATCAAAGTGTTTTTAAACACTTTAGTGTTTGCTTAACACTTGGTTAAGAAATTGTTAGCACTTCTTCTTTAGGACACTAATTTTTGTTTGGGTTTAAAAAGAACCTTTCAATTTCTTCTTGCAAAGGCTAAAACAAACTTTAGGATAACAACTTAATAGATTTTGTTAACAATTGAACAAAGTATCTCTCACTTGTCTTTTGGTGCTTAAAAAGAACTCACATTTTGCTTTGTGGATTTAAAAAGAACAAGTGTAGCTTTGTTTTTTGTGAGGGCTTACTTAAACTAAAGCCATTGAAAAAGGACGTATGTGCTTCTCTCGCGCTTTATAGCGATCTTGAGAATCAAAAGGCCTTTTTCATGACTTTAGGGTGAGACAAAGCAATCACCTCCAAACTTTGATTTGGGTTTAAAATTAAACATCTTGTGCGAGTGTGAGTGGGGGAATTGTTGCATATATTATCTTTCCTTGTTGCCAACAAGGATTGATCGAGTTACGAATATTGTTCTTCATTCGCTTTTGTTTATCTTAGAGGGCCTTCATTGGGGAAAAAGTACTCACCCAAGGGAATGACTCAACCGGTAACACTCTAAAGCCAAGAGTACTTCCAACCAGTATATAAATGTGGGTATTGGAGTAAACGCCAATATCACGCAGTTGATTCTAACAAGATGGATCTGAAAGGGGACTCTTGCCATATGGGTCAATCTCCACAAACGGAAAGTACTTATTAAAATCCATGTGCTATAATTTTCCAAAATCCTTTAAACTATTTGTTGGTGCAAGAACGGTCGTTCTGAAGCCACCCCACACTTTTATGGTCTTCTAGTAGAAATGGAAAACATGCCATGGGAGTTTCATGGGTGTTGATGCTTGGCTGCCCCATATAAGTGAGTGTCATGGAGGGGAGCCAATGGGGTCAAGCATCTAACCATTTGTTAAAGATAAGTGTAGCTAGACTTGTCCAAGTGAGAATCCAACAAATATTGTCTTACACATCCATAGGATTGTACTTATTCTTGGGTTACAAAATGCATTGCTTGATCAAAAACACCATGGAAACAAACACTTGAACCTCATCCAAAATTCAAACCCTTTTGAAGACAAATACAATTGGCTCAATCCATATGTTATTGCTTTCCCTTGGGATTCACATCCTTAGAGGTTTCTAAACATTGGATTATATCTCGATTTGTCTCCTTAAGTAAGCAATAGGAAAACCCTTGCCATAAGTTCATTTAATTTCCACATAACATATCTTGTGGGGTTTGAAGAAATTAAGACATTAGACATCTTAGTTTGAAAACCTAATTGAAGAAAGTGTTTTAGGTAAAATAAATACATTAAGCAAAGTTAAGCAAAATGAAATTTCATATGTGTTGAAGACTCACAATCCCAAAGCAAAGATCATTGGTTGAAAATCCGAAAATGAATGGTCAAATGAAATCATTTCTTGGTTACAAAGGTCTTTAATACCTAGGTCTAGGAAAACAAAGTGTCTTTTTTAGGTTCATCTTAGGATCAAAACAAATCAAAATATTTTTCATCCATCCTCCAAAACATTAAAACAAAATCATCTCATCATCACCTTTTGGAAAATCTTGAAAATTATCCTTAAATACTAGGCTTTGTGGCAAAATCAAAATCATCAAAATCATTGAGACTAAATCCTTGAAAACATTATCAAAAAACACCTTTGGCTAGGTATGTGTAGATGCATCCTTTTGCATATGCTTAGTCAAATTTATCAAAATCATCTTGTCTAGCTTAGTATATGTAGATGAATCCTTCTTCATATACTTAGTGAAATGATCATCTTGTTTGAATAGGTGTGGGTAGATGTATCCTTCTCCTCACATATTCAAATCATCATCCTTTGAGAAAATCTATTCCTTAGATCATTATCCAACATCTTAGGGTCTTTTTGTTCAAAATCAAAAGCAAATTCAAGGACAAAATCCCAAATCCAAAAAAAAAATCAAAATCAAAATCTGCAAGTCCTAAAAAGCCTAGTATCTCATTCAAGATTTATCAAAATCCAAAAAAAAATCTATATCATCCATCCCTAACATCATCATCATATCATCACCTTTGATCCTCAAGGCATCCAAAAAACTTTCTCCTTTGAGCATAAAATAAAGATCGATCCAAAGAATCAAGAGATTCATCTCCCATATTCTCAAAAATTGATCCTTGTTTTATGGTTCTAACTAGATCTCAATACAAGAATATTATGGAAGACAACAAAGAAACACCCGCTTCAAGCGATCTTAGCCAAAAAAATGCATAAATGAATCCCACCGAATCAAGTAATCCTTTGACCCTCTCATCATCGCAAAATATGCAAGAAGAAAACCAAGGAGAGGACCTTACCTTTGGAATGTCTTGCGAGGAAATGACTGAAATGCTCCAAAATCTAGACAACCATAGAATCATCAATATCATGATTAGGCTCAACCCTTCGTTATACATGCTTGAGCTAGCAAAACAAGGGGCCAAGTTACCTTCGGATTTTGATGTGAGTAATATAGTGGAGACATCTTTTCCTCCAATCTCATCCACCATTCCCATTTCATCTACACCCCTATCCCAAAACATCACGCAAAACATTTCGCAAATCACAACATCTTTTTCTCCAACCCAACCTAATTTCAACAAGGGAAACACATTCCTCAATTTATGAATATTACATTGGTGAACCTAACGTGTCACAATTTGAGTTCTTAGTGGAACAACTTTTGATACCGGCATATGATATCCTAGAGTTGGAAATGGTTTGCAAACTTGTTGGTCCCAACTCTCCCTAGTATCAAGACATTTACGACTACCTAAAGTCTCAAACCCTTCCACTGAACCTATCCAATAACCAAAGGAAGTCCTTCATTAGGAAATCTGCAAGGTATGCCATTGTCAGTGACACCCTCTACCGCTGTAGTTTCAATGATACCCTCCTTAGATGTCTTGACATCGATGAAGCATGTACGACCTTATGAGAAGTGCATGACGGTATATGCGGATGTCATTCGAGTGGTCCTACTCTGGCTAAGAAGGTAATGAGACTCGGGTATTATTGGCCGACAATGGAAAAGGATGCAATTGAATATGTCAGGACTTGTCACAAATGTCAAATTCACAGTGATTTGATCCATGCTCTAGCACAAGAACTTCGGCTGATCACTTCTCCTTGGCCCTTTGCTCAATGGGGACTCGACTTGGTGGGTAAGATTCATCCAACCTCATCCAACAGCCATAAATTCATTATCACCGCCATTGAGTATTTCACAAAGTGGATTGAAGCCATCCCATTGACATATATTACCGCCAAACTGTAAATATCAAAGTTTATCCTTAACTACATCATTTGTTGGTATGGCCTTTTGCAGTCTATCATCACTGACAACGAATGTTCATTTAAAAACCAAGACGTATGTGAGTTATGTGAGCGATTCCATATCCAACACCACTTTTCATCTCCATACTACCCACAAGGAAATGGCCAAGCTGAGGCATCCAATAAAACCATTGTCAAAATTCTCAAAAAGACTATCAATGACGCTGGTCGTGACTGGCACATACAACTCAACCCTGCTCTGTGGGCTTACCGAACTAGCATTCGTATGCCTACAGGGGCCACCCCATTTTCCCTAGTCTTTAGCGCTGAGGCCATCTTACCCATTGAGGTCGAAATTCCTTCACTACAAGTCTCCCTGAAGGGCCTAACTAATGAAGAGGAGTACCGACAATCACGCTTGCATGAGCTGGAAATGCTGGAAGAAAGATGGAAAAATTCACTGAACCATCTCTAAGCATATCAGAACCATCTTTGTCACAGCTACAATAAAAAGGTTATGGTTAGAAAGTTTGACATTGGCGACTTGGTTCTCATGCAGAACCCCAAGAACCAAGCTGATAGAGAAAAGCTAGGAAAATTTGAACCAAATTGGCTGGGTCCCTATATTATCATATCTTCTTTTGGTTCTGGAGCTTATCAATTGGCAACTCCAAATGGGGAACAGTTGACAGAGCCCATCAACAGTTTACACCTCCAAAATTTCTACGCATAGCATCAGAGGATGGAGCTAAAAGCCATAAAATACAAAAAAAAAATGAAAAATTAAAAAATCATCACCTCGATGAAAACCTGGCAAACAAGCATCTTGGTGACACCAAAAAAAATCAAAAAGTCAAGAAAATAGTAAAGAGAAAAATGATTTGTTCAATAGTGAAAACCTGGCAAATAGGCACTTTGGACAAGTACCATGGTGAAAACTTGGCAAACAGGCGCCATGCGTAATCAATCATTGCTCTGCCATCTACTGTCACTTTGTTTAACTTGGCCTAGGATGAAAGGTATTTTCGCCATTATTCCATAAATCACCACCACATCCTACTCTACTTGTCATAGTAGATAAATGATTGACATCAAGTCCTGACGACTGTCTGTCTAGCAGGTCAGTAGCATCCCGTTCATATTCCTTGCAAATAGCTAAGTCTTAGACCTGACTGGGGGAAAAATGTTTATCATGCAACTGCAGTGGATGTCACATATGATCACAAAAATAGTGGCAAAAGTCCTGAAAAAAGACAAAAATAGTGTAAAAAGTCCTAAAAAAGACAAAAACATTGGTAAAAAGTCCTGAAAAAAGACAAACATCACAAAATGTCCTAAAAAAAGACCTAAAAATCATAAAATGTCTTGATGAAAACTGCAACAAATCATCAGACCGCACGATGAACACAAACGCAGTATCATCTCTTGTCAAAGTCAATCAAGTTAATCAGTCATTGTCATTTGTCTGAACTACGTTGTCTTTGCGCACTTGTTACGTAGGCAAGACTCACATGTTGAGTCTCTGAGACATTAGGTCAATCCTTTTACGTTTGTCAAAATAAAATCATGACGCAATCTTGGGTCATCAAGACAAAGTCATTGGTCGTGTCGAACTACGAGGTCTCTGAGTGTATGACGTAGGCAAGGCCATCTCTCGATGAGCCCTCGAGGCCGCACTAGGTCAGTCCATTAGGGTTCATGGCACTACACTAGCACACACGTCAAAAGCCTTCAATCAATTTCCACATGGGAAAACTCCTAAAACAAAGTAAAACAATCATTCATTCAACATGGCAATCTCATCAGCACGTCACTCAAATCATCAAGGCAATATCGGCATATAGTCAAACACAAGTAAAACTTGGTCAAATTAAGTCAAATCATCATAAACCAGTCAAACTGTCAAATTTTGGTTAGTCTTCAGATGAGTCCTTTTGAGCGAGAACCTCTATCATTTACGCCTTAGGATGTGTCCTTCCTAGGCATCATCATTGTCATTTCGACATTTTGAGTGATCCTCTTGACATCTAAAGATCACTCTTCATGATATCAGTATTCTTCAGATGGGTCCTTCTAAAGAACCAACTCTGCCAGTTATGCCTTAGGATGTGTCCTTCCTAGGCATCATCATTATTTTGAGGGACCCCTTACGACCATTAGGGATCAAATCCTCTAGTCATCGGCATTATTCAGGGTGTGTCCTTGAATTCACCAATTCTCAGCATTTTCCAAGGTCAATCAAAACTTTAAACACTTCGACATCTCGACATTATCAAACATGGCATCTTGGCATCAAAACAGTGGATATCCAGATGCACTTGGCAAACACTTGACAATTTTCTTTTAGTTTTTATTATGATATTAGTTTTTCAGCGAGATCCCACTAAGCAGGATTTAGAGAAGCAGTGACGTATCATGTCAATTGACATGCATGACTACTAGTTTCTCAGCGAGATCCTAATTTTGGGATTTAAAAAAATAATGACATATCATGGTAAGGACTCTTTCTTTTGTATTTTGACAATCATGCTACTAGTTTCTCAAGGATGTCTTGGAAATAAGATTTAGAGAAGCAGCGACATTTCATGATTTGTCCTTGTCTTTTTTTGCATACGGTTGATTATGGAAAAAAGACTGGGGCAAGCACGCTCCTAGTATGAGTCATGATCATCCTTGTCTATGACTATTTGTCTTACGTGATGGTACAACCTTGCACACCTTGATCTATGTCATATCATGGTGCTTCTTGGCCATTACAATAGTCTGCCCAATGATGATTAAGAGCAATAAATATTAAAAGTCCTACATTAAAGTTTTGAAGGATTTGGTCTAGGAATTAACATGCATTTTCAGAGGTCTCGTCATCTTCTCCTCTTTGGTGTGGTCATCTTCTCTCATCAGGTCTCCTCATCTTCTCTCGTCCATCTAGCGATGATATCCTATGACATCCAAATACATAAGTGCATACGTCATCCATGGCATTAAATCATACACATTACATTAGGTCCATACATACATCATCCATGGCATTAAATCATATACATAATCACAAGCATTGCATTAACATAATCATCAGCATTGCATCTTTTACTACATATATCATGCACATCATTAACATAATCATATAAATAAACATTGCATCATCATGGCATCAAACTCACAAATAGGCATCATATCACATACATGATACATCACAAATCATGCATCCTACATGGCATAATACATAAAGCAAAGAGCATCACATAACACATGTAGGCCGCATCAAAACTGCATCATCATATACTATCATCTCAAAAAGGTACAAGGTCACAGGATAGAGTCAACGGATATCCCAAAAATGGAGCTCACAGGCTCAAATAATATACATAGTGTGTCATAATACAAGTATGCCCCTAGGGTAGGCTCTCATCATCCCCTCGAGGCGAAGAATGTGGTGGCTGCAACTCTATCACGGGTGCTGAAACAATAGGTGGTCCTATAGCAGCCTCTGTCTATGAAACTGATGGAACCGCGAGTGAAGGTATCATCCGGATGGTAGCAAACACCTGTGAGGTCACTGCTGCTGGACTCTGAGAGGGGGACGGATCTATCACTGGTGGCTATACCTGTACTAACCTTTGCACTAACCCAGTCGACCCATGGCTGTGACCCAGAGTGTGCCTACGTGAATGATGTGACCTATGCCCTGAAGTGTGTCTTGTCGAGGTATGACTCCTGGTACCACTGCCACTGCCTGACTTGTGTCCACTGCCTATCCTCGACTATGACCCGGACAAGATAGGATCCTGCCGCTCTAGTGGCACTGCCTGCTCATATAGAGTCCTGTACTGGCCCAGTCTCATGCTCACTCTGGCCAACTCCCGGGCCATATCCCCCATGGGTCTTGTGCATAATGCTACAAACTCTATACACCAGTGGGCCACATCCTGTTGGCAGATCACCGCCTGATCCTACTCTACACGGGCTACCTCCAATGCTGACTGTAATGATCTGACCTATGCTATGCTCTCATCTAGTCTCTGCTGTAGGTCAGCCACCCTCTGATCTGCTGTGGCATCTAGCGGAAACCCTGAAGTGAATGGTATCTCCTCCTCCCCTCTACCATCTACCATCGGAGTAGTCTCTCAGCCTCATCTATGGCATCGTTGTCCTCATCATCATCATCGGCCTCCACCTCCTCCTCCTGACCTCCCACCGCTGCCTCCTCCTCCTGCCCAACCACGTCCACCCCCTCCTCCTATCCTGCCACCTCCACATCCTCCTATCCTCTAACCTTTGCCTCCTCCTACCTCTCCTCCTTGTGCCTCTCGGCCTCTCCCTCCTCCTCATGCCTCTCCTCACCCTCTCCCTCCTATCTGGGCTGCTCCTCTCTCTCCCCCTCCTCACCGACCTTGGTGATAGCATCTAAGGCTACCCTCGCTATGCGATATCGCACCCTCCGACCCTGTGCCTAACTTTCTCACCTCCACCTCCGGCCGTCTCCACCATCATCTCCCCCTCCCTCCATCTCCACCCCTCCCTCTGTCTCCACCCCTGTCTCCGTCTCTTCCTCCGTCTCCACCCCTCCCTCCATCTCTGCCTCTGCCTCTCCCTCTGCCTCCATCTTTGCCCCTGCCACCTTGCCTAGCTCATGGTACCCGCGGAATAACTGACCGTCTATCCACTGGTGCTGGCCCATCTGGATCCATCAATGGCATTGGTCTGTGTGCCTTCCACCATAAATCATAAGCCAGCATCGTCCTAGGATCAACTGCTCTGCCTCTCCATCCCCATGCCTGGGCTACTAGCTCGTCAATCTGCTGTGTCACAAATGCCACTGGGATGGCTGGCCCCCATGCATACTCTCTGGAAGACCTAGTGTACTCTTTTGTCCCCGCCTGTACATCCTACTGCTCCCCAAACTGCCTAAGGACATGCTGTGGGAGGTACATCTCAATGATCAATGACATCTACACCATCCTACCAATCAGATACCTATACTATCTACAGAAGCTGAGGTGCTCGTCCTCATCATCCCATGCCTCACAATCTTTGTATGGTCTCCAGATGAATGTCACCATGGTGTCGATCCTATGATGCCACCAACTAGTCTCACCCATTCGTGTCTGTTGTAGTGCACCAGCATAATAATAGGCATAAGGCATCCCTCAGCCAACTGTGGTCTCTCAATGGGAGGGCAGAATATGGCAATGTGCTCCCAGGCCCAGATCATCATCAATGTCATCCCATAGGAGATGCTCTCTCCTCCCCTGTAAGCAACATCATGTAGCTAATGGTAGAGTGTCCCAAATAAGCAAGGACCTCAAGCGTAAACGGTCCTGTCTCGTCACATACCAACCAGGACGTCTCCCCAACCAATCAAAAATTCATGTCCTCGGTGGTCTGGAATCAGGATACCAGCAATCAAAGTTGCCAGGAAGGCATCGAAGTGACCATAGTGATCTACCATGAACTCCCACCTAATCTTATAGCCCTGAATGCCCAGTCCAGCACCCTGATCTCGATAGTATGCATGGAAGGTCTGCTCGCCATGCCACGGATCATAGACGATCTGCTCCCCTCGAATAGGTACTCAGAGAATCTGGTAGACATCCTCCAAAGTAATGGTGGCCTCACCTGTCGGTAGGTGGAAGGAATAGGTCTCGGAATGCCACCGCTCACATAGTGCAGTCAATAATCCCTTGTTTGCCCAAATGACAGGCATGAACGCAGCATAGAATAAACCCAATTGCATCAATCGTCGGCACTCTCACAAGCCCAATTGATCAACAAACCAAAATATCATCGATCTGCTCTCGTGAGTGTAAATAGCGGCAAGTTGCCTCTGCAAAAACCAAATCAAGTTGTCAGAACACATTGAACAAAATTTTTAATACTATCAAAAGCATCTACGGTCACGCAAACATCAAGACAAGTTCTATTCAGGATACAGGAAAATGCGTCGCAACCAAGCAATTGCATCTCGAAAAGTCAACTGCATCGTTCAAAACAACAAATGTGTCTCAATAATTCAAATGCATCGCATGATTGCGCTTGCGTCACAAATTTTAACGAATGTGTCGCATTTAAGCAGTTGCATCGCAAAAACACAATTGCGGCATTAAAAACAACGAGTGCGTTGCAATATGGCACTTGCGGCATTACAATAGTCAGTTGTGAAATGGTAAGTCAATTATGTAGCATAAATTGTCAAATGCGGCGCGACCGGCCATTCTATCGTAATATGTCTCTGCACTTGCGTCGCGACGCATCAAATGCATCGCACGCGAAAGTAGTTACAGCTTACGTGAATGCATATGCGTCGCGGGGCAGACGTTGACTATCCTAAAAAGCTAAAAATGGCACGCAAAATGATAAAATGACAAAGTGAGTTAAAGGTACTTATCGCTGGCTCTGAGCCCTCCGGCCGTCTGAAGGTCCTCACGATCTCCCCGCGGTGCTCTGCTACTAGAATAACCATCATCGTTGTTGTGCCTTTCGCTCTGAACTCTCGAATTTCGCAAGGTAAATAGTAAAAGTGAATTGACTTTTACCCCTTTGCCAACCTATTTATAAGGTTAAAATGACATTTTTCAAACAAGGTCAATATTGGAGGCTCATTTGATCACCTTTGACTTCCTCGTTAGGTGCTTTAAACATGTCAGATTCTGAAACTGACTGAGCCGTTGTTTTTCTGGTCATTAAATTGATTTATCGGGACCCTTTGCAAAAAAATTTGTCGCCAACCCAAAATTTGAAAATTTCCCGAAGGGGTAATGATACTCTGTACCTTCGCTGGGGCATATTTCTGACTTATGTTTATTTGTCACAATGCGACATGCTACATTATGACAAAGAGGGGCAAAATGTAGACACCTAAAAATGACCTAGGCCTGCAAGCATCATTTTTACCACTTTCGTCCTAGCATAATTAAGACATTTAATTATGTCCTTGGTCCACATTAGACTATTGATTAAATAATTCATAATTATTTAATTAATTCATGCCATTTATTCTTCATGATTATTAATAAATAAATTTTATTTATTTATTAAATACGCCATTAATTGTCTAAGTCTTCCTTTAATTAAATAAATTTCTTAATTTATTTAATTTCCCTTTATGCATTTAATTCTTCCTGATTATTAAATAAATCAATTACATTTATTTATTTAATATGTCACTAATCCTCTTAATTAAATAAATTGATTAATTTATTTAATTAATTAATCTTATCTTCTAAATTAAATAATTAAATTTAATTATTTAATTGCCAATTTAATATTCCTCTCATTTTAAATAAATTAAATTATTTAAAATGTCTCTCAATCTTAACTGTCAGTCCATTTTGATAAATAATCTGAAAAAGATTATTTATTATCTCATAAAATCCATAATTTGAATTAATTTAATTCAAATTGGCAACTAATCTTCCAAAAATCAAGCAATCGGGCAGATTCTTGATTTTCCAAATCTGATCTTCAGTCTAAATCTTACCTTCTTGATTTTTTGAATCTCACAAATCAGGCAATCTTATCTTCTTGATTTTTCGAAAATCTTTGTTTCTTTAATTAATTTCCTCATTTATTCTCCACCATTGATCTGTTTATCTGAGACATTTTCTTGACCGTATGATTAATGAATTTGCCCTAACCCTAATTAGGGATTCTCAGATTTAATCTGGACCTCTCATTTTAAGTTCTCATCATCAATTAATCTCGTTCGTCCGCTCAAAATGACATTTTCTATAAAATGGCATTTTCCTCTCACTTTTCGATTACACACAGGCACATGCTGACATTTTGCATAGACATTCTAGACATTTACTTGCACATTTTAGTTTTTCACATGCAATTTCAATATTGGTTATAGTCATTTAATAAGTAGGAGGTATTTTTCCACAGCGTGTCAAATTATGATATTGCTATCAGGATTCAACCGTGTAGTTTCGAGTCAAACTCATTGACCCATGTTTCATGAGTAGTGGTTCAACAAGAACCCATCTCTCATGATATCGAATGGTCCACTTACCACTCATTGCATCTAGGTGATGCTCACATAGGTGAAGCATTGGTC
Source organism: Sequoia sempervirens (assembly GCA_007258455.2). NCBI lineage: Eukaryota > Viridiplantae > Streptophyta > Pinopsida > Cupressales > Cupressaceae > Sequoia > Sequoia sempervirens. The sequence goes on from VDFB02105785.1 coordinate 100,133,126, forward strand.
CGTCCCGGGAGGTCACCCATCCCAGTACTGCTCCAGCTCAAGCGCGCTTAACCAGGGAGTTTTCTCCAAGGTTAAGCCCGCTTGAGTTGTTACCCCATTTGCAAAACCTTCAGCAAGTGTTGTGCCTTATGAACCATTCATAATAGAGCCCCTTTAGCTCATCAATTGATAAGTAGGAGGTATTTTTCCACAGCGTGTCAAATTATGATATTGCTATCGATTCAACCGTGTAGTTTCGAGTCAAACTCATTGACCCATGTTTCATGAGTAGTGGTTCAACAAGAACCCATCTCTCATGATATCGAATGGTCCACTTACCACTCATTGCATCTAGGTGATGCTCACAGAGGTGAAGCACTGGTCCGTCCCGGGAGGTCACCCATCCCAGTACTGCTCCAGCTCAAGCGCGCTTAACCAGGGAGTTTTCTCCAAGGTTAAGCCCGCTTGAGTTGTTACCCATTTGCAAAACCTTCAGCAAGTGTTGTGCCTTATGAACCATTCATAATAGAGCCCCTTTAGCTCATCAATTGATAAGTAGGAGGTATTTTTCCACAGCGTGTCAAATTATGATATTGCTATCAGGATTCAACCGTGTAGTTTCGAGTCAAACTCATTGACCCATGTTTCATGAGTAGTGGTTCAACAAGAACCCATCTCTCATGATATCGAATGGTCCACTTACCACTCATTGCATCTAGGTGATGCTCATAGAGGTGAAGCACTGGTCCGTCCCAGGAGGTCACCCTTGTTTAGGCATTTAGTCAAATCTTGGCATTGTTTAGGCATAGAAATTGGCAATTGTAGTTATTAGCATAGGCATTTAGACTTTTAAGTAAATCCTTCAAAACTTGCTTTAGTCTTGTCTCTTGTCATAGTTGCTCATACACAAATCTGAGGGCATCTTTATTGACTGCAAACTAGAAGGTGTAACGAAGGTGAACCATGGAAGATGAAGATTTCTGGTAACATTGTTCCTTTTATTTTCATTGTATTCCTTTGTGTTTTGTTATTTCATTGGATTTTGATGTTATTGAGCTATCCATCTAACAATCTATTTTTCCCTTGATTACACTCTTCAAGCACACCCCCTTGTTAATAATCAAAACTTGGATGCAAACACCACCTTGGAACAAAATATACTCCAAAACCCATTACACAAAAATGTTCCTCTCACCTTCCATCATGATCCATCATCATCATTTTTTCACGCAACACCTCAAACACCTCTTCTCACAAATTCACAAGAAGAGGGAGATATGTTCGGACCAGGGGGCATATTTGACACCACAACATTCTCGCAACAACTCACACCCCTTACATTTCCACCACTTCCACCATTTACAACATCATCTGCACCACTCCTTGGTTTAGGGCTTCCTCCCCTACCAAGTATCAATCAAACCTATATCCCAACCATCAATCAAAGCATTACACCAAACACTCAAAATTTATCGTTGATATCGCAACAACAAATGACAAATGCACAAGCAATTGCAACACCATCAAACACCCTTTTAACATCGCAAAGCATAGGACCAACCACCACACCAATACCAACATCCATACCAATACCAGCATCCACCACTCAAAATATCAACACGACATTATCACTCACCACAAACACCATACCAAATCCACCACCACCTCCACCACCACCAACTTCCACCACATCAAGTCAATACAACGCAACATTGCAAGCTGCTTTCCAAAGAGGATACCAACAAGTTCAAAAACAAAAAGCTGAACAACTAGCTACTCAACAAGCTACTCAAGCTGCACAGGCTACCCAAGCTACACAAGTCACATTACAAGCACAACAAGCCGTGCAAGCCCAAGCTTTATTGCAACAACAACAACAAAAAGTTGCTTAGGCTGCACAAGCCGCACAAGCATTGCAAGCACAAAGAGCTACTCAAGCATAAATTATATTGTAATAACAAGCAGCACAAGTGCAAGCTCAAGCGCAAGCTCAATATTAGGCACAACAAGCCCAATATCAAGCACAACTTCTTGCACAAAGACAAGCAGTGCAATTGCAAGCATATCAGCAAGCAATAAAGCAATATCAAGAACAACAAGAAGCAGTAGAATTGGCATCCCAACAAAAAGCATTGTTGGAACAATAGCAAGCACAACAACAAGCATTGTTGGAACAACAACAAGCACAAATATTAGCGCAACAACAGCAAGATCAACAACAAGTGTTGTTCATACAAAAGTAGGTAGAAGCCTACCTCACTCGCCAGAACATATAGATACCATCGAACAACACACCGACCAACCCACCCATCCAACCCATGATTGAAACACCCCAAAACACTTTCATCCCACCCCCTGATTCGCAAAATGATGTGACGACACAAATCAGGTTGCTCTTGCAACAAGTGCTCGACCTTCAATAAGGGTGAACAACCAAAACACCAAGCAACTTGTGTCCCTATCCATTTGATAGGATCTTAGTAATGAAACCATTCCGCAAGGGATTTGAGATCCCCAAATTTGACAAATATCGAGGGATGGGAAACTCTGAAGATCACATCAGGGAATTCCAAGTTCATTGCATGGAGGTCGCATATGATGATACTTATCTGATGCGGCTATTTCATAGGAGCTTGGAAGGTCACACTATGGAATGGTTCTCTCACTTACCCTCAGGCATTAGAACATTTCAATAAATTATGGACGCATTCATTAAGAACTACACATGCAATATCGTAATGGATGTTAGTCTAGAAGAACTTTCAGCTCTGAAACAAGGAAAGGGAGAATCATTCACCTCATTCCTACAATGATGGTGATCCAAGGCCAATCAGAGCAAGTGGACCATGCCAGAAGAACAACAAGATTGCACCATCATAGCCAACCTTGAAGGCCGCTTGGCATTTCATCTCAAGGTTTAGGGCATCACTACATATGATCAGTTGATCCCCAAGGCACTTAGTATCGAAAGAGTCCTTGTGACTCAACCCTCGGAATCAACATCATACCACGAACAGCAAAAGAACCGCCCACCATCCAATTACAATGATAAACCTCGCACGTGGGCAAGGAACAAAAACATTACTAATGATGGTATCGTCGATGCCAAGGTGGTCATTAGTGCCCCTCGCCAAAACACACTCACACCACAAATCCAAACACAACACAAAAATACTCATCACACAACACACCAACCCAACAACAATCCAACCATCAATAATCTCAATGACCAAAGGGGACCACCCCAATGCAAAAGTTATCCCAGATGAAAATACACCATTTTGGGGGAACCACTTCAAGACAATGAAAAATTTGATCGACGAAAAAATCATCAAGCCTCCTACATTTGAGAATTACCAAGAACCCGATGTCAAACCTCCTTGGTATAACGAGAATCAACTTTGCGAATTTCATAAAATCAAATGCCATACCACAAATAGTTGCATGAGACTCAAAAACATCATCCAAGATCTCATCTATAAAAAAATCATAAACGTGGAACAACCTATGGGAAATCAGGATCTTAAGATATATACAAATCAGATGTCGAATCATGGCAACAAACGGAATAAAAATGATAAAGGGAAGGGAAATGTAAATCATGTGTATGAAATACTCGTTGCCTCCCTAAATGAAGACTGCATGGTCATCACCATCAAGGGCACCCATGCCGAAGATTGTGGAGTCACCACAAGAGGCAGCAAAGTCACCATCACAGGATCATCCCAACCAAATAGGGTCCCTACATCTAAATCCGTTCCTAATGGATACAATGTCTTAGATCAACTCAAGAGAACACCAGCACACATCTCCATCATGGAGTTGTTAAAAATCTCATCTACCCATGGGAAGATCCTTGAGGAAGCATTAGCCTCATCCACCGTCCCCGCAAATCTCGATGTGGAGCAATTCCAAGCTATGGTCAGAAATATCATAACGCCTAATCTCCTTACATTTTCTGACCAAGATTTCCCCGCCCAACTATCTCACAACCGTGCACTTCACTTGGAATCCATTGTACACAAGAGAAAAATCAAAAGGGTCTTGGTGGATGGAGGTGCGGGCATGAACATATGTTCCCTAGGCCTCATCAAGCAGTTGAAAATATCATAAGATTCCATCAACAAAGGAAAGGGCATCACGATAAGGGCATATGATGACCAAGAAAGAGTGTCTCAAGGCACGATTAAAATCCCTATTCAAGTAGGGCCGACTCTCATGGAAACCACTTGTCAGGTCTTGGACCTTGACTTGCTGTATAATATCCTCCTGGGATGCCCATGGATCCATGCAATGAAAGCGGTAGCATCAACCTTCCACCAATGTGTGAAATTTATACATAATGGACAAGAGGTTACTATCCATGGAGACCCCAAACCTTTTTTCATATTGCAAAAATTTTGAAGCAAAATATTACAAAATCCCCCAAGTGCCAAAAAATGATGAGGGCCCATCCACACCATACATCGACCCCGCCAGTCTCGCGTCCACTTCTACGACAGAGACACCCACCACTCCCACCATTCCCACCATCTCCAACATCAAGCTCATTATCCAAGAGGATGGTTGTGGAAGCTACAAGCTCCCTAACAATGCTTTTGTGATAGGAGAGTTACCACAATCTCCTAGATCATGGGGACACCCACAAGAAAACCAAGCTTCCACATCACAAACGTCTCCTGAAGACTATCCCAATTTCACAAGATGGGGAGACCTTGGCTAGGAGGTTATTGAAGCAGATCCATCTCACATGTTATATCAAGATGAAAGACTAACACCTGAATTACCAATGGATGAGACAAGCAAGGGCCTACAAATGATGCTCACAATGGGCTACGATAGAAATCAAAGATTGGGACAAAATGACAATGGCCTCATAATACCTATCATGCCACAGACGCGACCCATAACAAATCTTGGCCTTGGATGTACCCCTCCGAGTATAACCATACATGGCCGAAGTCCTCTAATTAGAACAGTTAATATTTCTCCTCAGCCAATAGCAGCAAAAGTACGCTCACCAATATCCATAGGTAGAGACATACATAACTTTATAACTGAGGCCTATATTAGAAGCGATGACGAGGATACCATGACCAATCTACCTCAGTTATTTGAGGATACTGCTCTTTGCATGATTAGAACCCTCTCCTTTGAAATGGACCATCAAAATCATGAGATCCGCTTAGTATATCCCCAACTCATCGACTACGACCAACAAGGACCACCATTTCTCGATACATTTGAAAATGATGAGGCACTCTTAGAATTCATGGGATTGCGAGACAACATTCCAGAAGGGGATCACAAGGTAGGGTTTATAATGGAGTTGGACACACATGCCTATTATGGGGAAACGATTGAATCCTTCAGTCGTAAAAGTGAGAAACTAAGAATCATAACTAAGTCCTTGGGTGAAAACCAGACTGTGGCACTCTCTGACAAGAAAAAAGTAAAAGGAAATGACGTATCCAATGGTGAAAACCTCTCTGAGGTGCCTGAGGATGAAGGATTCAATCTTCCTTTAAGAGCTATTCATTAGGAAAAGTCAGCAGTCTTGGCCAAAAAATGCAATCCGGTCAACCTAGGAACCGAGGAGACCCCACATATTACATTCTATGCGGAATCACTACTTTCAGAAGAGCAAGAACTCCTAGTGGCATTCCTAAAGGAAAGACAAATAAACTTCGCATGGAGTTATGCTGACATGCCAAGACTTGATCTAGAGACTATGGTTCATCACTTAGCAGTGTATCTAGAAGCAAAATTGGTCAAAAAAAGCTTCGAAAAATGCATCCTCAAATCACCTTATTGGTCAAAATAGAGCTCAAAAAGTTGTTAGATGCAGGATTCATCCAACCAATCGATTATCCAGAATGGGTGTCAAATTTGGTACCTATTTCAAAACCTGATGGAGCCATTAGAATCTACATAGACTTCAAAGATTTGAACAAGGCATGTCCAAAGGATGATTTCACGCTTCCTAACATCGACATGATAGTAGACATGACATCAACACATGAGATGCTATCACTAATGGATGGATTTTCAAGATACAACCAGATCATGATAGCAAAAGAAGATCAACATAAGATGGCTTTCACTTGTCCATGGGGGACTTACTGCTGGAACATGATGCCATTCAGCCTAAAGAATGCAGGAGCAACATATCAATAGGCCATGACATTGATATTCCATGACATGATCCATAAAACGGTTGAAGACTATGTTGACAATATCCTAGCTAAGTCTAGAAAGAGAAAATATCACATAGCAACCCTAGGTGCTATTTTTGACAGACTAGAAGAGTACAAAGTCAGACTAAATCCCAAGAAGTGCATCTTTGGCATACAATCAGGTAAATTGCTAGGATACATAGTGTCCATGAGGGGTATCGAGGTGGATCTAGCAAAGGTGAAAGCAATCCTCTAGATGGAAGCACTAAAGACATTAAAACAATTGAGAGGCCTCCAAGGCCGACTTCAATCCATCTGAAGATTCATAGCACAACTGGCAGACAAGCAGAATCCATGCTCTCACCTACTCCACAAGGGAGTAGCATACAAATGGGATACAAAATTCGAAGAAGCATTCAACAAAATCAAGGAATATCTACTGACACCGCCAGTCTTAATGCCACCCATCCCAAGAAAGCCATTGATCTTATACGTGTCAGCAACAGCAGTAGCCCTTGGAGCTCTCTTAGCTCAGCATGACGAAAATGGAATAGAAAGGTGTATCTACTATATTAGTAGAACAATGGTCGGTCATGAGCTAAACTAATCATTCATTGAGAAAGCATGCCTCGTAGTAGTTTTTGCATCACAAAAATTTTAGACATTACATGTTGGCACACAAGATAAAACTCATCGCCAAAATTGACCCCCTCAAGTATCTACTATCAAAGGCAATGCTCACTGGAAGAATGGAAAAATGGGTGATGATATTGTTAGAGTATGACATCAAGTATGTAGAGCGGAAAGCAATTAAGGGACAAGTTATTGCAGATCAACTAGCAGAAGCACCTATTTATTATGAGAATCCTCTTGTCTCAAAGTTTCCAGATGAATCCATTTTTAACCTCAATGTAGCAGACCACTGGAAACTATACTTTGATGGCTCATACACATGGCACGGATCAGGAGCTGGTCTCTTCTTCATCACCCCACAAGGGGATTGTCTACCAAGGTCATACAAACTGGCATTTCCTTGCACCAACAACATCGTGTGATATGAGGCTTTGACTATAGGTCTCAAGATAGTAGTGCAATGGAACATCATAGCTCTCAAAGTGTACGAAGACTCTCAGTTGATCATAAATCAAGTCAATAATGAATATCAGACCAAGGATGATAAGCTCACTACATACAAGAAATTGGTGGAGACTCTCAAAGAATCTTTCATTGAAATAACATTTGAGCAGATTCCTCGAACCAACAATAGAGCAGCAGATGCCATGGAAACAATTAAATCTCTATTGGACATCCCTCACAACATTCCAATATATGAATTCTTGATTGAGCAGATTCTCGTTCCCACATTCGAGGTACCAGAATTAGAATTCATGTGCGAAATCATTGGTCCCAGTGATCCTTGGTATCATGACATCTACACATATCTTCAAATAGAAGTCATACCCATTGACCTACCATCAAACCTAAAATGAACCTTTGTTAAAAAGGCATCCAGATTTTTCATCCTAGGTGATACCCTATACCGTAGAAGCATAGAAGGTACCCTACTATGTTGTTTAAACGCTAAGGAGGCATTAACTGCTCTAACTGAAGTACATAATGGTATATGTGGTTCGCACTCGAGTGGAATGACCATAGCCAAGAAACTAATGAGGATGGGGTATTATTGGCCCACAATGGAAAGAGAAGCACATGATCATGCTAGAAGGTGTCTACAATGTCAGCAGTATGGGGACCTCATCCATGCTCCAGCTTAAGAGCTTCATCCTATCGTCACACCATGGCCCTTTTCGCAGTGGGGACTCGATCTCATTGGGAAAATGACACTCACCTCATCTAACGGCCACAAATTCATGATAACCACAACCAAGTACTTTACTAAGTGGGTAGAAATCTAAGGGCAATTATACTACACAACCAAAATGGAGAAGGGAAATTGAGATGAATCATGGAAATACGTTTGAAATTAGTGAGATTGTTTCAGTTTGTTTACGTTTTACTTTCCTTTGTTCTTTGATGCTTAACATAAGATTTGCATTTTAGATTTTACCATTGCATGTTTGCTTCTAATCTATTTCTTGTGCACTTTCTTGGCGTTACATTTGGTGAACCGACGTGAAGACACCATCTTCGCGAATCTGTAGACTTTTATTTTTGATTTTTGCAGATTTTTCGTACGGAACGATGCATCAGTTTGACAAAGTGACGCATTTGACTTCCTAAACTGCATCTGACAGAAGAAACAACGCATCTGAAAAACTACAATGCATCTAAAAATTCCTGGACCGCAATTGACTGGTGAATATCGAGCCGCAAATGAAGAAAATATCGACACATCTGACCGGTAATACAGCGAAGGAATTGACTGGTAAACTTTTATTTCTATTTTCGAAAATCTAAAATTTTCAATTGATTTGTGTGTTACTAATATCTGATTTTTAGTGTGTGGCCTTTTGGAGTTAACAAGTTTTTGCAAGACGATTGACAAAGACAATATTGAAAATTACTAACAATTTTTTCTGTAGGATGCTTACAGTCGAACACCCTAGTTAATTTTGAAATAGATTGTTTGGTAGCATAGCAAATCTTTCATTTGGTTTAAAATTAACAAGTGTCTACTGTGTTTGGTGTGAAAGCACAAGTTTGGCTACCCTCATGACTTGGTACATCAAAGTATCCTCTCCCCTTGCACATCCGTGTGATCTTGGGTGTAAGAGAAACGGTTACCAACTCTAGAACTTGGGCCTATTCTAGTGGGAAAAAGTACTCACCCCAAGATGACTCAGACCGGTAGCACCCTAAACCTGAGGGACTTCCAACCGGTATATAAAAGTGGATTCTTGGGGAAATTCAAAGAATCACGTGTATGGTTCCGACGAGATGGATTCGAAAGAGGACTCTCGCTGCATGGATCATGCCCTACGAACGGAATGCCCATATTAAACACCTTTTGTTTTTAGAGACCAACCTATTTGTGGCCGTTGCTTGGTATAGTACAGGGTACATTATCATGCCTGAAGAGACTCACTACTGATCCCCTTGAGTAGAAATAGTAGTTCTTGGGAGGTCATTACCCAAAGAATTTGAAATTGGTGTGCTCGAAAGACGTTAATGAGCCATGGAGGGGAGCCAATACCACCAAATTTCTAAGCTATCCGCTCTCGAGAAGGAAAGGTGTTTATCACCAATCCGGGGTATTTTCGGTGGGCTATACCAAGTATACAAACCCTAGGCCTTTGGCCTATTAGGATGTGCTTGTCTGTTATCAACTTAAACGTTCTTTGAGTCCAAAATAAAACTGAAAACACTTTGTCTTATGATTGTCTTTGATTGTTAGAATTTAATCACGAAAAATGGAGTTAGTTTAAATCTCATCATTGAAAATACACAAAGAGTCGCAACTCTTCACCAAAAAGTCACAATTGATTTTTAGAGTCACATCTGTTTAACTTAGAGTCACATTAGTTATTATGAGTCACATCTGTTTAGCTTTGAGTCGCATCTTTTAGTATCAGTCGCATTTGTCGAGCATAGAGTCGCATCTACTAGTTTACCTCGCTATTGCTTTGCAGAAACCGCATGCGTTATATTCTGAGTCGTAATTGTCATTACGAGTCGCATCTATTAGAAGGTTAACCGCATCTGTCAGAGTCACACATTGAAACTTTACTAGAGAAACACAATTGATCACTAGAAAACTGCAACTGTTAACTTGAACTGCATCTGTGAAATCCTGCGACGCATCTATCTAATTATCAAAAAATTGAAATTCACATTCACTGTCTAGTCAACACAATTATACCAGTTTCAGTTGTCTTTATACAAACAGTCCTTGAACAGAAACCTAAAATGATTTGCTCAATTTTGCATCCTTTACGTTCATTCAGTCATTACCATAGTTGTCTTAATTCAAAGTTTATTTTCATCTTAGAATACATATTACCTTGCATTAAACTTCTAGAAAGGTCACTTTTACAAACTTTAAGACTAGTTCACCATCTACACTCTAGAAAAATCATAGCGTCAACAAAATCTGTCATTGAACCTAGTCTTATCAGTTTATCTTTTGTCCTACAGAGAGTCCATCCTAGCTCATTAGTCTAGTTAGGAAACTCGACTTGTCTTTGATTCTCGTCCTACATTGGTTCCTTGACTTAAACTAAATTGACGCCTTGGTTAGACTTTAGGTAGTTGGTCCCTTTGTCTTGGGTTTATAGAATTGATTATTTTAGAACCTTGCTTAGGTCTTGCATCTTTAGATTTTAGGCTAGAGTCATCCTAGAACATTCCTTATTTTGCATACAGAAATCCCAAAAACATAGACTAGAGTCATACTATTCATAGGTATAGTTTTGCATTTCCCACATATTGAGCTTGTCTTACATGGTTGAAACTAGGTCTAAGAGAAGAGAGAGAGAAAACATGTCGAACCCAAATGAATTCATCAATCCATTTTCTTCAAGACCTCATAAGACTCTATTAGACAAATTCACCACTAGAAACACTCAAGGACATATTGCAGTAGAAGACATAGAGGCTGCCGCACAGGACCCTGAGTTTTCCTCTTTCGTAGATGAGTACCTAGCAAATGATCGACAACAATAATTAGCCAAATTGCTAGTTGAAGGTGCTACCTTACCTCCAGGATTTGATATCAGCACCTTACAAACTCAACCTACACAAGGGATAAATACCACGACTGCTAGTACTACTATACCTCAGGTCAGCACAACTATGCCATCTAGTACACCTACACAGAGTACCATAGTCCATACGTCCCCATTTGGTACATCTAGCATGACATCAGGATTTAATTTCACTATAGGGGCTTCATCATCCACTCCCTTCGGTCCTCTTATTGGGAGTAAAAGACCTAAAACCTCAACCTCTACACCTTATGTCGGTGTCACAAGTTCACAGTCAACGACCATACCTAACACTAGTATCACGAGCACCATACCACAATTGACAGCCATACCTAGTGCTCCGGTCACTAGTACTATACCACGGATTACACAAACAAGGGGGAATCCCTCTTTCCAATATGGCAATCAGAATCCATTCACGCAGTTTTCGAGTCTAAATCTACTCTCCCAAACTGGTATTCAGAATCCATTCACACAGATTCTGAATCAGAATCCATTCTCTCATATCAGTGGTCATGATCCATTTACACAGATTCCAAGACACCAACCATTTACATAGATTCCCAATCAGAACCCCTTTTCCCAAAGTGGTACTCAGAATCTGTTTACACAGATCCCAAGTCAACACCAATTTATACAGATTCCATACCAGAACACATTTACCAACATTTTGAATCCAAATCCACCTCAGATACCAACGTTCAATCGAAACCCATCATGAGACTTTGGATTTCAGAACACATACATGGATCCATATAATCCTCCTAGCACATCTTTGACTCAAGTTGACGTCTTACAAACACAAATGCATGCATTACAAATGAAAATGGATAACATGTCGGTGTCAACTAAGAAATTGTTTTCAACAAAGGACATATGCCAATTCCCCTTTGATAGATCATTGTACATGACCCCTTTCCCACATGGATATGTCATACCGAATCTCCCTAAGTACAATGGCAAATGGAATCTAATAGAACATATAAGGGAATTTTCTACCATATGCATCGATGTTTCTTATGACCCCACGTATCTTATGAGGCTATTTCCAAGAAGTCTTGTAGGAATTGCACTAGAATGGTTTTCGGGTCTAGATTCTGGCATTAGATCTTTGGGTGAACTGGTTGAGAAATTTGTGGAGCAATTCTCCTTCAACATAGACCATGAGATAAATATAGCAACCTTGTGTCACACAACGCAAGATGAAGGTGAATCATTCATTGCTTTCTTCCAGAGATGGAGGACTATAGCTAGTAGGTGTCCTATTGAGATACCCGAAAAACAAAAAGTTACAATGTTTCAAGAAAACCTTCATGCAAAACTCAGGAGTAACTTAAGGGTACATTGTTGTACATCCTTTTCATAACTAGTGGAAAAAGGGGTTATAATAGAGAAAGATCTCATCGAAAAGGGTGATTTCAAGACATCAACATCCAATAGAAACCCGATCGTAAAAAACACCCCCACTGACAGAAATAGATTTTGGTCTCGCAACAAAAATGTCACCAATGATGGGGTGGTTGATGCTAAAATGCTACAAGCAGGACCCCTCATCACATTACAAGGACCTCATACTTTTTCCAACATGCTTAATGATGTCAATCATCCTCCTAGCATGGTCCAAAATACTCAACGTTCACAACCAAGAAGATTTCAAAAATGTGAGTTCACTCCCTTAGGGGAACCCATTGAATCGGTGTTCAAACAACTGTTACAACATAATCTCATACAGCTGCAGGAACCAAGACAATACGATCCAGGACAATTTAAACCAGCTTGGTGGGATTATAATGCCTTTTGTGATTATCATAGAACTAAGGGACATAACCTGCAAAACTGTCTACAACTGAAGAATATCATACAGGATCTTGTTGAAAGGAGAATTATTGAAGTTAGTGGACAAAAAAAAAAGTCATCAAACACTGATCATCAAGTATTTTCTGACCCACTACATGACCATGGGAAAGGAACTGTCCCCAGTTCGAGTACTAATACCAATATGTCAGCCAATTATGCCAATGTCAAGCATGATTATAATAGTGGAAAAATCATTCACTGCCTTCATGCCGCCGATGAGAATATCAATACCATTATTATCAATACTAATCCTGAGTGTGTGGTCAACACTCGTCATACTAAGTTCACTATCCAAGGCCCTCCATCGCAGCAAACACCCCAACCTTCCAAGTTACAATATAACCTTCTTGACTAGCTGGGGAAGACCCCAGCCCAAATCTCAATCTTGGAATTGTTGTGTATTTCCCCTGAGCATCGATCTATCCTTGATAAGGCTTTATAGAACACCATGGTCCCTAATGATCTTGATGTCAATCGGTTCCAGGAAATGGGGGCTACTTGACCAATAATCACCATGCCACATTTTTTGAACAAGACTATGCAACTAAAAAGATGAACCACAACGACCCTTTACATCTAGAAGTCCTTGTTGATGATACCAAAGTTAGATGAGTTTTGGTAGACGGAGGAGCAGGGTTAAATCTGTGTACTTTAAAACTAATTAAGGCCTTAGGTATCTTAGAAGCATGTGTAGACATGACCAAGAGTATTGTCATAAAAGCTTATGATGATGAGGAAAGAAAATCAAAGGGAGTGGTAACACTTCCTATCAGAATTGGTCCTACGGTAATGAAGACAAAGTTCCAGGTCTTGGATCTCACCCTTCCTTATAACCTTCTGCTAGGTAGACCATGGATTCATGCCATGGAGGTGGTCCCTTCCACGCATAATCAGTGTCTTAAATTCCCTTACAATGGCACAGAAATAACTATAGATGGTGATCTGGATCCCTTCCAGTATTGCACCAATCTAAAAGAGATCCCCCAACACCAAGTGCCAATGAACCAAGAGGCTTCATCATCCAATTCATCCTCCTATGTTGATCCAGCCACACTCACTCGAACATCAATTTCACCCTCAATTCCTACTATTCCTAGGGTTGAGATCCAAGACAAGGGTTGTGGAGAATATTACATGAAGAATTCTTATTATGTTAGCCATTTGATCCCTCCTAAGTCATACGGTTTACCTACATCGGATAGGAGACAATCTATGGTCACTATACACATTCCTCCCACAACAACTTTTACTAAATGGGGTGAATTAAGCAAAGAGGCCGTAGATGCAAAAGATGTCAGTTCCTGGCTATATAGGGAAGATGATGAGGAACCCCTCTTACTTGCTCATATTCCTACAAATCTATATGGAAAGTGTTTCAAAATCATGCAAAGCAAAGGATATGATGGACAGAGTGGTTTAGGCTTAAACCAAGATGGGAGGATTGAACCAATATTTGTTTCTCAATGGCCAAAAGGAGTAGGGCTAGGGTTTCAACCGATTCAGATTGGCATTCCTCGTACCCCATTACCCTTACTTGAGGAAGTAAGTATTTCAGAAGATATTAAGACATCTCACCAACCAGCGAACCAATATCATTGTGACTCCCCCGACTCTAACGATTATGAGTGGGATTCCCTATCCTCTACGTCTTCCATGGACCTTGACAAGTTATTTGGAGAACTTGACTTGATGCTAAGTTCCTCACCCAATCCCTTGAATTCCTGTCCACCAAAGAAAATGACAAAAGAGGAATGGTTTAAAAACTACAATTGGGAATCACTTGATCCTACCTCTTCACAACCTGAGCCACCTGTTTTCAATAGTCAAACCTTGGCATTAGGCCCACCTATCAATCCACCTAGACCCAAACCTAAGAGCAAAAAGGACTTGGTACAAGACTTTTGTAACCACATGAATAATTCAATATTTACCTTGACCCCATTAAACTTTGACAACTCCGATGATGACATGCCCTTAGTCTATCCCCAACTCATTGATTGGGATCAACAAGACACACCTGTCTTAGACATTTTTGAGAACGATGAAGCAATCGCTGAGTTCCTAGGATTACGAGAAGGCATACCAAACAATGATCATAAGGCTGGTTTTACTATTGACTTGGACAACAAAGAATATTTTGGGGAATCTGTTCAACTCTCCAGTCACAAAAATGAGAAAAAGAATAAACAAAATGAAAAGGATAAGTCTCTAGGTGAAAACCGAAAGGCACCTTTAGACAATGAAAAAGTAAAAAGAAAGGATGCATCCAAAGGTGAAAACCTCTCTGAGGCACCTAAGGATGGAGGTTTGAACATTCTCCCCATTGCACAAGAAAATTCACCCATGCTCGTTGAAGAATCATTAGAAGTCAACATAGGTACCAAAGAGAATCCTTGACTGGTTTATTTTTCAGCATCATTAACAACAGAAGAGCAGCCGGAGTTCCTTAACTTCTTTGCACAGAGACAGATAAATTTTGCTTGGTCATACGCCGACATGCTGGGGTTGGATCCTAAACTTGTTCTGCATCATTTTCCCTTACAACCAGGTGCCAAACTAGTAAAACAAAAATTGAGAAAAATGCACCCACAAATTGCTTTGTTAGTCAAAGCAGAACTCAAGAAACTCTTAGACGTTGGTTTTATCAGATCTATCAACTATGCATATTGGATTTCCAATCTTGTACCAGTCACTAAACCAACTAGGGGCATCCACATCTGCGCTGATTTTAGAGACATCAACAAAGCTTGTCCTAAGGATGATTTCCCTTTGCCTAACATAGACATGATAGTTGACATGATAGCAGGATATGAGATGTTGTCCCTTATGGATGGATTTTCAGGATATAACTAGATTAGAATTGCAACTGAAGACCAACCTAAGATGGATTTCACTTGTCCTTGGGGAACGTATTGCTAGAATGTTATGCCCTTCGGACTCAAGAATGCTACCTATCAACGTGCCATGACTACTATCTTTCATGATCTAGTACACACTCTTATGGAGGATTATGTCAATGACCTTATTGTAAAATCCAAGACAAGGGTAGAACATTTACAAGTTTTAGACAAGATATTTCAGAGGCTGGAGAAGTATAAAGTGAGACTCAATCCAAAGAAATGTGTGTTTGGAGTCAAGTCAGGAAAGCTGTTAGGTTATATCATTTCTAGATGAGGCATTGAAGTAGATCTGGCTAAGGTAAAAGCAATTATGGACATGCCTCCACCCACTAATCTTAGTCAACTAAGGACATTACAGGGAAGGTTGCAATCTATCAGAAGATTTACAGTGCAGTTAGTAGATAAGACACAGCCTTTTCAACATCTACTTAAGAAAGGAGTACCCTTTGCATGGACAGCTAGGTGTGGAGAAGCTTTTCAACTGATTAAAGAATATTTACTCACACCACCAGTCTTAATGCCACCTATTGAAGGAAGACCATTGATTCTTTATATTACAGTAATCCATTCATCACTCGGAGCATTGCTTGCACAGAATGATGATGAAGGTGATGAAAGGGAAGTCTATTATATCAGTCAGACTTTGGTAGGTTATGAGCTCAACTATAGTACCATTGAACGTGCCTATCTTGCAGTAGTATTTGCTACTCAAAAATTGAGGCACTATATGCTAAACTATCAAATAATGTTGATTGCTAAAATAGACCCTCTGAAATATCTTCTCAGCAAGGCAGCATTAACAGGGCGACTGGCCAAATGGGTTATGATACTTAGTGAGTATGATATCCAGTATGTAGAAAGAAAGGCTCTTAAAGGACAGGTAATTGCTGATCAGTTAGCTGACACACCCATACTGGTAGATCACCCATTAGTTGCAGAATTTCCTGATGAGTTCATATTCACAATTAACACAAACATAACATGGAAACTGTACTTTGATGGCTCACATACAAATCATGGTTCAGGGGCTAGTATACTGTTTATTACACCACAGGGTGATTCCATCCCTAAGTCATTCAGGATTGCATTCCCATGCACTAACAACATGGAAGAGTATGAAGCTCTAGTGATAGGGTTACGCATGGCAGTCAAGTGGAAAATTAAGATTTTACAGGTATATGGGGATTCCCAACTGGTAATCAGACAGGTAAATGATGATTATGAGACTAAGGACAAGAAGCTTGCTCCATACAAACACATGGCTGATAGCTTTAAGGAGTACTTTGATAAAGTCAAATTTCATCAAATACCTCATGTTTTAAATAGGGCAGTAGACGTTATGGCTACAATTGCATCACTTCTTGACATTCCTAACAACGTGTCTAAGTTTGAGTTCTTGGTAGAATAGCTTTTGGTCCCAGCCTACGATATCCCAGATTCTGAAATGGTGTGTGACATTGTTGGTCCTAATTCCCCATGGTACAAAGAAATCTATGATTTCCTTCATGCCAAATTCATACCCACTGGCCTATCAAATAACCAACGTAGGACAGTCCTCCGCAAGTCGGCCAAATACACCATCATCGGAGACACCCTATATAGACACGCCTTAGATAATACCCTACTGAGATGTCTTGATTCTACTGAAGCACAAGCAACCTTACGTGGGGTGTGCATGAGGGTATATGTGGTTCCCATTCTAGCGGTCCTACCTTAGCCAAAAAGATTATGAGACTAGGTTATTACTAGCCTACTATGGAAAAAAACTCATGTCTTTGTAACAAAGGGAGACATGATACATGCACCAGCACAAGAGCTCCATCCTATAACATCACCATGGCCCTTTTCCCAATGGGGACTCGACCTCATAGGTAAGATCCACCCCACATCATCTAATGGACACAAATTCATTATCACTACCACTGAGTATTTTATGAAGTGGATTGAAGCCATTCCTATGACATATATTACCAGCACACAGATTTTTAAATTTATCATAAACTATATCATATGTTGGTATGGTGTCCCTCAGTCCATAATCACTGATAATGGTCGCCCATTTAAGAACCAAGAAGTCCGTCGCCTGTGTGATGAATTTCATATCCAACATCACTTTTCCACCCCATACTACCCACAAGGTAATGGCCAAGCAGAGGCATCTAACAAGACCATCATTAGAATCCTCAAGAAGACTGTCAATGATGTTGGTCGTGACTGGCATTTACAGCTTAACCCTGCCTTATGGGCTTATCGCACACGTATCTGTACTCCCACTAGTGCTAATCCCTATTCACTTGTATCTGATTCTGAAGCTATTCTGCCTATTGAGGTCGAGATTCCTTCCCTAAGGGTATCCCTAAAAGGCCACATTGATGATGAAGAGTATAGAGTATCGAGACTCCATGAAATAGAATTCCTAGATGAGCGAAGACAAAAGGCACTAGACCATCTTCAAGCATATCAAAATTGCCTTTGTCGTACCTATAACAAGAAGGTATTGAATAGAAACTTTGACATTGGTGAGCTGGTTTTAATGGAGAACCCAAAGAATTAAGCAGAAAGAGAAAAACTAGGAAAGTTTGAACCAAATTGGTTAGAACCTTATGTTGTTACGAAAGCTTTTGGATTAGGAGCGTACCAACTCTCTACTCCTAAAGGGGAACCATTGTCTTCACCAATCAGTAGTCTACATCTGAAGAAGTTCTACGCATACCTTCTGGGAGCCTTTGTCTTAATTAATCCAAAAATACAAAAAAATAAAAAATCATAAAATTGTTATCAAGGTGAAAATCTGGCAAACAGGCGTCTTGGTAGCAACAAAAAAATTAGATAATCTAGAAAATAGTAAAGACAAATCATTCGTCCAATAGTGAAAACCACTTCGGTGGCGCTTTGGATAGGTACCATGGTGAAAACCTGGCAAACAGGCACCATGTGTAGTTAACTCTGCTCTTTTGTCTACTATTATTCTAATCTAGTCCTTATCCTTGTACATAGTCCTTATCATTGTATATAATCCTTATCCTTGTATGTACTACCTATCCCTGTACATATTCCTTAACTTTCATATCCATCACTTGTATATACCATTCATAATAAGTGGTAGTCTTTCCCATAACTTGGAATGATTGACATCGAGTGTAGTTCATATCCCCCATTTTTATCCTATTCATAATCAATTGGTCTTATACTCGACTAGGGGAAAACACTTGACATGTGTCATATTGGTTCTTACATTGGCTATGTTGAAGACGTAAAACCATGGGAACATCCACAAATGTCACAAAATGACCTGAGAAAACACAAAAACATCAAAAAACTTCAAAAAGATAAAAAAATAAAAACATTTTGAAAATCCAAAAACAGAGTCAAAGTCAGTCGCACTTGTCAGTCTTTGTCATTTGTTGAACTACGTTGCCTCTACGACTGGACGTAGGCAAGACCATCTGTCTATGTGACCCCGAGGCATTAGGTCAGTTCGTTTAGGTTTGTCTATATAAATTCATGCTTTAATCCATATGTCTATATGACAAGGTCATTGGTCATGTCGAACTACAAGGTCTCTGCGTGTACAACGTAGGCAAGGCCATCAATCGATGAGCCCCCAAGGCTGCACTAGGTCATTCCTTTAGGGTTTTGTCATCACACAGTCAATTTTCAATGCATCGTCTCAAGTCATGCATCAATCTGGTGAACAAGTCAGCAATTTCTCTTAGTCAAATCAAACAACTTGCCAAACAAAATAGCCAAAACAAATCAACTAATGTCTGCTACAGGATGTGTCCTTCCTGGAAACAGACATCATCATGGAAATCAACCTGTATCTTGTTCAGGATGAGTCCTTCCTTAATAATGATATCGGCAAAACAATCTATTTCTTATATAGGATGAGTCCTTCCTGCATAATCAACATTGATAAACAATCAACATAGCCTTACACAGGTTATCACATCAACGACATCTGACTCAACATCTTATATGATACATGTCTCTCTAAAACTAGGCTTTTTCATGCCTTATACAGATAGTCATAACATCGAAACCAGACTCACAGTCTTATCCGATATGTGTATCTCCTAAAATCAAGCTCTATCAATCAACACGAATCAAACAAACAGATCAAGTTTTGGCAAATATTTTACTAGATTTTTGACTTTATGGCTTATTTATCTTATCATTTATCTTGAATTGATGACTAGGGATTATGCTACTAGCTTTCTCAAGGATGTCCCATGAAGGATTTAGAGAAGCAACGATGTATCATAATTCTATTTTCTTTGACTGCTATCTGTCGACTGTCTTTTAACTTTGATTTTTGAGTCATGTTACTAGTTTCCTCAAGGCTGTCCCATGAAGGATTTAGAGGAGCGATGACGTCTAATGACCCGTCTTTTCTTTTATTTGTTGTCTGTGGTTTGTCTTGACAAAAAGACTGGGGCAACTTGTGTCCTTAGTTTGAGTTAACGACAATCCTTGTCTACGACTGTTTGTTATTAGCAAGTGGATGACCTTGCACACCTTGATTTATGTCATATCATGGTGTTTTTCTCCATTTGTATTAGTCCCGCCTAATGATGATAAAGTGCAATACCTTTTGTGATACAGTGAAACATCGAAGATTGCTAATACTAACATCTATCTCTTGTCTTTTGTTCTCTCTCAATCTTCCTTTCCACACTAACAATTCTTCTTTCTTGCATTATGATAGAGTCTTGTGACACAAAACATTATACATCATCCTACATCAACATACATGTTAGAAAAATACATACATATAGGCATATTTCATATTTAGATCATCATGGCATAATAAGCATTCATCATCAAACAATACATATCATAAGCATTCCATGTGCAAGGCAACTGTAAATACATGCATCACATTACATTTGTATAGCATCACATGTAGTCGGCATTATACATATAACATCATATTGCATCTTATAATTTATAAATTGCATACATCATATAGAATCAACATTATATCATTAGCTGCATAAACATCATAAAATAAATATGCTCATCCATCACATAGGCATACCATATAAACATCACATGTATAAATAAAGACTGCATAATCAATACATAGAAATGCATATCATGAGAATCACTGCCAAAATCATATATATATATATATCTCGCTCAATTGTGTCACATCACAATGTCATAATGTATCAATAATACATGGAAGCCCGCAAGCTATAGGATCATAATACAATGTCTCAATGCATCTCAAGAAGTATCCCTATCCTGAATTGCCACTGCTATCATGCCTGGAGTGTGTGGAGGAATGATGATGGGAACCCAATGACCTGTGAGCTGAGGGAGGTCTGTCATATGGACCTGCTTTGCGTGGCTACTCCACCCCCTCTGTGCTAACTGTCCTAGTGTGGGTCCTGGTCTGGGACCTGCTACTGTGTGCCTCTAAAAAATTGGGAGCCTATGTCTCTGGCGGAACCTCTGCCTCATAAAGATCCTGATAATATCTCTCTCTCTTCCCAACTCTGACTAGCTCTCTGGCAAAGGTAGCTGATGGCCCCGTACATAAGGCTTTGAGCTATGAGAAACTCTGCTCTGTCTCCTGTCGCCGAGCTATGGATTGATCTCTCTCCATCACCACTCTGTCCCTCTCCATCTAATATGCATCCCTCTTGGACATCAGAACTCTCATCTGCTCCTCCAAGGATGCAACCTGAGTATGCAATGTATCTATGTCCGGATCCACTGCCCCTATCTCCTCCTATCTATCTCTCTCTCTCCCATCCTCCTCCTCATTTGTCTCCTCTAGGATCCAATCCTAAATCTCTCTCTCATGATCATCATCCTCCTCATCATCCTCCTGGTAGGCACCCAACAAACCCAAGGCATCAATCTCTACCTCCTCTCTACCTGCCTCCTCGATACCTACCTCCTCCTCTGCTGGGATGTCTGGAATAGCTGCCTCTGTGGGGTGCACCTCCTCTCCACCTATCGCAATATCCACCTCCTCCCCTCCTCTCCCAATATCTAGAATGGCCACATCCTCCTCTCCTTGTCCCTCCTCACGAATCGATGATAATGGTGGCCCTCATCCCCTCTGACCACGTCTCCCTCTCCTACCTCCATCACCATGGCCTCCTTTGCCTCCCCGACCTCTACCTTTGTCGTGCCTGCCTTGTGGACCTATCCCTCGCCTCTCTACCGGCACTGGCTACTCTGGATCTGTCAAGGGGATCGACCTGTGAACTGCCCACCACTGATCATACTGCTCTGTCATCCCTGGATCTACTAGACCATCCCTCCATCCCCATGGAATTGCCTATAGTGCATCAATATCAGCCTCTGCTGTGGGCACTAGAATCTCTGGACCCCATAGCGGGACCTCTCGCGAGGATCTTGCAAACTCTGTTTGTCCTCTAGGCACATCCTACACCTCTCCAAACTGCTATAGGACATGATCTGGCAACTGACGCTCTATGATATGGACATGTGATACTATTCGCCTGACCAGGAACTATGCCTATCTACAAAATGGAAAATTCTCATCCTCATCTGACCACTCATCACAGCCCAAGTATAGTCTCCATGTAAACTGCTGCATGGTGTTTATGGCATGTCTGAAGTAACCCATATCTCCAATGTGGTGCTGAGTGTTTGCCCCCGCATAACAGAAGGCATAAGGAGCTCCATGTGGAAGATCAACTATCACAGGTGGCCACAAAATGGCAATGTGCTCCCATGCTCATACCATCAAGAGCGTGGTACCACAACTCATCGACTATGCCTCCCGGTAGGCAATATCATTCAAGTGAAAGTATAACATCCCGAGCACATAGGAACCCCAAGCATATACCACTCGACGCTCTAGCATGCCTACTAGCATCTCCCCCCACCCCACGGGAAAGCCATGACTTCGGCGGTCAGGAAGTACTATCCCGCCTATCAATGTACATAATAGACAGTCTAGCTGTCTATACCTGTGCGCCAACACCTGCCACCTAATCTCATAATCATCAAATCCTAACTACCTAATATCAGCATGTGGGTAGTATCTACACATCTCCGCTGCACCCCTCTAGGTATCATATGTCACCCGTGTGCCCCTAATAGGAAGTCTGAGGATCCTATAGACATCCTCTAAGGTAACTGTGGCCTCTCCAGTCGGTAGGTGGAAGGACGATGTCTCTGAGTGCCACTGCTCACACAAAATTGTCAATAATCCCTGATTCGCCCGAATCTAGGGCATGTCTGTCACGTGCAGTAAACCCAGGTGCCATAAAATCCATCGCTCTGCCAGCCGCAAGCTATCTCTGAATCAAAACGTAGTCGGTCTCAACTCCCATGTATATATCGTGTCTAGCACAACCTGCAATGGCATTATACATGCCTCATGTCAGCCTCAATCATCTATTCTAGTGCAAACTGACTCTACTAAATAAAAAATCAAATGCGTCGTTATTTTGCACATGCGTCATTATTTTTCACATGCGTCACTTTTTAACATATGCATTGCATAAAATTCAAATGCGTCGTTATTAAACAAATGCGGCTAATTACATCACATGCGTTACACCAAATTCATATGCGTCAAAAAATAAATGTTGCGTTGCAAATTATTCAAATGCGTTTCAAAATAAACACATGCGGCTATTCTAAATGCAAATGCGATGCATAATGTCAAATGCGTTTCATAAATTTACACATGCGTTGAACCGCAGACTAACTATGCAAAATGACTAACGTGAAATTACAAATACAGTTTTCTGCAGACAGATGCGTCGTTCGCGGACACAAATGCGGTGTTCTAACAAAATGACGCATAACTAAAAATTGAATTAAATGCATCAAAATACACGTAAATGAAAATTTTCAAAATTCAAGTTTTAGGTACATACCGAGGGGTCCACGTCGGCTGGTCTCTGGAAGGTCCGAATCCTGTATGCACGATAGTGAGTGTGCAGAATAGGCGACATCCTCGCTGTGGGTGCAGAGAAAATTCTCAATTCTAGGGCTAAGTGGGTGAAAATGAATTGGTTTTTACCCAACTTCCTATAAATACCTAGAGCTTAGGTGGCATTTCTTTCCTACTGGCCATGTAAGCTTCCCATTTTGATCAGCCTGTACCCGTTCCTGACATTTCCAACCTCAATTCTGCAAACTCCACTACATTTCTGGTCATCCTATGGACTAATCGGGATCACTTCCAAAAAAATTTGAACTTTTTTGAAAATTTGTCAATTTTTTCGAGGGGGCATACCTTCACCTGTTTTACACTGGGGCATTACTGGGGCATATTTCATATCAATTTTTCTTTGACACAATACTGAAATGACATTGTATCAAAGAGGAGAAAATGTAGACACCGAAATTTGGTCTAAGCCTGCAACTTCAATATTCTTCATAATTCGTATTCTTCTATTGATTAAATAATGAAAATTATTTAATTATTCTCTATAGTCTTCATTTCTTCTATTAATTAAATAATATTAATTATTTAATTAATTCACACTTTTCTTTATTCTGTCTGATTAATTAAATAAACACTTTTTATTTAATTATGTTACTAATTAACCTTATCCTTCTTGTCAAATTAAATAAATTCTTATTTAATTTACTCTTTATCATACTTCAACTATAATTAAATAAATTCTTTATTTATTTAATTATTCATTTAAATCCTTCATCATTAATTAAATAAATCTTATTTATTTAATTATTCTTCAAATATCAAATCTTGAATTAAATGAATTATTTAATTCATGAATTCTATTTTAGCATTCCTCTATATTTAGATAATTGTGTGAGTTATCTAAGTATTCACTTTGACTCGACTCGACGTCTATTTTAATTGCTCAGTTAACTCTTGCTTTAATGTCTAAGTGGCGTTCTCGAGTAATCTCTTTGTCAAATCATTCAATCCTCTAGTTCTAACTCAATTGCATGTACATGTGGATTAATTAAATATTTCTATTTAATTAATTAAACCTTGTGTGTGCATTCGAATAAGAGTTTCTTTAATCCATCTTCATCTTTGTCATGCAAAGATAATTCTTCTATTTTTGAATACCAAACAGGTAGATTAAATCATTTATTTAATCTTTAATTCTATTTCTAATTTATATCACTCATGTCACTACTGACAGTTATCAGAATGCATGTCTAATTAGTCAATCTCAACCATCCGTTGATCTTTCAATCCTGGCATGTCATTCGAATAATCAATTTTCTATAAATTGATATGTCATTCTTCATTCCAATCTCTCTCGAAATCAAAATCTCTTTTCGAATCTTGCGAGCACTTGTCTTGAATCTTCGATATTTTGCTAATCATTATCTTAGGCTATACTTGCACGAATTACAAGAAATTGGAGGGCAATTATACTACACAACCAAAATGGAGAAGGGCAATTGAGATGAATCATGGAAATACGTTTGAAATTGGTGAGATTGTTTCAGTTTGTTTACGTTTTACTTTCCTTTATTCTTTGTTTCTTAACATTAGATTTTCATTTTAGATTTTAGCATTGCATGTTTGCTTCTAATATGTTTCTTGTGCACTTTCTTGGCGTTACAATTCAAAGATCAACTCAACATACATCAAGAGTCACCTTTTGATCATGATAAAAATCCCCCAACAATTTACCCAACAATGATCTATTCAAAGGAGTGTTAACATCATTTGATCCTATAATCGGTGATCCATCAACCAATGATCATGTTGAAAATGTCTCTACATCACCTGATGAGTTAGAGGATATATCTCAAGAAGTTATTCCAAAGCATGATCAACATCTTTCCCCAAAGTCTAGCAATGGTCCTTTCCAAGACATATTGACATCCTTTGACCTCATGGTTGTAGATATTGAAGGAATCTTCAACTCAACATTTGATCCAAGTCCACTCAAATATCAAGAGAATATTGAGACATTTCCTATGCCTAATGAAGACATCCAAGAACCCTTTATAAAAAAGCCATCCTTTGAAACTGACCCATGTCAAGAACTTGATCCAAAGCATGACGAAAGTAATTTCAAAATCATTCAAGATCAAAAATTTGTATCTCAAAGATACTACAATGATCTAATGGACACTCTCCTATCTATACAAGATGTCACAAATGATGATCATATCCACATAGCACTTACTCCTCCATCTACCCATGAGATGCTTTTATGTGGATGGACACGTAGATCATCTTCATTCATAATAGGATTCCTTTACTCCTGATATTATTATAGAAAAATAGCAAGTTATTGATTCCTATAGTCAAATAAACTTTTCAATATCAGGATCAGATATATCCCAAATTCAGACTAAGGACATCATGTATGAGGATATCCAATAGTATCCACTCAAGGAAACAAGTCAGATAGAACAGGACATTCTGGAGTTAGTAGAGCAACAAATTGAAATAACATCATCTACAGTAGACATTTATCAAAGAAGGCTTATTGAACAAGAATAATCAAGGAACAAAGGTGCTACTACCACCATATTGGGGGCAACTATGTCTCAAGAAAATTTCAACATAGGGGGCATGAAGATTCCTTATGATGAAACTAATGCCAATACTACAACCGTGCACATCATCAATCTTCATCCACCCATCACCCCATCCACGAATTGGAACCAACATCAAAAGAAAGATTTGAATCAAAGCACAAAGAATGTTATCAAAGCAAAAGAAGCAGAGAAGAATAATGGACAAATCAACTACACATGGATACCAAAGAATACAAAGAAAGATTACCCCTATCAAACTCCATTAGTCAAAGAAACTATGGGGAAAAATAAAAAAGGGAAATGTATCCATCAAAGACATCCACAAAGGCAGAAGTAGGCTTCTCAAGCAACATACAAAGTATGTCAAGCAGTTGGTCTTAATTCCACGCACACTTTCGTATCCATCCATCATTGCTCATCTTCCCAAGTTTGGAGAGTTAAAGGTTCCAAACTATCAACCAATCCATCTTTTATCCCTAAACACACTCCACCCACGCCTCCTCACATGATATACAATTCTCACATTGACCATGTATTGGCATCAACCCTTCATCATAAGGATTCAGAAGGCACTCTATTGCGACATGTGCACGAAGATAGAGTTAGCTCCGGTGTCTATAAAGTAGATTGAAGGAATCTCAAAAGTTGTATTTAAGTGCACGTATCTTGGCAAAGCAGCTTCTTCGAGTAGGATATTGATGGCACATTATGATAGAAGCATCTACATCGGCAACACCAGGTGGTTCAGCATGAGCTCTAAATATTTCACCAAAAAATACAAAAAAATCAAAAAATATGAAAATACAAAAATAGCAGAAACAAGATTAAAAATAGTAAAGAGAAAAATCATCCTCCAGTGAAAACCACTATGGTGGCGCTTTGGATAGGTACCATGATGAAAACCTGGAAAATAGGCATCATGTGTAAAATCAAGCATCTACGTGTGCTAGTTCATGTAGAAGCATCTCATCCCATCCATAATAAATCCAACATTTCATCCATCTTATACATAATAAATCCATTCATCCATGAACCATTCTTCCAATCCATTTTCATCCATTTGTATCCATAGTCCAAGTTATCTTAATCTAGATGAAACTTTGGTGCACACTTACACTTGCTTATGGTAAACATCTTGACATCCAGGTCATTTTGATTGATCCTATCCTACCCAACATTATCTGAGCCATGAAGGACTATCCAAATGAGCTTTCTTTATTTGAACACCTTATCTTAGCACAAGATAATCTATATCTATCCATCCATACACCTATCCAGGCATCCATTCATGACATTCCATACATTGCTAGAACACTGGGGGCAGATATTTACATCTTGTTTTGGGAATAAATCTTGATTTATATCCTCCAACTTATGTGGTGATCTGAACATTGAAAAATGTAAAATCAAATTGATCAAACATTTGTGATCCAAAATCCAAATCATTAGCCCATGGAATGTTTTGATAAGAAGGCATTCCTTATCAATCTCCATCTTTCATCGAGCATCAATCCAAACAATCAATATCAGTTGCATCTAGTTTTCATGTCAACATCACATCAAATCATTCAAAACAATTTTTTTCCAAAATCAAGCTTCAAAATCCTGATCAATCAAATTTAATCAATCCATCATCATTTCGGGATATCTATCCTAATTCTTGTGTTGCTTAACACTATCCTTGCATTATTGTGTATCCTCAACAATGTTTTCATCATCAATCTTGATCAATCAAATCCAAGCAATCTAATCAATCTTGGGATATCCATCCTAATCCTTGAGTTGCTTAACATTATCCTTGCATTGTTGTGTATCCTCAATAATGTTATCATCATCAATCCATTGATCTGATCAATCAATCTTAGCTTGGTTTTCAACAAAATCCCAAAATAGAGCATTGATATTGTCACACATATCCATATCCAAATCATCAAAATCATGCAAAAATCCAAAAACATCCAAAATCATATCAAAATCCAAAAATAATAATAAAAGTCAAAAAACATCAAAAACATGGAATCTAAACTACGTTGTCTCTGAGCTTAAACATAGGCAAGGCTAATCTTTGATCAGCCCTCGAGACAAAAAATCCAAAAACATTCATAAAATCCTAAAATCCAAAAACATTCATAAAATCACCAAAATCCAAAAACATTTGTAAAATCTCAAAAATACCAAAAACAACCTCAAAACATTTCAAAAGCTCCAAAAACATCCAAATATTTGAATAAATCCATCTGTCTCATCTCGCTTTCACCCACAATAAACATCACTCACAATAAACAATCATCATCCCCAACATTTGGTGAAACAGTCAGAAACAAGTCTAGCAGGTTAAAAGTGAAAACTCAATCGTCAAAGTGTCAAGTCTAGGTCAGTACGTAAACAAGTTAGTCAACTCTTTGTGTCAATAGCCTATCATCCAATCAGTCCCATATCAAATCATCTGATATCATCATGCCCTAGGATGCATCCTTCCTACAATGGACATCAACATCAGGCATCACCATAGTTTAGTCTTGGCTAGCGATATTGAAGAACATTAGCTTGTTGTTTATTCCATCTTTCTCTTTTGATTTATCTTATTGCGCTCATTCCAAGGACCTCTTGATGATGTCTGAACAAAAGGATTTAGAGATAGGAATGGGGCAATGATCATTATCTTTTATCTATTGTGCTTGTTGGATATTTTTGTAATATAACCATGTGTGCTTTGTTTAGATGTAGGGAGGATGTTTTAGGTATCTTGTTGACCACATGGGAAGGTTTTCCTTCCTATGTTTTGGTTTGAGATGTTTCAAATACCTAAACTGCATTTTTGAATAAGGTTTTGTACGCCAGGTGTGAACAAAAAAACTCCTATCTAGCTGTCGAGTCAAATTCCATCACACTAAGTGCAACGCCATCCTGGTTCTTTATACCTTGATGCATCATGCTTATGTGTGTTATCAAACATAAGGTAAGTGGCCCTTTTAAAGTCCCAATTCCTGATAAGAAAATCATCCATCTTTCATCATCATCTATAATGAAGTTGGCTTGTTGAATCCTCTTTTCATCATCTCATTTCTTCTTTTCCGCACTAACATCATAACAAAATAGTTAATCATCATCGCCAATACATCCATCCTGCATCCACAGATCGTCAGCATGTTGCATATCATTCACATGCATTGCATGTTCATCATCATAATATAGATTTGTTAGTCTAAGCATCTCATAAATCATACATTTCCATAAAACATACATTGCATAACCATAAAGGCATCATTCATCTCATCCATCTCACATGCATTACATCATCATTTTAAGTTGTTTAGGATAATATAGATTGGTTAGTCTAAGCATCTTGAAACCATCTCATTTGCATCATCATCATAACCATCCATACATCCATTTTGAACCTCTTTGTCATGAGATCATCCCTCAAATCAAATCTTTTCACTCGATCTCTCGAGGGGGAAATGTACCAGTGTACTTCTTTCCATTGGGGCATCCGAAAAAATTAGATTTTTTTTTAATTTTGATCACAGTAAGCTTATTCTTTGAACCAACGCAGCAAGTACATTGCTTCAAAGAGGGGAAAAATGTAGACATACAAAATTGGCATCATGCATTTAATTAATTCATATTCATCCATTCATCAAATAAATAAAGTTTATTTGATTAATCTCTAAATTCCTCCATTTAAATTAAATAAATTCATCTTTAACACTAACATCATCCCCTTTAGCTAAAATAAATCAAAATATTTATTTAACTAAGTCTAAATCATTTCCCATCTCCTTTTGATTTATTTTAATCCATAAATCTAAATCAAATGGGTCAAATCTCCTAATCTCCTATTAAATTAATCAAACCATGATTAATGTTAATCCTAATCCTCTTTTCTCTAGATTTTGCAACTTGTGCACATAAATCATTTAATTGATTTATTAATTCCTCCTTTTCATTCAAATATGGCATCTTTAGGGAATATTCCTCCAATTTTAATTTTCCCTCTCACATGTCTTGTCCTCCAACATAACATTAACTTCTCTTACATTATCTTACATGTCCCCCACTTGGCATTTAAGACTTTTTCTTCTCCCTCCAACAAGCCATCTTTTGAATTTCAAATCTCCCCCAATTTGGCACATTGACCAAGATGTGCACAACCTTCCTCCATTTGAATGCTGACAAGTGGCACAATTCCATTGGATTATCTTTTATCCCACATTCCTCCTATCTTGCATTCATCTATCATTCTATTCTATAAATATAGACCCTAACTATTGATTTAATCCTCCACAATCTTAGTATCTTTCTACACAACTCCACAATCTTATCCAATCTTAGTATCTTTCTACACAACTCCACAATCTTATCCACCATCTCAAACATTTGAATCTTGTTCATCATATCATCTAGGAGCTTATCAAGGATTGGGAAAGGACTTCTTTCAACATCAAATAAGCACCAATCCACTATGAGATAGGGGTTTGATCATGTTTTCTATGTGCTTGCAATTAGTCGATTCTATTTAGTTTGCATATTTTAGCATGGTTAAGTATTTCATAGAAATCTTGAGTTTGCTTATTTTGAATTGACTAACTAAGTTAATGATGGTCATTGTTTGAATTATTTCATATTTAGGGTTTACAAATGCCAATGGATGTTCAAATGAAAATTATTTATATGGTATTGTTGAGAAGAAAAGGTGAGATTAGTTGTGAAGGGTTATTTCTGAGTTAAATAAATTTATTATATTAATATTTCCTATACAATTGTTAAGTTGACATTCTTTCAAGTTCTATTATCTATTACAATACCATTTGATATTGATTTTGAGTAGATGGATGTGAAGTCAACTCTCCTTCATGGTGATTTGGAGAGAAACATTTATATGTCACAATCAAAGAACTACATTGGAATAGATAAAGAAAAAAAAAATTGTAAGTGGAAGAAATGTCTATATAGTCTTGAGAAATTTCCTAGTATGTGGTACCAAAAAATTGACATTTTTATTGGGATTAGGATTTTTGATGTCCAAATATGTTATTAAATCTATTGTAATATGGATGGTGATCACTTCCTTATTATTACATTATATGTTGATTATAAATTATTTTTTCTTAATGGGAAGGATATGATCTATCAAATAAAGTCTCGTATTTTAGAATAATTTGAGATGAACTTAAAGGTGGAAAGGTTCATATTTGATATGGATATTAGAAGAGAAGGAGCTAACATAATTTTTTTGGATCAAAGTAATTATGTCAACTTAATGTTAGAAAGATTCAATAAGTTATATTGTAAAAAATTTTGTGTTCCTATTTTAGTGGGAACTAAGTAAGATCAATTGAGTATAGTGTATAAATTCTCTTAGTAAGATGGAGGATATTTCCATATACTTAATGCTAGTTTTATTGGGAGCTTAATTCATGCTATAGTTTGTATAAAACTAAATATTTCCTAAGAAATGAGAGACCTTACCAATTTCGTGGCTAATCCTAGATTAGTACATTGGGATACAATGAAGAGAGTATTCATATATTTATGGGTTACCCCTAATTAATCCATTCTTTATCATGGTAAACCTATAGAGGATTAGAACTTGATTGTCATTAGTGTATATGTGGATTATAATTTGGCTAGGTATGTTGATATCATGAGATCCACTAAAGGATATGTTTTTACTATATTTGGTGGTTCTATAAGTTAGATAAGAAAGTGGTAGGTCATAATCACTTTGATCACTACAAAATTAGAGTATATAGAAGCTACTCATGCATGTAAGGAAATTGTATATTATAATAAATTATCTTCAAATGTAGGGCTTAGTCTAAGGGCTATTGTTATTCTATGTGAGAAAAAAATGTCATATGTTTAGAAATGAAGCATAGTGTTGTCTAATACAAATTTTTGGTATGGTAGAGGACAAGAGGGCAATTATAGAGAAAGTTGACACTTTACAAAATTTTGTAAATGAATTGATAAAGTTAGTGAGCATAGAAATATTTAGGGGGTGTTATAAGTCAATGGGCCTCTTAGACCCTAGAAATTAGTTCAAAATTGTTGGTACTCCATTTGTTCTTTCAAGGTGTTTAACAAGTGAGTGAATTTTGATAAAGGTTTCTCAACATTAACTATTTCATAGTTGGATTTAGTTGTATTTATAGATGTGACATTGGTTCCCAATTTATCACCTCCAAAATTTGATTTCTCCTACTCAATGAACTAGCATTATGTAGCCCATGGCTTGTACCCTTTGACATATACATCAATTTCTTATTGATTTCTATGACCTTTGCTAGCCATCTCTTGTCTATAGGAGATAATATTCTATTAGCTATCAGAAACTCTTAATAACTTACTACCCAAGGCAACCACCCACATATTTTTCTCCTTTATTACAACCATTGGTTTCCTATGATTTTCCTTCTAATGGTTGCATTCATTACATGAACTCCATCTAAATGTGCAATGATTCTACACATTGTCCACTCTCTTTTATGCCCCCTTCTCCAACTCCTCCCATCTACGTTTGTATCCTATTTATGTTCCCAATGTGCAACTTCCTCCTTATAACATGACCTATCCCTATGCTCATGTGTGCATGTCCTCCTACACTTACCTCTCTTTACATACTTTGTGCAAATCTCAAGCTCTAGAAGCCCATAAAAAAATACCTCTATTTCTTGGCATATTAAGGTTTTAATTTATTATGGGATACCTTTGCATCACTCAAAAAATGCTCCTTTAATAATAGGACAAAGTGGTATGAGAGCTTATACTTGTGTAATAATGAATTAGGGGTGGCACAACTTTAAATACAAAGCCCTAGTAGATGAGTTAATTATGTTTATAGTACATTACTTAGCGTATAATCGCAAGTTTGATGGAGCTGATGAGGGACTAAATCTAAATTTGAAATTTAGAAGTTTAATGGTCATTTCATTACTATAGATTTGAGTTGAATAAAGGAATGTGTAAAGTTAAGGTCAAAATTAGTGTTAGGGGATGTGTATAGATGGAATCAAGTAATGATAAAGTTATTTGTCAATTTCTACACTAGAATATATGAGAGTTATAATTTAAACATTATACAAAGGATAAACAAGAAAAAATAAACCCAAAAGCAGCAAAAAAAAATATATAAAATATGTAATTTTCACCATTACAAATTATTTCAAATTTTGATCTCAATTTATGAAAAATTGGCAACTTCAAACTTATCAACTCAACAATCTTTAAACCCTTATAAAAAGCTTTAGAATCCAAGATATACCTCTTTCATAAAAAATATATATACACATACCACGGAAATAAATATAACCTCGCCATACAAAAAAAACTTGAATAATTTCGAAGTAAAACATTAATAAAGATATAATGCCAAACCTTTTTTTACGTACGTACATTCAGTCCATCTAATAATTAGATTCCAAAAATGTCACGTCTGTCTGCCTTCTATTACAAACAACTTTTTAATAAGACATTTCATGCGTCCAAATTCACGAAGTTTGGCCATGAAAATTTTGTTTTTTCGCCGATAAAATCCCTTGAAGAACTAAAAAAATAACAGTCAAAGTGAATATTTCGAGCTCCGTCAATCCTTACAAAAATTTACAGTTGCTTTGCTACGATCTTAAACTGATAGAAAAACGTAGTATCCTTTGAAAATTTTGAAGAAAGAATCAGTCCTCACAGTTCTATTTCGCGCAACAGTAAAGTTTTCACTTTTCTATATTGAAAAAGTTTTATTCCTGGTTAAATCAAATCTTGTTCCATATAGCAAGAAATCTTCTGATTTGGCTGCCGGCTACTTCAATTCTAAATAATTTGTCTATTTCCAACATGTTATGCTTCAATTCTCATCAGGCGTCTGAAATGTGAAAGTTTGAATCAGATCTCACAAAATAAGTGCGATAGTTTTTGTACAGGATTAAGAAATATTTCACACAAAAAATGGAAAATTTTGTACTTCGAGCAAAATTCAGATCTTTCCGGCAAAGGAAACCTGTTTTCATGACCTCCTATAAACCCTCTTTATTTTATCAAATTTTATCTCAAGAAAAACGTCAGAGATCAGTCGAGTACACAAAGAAAATTTATAAAGTTAGCCATTCGGTAAAGTAAAACTTTTGCTTGAGCGTCACTCGAAATGGATAAAGACGACATGTAGAATAAATTTAACGAAAAGATCGCTAAATACTCCTGCACCACACAAAAAGAAAATTCCAATTTCGGCAGAGAATTCGGTACAATCCAAATTTTCTTTTTTGTTGAAGTGTATTTGTATTCATT
Source organism: Sequoia sempervirens (assembly GCA_007258455.2). Taxonomy (NCBI): domain Eukaryota; kingdom Viridiplantae; phylum Streptophyta; class Pinopsida; order Cupressales; family Cupressaceae; genus Sequoia; species Sequoia sempervirens. The sequence continues at coordinate 100,167,470 of VDFB02105785.1, forward strand.
GATAGATGTCACTTGACATTCTTGACTGTTACAGGTAGATTAAACCTAATTTCAAGAAAATACAATCTATTATTAAAAATGCAGGTTCCAAGTCTTGTTAAAATCCCCTCGCTTAATAAAACAGTGAGAGAAGAAACATGAAGACAGAATTGTTTAATTTACATAGAAACTGTCTTATCTAATCTCGTTTTGCATGGAGTAGCTGAATATAACTAAGATTTCTGAATCAATCCAAAAACCTAGATAATTTTCTGTTTTGGTCATTTTATCCTTGGAAAAGTAGAAGTAATAGCTTTTGAAACCATACATTCATTTATAGAAAAGTTAAACTTAGAAGCTATGTTTGGGATTTATAAAGTTATAAATGATTGATATTGTAAATTTTAGAAAATTTTCGGTTTTGTTCATTTTATTCTTGGAAAAGGAGAAGTAATAACTTTTGAAATCAAAAATAGGCTAGATTTATTATGTTATGGAATATGGATTTATTAATAGAAATAAAATTAAATTAATTAGGGTTTTGCTGATTGAAATAGGATTGAACAAAATTATTACTATTTTGGAGCTCTTCCGTGAACATGTCAAAATACATACTTTTGATGCCACAAAACTTCAAATCCACATCTCCATTTTCAATTTTTTCATGAGCAAAGTGATGCTATTTTTTTTACATTTTATTCTCGCATGTAATTTTGAATTTATTATTAGAATTATGTAATATTAATTATCATATTACATGAAAATGGATTGTCGTTGATTATATCCCAAAATTTTGAACAACTTCTCTAACCAAAGTGAATCATTTTTTAATTTCCATATATTCAACCTTTATTTAAAACACAAAGTAGTGGTTAATTTTGTCTTGATTCCCTACCACACAAACTCATTACCAATATAAGCATGGTAACTAAAAGTTACAATACCTCATTTTTGTTGTATAATCTTTGTAACTTTATTTTATTGAAAATAATTTCAATGAAAACCTATCCCTTCAAATAATTTAATATTTTATTGGCAATAGTTTAATATTTTGCTCTCATATTTAATGAGTGCTAGCTCATAACTTGCACTATATATGCAATGTTAGGTCTTTTGCAAAACATTAAATACATAAGGTTTTCCAATACACATTGATATGTGATAATTTCCATATTTCTTTACTCTTTAGTATCTTTTGGAGGTATATTAATCATTATTTTGACACTAGACTCTGCAAGCCTACTTATTGATTTTTTCATATCTAAGGGAAACTATTTTAGAATTTTTTCAATATAGTTGTTCTAACTAAAATGAGTCAAATAAGAAATTATAATCCTCTACACTAATAACAAAGAATAGTGTATATTTGCATGATCTATTATTTTAAATTCATTTTATTACATTGTTTTGTTTATCATTTGACAATTTAAAATTATTACTTATAATGATTACATCATCTAAATATATGATATTCAACTAACTAGTTCTCTAACAGATAAACATACAAATTAGCTTATTTTTATTAAATTAGAAAAACAAAGATACCTATCAATCTCTCGATACAAATATCTTAGTGATTATTTTAGTTTATCTATCATCTTTTATAGCTTACAAACCAACCATTCATTCAACAAAACAACAAACATTTATTGTGAATATAGATATCTTTGAGATATTAAGAAATGAATTTATAATTTCCATTTGATGGATTTATATTCCCTTAATCATACTAACAATAAGAAAAAATAAAATACAAGTGATTTTAATCACACATGAAAATGTATCATGGTAATCAATTGATACCTCATACTAATTAATAAATCTAAGAAGTAGTTAAATTTAAAATGTTATGAATCAATAAAGACTCACAATTAGAATTTAGTGTCTCGATCTACTTATCGAATTGAATATTATTCATTTATTTAGATACACTATTAGCTTTATTTATAAATAATATAAAAAATATATATGAATTAATTAGAATCTCTTACTTTAAGTGAAGGTTTTTAAATCCTCAATCACCTTCAAAGTTTTAGTGGAGACTATATAATTTATTCCTTACATGCACCATTAAAAAAACTCATTCTTCTTCTTCACCATGTTGTACACTTCTTTCTTCATTACTAATTTTATTAATCTCTTTGTATAGTGACTACACTAAATCCTAATTCAAATCATGCATAAGATTCTCATTTTCTCTCTTATTTTTTTCATCACTCAACTTTTGTGAAATATGAAATCTCTATTGATTAACACTAAACATTTAATGTATCATACACCATATAACATTTAACTCTTAATGCATATCCAAGAAATACTAAACTTTGAATTTTCGTGTTGAACTACTTCCTTTTCTCATCAAATAAATTCATACATTTTGCGCACCCAAATACATGAAAGTGGTTTACCATTAGTCTTATCCTTGACCAAACATATTTTGTATTTTTCCTAAACACCTTTTTGAAACTTTATTTCCAAGATATATTATGTTAATTACATCAACCAAAAAGCTCATTAGAACTAAAAATATTAAAATTTAATTAAAAATAACTATGCCCATAGAAATTCATAAATATTTAGAAATAATAAAAGTATATATATTAATTAATTATATATATTTTTTTTATAAAAAAAGATATTAATTAAAATTCAAAAAAAAAATGAATCCATAATAAATATAAATCTAAGTAATAATAAATTTTATTTTATTTTTTATAATATTTTATACATGTTGAATAATATATCAATAACATATATATTTTTTTCTTATTAAATTGATAAAATAGACATTGAATTTATTAGCAATTTTCTTAAAAAAACTATAAATATTATCATAAGTTTGAATATAACTTATATGTATAATTTGAAATATCATTTTAGATTAAAAAAAAACCAATTTTTCTCTTGAAAGTGTGAAACAAGGTCAAATCTACTATTGACAGTAATCATTATCCTCATAGATCTTACTAACTCCTCATTTTAACCTCTAGTCTAAGGACCTAAATTCTTCTTCTTAATATTCAAGTGTGTCAATGAGAGAAACTAAATAAAATAAACTCTTGATTTTAGTCATTAACCAACTTCATGGTTGTCACATGAAAATTTTATTATATAAATGCAAGACATAAATTTAATTCCTAATGCATATTTATCATGATAATGACACATAATTAAATATTATTTATCCAGAGTATATCATTTTAGTGGTATAGTGCAATAGGTGATATGTAATGACTATTAGCCAATAGTCTTGAATTTGTATGGCTTTATAATATGATGCTAAAAAAATTATGTTAGTAATAAGAGGTAAATGACTAGTAACTCTTTTAGTTAGACCTTTTTAATGAAGTAGAATAATTTTTAATGAATTTTAGTAATAATAATGAGAGAAAATTATTATTATTATGTCAATTATTAATTAATTCAAAAGTATTGCTTATGCCAATTTGGCTTCACTATGATTGTTGTGTTGTATTCCCCTAAGAGAAGTTCTAAAAAGAAAAAAAATTGAGTCTGACACTCAACAAGCCATGTGTCATATGTGTGCAAGTTCAAAAGAATTTTGAGCTTGTATTTTGTGCAAATGTGTGCTATTAGCTATTTTAATACCCACAGGTCCATAAGAGTGGATCTAAAAGTTTCTAATAGAAATTTAGGGTCTGCTAATGCCATGTGTCACTTGGGTAAAAAATTAAGAAGTTTCATGGTCAAGGAAAGATAAATAATGTGTCATTGGATCGCTGTCACCTCTAGATGCTTCATGGGAATCTATTTTTGCAATCACACCTCTTGTGAACTCTATTTTGGAAATGCCACTATAATGTTAGGAAGCCTTATAAATTTTAGGGAATAATATTTTTGCATTTTCTCACCCAAATGTGGTTAATTTCCCTTTGTATCACGCCTTCATTTAAAACATGATTTGATGGGTATTAATGTCTAATTACTTTGGCATAGAAAATACTTTCAAAAATATAGGAAGCAAGACACATTCAATAATGTTTTTTATTAAGCAGGGATTTTGAAAGGGCCCTGATCCCTTTTATAGCAAAGGATTTTTACAATCAAAGCATACAACTGGCTAGAACAGTCCAATAAAATAGACTAGACAAACACATCAACTAGTCAGGAGCAGCAAGACAAAATAGACTAGTATCAAGAACAAAGCCATTAGGACCAAAGAAAATAGAGACAGTCAAACATAGAAAAATAGTTAAGCACTAGAGCTTGAAACCAACAATTTTTCCTTCAAATGCATCTCATCAAAGGATTTTCTAGGAGCACATTTCGTTTCCTTTGCACAACTATCTAGGGAGTATCAGAAACTTAATTAGAAATAGAATTAGGAGGAGTCTTTAGGGAGGCATCACACACCACAGAGGGAACAACCAAGTGTTGAACCAGATCTGTAGAAGTTGTTATGTGCTTGTGCCAACATCTATTTAATGATTTTTTATTTTAATACTGAGGTAGTCTGCATGTGAAGGTTGAAAGCCATCATCACTAACCAGATACATGTATGGTCATTTTTTAGCAATATCTATTGGTACACTCTTTTGGATGCCTTCACAAGAAAGATAACTATTACAAATCAATATGTCTTAACTGATAAAAAATTCTAAAATTCATAGCATGCATACCAACAATAAGGGATTTCTACATTTCAGTAAGGAAGTATGAACACTCCCATTAGCTTAGTGAGCACCTATAGACAAATGGCCTTTTGAGAAACAATCACAGAGCTCTAGTTGAAGTGAATCATGGTGGACCCAGATTTTATGTTGATTGGAGTAGTGAAACTCATCTTGGGTTGAGGGTTTCTAGTTTCATGCAAGTGGTATAGGGTTGATATAGACATTTCCTCTTGCTTCATGGCATCATTACTAGACCTACACACTCTAAAGGAAAAGGTGGTGGAAATTTCTCGCAAGCTTTTTATACCTAAAACTGTAGGTGGGTTGTAGGAGGTGATGGAAGCTACCTCCTTCGATCTTGGTATACCTAGGCCCCATGATTTGGAGTGTTTTCTTTTTTCAGGTGAGGAAGGAACCTTCTACCCCTTCATATTATATATCAAAGGTGAGGCACTACCTAAACATAAAGTGTGGGTGGAGGTGGTAGTAAGCTTTCTGAAGAAAATGCTATATGTTGAGTTGGTCCAAGACTTTGAATGGGTTAAAAAGTTATCATTTATATATAGGAAGTTGGTAATATATAGTCAAGTTTAGTCTACAAGGTCTACACTTTATTCTTTTTGTCCATATGCATATATTTGTTTGCCATAGTTGGTAATTTTATTTGATAACAAGAGTTTGAAGCTACTTCTAGGTAGTTGGGAGTTTGATTGGATGTTTGAGCACCATGCTTTTTGAGCAGTTGCTTTAGATTACTTTTTAGGGTGTTAGGGGATAGTTTTATAGATATTTCCTTATTTTTCCTTGATGGGTTGTGGCTACAATTAGTTTTGATTTAAATTCAAGTTAAAATTTTAGTCCAGTGGGATATACATTCTTTGGATTGGCACAGATTCTCTATTCATATAATAATATATTTATTCTAGCTTTAAGATTAATAGAAAATGTTTAGGCCTTCAGCCTTTTATAAAAAAAGTAGTTATGGGATTAGTATTATTCAAATATTTAGAGTTAGTAATTTTTAAATATAATACTAAGAGTAGATGACAATTCAAATTATTTATCAATAATAAAATTTATGTTTTTATTGAGCTAAGATATGTTTTTTATAGGACTCAAACCATATTACAAAAGAAGAACAATAGAAACACAATATTGATCAAGCCTAACATATGCTTGATCAAGACCTAAGCATATTTGCACCCAAAGGCTTGGCATGTGAAAGAGAGTCCTACTTAGGAAGAATTTTCTTCCTCCTTTATACAACTATCCAAGAATATTTGTCATTCAAATCTATAGACTAAAGACAAGAGCCGACAAAATCCCCCTAAGAAGGCTTATCTAATGGCACTATAAAATCTAAGGAACAACATGAAGTAGTCAATTTGAAAACTTCCTTTCAAGAACAATGTAATGATCATTAGAAACTAAAGGAAAAATAGATTTTTGTGCTTCATTACTATTAGCCAACTAAATAGGAGGAGACACACTAGGTCCAAAGAGAGGATTTTCTACAATGGAAAGGAATAATAAAATTTATGTTAATTTAATATAAATGGATAATTGAAGGTTAAGAGATTACATTTTATCATGTTGTAATATCATTTCTAACAAAAATATATATAATTTGAAGATATTTATTCAATCTACATAATATCTTATTAGTGGTAGTCAATGGCAATAACATATAATGTTAAAATATCAAGTGTTACCTTAAGAAACCTATAAAATTTTCATGGCATGAAAAATATGTTTCCCTTAAGGAAATATGATAAGGTACATTTTTCTTCTACACAATAATTATTGATGGAATGATAGAATAAATATGATAAGTTGTACATGACTAAGCAAATATTTCCTTTTTAAGTAAGTTTTACAAAAATTATATGGATTAAAATGCTCTACCTTGTAGCACAATTCAATCACTCCTAGTCGAACAAATAATAAATCAAAGTAAGAATTCAAGTTCCATAGTATACTAATATGCATCAAGAGAATATTATGATAGATATGTTATTAATAAATAATTTACTGGGAATCAAACTAATTATTATTGAGGTGCATGATCTACCTTTAAAAAATAAATTTGACAAAAATGTGATGTATATAGAGATTTTTTTAATCAGCTTAATATAAATTTATTCTTTTAAGTTAAGAAATTAATCAATTGAAGGAAAGGTTTATTATGTACTTACAAGAGGATAGAGGTTTTGAATGGAAAGTTCATGTACATTTAAATACATGTCAAAACTATCTTATGATTCCAATGGTAGATTTAATTTATAGTGTACAAGATTTACTTTTTATCTTCATCTCTAATTATTAACATTATTAAATAAAATTCAATAAATTAATCTCTAATTATATCTAAAGTTCATGTACATTTAAATACATGTCAAAACTATCTTATGATTCCAATGGTAGATTTAATTTATAGTGTACAAGATTTACTTTTTATCTTCATCTCTAATTATTAACATTATTAAATAAAATTCAATAAATTAATCTCTAATTATATCTAAAAATCTACAACAAGACCCATCCCAACATAACTCATAACATGGAGAGAAAATTAAATAACAAGGCAATTGAGTTATCATTAATTAGATTGAGGATATAGGTTGTCTCACATAATATTTATTACATGTAATATATCATTAATTGAGTATACAAAAGATGGCTAGATCAAATAAGTGCACAATTGGGTTCTAGCTCCAATTATACATTTGACTAGAATAATTGGATAGTTATTTTAATTGATCATGTAAGTTATACTAAGAGATCCATGAAAATAAAATTGAATCATGTTATCAAACATTGTGACTTGATTGTCAACAATCACACATCTAATTTTTATTAATAATTTTATCAATATAATGTGTAATTAGATCTAACTGATCATCAAGAGCCTAGTTGAATTTATGTATTATATAGTGGGACATGTTTCTCAAGCCTAATTTATACATTCAATTAATTCAATTAACCAAGTAAGTTTGTGAATCTAAGAGATCATATCTAAACTAATTCAACTAATTAATTATATAATGGAGCTTATCTGATTTAAATTACAAATCAAATTAGATCAAATAAAAAATATTTTATTAGGTGTGTAAATTAGGATGATTATTACCCAAGAAACCAATCAATTTAAATTATTACACATTTAATCTCACTATCTACAATAATTCATTAGTTGCATATTATACCAAACTTCCCATATTTAGTTAAATAAATTTAAAGTATAGAATGTGACAGTATAAATGTAAATGCATGGCATCATTTTAGGACATAATATTGTAAAAAAATAGATTTAATATTATTCTTTCATCACATATAAAATTTAGATGCTTAATACTAGCTAAAATTAAATTAGAATTGTTAGCATCACCTGTGCCATCTCAATATTAAATATTAAGCTAAACTTTCTCAAATGTCGATAAACTCCATTAATGTTATACATATATTATAATATAAATATTCTTTTAATGGATCATGAAAATAGGAATGTGAGGAAAATAAATAAAGGTACATGTATTCACCCTCAAATAATTAATATTTCAACATTAAATATGTTTATAAGTATCCATTAAGCATGCTAGACAATCATATGATTACTATGTTCTACTCATGATTATACAATTATAAAGGAAGTAAATTCAAGCATTCATACAAGGTATCAAAATATGAAATCTAATATTCAAGTGCATAAAGGAAATACAGATGTGAAATAGGAAGGTTATTCCTTAAAATATCCTCCTAGAGGTAAGAGAAGTAGTATTCAGAGAGAATTATTAGTGAGAAAAATGAAAAAAAATATTAATAATGATTATGAGAAATCCATAACTCATACATTTTTTATTCTTATGGTTTTAATCCCATATGTCTCGTTTAGATTGGGATTATAATAGATGATTCTAAAAGTGTAAATATAAAAAGATTTGGGTGTAATTGGTTTAAAATAATAAGGTAAGGGGATGATTTGGTTACTAGGATTATTGAAAATAACTTGGTTGGTGACATTTTACAATAATTAAAGAACACATGTTAATTTTTTTAGATAAAAGGAAAAAACCTTGTAATATTTATGAATAGAATAAAAGTTCAAAGATTACATATATAAAACATAAAAATCTTACAGAGTAAATATGGATAGGGGACCAAAATAAAAAGCCCCATATACTAGTTACTTTACATGAGGAGGCCAAAATAAAATAAAAGCCTCATACTAGAAAGTGAGAGAGATACACAAAGAAAACAATTTTTTTGAAAGGTATTGAGTTCTTTCCTCACACCACTTCAGGGTTGGTGTCGAATAAAAATATCCATAAATTTCATCATCTTGGAAATTGAATAGTTCGCATAAACTCTATTTTCTTATTTTTAGATATATATAAGCAATATATTTTGTGATAACATTGACATTAGACAATATATTTAAGGTACATGAGGTAGCTAGATGCAAATTTCCTGTATTGAGAAATAATTTAGATGTCATTCTTTACCAGATGTTCAATCTTGACTCCAAATATTTGATAAATCTTATTAATGACACATGCATTTTGAAAAAGGTTTTAGTTGAAGTAGACCTATATGAAAAAGTAGTTATGCCAAAAAAATTCTAGTGTAGATAATTAATAATAAAGATGATATTGATGTTCTTTCAGAGGAATTAAGGACTACATTAATATTAAGGCATGTGAGATGGATTCTAGAGGTTTATTCAAATATTACCATATCAATTCAATAAGGTCTTCTTCTTGAATTGTTTTAAAGAATAAAAAAAGTGTGTGAAATTTCAAGCTAAGTTTGGTATATATTTTCTACTATTGTTTTTCTTCATGAAAGATTAGAGTCATTGGAGGGGCTACCTCTTTTTATTATATTAATCTCTCTAGATTCTAAATATAGGGTGCATGAAGTTTGAATAGAATTTTCACTATCGTTCAACATTAATATGTCCTTTTTTATTACCAAATACCATATTGTATGTGTGGAAAGTGAATAAAATGTATGATTCCATTAATTCCTAGAAAGCCTCCCCTATTGACACATACATGTAGATAGTTTTTGATTGTGATTTTCTTTATTTTATAAAATCTTAAATTTACAATGTAGTATTCTAAGGTGGGCTCTATAGTTAGTGAGTGGAGGAAGAGGCCATGAAAAAATCTAGCACGAGCCATAAAAATGTTGGGACTTGTAATACAATGCATTAGTCTCATATTATAGACTAAAATACCCTTTATCATTATAAAAACTCTTACTTTAAATTCATTAAAAATATATTAGATATTAAAGCGTTGAGATATATAAGAGAGGTGCATTCCTAAGAATGTATACCTTTTTATTATAGAAAGAAGCTACAGTATATGGTCATAGATGCTTCCATTAGGGAAATATAGACTAAAATACCCTTTATCATTATAAAAACTCTTACTTTAAATTCATTAAAAATATATTAGATATTAAAGCGTTGAGATATATAAGAGAGGTGCATTCCTAAGAATGTATACCTTTGTATTATAGAAAGAAGCTACAGTATATGATCATAGATGCTTCCATTAGGGAAATAATTTCACCAAATCTAGTTTCCCTTTGTTCATTTAAATAGAATAAAGACTTAAATATCAAGAACTCCTACCCTTTATGGATATCATTGAAGAAAGATTTAAATATTAGGAACTCTTACCTTTGCAGACATAATTTATGGATTTGTCTATTTGTTCCTTTCAAGGACGTTTGTGAACTTAATGAATTTGTTTCAAGATATGTTATAACATTTAAGGTTTTTAAAGAAGATATAATTATGACCCTATAATATAATATGGTGATGACCCACACCGTATAGAGAGATATACGTAGAAAATGTTGGTGTAATTAACTATTTAATTACATCTTCATAAGTTTACTTAGGAAATCTTTAATTCCTAAGTTATAGGATCTTATCCTTATCTTATCGAGCTATCTTTTTGCTCAAGATAAGATTTAGTTGTTGCATGCTTGCCTTTTATAAGCAAGCCTCATCTTGTACATTTGTATCAATTCAATCGTTAATCAATCCTGCATTGTGAAGCAAGCATTCTCGCCATCAATCTCTCTTGTGTGGAAGTATTTTTGTCTAGCAACAGATTCTGGAAATCTAACATGGTATCAGAGCTTCCAGGGTTGCGGACTCCTTCCCAGATCTGAGGGTTTTATTATTCTGGCTTGAATATTTTTGTTGGGTGCAGATTGGGGTTTCAAGAACCTCACGGTTGAGATCAGAAGCTGCCGCAGACGAATTTTGACTGTAAATTCACCTATATTTGGGTAAAGTTGTTTTTGAGGCAAAAAATTTTTTGCTGGAATAACCTCCCTGTGTGGTACGATTTTTCCATTTTCGCAAAATAAATATTTTGTCAAATATTTTCTGCGGATATGATTTAAATTTTGGGGAAAAATTTTCTATCGGGCATATTTTGTGTGGGGCAATTTTCAAAATAAAATTTTGGGTTTTCAAATTTATTGGTGATCCTCCGTCGGCGGTCTGAGGTCCCGTGTACCATATCTGTCTTTGGTGGGTACCATTGTCAGATCGGCGTCCGATAGGCGTGCATCATCAACTCGTACAAGAGTTAAATAAAACCCATCGGTCAACTAGCAGGGTACCCTCCATTGGCGTCAGTGATCTTCCATCGTCCGGCAGCTGTCACATTCCTGCGTCAGATCTGATCAAGCAAAGTGTTCTATCGAATCAAGCGTACGAGATCATTCAGCAATTGTCGGTTCGGTCACTTCCTTGTCAGATCCGTAGGTCACTGGTCGGCATCTACATCCGTCCTCTCTACACACCGGCATACTTCGTCTTTCCGGTACTCGGTCAGCTAGCGGTCAAGGCACATTAATTCTCTGAATCGGCTGGTGCGTAGGTTGTGTAGGTTGACATCATATGGTATGAAGGAATTTATTTTTTATATGGTTGGCGTTTATTTGTTTTGAAGATTTTTATAAATCTTTTGCCAACCATTGTAATAGAAGATTTTTATAAATCTTTTGCCAACCATTGTAAATCTGTTGGGGTATTTAAATTTTTGCACTTTTGTGCCGAAGGTCATATGACTGACCATAGATTCAGCCCCAGGTGCCTGAATTTTGCACCAAATTAGCCTTTGAGATTCTATGTTTGCCCCCATAGTGCCTTTTATAGGCCTTTTTTTCATTTTATCATAACTTTTGTATACGAAGGCAATTTTTCAGAAACGAGATATCGTTGGAAAGCTGGAAGAGTCAACTTTTTAGTGGTGCAGATATTTTGCAGGGATTTTTCAGTTTTGTGCCATATTTTCCAGGTTGAAGACAGATCTCTTTTTTGGCTTTCGGAGCTCATATGTTTGTAAATGGGTGACTTAATTACTTTGGAGAATGGGAACTATAGGCAATGGAGTAATTTAATACTCACTCATCTTGGTGAGAGGAATCTATTGTCCTATTTGTTTGATAAAGTTCCTTGTCCTAGCACAGCTGATGAGTATTGCATTTGGAAAGGCTTCAGGGCTGCTGTCTTTAGAGTTATTTTTGAAAATGTAGATGATGACTTTTTGGAGACACTTATTCACTTTCAATGTCCTCATGCTCTTTGGAATCACATTAGAGAGGTGCATGAAGATCATGATTCTTCTCCATCTCTTGAAGGTCCTCTTTCCAACTCACATGTGCTTCTTCATTCTTCAGAGTTGATAACCCATGCTTGTGATCCTTTGGAGGAGATTGCAAATGCTTCAGAGGTTCTTGATTCTTCATCTTCTGTTGATGAGTCATTGAGTACTACCATTGATTCATTGCAGGTATCTAAAAGTCTTCCTAATTGGGATTCCTATTTGACAGATATTGCTTCTTTGTTTATGGAGTCTCACATTTCAGACTTGGAGGACCAATTTGAGGGTTTATCTCTCTTATTTGATGATAGTCATGGGTCCACTATTATCACTTCATGTTTGTCTATGGAGTTTGTTCAAGATCAGTTTCCACTTGTTCCTGGTTTGTCACAGTTTGTTGTGATTGGGCATGTACCTGATTGGATTGTGGCATCATCTTCATCATCCAAGAACTTGGCAACACATGAGTAGATTTCAGAGACACAATCTTCATACATATGGATTCCTCTTCCTTCTTCCTATCCAGAATGGGAATCATTCTTGCAGTTGTACTTGGTCTATCTTCTTCCTAAGGGGAGAAACATTGTTTGTAGGCATTGGATTTTGTTTTGTCTTCAAACATTAACCATACTTGCAGGAGATCATACATCATGGGGGGGATATCTTATCTCATTACTTCCCTCTTATGGGGGGGTAATTTATTGTATATTCATGATGGATGTAGTCCTTGGGGGGTATCATTGAGTCCTCCATACATCATGTTTACATTCATCATGCCTTTTTTCTTGTTTTCTCTCTTTTGGAGAGGGGTTTTTTCCCACTGGGTTTTCCCCTTTTCTCTGCTTTATGAGAGATTGCATTTCATTTGCATCTGTAAATGGGTACCTAACATGGCCTAGTTGCCAGGACCCATAGTAGTTTGCATTATAATCTTCTCCCTAAGTTGCACTTATGGGGGGGTGTTGGTGTAATTAACTATTTAATTACATCTTCATAAGTTTACTTAGGCAATCTTTAATTCCTAAGTTATAGGATCTTATCCTTATCTTATCGAGCTATCTTTTTGCTCAAGATAAGATTTAGTTGTTGCATGCTTGCCTTTTATAAGCAAGCCTCATCTTGTACATTTGTATCAATTCAATCGTTAATCAATCCTGCATTGTGAAGCAAGCATTCTCGCCATCAATCTCTCTTGTGTGGAAGTATTTTTGTCTAGCAACAGATTCTGGAAATCTAACAGAAAAATATCAAGAGAACTATCACACTCTGATTTTATAATAAAATTTTTAATTAGATTAAGATAGGGAGGGCCCATGCCCTTAGATTAAGTATTGATTAGATTTTATAATAAAATTTATAAAGGTAGATTTTATTATTTTAATCATATTCTTATTGACTTGGGATTATTAGGTCACCTCTAACAAATTAAACTTTAGGATATATTTCAAATTTCTTGAATATTTTATAGGAAAGCAATTTTGAACTATGATTCTTTAGTTTTTCATTTAAAGAAAAAAAATCTCAAGATCCTAAATAGATATTGTTTTTATAAGAATATTACTCATATTTATTGAAATCAAAGATGGAATCAAATCTAAGATGAGTTCACCACTTTTCTTGAATAAAGATGACAAATGCAAGACAAATTCCTTTGAGATATCATAGAAAGAAGTAACATTGACTCTTTGAGATAAAGATAGAGAAATATATCATTTATTCTAAAAAATCCTACCAAAATAAATTTTATTCCATTATTTAAGCTTAAATTTGATAAACTAAAATATCTTAACAAAATATTACATAGCTATCCCAAAAGAAGGTTTTCCTTGTAGCCACCAAACCCATATGCACTCTTGTATTAGGATTTCTAAGATGCATAATTTGATATTGGATAAGGAATTTTTAGGATGAGTGAATAAAGAAGATGACCCTTTTTTTTCCCAATTATTTGATCCCTTCCACCCTAAAATTTAAAAATAAAAAATCTCAATTATCACCCATCCAATAATCTAAACAAAATATTTCCAAGTGGTACTTCTCAAACCCCTAGCATTCCAATAAATAATATTCAATTTTAAAAATTAATAAAAATAAATTTTGAAAATTTTGAAAATTTGATAAGTTAGAATGTAATATCTTAATAACCTCATATTCCACCAAATATTCTCCTATTATCTTCATCTTTTCCTAATCTCATTTCCTTCTTGGCTTAGATTTTTTCTCCATTTCTCCCTTTTTGAGATATTTTCATTACAAACCCAATAGAAGAGCAAATATTTTCCTAATATCATCCATTTTTCCTAAGATAAGAGGAGCATCTACCATGACATTACCACCAAAGTCAACCAAAATATTTAATGCCAATAAAGGAAAAAAATTATCAATTCTAGAAACTACTTTATTAACTTCTTGATTCTAGAAGTATTCATCAATATGAATAGAATGAGGGAAAATAACCTCTTTACATACCATATTATATTCCTATTTAAAATATTTAATTTGATTAGGGAGAGATAAAATAGGAATATTTGTACCTTAGTCAAATTGGACCTCTTTATGCGAAATTGGTTTTGGATCATTAAATTTATCAAGAACATCAAACCTATTATTAAAGTTACCTTTTGGATATTCCTTTATCTAATGAATCACATACTTCCACTTATTCATGTATTTTACAAGAATACAACCATTTGGTCATTTTGGGAATTTTTCCTTAGCTTTGATTTATCTATAGATATTTTGGATAAACCTATGATACATCTACGGGTTTCCTAGCAAAATTCATCTATAAATTCTAATAAAAGTGGAATTCAAAATATCTAATAGGAAGAGCTTATGATATATTTCCTATACAAATTGCATGTTACCCAATCTTGTATCTAAAGAATCATACAAAGTATTTTTCAAATCAATTTCAATACCTAGAAGAGGAGGCATTACCAAAATAGTTAACCTCTATAGAATACAAAAGAGGGGGTTCCCCTAGATCACTAGTCACCACCATATAGTTGACCAAATTTAATAGACCCCTATGAATGAAAATAAGAAAAAAATGAAAAAGGATGTAGGCATAAATTCTTGCAAGGATGTGTAGAACACTCATACTATGTATAATTTTTGTAAGAGAAGAAAAATCACTAACATGAATAAAACTATGATCTATAATCAACCATCTAGGAACTTGCCTCACATATAAAGCCAATAAACTTTTTAGGTTTCTCTCTATTTATAGTTTATATAACTAATAATAAAGTAGAGTTTGATGGAATATTAGAGGTCCTAAGGAATACCTTAAGATTAATCCAAGGAGATTGATTCTAGACATTGATTCAAATATTATCATATCAAACCTTTTCAAGGGATTTTTTTATAAACTTGATCGTGGATTTATGGAAGGTTTTTTTTCTTTATATAAATTATACAAGGTATTTTTTCCATTATTTAGAGAATAAAATAAGTGTACATACTTTCTAACTAATATTGGTGTTTATTTCTTCTCAATCCTAGATTTATTTAGTGAAACATTAGATTCATGGGCTAGTGCTTCCCCCTCTCAAAAATCTTAATCTCTAGATATTTTTATTGTAGGGAATATATATTTAGCATATCATTAGCATTGAATCTCTACATAATTAATTATAAAATACAACGTTGGATTCAACATGTGGTAGGAGAATAAAATATTAGATTTCTTTGCATCCTGGAAAGCTTCTTATATTGACACATGTGAGGGAAATCCTTCATTATGATTTCCTTTATTATATATTTTTTAATTTTATTATATACTCTTCCTAGCTGGTATTTATAATTAGTATGTAAAGGATGAAGCTAGGAAGCATAAATATTCCAATATTCCATGTGAATTTTTGAGACTTGTACTAGAGTGCATCAATCTCATATTGTAGACTAAAAGGTTCATTTATAATTTCAAAAAAACCATATTTAAAAATTATTAAGAATGTATTAGGTATTTAAGGCAGTGAAATATAAAAGAGGTATATTTATAAGTATTCATACCTTTGTATTATAGAGAGAATCTGAAATATAATATAAAGTATGTTTCCATTCGGTAATGGATATTAACTAGGTTAATTCCCCATTCCTTAACTAACTAGGAGGAAGCTTTAGTAGATGAGGAAATCCTACCCTTCATGGGCATCTTATAAATAAATTTACAGCAAGAAGTGGTTTATTTATACAAGTACTTATAGACTATCTTAGAGAAAATTGGTGATCTAGCCTCTTTTTTTAATTTTTTTAGGTACTTTGAGAGTTTCTCAAATGGTAGTACATAATATGTGTGGATTTCTTATTGATAGTCTCACTATCCTTTGAAATAGTTGTTACTCACTCTAGGTAATGCATGCATAGGAAGCCATCAATTAATATTTAGATAATTGGGCTTATTTAAGATAAAATGTGGTTATCTTGATTAGAGACTAGAGAGAAAGTGAGAAGAAATGGTGTTATATATGACCATATAAGTGATAGATAAAGGAATATGAATGAATTGGTAGAATGAAAATTTTAAAGTGGGTGATAGATAATTATCTAGTATAAGTGGTAACAATTTTTTCTATAGAGCCACTTGTGGCCTACAATGCTATGGTAATATTTTTTTGTCTTTTTACTTGGACTTTGAAGTGAATGGTTGTTTTTTATTAATAATTTATATTTTACAATTTAGGTTTTCATATAATTTTGTAAGATAATGTTTCCATAGGTGATGACCCTAATATATCCCTAGCTTCATTGATAAAACAAAGTGATTAGATGTGGTAAGATTATGGAATAATTTTTTAAAGGTTCATGAGTTTCACCTTTTAATAGTCAATACGTAAATTCCATAGTTACTAAGGAAAATAATACAACTATGTATAACATGAAAGGTTAGTAAATTTGAACTTATGTAATATGAGTTTTATGTTAAAAAATTCTATGGGTCATGATTCACGTCTTCTTCCTCCATTCAAATTCATGTGTGATGAATGTATTCTTAACAATCATCATAAATTTTGACTTGTGCATATTTTTGATGAAGTAAGTAGGGATTTTGAAAGGGCCCTAACCCTTGTACAACAAAGGAAAAAATCATACAGATCTAACAGCTAGGCAGGACAACCT
The DNA here is from genome assembly GCA_007258455.2 of Sequoia sempervirens. Lineage (NCBI taxonomy): Eukaryota > Viridiplantae > Streptophyta > Pinopsida > Cupressales > Cupressaceae > Sequoia > Sequoia sempervirens. The sequence continues at coordinate 100,184,841 of VDFB02105785.1, forward strand.
AATAAAATGGACTAGTCAAAACAACAACCATTTAGGAAAAGAAAGACAAGAACATCATCAACAAATAGATAAAAACAAAGCCACGGGACCAATCAAAAAGGCAACCAAACATAGAACAACAGTTTAAGCGCCAATGCAAGAAACCAACACCTTATCCTTCAAAGGTAACTCAACCGAGACTTGTGCATGTTATTTAATGTATATCTTAGAGAATTGAGGTATATTTCTAAATTTATTTATGAAGCATATAGTATTAAAATTAGATTTATTATTTGAAACATAATCATGATAGTTTAAAAATTTTAACTAGTGGAGAATATTGAGTGTTAATTCAATAAGTTCTTATTTTGCATATCATGTTGAATAATTGGATACTCAATGTTGATATTAATTATTATTTTTACTTTCTGATGTTTCATTGTGAAAACACTTCCACATTCTTAGTTCTATTAAAAATATCACTTTTCCTCACAAGAAAATTTGCTTTCATATTTGTTATAGATATTTTTTTCATAAAAGGTCATAGGTCTAAACTATTTTATATTAATGTAATAGTAGAATTATTTTTGTATGATTTTTATTACAAATTGTTATAGATATTATTACTAAATATAATTTCGTGTCACATTTTCTACATAATTTGATTCTATTTGAATTCATGATAGAATTGAGCCATTAAAAAAATCCATTTATGTTTTTATAATATATTATACTAGCCAAAATTAATGGAATATGGAAAATGCTAGATTACAATTTCATGATAGCTTACACTACAATTTCATCAATCAAAATTTAAGAATTAATTACCACACTAAAATATATTGAAATTGTCTAAATCATTTATTTTTCATATTTTAATTTTTTTTTTACAAATATATAATCTTATTATCTCTAATTAATATTTTCATGTAATTTAATAAATTAAAAAAATGAAATAATAATTGTTACACCATACAAATTTTCTATTAAAAATAAATAATTTTTATTAAGTACTTTATAAACTTTTAAGAACATAAAAATTGAGGTGAAAAAAATACATTTTATATGCAATCCTTACCACCACCCCCGATTTATCTAGTGAATAGTGATAAATAATCACCATTTCACCCATAAATACTTAGGTTATAATAATTTAAATTTTCATTATTTAAAAAGATTCATGTAAATGCTTAATAAAATAAGTATTATGTTTATAGTGTTATATTTCATAAATATTTCTTAAAAATCATATATGATATTATATGAAAAGTAATGTGGTGGAATGTATGCATTTACTTTGATCAATTATTGGAATGATTTTAATCCCTTGGATTATGTTTTTTCAATATTTAAATTACTGTTTAGAGGAGAGTTTAGAGGAGAATTATATTAGATAAGGTGAATTTATGAGGATGTTCAAAGTATAATTACTAGTATTCATATTTCAAAAGTTATAAGATGTCAAATTTTAATTTATGATTTTTTTTCAATTGTATCTTTCAAAGATCTTTTTGTGAATTTGATAAAGTTATTTCATTATATACTATATATCATTTGAAATTTTAAATAAAATATATTTGAGTTATGAACCCATAAGATAAGACAAGAATGATACACATATCATAAATATTAAACATAAATCATTCTTAAAGTTCTAATTGAAAGTTAGTAGACCCATGTTGGTCTTGTTAAACTTAAATCAGGTATCAAAGTAGAAAAGAAAATACTAGACACATTATACTTTTAGTACTAATGTTTCAAAATGATAAATCAGTGACAAAAAAAAGTGAATATATATATATATGTGTGTGTGTAATTGTATATATGTATGTATATGTATATAAGTATGTATATGTGTATATATATATACACACACATATATATACATAGATATATATATATACACATAGATATATATATATACATACATATATATATATATATACATACATATATATATACATACATATATATACATACATACATATATATACATACATACATACATATATATATACATATACATATATATACATATACATATACATATATACATATACATATACATATACATATACACATATACATATACACATATATATATATTTCAATATTTTTTAATTTATATCATCTTATTATAAAATATTTAAATTTAACTTTGTAATATATAAAATTACTACTATGTTAGACAAATGTTTTGATCTGAGCTTTAAAAAATAAAAATAAAAATTCAATACATTCTTCATTCATTAATACCATTAATGTAGTCATTCTATGCCCTATACTTTTGAATTATGTGAATGTCAGTTTTTATATATTTATTTCTATTGAAAAAGTAAAAAAATAATAATAAAAATCATCAAGTATTAAAAAGCTATTTCACATGAACATAAATTTGTTTTGAAATTTCTTATTTTTAAAAATTTAATGAAATTATAAAAATAATTTAACAATCTATTTTATTATTATTAAATTATATTCCAAAATGAAATCTTTAGAAACTATCAAAATTTCCTCCTAATATTGAAAAATACTCATAATAAATCATTAAAAATGGTAAGGAAAATAAGTGATGTAACATCCTTCTTACAAGCTGTGAATAGCTGCAAAACTAACCCCCTGTCCCCATGCAGCTGCTTAAGTATGCTTTCTGCTTAAATTTAAGCAATTTAAGCAGCTGGAGTGTTCCCTTGCAAAAATAAATTATCTCAGGAAAGGATAATTTGGAATCTTTTTAAGCAGCCACTGCTTAAGAATTGAAAATAAGCTGTTGAAAAAAGAAGGGGGTTGGAAATAAGCAGCAGCTGCATAATTTCAAAGATGCCACATGACTCCACTAATTTCTTTCCCTCTTTTTTAATATCTCTTTCTATTTTTTCTTTTGAATTTTTAATTGCAGAAGTTATTATTAACTATTATAAATTTAAATTTATGTTGACTGCTTAAAAATAAGCAGCAAAATAAAATGTTCATGGGGCCACCAGCTAAACAGTGGCTGCTTATCAAAATAAGCAGTGGCTGCTAGCCAAAATAAGCAGTGCAGCTGCATGGAGACATGCCCTAACAGTCTGAGGAGGACCGAAAACAAAGATGGTGGCGACCTGTCTGAAAAGACTTCGGGCTTATTGTCATAGAAGACTACCATCTTTATAGTCACTCAACTTTCTGGTGAACTCAATTTGGTAGACATGGTAAGAAATATGGCGTCTTTAGAAGGTGGCCATCCTAAAATCTTCCGTCTTTAAGCTTAGGGAAAGTCATTTGATTGCATTTAAAACTCGCAGAGTTGGTTCGGTATATCCTAGCAAACGTGTTTTTTGGCACACCGTAGAAAAGCTTTGTTATGGATAGTAAAGGATAGGATTAATTATCTCCTATAGCAGATAACTCCAGTTAACTTTGTGGTTATCTCAACCATTTCCAAGAAGTTTGCTTACAATTCTAGGGTAGATCAGTGTTTCTAAATCCATTGCTGTTGAAATAACTGCCTTGCGTTTGGAAAATATTGTGGCAGCCCAGGGAGGTTAGTAATTATTCTTGAATTGCTCTACTTCTCATGTGGATATTGGAATACGTGCGTATGAGGCCCCCTTTTTTAGTTTCCAATTTTATATATTTCAATCTAAGGCAGTAACGAAGGTATCTGTGGGTCTTAAAAAGTAAAGGGGAGTCGATTCATATAGGGTAGGTAGAGATGGTATCAGGTCAGCAATTCACTGTCAGAAAATTCACCATCATGATAAATTCACCGCAAGGAAAATTTACTACTAGCAATTCACCGCCCTTGAGGAAAATTGCTAGCGGTGAATTGCTAGTGGTGAATTTTCCTTGTGGTGAATTTGTCATGGCCATGAATTTTCTTGCCGTAAATTGCTGGTGGGTGAATTTTCTTGTGGTCAATTGCTGGCGGTGAATTTTCCAACAGTGAATTGTGACGGTGAATTTTCCTAGAGTCAATATGTAGCTCCTAGTGTTGTTTGATAATTTAAGCATCCCTCTTCTCATTGATCTTGAAATCCTTTTTCGATTTTTTATTATATCAGAACTTACAAGTTTTAATGAATTTTCAAATCATCTTTATTTAGACTCACAGTAAGACCATTTCATCAAATGAACTTTCAGAAATATAACGATCAATCAAACATCGTTAATCCTAAACCCTAATGATAATCAGGGTATGGACCACCTTAGCCCCATAGTACAGCCATTGTGAAAGAAGAGAAAAAATAAGAATACACTTTTCAAGAGAAAATAAAGCTTATTTTCTACGAAGATGATGTACTTAAGGCTTTAAAACAACTATCCTTTATGATGCTAAGGAGTGGTTCAGCTCTTGAGGCCCTTTCCTACTAAAGTGATGATGAATCAAAACTACATGGAATGAGCTTATAATGGCAATCGCGGCAAGAATAAAATTCATAACATTATTAAAATCAACTAATTGCAGCTTGGGCATTAAGTTTTAGACCTTAGGGTTCGCATGGGATTTGATCAGCCTAGAGTATTGGGATTACTAAAAGGGATTAATAAGCTCTTTATCATGGAAACAAACAGACCTGAGATAGAGTATATAATTTCAAAATAGTTGGCAATTTATGTTTAAAAATACCGTGCTGAATCTAAGCGAAATCCACTAGTATTACTTCTAAATTAATAAATCTTGATTTAGTGACTTAGTCGTATAATGTTTAAGTTCTCTAAATCTCTATAATTGTCCTTGTAAGACTAGTTGTCCAATTTATAAATATAAAGACAATCTTATTCCCTTGTCTAATATTTCGCCTGTGCCGTCCAACATTGCCCAAGTAAAGCATCTTCGATCAAATAAAATTTAATGAATGACCGAATAGTATTTTAGAAGTTCCTGGCCAGCCACCAGCATATGCGACTCTGAGTGCAGGTTTTACTTCATTCAAACAACTGTGATGGACCATTCCAAGGGAAAATTTATTAGCGTGTAGTTTGCAGGACTCGAACCCGGAGACCTTATCCTCGTGAAGGTTGTTTCAAATGGCAATAAATATACTTTGAAATTGATTTATATAAATTAACTAAATAAGTTCCTATTTTAGATTTAATATATATGGAAAATCGCCTTGTATCTTATTTAAGAAGAAGTGCCCATGTTCCGTTCGTGAAACAAATATACCATAAGGCATGGTGTGAGAGGACCCATCTTTTAAGGATGGGCAGGTGACTATTGAAATAGAAAACAAACGTTTAAATGGTTCTATACGTATTTTAGAATATTAGTGTCAATCATAGTGTAGGAGAATATTAGTGTCAATCATAGTGTAGGAGAGTGTTAGGAAAAATGTGTGTTGTACACCTTGCATAATAATTACATTAAATATATTATGCAAGGTGTACAACACACCTTTTTCCTAACATTCTCCTACTTGTTGTATACATTGTATAAGGGGAACAAGTAACCTCAAAACATGAATCAAATGAACAATCCATATAGCCACATATACCATCATGGAATCAAAGTGCTCCATGAACTCCATCAAGATACCTACAACAAGAATCAAAGTGACCACCATCCCAAGCATGAATGCTCTCATCCTCCATCATGCCAATGCACAAAGATTAGAAGCCATCCAATAGAGAAGCCACACAATCTGTCACAACGAAGCATAAGTCCCGCCTCAACTAATATCCCAAACACAAACACTCAATCCAAAAGTATCAATATGCACCAATAGCTATCAAGATACACAAACCCAAAGCTGGAATAACACCCACAGTAAGTGCCAATACATCCAACTATCCATACCTCCAAGGTATACAAGACATAGTAAACTCATGCCATAAACATATACACCCATAAACTGCAATCATAAACTCCATGTGCAAAGAATGACATACACATCCAAGAGCTCCCACTGCATGGTTCTATATGTATTTTCAAATATTAGTGCCAATCACAGTGTAGGAGAGGATGTTTACAGTAGCAAGGATATCAAGATTCAAAAAGGAATAGTTGGTTTGTAGATTGGTTTAAGTATTTGTATAGATTTTTGTAATCTCTTAGAGTCTTGTATATAAAAAAAAATCAAACAGCTTTAAGATTGAGGTTTATGTTAGTCATCTTCTTGTCACTGAAAATAGAGTTGCGTTAACTCAGAGGATCAAATCTATTGTTTTGTAATATCATTGAAATGACCACTATTAGACTTTTGCAATATTGTTCAAGTGTCTAGTATTTTCACAATTCTTTCTATAATAAAAAGTATATTTAAAAAATATTTTTTATAAATATTATTTTTAATAATTTTTTTCTTTTAATTAATATATTTTCACACTCATGATTTTGTCTACAATTTAATTAAAATATTTTTTATAAATAAAACTAAGGTGGATTTAAGAAAATAATTATTTAACACTCTTAAATAAAAGCTTGTCATTTATATAAAAATTTGTCTTATTTCCTAATATAATTATTTTCACAAAAAATAAGATTTCCTTCAGCATAAACCATCCAAAAAATATATTTATAAATGTCACATTTTTCAAAAAAATGTTTTAATATAATATAGCTATCTTTTTAAATAAATAGGTTGGTAATTATATGCTTTACATTACTCTTTTAAGTTGGTAAAAGAAAAAACATCGATCTTTGGGAGGAAATAGCAAATGCCAATGTGACCTCAAGGAGTGGCGAATGCAAAAATGTAAGTGATTCTCACTATTCTTTATATGATGGTAGTTATGTCTATGGAATGTGGTGCTTTCCTAATCTTTGATTTTTTCATATATTATTAAGGTTTTAATTTTATATGACCTTAAGTAGAGTGATGAACTTTTAATTAATGCTTTGTTAGTGATACATTCACTTTTATATACTATGTTGAATCTAAGTTTATATAATGATAAGCTACATCTTTTATGATATTTAATGTATATATATTATATTTTATTTTATTTAAATAATTAATTTAGAATCTTAATATGTTAGTTTTTTATTAAAAAGGTAGGGAAAAGGGTCCTTGAATTTAGATAAAAACAAAGATTTGGTCAGACAATCAACAAAATAACATCAACAGAACAGCAAACCAAAAAAACAAACACACACCAAATGCCACAACTAAGACCCAACATCAGCCAAAAACAACAAAAGGCCTAACGATCAAGAAACCAACATCATGAGGAGAGCATTAAGAGTCTCATAACACAACAAAAAATTAAACCAAGATAAACATAAGGGTTTGCAGACCCAATGAGAACTAAGGCATGCAAGCCAAAAACCAGAGAAACAAAAAAACCCTATCTATTTTTTGGGACTATAAATCAAGTCCCACTCCATGATTAGTTGTGCCAGCTCCTTGCTCCATTGCTCCATCTCCTCGGTTGTTCTGTCCTCTGGCTACATCTATGTTTCCTATGAGGAATTCTTCCTCCCGTGACCTTTCCTGACCTTATCCATACCATTAACCGTCCAAATATTGCCCTTCTCATAGTACCTAGAGTGATAGAAGTCATCATATTAAACGTCTTGTCCATTATGTTAAGATTTTCCTAAGTGCACGGAACTGAGTCACATAAAACTCAAAGGACCTGTTAGTTGTTTAAGTCTATTTTTTAAATTTTATGTTAGTTGTTTAAGTCTATTTTTAAATTTTTAAATTTTTATTTTACTTGTTATATGTTTTTTATTAGATATTTATAATTGATAGTATATTATAAAAAATGGAGAGTGAAATTAAAATTTATATATTTTTTTGTATCTATTACATTCATGAACTAGATATAGCTTCTCTAAGTTTATAGAAAAAAAATTAAAATAATATTTTCTTTTATTCATAAATAATTTTTACTTTAATTTTTTAATGTATAGTCTAAATTATTTTAGTTTCTCACTACAATATTCATCAATTTATCAAGCTTATGTTATATGGTTTTTTCCACTAACTTTAAAATTTATTCACATCTATTTAATATTGGATTAAACCTAAGTTATACAACTTTAATGTTACATTGGCTTTCTAGGATGAGAGATGTAGGAATTAGGTTTTGAGAATGACTAATTATTTTCCAAATTTTTAAGGATTGTGAGGTGGATCCTAGAATAACTTAAACAAATCAAAGGATGAAAATTTTTAATTCAATACACCACATTTATAGTAATGACAATCCTCCCCTTTAGATTTTTTAGTGATTTTTATCATTTTTTTTCTTAAAAATCAACCTTTTATTTTTACTCACAAAATTAAAAATAATGTTCAAACATAAAAAAATAAATGCCCCATTTATGATCTTAAATTACAAATATTTTGAGACATAAGAGAAATCACCTAAAACCTAGGGATACATCTTTATGGAACATTGGATAATATTTCTTTTATTGTCTTCAAATGGTTTTATTTAAGATTTTTAATTCCTAATGTTGATGATATTTCAAGTGACTTTCTAAAGCCTCTAAATTCTTTGATTATTAGATATTTAGAATAAGGCTAAATAGTATCACCATTAAATTTATAAAGTCAAGTGTAAGGTATCAATAATTTTTCATAATGAAAATGTCCCTATATTTAAGAGAAGAAGCTCAAAGAACTCAATGCTAATTATTGGAATAATGTTCTCAACATGTCAATAATATGATGTCCTCAAGATCAAAGAAATCCCAAAACCAAAATAGTAGAATAAAATATAGATAAACATTAATAATTTAATAAAACTAAGTCAACTATGTGGAAGAATGCATTTCACGTAAAGTATAAGAAGATAAATTTATTAAAGGAAAAGGAAGCATGTAAATTTTTATTAAAATTTTCTTAGATTAGGATTGGTAATGGGGGATCCCAAGCCTTACATCATCTGGAGAAATCACTCTATCTAATGATCTCCTAATGGGAATGTTATTAAATTAATGATTCTCCTACCTATATTCCTTTGGTTTGAATGTCATATCTCCTATCTCCTATATTGAAACCACTCCTTGTAAATATTATCTCCCATCTAAACTCTTCTCACTTGAAAATTAATTTAATTCAATTCTCAAATGTGTTCTAGCTTAAATGCTTCAAATCCCAACTCATATTGTTGGGAATAAATCAATAGTATTCTTCTCTAGCTTGAATGATTTACCAAAAAAAATTCTCCTATAGGTAAATAATCCTCTCTCCCTCCTTAGTTCCTCTAGCATAGAACACTAATATTAGTTGTAGGAAAATTACTATGAATTAATTAATTTAAGACTATTTCTTTATTTGAACTTTGGTCTCTAACATTAAAACTAAATAGTCATACCACTTTAGAAAAGCCCTCTTGACTATGTTGGTAATAGTAATACATTTATATAATATACTTTATTAATAATATGTACCTCTATAAATATTTAAGTGTTTATTAAACTTTTTTGTATTATCTAGCTACTTAAAAGTAACTTGGAATGTCGTGTGAGAAATATTTTAAGGTAAATTTGAATAATATAACATTTATAATATAAATTTAATATATTTGAGAGATTATAATAATGAAAATTTATTACATGATAAATAATAAGATAAAAATATTGATAAACATTTGTATTCATAGTTATATATTAGTTTCTATAATATATTAAATCATATTTAAATAAATAGTTATTCCAAAAAATAATATTTATAATTTTAAATATATTTTTTAAATGAACCAAAAATTAGAGCTATTTGATTTGGTATCTCCAATATTTTACTCCATTGATGCTAGGTTGGCTTATATTTTGACACAACATTTAATGGTTTCTATTAAGGTTCCTCATTGATAATTTTCTTTGATCAACCTATACAGTGCCCCATATCGGGTTGTCTATGGTGATTTTCTCCCTTCCTCCTTAGTTTGAGGACTTGAATAATTATATCAGAGTGTTATCCAATGGTGGAAGAAAGGTATTCCCAAGTCTATCTATCAATCACAAATATGATTATAGTGTGTGTGATTCGCTAGAGTCCGATCTGGCATTTTTTAGGGTAGATCTTTAGGTGTTGTGTTGTGGTCAATAATAATTGTGCTATTATATTTTTTATGCTATTATATTTGTCATAGAAACCATTTAGTGTGCTTGAAATTTTTCTAATGTACAAGAGTTTAGGTCCTTTCAAAAATCCATGTTTATAGATAATAAAAAACTATATTTGAATAGAAATATTTCTACAAGGAAATCACATTTTAAAGCATTAAGGATTATGTTTGAAAGCATAGATTACTATTTGGAGTTCAAAAACCATTTTATTCACACTTTATATTTTAGGAGAGAATTGACATGGTAAAATTTTCTAATGGGGTTTGAGGCATAGTATATTTTAATAAGAGGTCTCTTTGAAAAAGTTGAAAATTTGGGCAAGTATTTTCTTATAAATAATTTTTCTTATTTAGAGAATTAATTTCTCATTACTTATAATTTATAATGAAACTCATAAATTAATTTTTTAGTTAAATTTTCATCACACATAATATGTATGGAAATCCATAGGAATTTGTTTCTGTTAGTCCATAAATATGGTTTTAAAGTAGGGACAAATTTTTATATCAATCTATATCTGTGATAGAAATTAGAGTTTTCAATTTAACATTTGACCCTATACATAGTGAAGAGAAATAAATAATAAATTCCCTCTCACTTGTTATACATATTCTGGTAAATAAAATATTAGAGTTTCCATCAAGTTACAAATAAGATAAATTTATCTATAAATATAATTTGTAATGATTGATCTACCTATGTCAAGTTGTTGAGTTCTAATATACTAAAAAAAAGAAGGATCTATTAAATAAAATTTGATAAAGTGGATACTAAAAATTTTTAATTTGAAAAATAGAGGATATAAGTATTTTTTTCTTGAAAAACGTGACCTTAGGGGTCATTCCCATGTATTAAATCAAAAAATTATATTTCTATCAAAGCTCCTTCATATAGTTCCTATTAATAAAACTCCATCATAAGATGCATGATTAAAATAACCATGTAGGGTTCCTAAAAAAATAATATTATAGACATGCTACTACCATTTCACACTATTCACTATATGAAATATATATCAATAATGATATAATCATATACATAATCTTATCCAACTATAAACAATATCTTAACCTTGTTGGTAAAATTTATCTTCCTCATCACCTTCAATAATGTACTCCTCTACTTTGAAGGTCCATTATATTCTGGGAGTTGGTTTTTCCCTTGCAGTAAAGTTTAAGAATTATATCACCTACTTAGATTGATGTTTGTGATTATCATCATTGAACCCAATGATATGAATGATAAATGTGTTCCATTGAATAGTTAGGACTACATTAAAAACTATCCATAATCCCTATAACAACATCATCTAGGATGTATTGAGCCCCTTGGACCACTCATGCCTAATCAAGGACTTTATAAAACCCTAATCACTTCCTCTCATTTTCCTTCTTTAAGGAAGATAGCTATATATATTAAATAAATATATACACTAATTATATACCTTTTAGTAGTGAATAGGAAAAACCCAAAAAACATCACTCTAACTACTTGTATCATGATCATTGCATAAAACTTGAACATTTAAAATTTAAAGATAAATTATTTCATCTAGAAAGGCTATCTACTAGTTTTTAGAAACCAATCTTACCTTGGTATCCATAATATTGGAGAGGAAATTCTATTATGAATCAAACTAAAGTGATACATTTAAAACCCTATCATGAGGTATATATGTATTCTACCCATGATGTATCATATGCTAGAGACTACTCTATCAAAAGACGTCCTTTCTTCTATTTGGATGTGTAAATAATTTTCTCAATACCATTATAAGAGGTTTATTTTATAAATCATACAAGGCTATTATAAATAGATTGGGATACAAGTTATTCCCTAAGTAAACAAATATCAATAATACATCCCTTCTTGATATTTATCATAAATAAATTATAGTATATTCACAAGATAAGATCTATCATATCAACCACCAAATACATAAAAAAATCATCCATACTTCCAACACCATAATTGATTTAAAATAATATAATATAGAAGGAAAACCTATGTAATGCAAAGAGAGATTACTTTGATAGAGACTCTAGAATGGAAATTCCAAGCCATGACTAAAAGGAAGGTAAGATCATACACATGCTAGTGACAATTTTGAAATCCCATAATAGACCAAATCCACCAACTAATAACTTTTAGGGGAAAATTAATGTGAAAAGGAATCACTCTATTCATTGCTAATTTTTTAAGTAAGAAAACACTTGAGAAAGTCACCATTACTAAAACCAAGAACTAATAATAAATATTTGCATATTGATGTTGAAAAATACTCTTTATAAATAGAAGAAATATTATAATCTATCAAAATATAATATCTACAAAAAACCTAGGGACTTAGACAATATAAAAAGAATAATATTCAACATCCAAAAACAACAAAAAAAAACTAAAAAAATATAATTTTCCAAATCCTAAAAGATACACCCCTTATTCTAATTTCCATTCACCTAAAGCCTAAGATTCAATCATCGGAAAAAATTATTTCTTCATCTCCCCAATTTTTTTAAACTCATCAAAAGATATAACATTTTTTAAGAAATGATTTAATAAGAAAATTCCTTGATAGTTTTCTTGCAAACTCAAATTAACTATTCAATTTTCTGCCCTATTATCTTGATGATGAATAAAACCAATTTAAATTTATTAAACCTATTAAAAATGACCTCTACTTCTAATATAGGATTACGTAGACACCAATATTATACTTTATGATTTTGCACACATTCAATATTAATATAGGAATCCACTTCAATTGTTCTAAATGCTAAATTTAATTCATAATCTTAGACTAATAATTAGTCCCTCTATTTCTATCATATTATTTGAAATAAAACCTATAAATGACTTTTAAATCTAATAATTATACTTTTATAAATTGAAAGAAAAGAATCAACTTGGATAAATAGATCTAGATTATTTTTAGAAGCCTTTTTAATATTATGTTGGATCCACTTATTTAAAAGATAAAATTAAGAACAAATATTTTTTTTCTTTTTCTAAATTTTGTACAAAAATCCTATGGAATTCTATCCAATTCATGAGGATTGTTATCTTTGAAAAAAAAAATCTACTTTAATTTTCCTTCAAAATAGCTCTTAAAAGGGTAAAAGAAGAAAACGTATATGATTTCTAGTTATAGTTCTTCAATAGAATTGTTTCTTAGAAGTATAAATAGATTGATTAAGCAATCAATAAAAAAATAAAAATTTGGAAAGAGAAAAATTATTGTTAAATTCAAAAGGGTAAAAAATTATTTTTTATCACAAATGCACCACCTTCAATAACTAAAATAATACATAAAACCCAATAAAACACAACATATTAAGAAAAAATAGCTATATAGACAAAAACAAATCACTACAAAGGTGCTCAATAAATTAGAAATATTGAGAAATAGAGAAGGATGCCCAGTCTATGAACTTATAGGTAAGCTTAGGATTAGAGACCAACTTAGCCAAATAGTCCATGACAACAATTCATTCTCTTGGGATATGAAAGAAGTATATAGACTCAAATTTTCATGAAAGGTGAAGAATGTGTTAAAAAAAAGAATCCAAGTTCAAAAATGACTTTTGAAACCCCCCATTATTAAAAAGGAAAATAAAAATCATATAGTCCATATTATTTGAATCCATCCTATAAGATTTCTCAGGAGTCAAAATGAGTCTCCAAGATTTAATCTAATTGTTAATGTTAATACTTGTAGGTATAAAAAAAGTAAGTGAACCAAGCCAAGACTATCCCATCCAACTCCATCTATCCCCACACTACTTAGGTTCTGACAAGAAGAACCATTAGTGTTAATCTTTAAACACTCAAAGAAGTAGGAGGCCATTTACTAGCTCTATTCATCTTATTAGAAGATTTGAGCCTAAAGCTAGAAAGAATAAATCCAATCAAATGACCCAAATCAAGTTGCCAGAAAATTCAAATATCATGAGGTGCTAAGGATTCATCCATAAAATACTTAGCCACCAATTTTTTTTCTATTAAATCAAAAATATTTTGTTAAGCATATATAATAAGATTTTGATGACTTTGGAAGATCCGATTATTTTATTATTTTATCTCAACCATAACTTCTATGTAATTATACTAAGAACTATCAATCATAAACCCTAAAGGTAATTAATATTTATAGATTAACCCAAGAAACTAGTTATTTTATTAGAGAAGTAGATTAAACCATACCCATATTAAAAGAATCAAGAGAGAAGTTTTATAGTCTTCTAACATAAAATCATGAATATAAAGATAAATAAATATAATTACTATTTATTCTAAGTTAGGGGAAAAGAAGAAAAGAATCTACTATTTAAATTTTACTATTAAAATAATTTTTTATATTCTTTTAACATAATCTCATAAAAAATAAAGATAAATAAATATGATTACTATTTTTTCTAAGTTAGGGGAAAAGGAAAAAAGAATCTACTATTTAAATTTTACTATTAAATTTAATTATAATTAGAATATTGATCGATGGAGTGTGATTTGGGTGGGAGTCTTCAAATTTAATCATTATAATTTCTTATTATTTTTATTGATGTCATTTTATTAGCTTGTGTTATTTTGTATTCATATTTTTAAAGGATAATCTTTATTGGTGTCTTTATAAATGAGAGACCTCATCCCTGGCACTTAAGGTCTAAAATCACAAATTTGCCACTACATTATGCACAAATGCAATCTACCAAGGAAATCGAATCCTTCCATATAATTTATGAGTCTTTCCCTTCAACTAGTTAGTTAAGAAAATTAATTACTTTGTTAAAAACTTATTGATAATCATTGAAAGATAATTATGTTCAATAATGAAAAGAGCAATAGATCATATTTGATCATAATGTCTATTCATTATGTATCCTTAATTTCAAATAGATAGAATTTAATATTAATGTAGATAAAGAGGAGGAGATACTTTTTAGATTAATATAGATAGATATGAGAAGGAGATAATCCATCTCCTTCAAAATAATATAACATAGTGTTGAATATTTATTTTTTCTCAATGGACTAAGATTAAGTGGTTAAAATGATTATTTAATTATAGAGATCTAAATTCAAACCCTCATGTAAAATATAGGGTGAAATTCTAAATGGCATTCAAACTTCAAATACATCAAAACTTAGAAATCACACTATATTTTATTGTATATTGATCTTATGAGATCACAAAATTTATAAACTATATTTTGATTTCAAGTTACAGTTGAAGTCAAAATATAATGAAAGTTAAGAAAAAGATTATTCTCAAGTTTAAATCAACCACAAATAATATGTAAATAAGATATTATATTATGTCATAATCTTCAAATATTGAGATGAAGATTAAGAAATTTTCTTAATGTATAAATGAATTAAAAGCAATTAAAAAAAAGTATATTTTCTATTAGAAATAGTAGTAAGAGAGTTAAAAGTTAACTCTTAATATTTACAAAATTAAAATAAAAATAAAAAATAATTGAAAAATGTAAAATATAAATATATTATAAAAAATTATTTTCATAGTTTATAAATCAATTTTATAGATTAAAATAAGAAATTATAATTTTCTTAAAGGTACATTGATTTATCATTTAAACTTACCCCATTCTACAAAAAATTTCTCTATTGTATGTCTGTCGATTATTTCCTGCTCTTGCATGAGTTGCATGTAATCTAAGTAAGCCAAACGTGTTGATTTATGATTTGTGGGAGGACCATAGAATTGCTGCTTTATAATTCATTTCGACGAACGGAGAAAAGATCCAACAAACAAAGCCTGCTGATTCATGGCCGAACTTAAGAGATGTTGGTTCAACTGATACAGATATCTAAAGTGTATTGAAAGGTTGAAGGACATTTTCAGTTTAGGGAAAAAAAAACATCAAAAAAGCAGAGGCTGAAAGGTAAAGGAATTCATATGTGTTGTAGATCTAGCGTTGGAAAGGGGGCATCATCAGAGAAAGCGACCTTCAATCTGTATAAGAAAGGGACGTTGTGCACACTATCATCTCTGCACTGCTTAAAGTGATTCTAAATCTATTCTTACATTGGCCAGTATTCTCTGAAACCTGGAATTGTTTCAGAAATGAAACAGTCGTTCCGAAAAACAACATGCAGTTACTATCCCACTTGGTACGTTTGAAGAAAAATCTTCAGTCCCAGGAACTAGATGTTTATCCTAAAAACAAACCAGGATTTTGTTGGTTTTTTTTTACAACGTTAATATTAGCACAGTATCTGGAACGAATACTGGTATAATGGCGTATACGTCTGTGGGAAAACAATGGAGAAGCGTAGTTATGATCACGTGAACCAGATTAGGCAGCCAGCAATGGAGAACCGTACTCCAAATATAAGCCCCTTCACACGTACGACTTGTCATTTTCTCGTTGACATAGCGCAGTGTCTTTTTAAAATTAAGATGGTGGCTTGTATGTCAAACGCGGAATCTCTGACGCTGGCGTAATAAAACGGTTATGAATTCAGGAATGCAGATCTTAATGTGGATACCAATGTAAATTTTCTGATTTTGTTTCCGTTGAGTTTAATAAAATCACAGAGACAGTAAAATCACAGAGAGGGGACCGCAAAATAGATTCAATAAGTAAAACATGCATTTAATCAATAAGAAAAAACCAATCTTTAATATACGTTGAAGAGAATTATTGTTTTAAGTAGGTAATGCTGCTGCCTATGCATGCTACTTTACAGTGAACATTTGAAGGAATATGACAGTCTCGTTTTTCATCAGCTTTCCACTTAATTTCAAACCATTAGCTGGTAATAATAAGGAACTTACCCATTACAGCAGCATGAAAATCTTGGTCGAAGCGGCGAGCAATTTGGTGAGAAAATCTTGGTCGAACTGGTCCTTTCCTTTTCGGCTGAGCATTTATACTTTGGCAAGATATTAATGTAGCTCTTCAAGTAGCGTCCCATGATCTGACAGGGGATTGGCCATGATTTGCACCAAGCGGGCGGATGTTTTCAGCCCTTTGAGCGTTAAATGAAGTCATGTCCATTCCCGATCCTAAGGAAGTGAAAGTGGCAGCAAGGTGATCCTGCTGGGAGAAAGTTCTTGGCTGTATTCCTCCAAGTTGAATGCCTCCAACGCCTAGAAAATCTCTAGTCAATCCATCTTCTGAGCCATCTTCGTTTCTGGGCTGATTGCTTCCTCCCTGCATCATCATGGACGACATTGGAAAGCTCTGTCTTGTGCTATCCTTGACATTGGGTCTTGGGGGTATCATATTCAAGGCCGAGAAGTTTCCAGAATCGGGCATGCTTGAGCTGAACGAGGAGTGCATGGCATTCAAGCTTACTCCGCTGGGACTGCCAGAATAAGAGTTCATCAAATCATGAAGACCTGCATTGTCTGATGGTCTCGCGCTTGCATGAGAGTAACCCCCTTCTGTCATATGATCGACAGGACCTTTCATAAAGGGATTCCAATTGTGAGCTCCGTGGAAGCTATTATTAAGCATTAGGTTTACTGTTCCATGGGGCCCTCTTTCCTGATCTGGAGATGTTCCTTGCCACGACAATCCCAGACCCACTGTGCTTGAATTCGATCCAGGCATGCCGAAGCCTCTAATCATGGAAGAATTGCTAGTGGTTGCACCTATTTGAGCAGCTTTCTGAAGCAAAGCAGTTGCAGACATCTGAGCGCTGTGGCCACCATGATACACATTGCTGGGAGGGTTGCTTCCATCATTGATATTATTTGTAACTGAGGAAGAATTGCTTGTCAATCCTGTAGAAGTTGACAGAGAAAGACGAGCAGTACCCGAGCTTCGGTCTGTCCAATTACTGACTCCTGAACCTCCATAGTTATCATTGTTAGCACCATGCTGTAGGCCTGAGGAAGCAGCATTCATGGAGCCCGAAGTGAAGAGATTGGAATAGAGGCTTCCCGAATTAGAGGATGTCATTGTTAACAAGGATGGTAGGGGCTTTGCTGAATCATCGTAATCTGAAGAGCCCAGCATGGATTTGTTGAAGAAACCTGAAGCTGTAACGTCCATAGAATTTGTGGCCTGTGGATCTCCACTGCCTTGTCCCAACCACAATGGAAGCCTAGCTCTTGGGTTCCCTCCCCCTGAGGGTCCTGCATTAGTACCGAATGCCTGTCTATACACAGATTGATTGAACTGCCCTTCTGAAGGAGTTAGTCCTCCAAATCTTGAAGCAGCTGATGGAGTAGGAGCCCCCATTATATGAGACATTGCAGCAGCTGCTCCTCCTCCTCCCTGGACAATGCCCAAGTGATTATGCACCTGCCCACCTCCTGCATTAATTCCACCAGATATTCTTGCGCTCTCCTCAGCCAGCGCATCGCAAAATGCTCTGTGGGTTATAAAGCTGTCCCTCCTGTCCAGACAATGCCAACGACTTAGGATCTCATTTAGCCACTAAAACAACTTTAATGTGGAAATTTAATTCCCTTTTCTTACTGATCTTTAAACCCAGGACAGTGAACAGAAAGAATCCTAGTCTATCTTATTCTGTACTCATCAATAGCACAACAACAGCGCACACCACGCCGTATATGCTAAACGGAGATCGCGGGTTTGGGACGCGGAGACTGTCTATTTTAGACAGCCGGCAGGTAGTAGTAATGTGAGGCGCTATTTGTTGACCTAACCCAAAAAATATAAGATGGGAGTGTAGGTGAGAAAATCCTATGTTCTGAAATCAACTACCCAGCAATGCCAGACGGAATTACAGTAATAATTCACAGATCTAAGTTATGCTCGATCAAACTTTTGAATCAACATACATACAAAACTGGCTGGCTAGAAGCTTAATAAGCATTATCAACTACATAAAAGCTACCTACAGCTTCAATACAATTGTACATATAATTTTTTTCTTAAAAAATAAATGAGGACCCATAACAGATTGAGATATGGCATAACGAAAAGACGATTGGAAAGCAAAATACCTTGAGAAAAGAGTCCCACAGTCGCATCTGTACTCGCGGGTGCCACAGGTCTTGGAATGGGCTTTCCAGTCGGATTGGACGGCGTATCGCTTGGAGCACTTATCGCACTTCCATTTCTTCTCGCCATGTTTGCGACAGAAGTGTTTCTTAATACCAGTGAGGTCACCCAGCGCTCTGGATGGATGGTGATGAACGCACGATGTCTCGGGACATATGTAGACCCTTTTCTTTATTTCCTTGCTCGTTCTTTGCCGCAGCTTCCATGGTAGGTTATGCCCTCGCCTGTGGAGTTGCAGGTTTTGGTCACGCTGGAAGCCCTTGTTGCAGATTTCACACACGAATCTGTTGGTGGCCATCAGAGTTTTAGGTGACAGAGCCACCACTTCGGCTTCTGGGTCTGCAAAAAACACAACCGCCATTCCCATATTATAATCAAAGTATCAGTTTTAACGTACAAGTAACAAGCAATCGAAATATTTCGAGAAAACGAAGGTAGGGCTATATAATTACCTGGAGTCCCTGGGAGATTCCTTTTTCTCTTGACTAGGGCCTGCTGGGCAGGGTTTGATGTCCCTGCTCCTGTAGATAACATATTCACATCACCTCTGTTGCCAGATGAGAAACTCGCTTCACCAGTCATGTTAGACATTGTTAGTACAAAATTCTCTCTTTTTCCCTGCAGCTCGATATATCAATTCAATCGAGCTCTGTTTTAGCCCCAAAACTTTCAAAATTAGTCAACAGTCTGCGGAAGGCCTGTGCCTCCCGCACGTGTAGTAGTCTCTCATGGACGCCGCCCTACACTTGATTGGATCCTACCAAAAACACAGTTTTTCACTTTAAACCAAAGAGAACACTCCTTGGCTCATCGCAGATCTGCAAAAAAAACTACAACACGTTTTTGCCTGGCACTCCTCAATCATGAGATTCGTAGTGCAAATCCCGCTATTTTCCATAACATAAATGAATTAGTATTGTCATCACAAATTGATAAGCATTTTGGTCCATCCAAATCTTCAGAAGGGTATATTTCACTATTGGGGAAAAAATGGTCGGCCACAGACGGGGCCACAAGCTTGTACGCCGATCCCCACCTTGATGTTCCCTCCTTGGTCCCAGCTTCAAGCCGTGCATCACCTACCTCACATGAAATAAATATGCTTCTGCTTTTACCCTCTTAAATAATTTCAAGATCATCAACACTACTCTCCTCCTCCCCCACCTTATGGTAATTCAATAACTAACAATACCAGAAGCCCCATGACCAGATCAACCAACAGTTGTATACTCACTCCATCATAATACCCAGATCCAAGCTTATTCAGAACAAATTCGGAAACGACCACACAGAAGCTTTCGAGAAGACAACCAATGAAGGAAGATAGAAAGATTATTCGTTACTTGTTGTTTTCCCCGCAGTCTTCTCATTCCCTTTTGTTTCTGGGCAATAAAAGCTTTAAAAACAATTCCATATAATTATTGTATCACTTTCTTCTTTGCTTGGCTTCCGACCACAACAAAAAGAAGAGAAAAAGCAAAGCGATAAAAAGATGAACAGTAGCAATGATAGTAAGTAAGTAATAGTATGATGATGACGATGATGAGGTCGTAAAGTAGTCGTCGCCTTTCCCGGAGGAATGATTAACCTATTATTAACACGAACAAAGACCATGATTGATTGACCACCACATATTTAATAAACCCCTCTGGTCCCAATGTTTTCTTAATAATCCACGCGCCTTGTCCACTCAAAAATTGACCAATTCCGAATAAAAGCTTAGGGAGAACCCAGAAAAGAAAACAAATTCTTGTCCTCAAATCTCAAAGTGGGAAGTGGAGAGGAGTGTAGTTAAAGTAGCCAAGTACCTGTCGTACACAAAAACAACAAAATTTTACCAGCCCGCGGGGCAAAAAAATAATAATCTGGGTAAGTCCTAGATGCCTCTTTGACAGTTTCACACGTGTAGACTGCATTTCGACGCAGGCCAGAAAGGAATTTAGAATCTTAGTTTATAAATTGCTTTGTAATGTCTTGAATGGGGGGCAGAGCGTATGCGTACATAGTGGGAAAGGCTGCTGTCTGGTTTGGTGCCTCTTTTCTCTGCCTGAATGGACAGCTATCTTATATAAAACATGAATAACAGCAAAAGGAATGAGGCTGCTGAGATGGGGATAAAGAGAAGATGGTAAACTATGTCGGGGGATGAATTTTTTGAGAGAAGAGTTTCGAGGCATGAAAAATTTTCAGAGAAAAATAGTTGGGCTTGCAGTTAGTTTTGATTCCATTGTCTTGGAAAGCGAATAAAGAACAAATGCCTTGCTGGGCTTAATATTATTTATTTGTTTGGCTTTATACAACTGCACATTGGCTGAAGAACCAAGGATTCCGAAATTCTCAGCGCAATGCAAGGGATTGCAACTTGATGTAACATTCTCTAAGGATGTTTATGTATAAAATCTAGAGTATAACTCTAATCCCACTAACGTCCGACCATATACGACAATGGCTGTCTCAATTCCAATGTGTAGCCAACCCTCGTTTTATTTCGATAGAAAGAAACCTGTTTTAGTATATATAAAACTCAATCTCAATTGTTCTGCCCATCTCAATGTAAGACACAATGTGTAGTGCACAACCTCCTAAGGCACTAAGCTTGCTTGGGAATGGATCACCATTCTCATCTTGCACTGCTAGTGACGTTTAACAGCAGGAAGTGCAGAGAAACATTTCGTCCACTTTACAGTTGTAGATATATCGTAGAATGTATGTAAAAGGGGTCTGCTTATTTTAGGGCATAAACGAGGTGTAAAATTATCATATTTAAATAGAGTAGAAAAATTTATGGTTAATATCAATTTTACAATTTTTTAATTTTGTTGAACTGGTTATTTAGAAATTATATGTTAACATCAATTATTACGAGATATTTAAGACAGTAACGATAAACTCTACATCTAGTACATAGTTATTAATTATGAAATAGATATATTTCCATGTTTGTATAGGACATTTTTTATTAGAGAAGAATATGTTTTGTTCTTTGGCATGAGAAGTATAGACATATAGGCATGAACAAATTGGTAGAGTTTAAGTTTAATAATAGATAAGATGTGGAATTCAATATGAGCAATAGAAAAGTAAATAGAAAAATAATATTTTTATAGACTTTGTTTTCTTCAATGTGACCTAATAATTAGTTATATATTCTAGAGTAGAAGAGTTCATATATAACACTTGTTTCCCCTTGCCTTGCATTCACTTTAGCCCTATCAATAAATATGGTATCCTTGTGTTTAGTTTGAGAGTTGCAATCCATAAGTTGGTAGAACCAAGCATTGATCTTGTCCTTTGTACAATCCATCTCTACCAACTCAAATTAAAATTTTGATCATATCCCTTTTTGTATGTGGGATATGAATGCTATTGCAATATCTATTCCCTGGGAAAAATCCTTGATTCAAGTTCATCCTCCTTAACCAATGCCTAGTTTCACATTCCTCTATCCAATTTCATCCTAAAAAGTAAAAGTTGCTACTTGGTTTGAATGAAAAAGCACTTATGATTTCCCATCTAAAGGCAACTCCTAGGGCTCTCTAACATGGTTTTATTGTCATAGCATCTAATGATCACACCTCGTAATAGTCACACCAAAGTAGTCAAAAAACACTTTTAGATTAGAGACATTCTTGCATGCAATATCCTGGACATTCAACATCCATTTATCTTGTCAATATTCAAATTCTATGAATAAAAAACTAAAGGATATTGACTAAGGGAAAAAGACATCAATATACCAAAGTCTCAGAGATGTTTCTAAACACCACCTTGACCTAGCACATGTATTAAAGTATAGGAGTAAAATTTAGAGGATGTAACAAACAAAAAATATATTATAGTTTCCAAATAGGATAATAGATTGGGTACATGATCATAACTTTTAGAAGACAAGATTGTAATAATAATTGTATCCTAATGATTTACTAGGATTGAAAATACATTTATGTGGAAAGATCTAAGTTATATGAATAGGAAATAGTTTGTAGATCGTAATATATTAAATTCGTCAAACCAAATAGAAGATCTAAGCAATTCCTTACCTCACTCTTTTAACTATCCAATTATTGGCCCCTTGTACTTGTCTCATCTCATTTATGCTAATGTGGGGTGATATTAACCTACATTTATTTTATTTACTTAGATTATCATAAATTATAATATTTATAAATTTATGGATAACCTTTGATTCTTCTTCATTTGCTAAACTTAATCCCTTGAATTACTTAATTTTTCCCTATATGTTTACTTTGCTTTCTATTTTTTTGACATACTATTTTTCATTTTTCCATCTTCATAACAAGTCCAAACCCCACCTTTTGTTGCAACAATTTATATTTACTCCATTTTTTTTTTGGATGCCAAATTGTTAGCCTAATTTTTATTTTACACTAAGGAGAATCCCTAAGGTAAATCATATATTGATTTTGAATCAAAATCAAGAAATTATTGTTGATTATTTAAACACTACCATTTATCTTAATGGGGAGGATTATTTCAATGATGATTCTCATGTGAAAATCAATGATAAGAAATGTATTTCTCTCATTATAAAAATTTTTAGGAATGATGTTGCTAATTTTCATTCTAAATCTAATCCTTCAAATTTAGTTATAGATGTCTTTCATAATTTTATTAATAACACAATATATAAACTGAAAGTGCTAAGGGGTGTAGGTTAAAGGATAATATCATCAAGATATTTAAGATGTGTCTCTTCCCTCCCATTCACAAGAATCTTATTCTATTATGTACCCTCTTACATCTTCTCTTGTATCACCCATACTACATGTTTATTAACCTCTTTCCACCACACCAATATTTTATAGATCCCACTATAAATAATCCCCTTATTGTTCCCACTTCTCATATCCTACTAGAACTACAGTTGTTTGTACTCACCTCTAACATGTTATCATTTCACTTTTAACAAACATTCCCCAACCTATCTATACTCAACCTACCATATCTCATGTTTCTACATCTATCCTTATATAATTTACTAATCCCAAATAATTATGCAAATATAACTTTAACTAATTTTAAAATCTTTTAGAATTTATACTATTTGGGAAAAATAATATTGAGTTTTAATATTTAACTCAAATCTTCTCAAACTTAGATTTGATCATTGCTTACATCACTTTAATACCATTGTATTTAAAATAGTAACCTGACAAATAATAGATATAACTCCTAATCCTTTCCTTATTATAATAGAATTAAAAAATACATGTAGAATTAACTATAACTTCATAATATATATATATATATATATATATATATATATATTATGTAGGCATGCCCATGGCAACAATAACAAAAGACCATGGGAATAGAAGTTGAATAATATTTCAATGGTCATCAATGTTTAGAACGACATTCAAAAGTGGATTTTGGGCCAACTCGTCACTACAAAGGATAGAATTTAGGTTTTGGAAGCTAAGGAACTCAAGCAGAAGCCATCTTGGTCAGGTGAGGTTGAGGATGGTAGGCATTGGGATTTTCTATCCTCGCTCACTAAGTCCTTTCAAAAATGGGAAAACTAGGAGAGTGAGGTGAGTGACCTCAGAGCTCTAGTGGGGACAAAGGAGGATAAGGTTAAGCTATAACAAGAAATTACCACTATGCATTGTAATCAAGACAAAATGTTGAAGTGTCTCCAAGATATTGTGGATTACAATAAGATGACTGTCAAGAATAAAATAGTAACAATACAAGTTTTTCAATAAGAATTATGTAACAGCTAGGGTAAATGGACTGTAGAGGTTGGTCATTATGTTGGACATCCAAAGAAAAAAAGTTAGAAGGAGGGAAACTTTGCTCCTTCTAGTGTTGAGGAGATCCTAACTACATGTAAGGGTCCCCTAACCTTTGATGAGAAACTCCACTTCTTGGTGAAGGAGTGACATACCATTAGTGGCCTTCAACTTCTAGGAGACCATTAGTTGGTTGTGTTCCTTGTCGGTCTTGTTATGGACTCTATGTTTATTGTTTTTGTTGGTCTGGTAGTTGCAGTTTTTTTTTTTTTTTTTGGGTTCCTCACTTCTTTTGATCCCCCTCATTGGGACTCTATGGCCGTTTTCTAAGGGTATGGGCCCTTCTCATTTTAATCTAATTAAAATAGTAATAAAAACCAATACAATATACTTGAATTAGTAAACAATGAATCTTTGAAGTGACCTTTGAGTGACATCATCTTCCACCCAAAGGGAACATCCTTTGATCTTTCATAGATCAATGGGATTTCATCCTTAGATCCACATGTTAAAACATGTTAGAGTTGGTTATGGAAATAGCTACCTAAGATCTAGAGGCCAAATGGACAACACAAAGAGATCAATATGCAATGTTCAAGATTGCAATGGAATTAATGATCCAAGAATTCCAATATACAATGTATAAGAACCCCTTGGTTATGTAATGTAGAAAAATGTATCCCTTTACATTTTCATGCATTTGGGCCTTCTCTACTCAAATTAGGCTTCTTTATGCCTTATTTGGTCCTATTTTTCATCCACAAGCCTTATTTAATGCATTTCTCTAAGGTTAATCCCAACACTTAATTAATTTTACCAATCATAATTTAATTCTTTTGGGTTGTGTGTACCAGATTTAGTGATCTAGGACTCATACACCACCTTGGGCATATGGGTCCCACCTAAGTTTCGGGGCCTGGTCCTAAATTTAGCATAAAACTTAACAACTCTTGAAATTTGTGTCCCAAGCTTAGCCTATTGGGAATCATATGAGTCCTAGTTAGCTTGGACCTAATTTTGAATTCAATTCTTGGTAGGATTTTATCCTCCTAGATCTAATTTGGCTTGTATTGTTGTAATTTTGGGAAATTTGGCGTAAACAAGTATAAATACAAGGTTATTTCACATATTTTATCCTAGAAGTTTTATGCAAGAATCCTCATAGAAAATTTGAGATCACAAGAGTTTACAAGAGCATTCAAGAATTGATTATCAAGCATTTTGGAGCATTATTCAAGATTCAAGCATCATGTTAAAGTCATCATTCATCATGTTTTTTTTAGAGCTAACATTTGTGATGTAGGTAACTTATGATTCAATAAAGCATTCAAGTCAAGATCCATAACATACCATCAAGAGTCAAGATCCACTTTCATGCTAGCCATTACATACAAGATTGCAGCCTTTATTATAAGGGTTTGGTAAGTTGAACATAACATATTTGTTCATTCATCACCCCTTCATTATATTTCATTTCATTTCAAGGTTCGATTGCCAAAATGGGATTTCACCAAGGAAAACCCCTATCCACTAACAAAACAAAATTTTTCCCTCTCTTTGATTTGTGATTTGTAGATCTAGGTTGAAGATCCATTAAAGAGCAAGATTAGAGAAAAGTTGTCAAGTTGTAAAGTTGTCATCTATATTGCAAGATCACAAAAAGTCATCTACAAGTTACAATTCAGTATTTCAAACTCAAAGATTTGATAAGAGAGAAGATATAGGAGAACATTATAGGATATCAGAGTTTCAATTGAACCCTAATACTGGGACTAAATCATCACTTGTGGCATATGAGTCCTAATATACCAGAGTTTAGGCATTTTCTATAGATCCTAGTTTAGCAATTCCAAATTTTGCTTTCGGCTTGAAACCCTAAACTGGGACTAAATCGCCCCTACTAATGTATGAGTCCCAATGTGCATCAAAATTCATATTTTTAGGAGTGTGGAACTTGTTTCAAGCTTCTTCAAATTTCTAGGTGCCCCTCTGCCCTTTCTCAGTCGATTCTTTGAATTTTTAGTTTCATACCTTGAGTTGCATAGTTACTTTTACATATCATTGCATTTATTTCTTTCTAATCCTTTTTTCGATGGTGAGCCCCCTTTTAGTCTTTAATCACACCCTAGGAAACCTTATTACAGATCTCTTTCCCTCATTTCCATCTCTAGATTTAGATCTCTAAGGTTTCCTTGAATGAAACTTGGAGGAAATTGGTGGTTCTCTCTCCTAAAACATAGAGCGACAATTTTCTACATTTCATTTTGGTGAACCTAGCCTCTAGAACACCTTATTTTCTAATTTGGAGTGCATCATAGTCCTAGAGATAGCTTACATTAACTTTGCATTAGGTTTTTCATTAGTTAATTTGCATCTAGGATTTCAAAATCTTGCATTAGTGAAAATGCATATAGGTTGCATTTTTTCCTCTTGCATCATTGGATGTTACTTAAAATCTATAATTACACATTGTCTAGACATCATTCAAACTAGAAAACCTAACATTCACTTAGAATTTGTTGAAATTAGTGCAAAAACCCTAATTTCGGACTCATACACCCCTCTGAGTGATTTCACCCAATCTATGTACATTTCTCTTTCTAGGAGGTTAGTTTCCTATCCTAGATATTCTGATATTAAAGAAGATCCTGGGCTCAATTTGGTCTATTCTCAAGGTGATCTTCTTTCTATTCCTGTATAGTCCTAGTACATGTGGTTTTGCTTGATTTTTGGGTATTTTGTGTGGATTTTTTTGCAACATTTAAATCCCTCAAAAACCATAATTGGGACGCATACACCTCTCTAGGCAATTTAGTCCCATGCCAGATCTTAAACTACATTTTTCAGCATTAAAAACCTTGTTTCTGTGCTTCTATTTACTATTGTTAGATTCCTATTTTTCATTCATTTCATTGCATCTAGCCTAATTTCATTTGGATCAAAATTGGAGAATATCATCTATCTTTTATTCATTGCATTTATCTTTCATTCATTGATTATCCCTTGCATGAGCTTTACAACTTGGTGTCCTATTGCTATTACTATAGTGAGATGAAGTTTGAGACTCATGTCATCAGGGTGATAGCACAATCATAGATCTTGGGCTATCTAGCTCTTTCACTACTAGTGTTGACACTAGTTCACTAGGTATGGACCATACCCTTAACAACTCTTTTCCTTCAAGTAGTGTGACAAGTATTGAAACAATGGTTGCTAGTATTCCACAAGAAAACATAATCCAAATACATGAAGACTTAGCAACCCAACAAAATCAATTGAGTACTGAAAAAAAAATTGAACACTACCATTCTTACCATAGATAACATACATTGCATGATTGAAAGTGAAGTAGGAGTTGAACTTGTGCATAACCTAGCTTATATTTTTGGAAAACTTCTTACTTGAACAACTAGCTATGCTTTACCTTCGAAGAATGTCCAAATTCAAGGAGGAACTCAAATTCCTCCTCTCACAACCATTGTCTCTATTCTTATCTATACCAACCCTCACGTTACAACAATGATGCAACCTACTAGTAATGTCATTCCTACCTTGGGTATTTCTGCTAGCATTCCTAGTACCTTTGTGGCATCGCACATCATATCTCCTACCACATTACCTCCCATAATCATTTCATTCACTTCCCCCTTGAACACATATACGCCTCAACCATATTACCTCCATCTCAAAACATAACCAATGACACTATCATAAATCAAATTTTGCAAACAAAATCATCCCTTCAAAACCAAATTTCCACCATAAACCAAAATCAAAATGGCTAACATACATACTATGTCAAAAGAAATCCCTTATCCTTGGAGATATTGAGAACACCGATACCACAAGGTCTAGAGATTCCTAGGTTTTAGATATATGGGGAAAGGAGATCCTTCTAACCATGTTTTCGCATATGCCACCTTATGTAGTGATTTTGTCCTTGAGGATAAGCTTTTAGCTCAGCTTTTCCCTAGGTCCTTGAAAGGCATTTCCTTAGAATGGTTTTCCTCGCTATCAAATAACTCTATTCATTTATTAAATGAATTGGTTGAGGCTTTTATAAACCATTTCCAAGTGCACATGACTCCTAAGATTACCTTAGCTGATTTGATGAGATGTAAGAAAAAGTACGATGAAAAGGTTACCAACTTCATTTCACACTATCAATTGGTTTATTCCCAACTTGACGTATAGATTCCTAATCCTGACCTTCAACAGATGTTCATTGAGAACTTACAAACTAAGATAAAAGATAAGCTTACCATGGTGAAGTTCCCTCCCTTCATACACTTGTGTACTACCCTTTGTGATTATCAAAACTTAGTTAGCAGTCATGAAACAAAACCAACCTCTAGCCAGCATGAAATTTTTTGAATTTGTAAACCAAGACAACTATCAACCCTTTAGGAAATAGAATAAAGGAATTCTTCAACTTAACCCCCCTCAACCAACTCAACATGTTGATACCCAAGTGGTTGCTATAAAGAAGATAAATCCTTTTACATTTGGGGATCCAGCTAGACAACTTACTCCCTTACCTAATACCCTATGTAGCACAATGCCACAACTTTTAGAAAAAATATGTTCACTTTTCCTCTTGTTAAAACTCCTTATCCTAATAAGCCTTTACCTCTGAATTTTAGATCGAATTTTTATTATCATTATCATTAACAAAATGGACACAACATGGAACATTGTAAGTTTCTTAAACATCTTGTGCAAGACCTCATTGATTCCAATCAACTTCAAATTGGAGGTGTTAATGTTCAAGGAAATAAGTCTATTGCCCCTCCTAACCAAAACTTACAAATATTTACCAACCCTATGCCAAATCATAATATTTCATTTGTCAAAGGTAATGAAAATAAAAAAAATGATGTGATGAATGTTGACACAGATGATGACCGTGATCACTGAAAAAGTATGCCTTTTCCTTGCTTGATTTGGGAATAATTAATAATAAATTAGACTTAATATTTCCTTGATCTAGTGTTGTGAGGTTTTTTACACATCCGCACTAGGTCTTGGGCCCTTTTTTAAAGCTAAATAAACCTAACTCTGCCATAATTTAACGTTGTAAATTGTATTTATTTACACCTTCACATTAAATTTAGGGGGCTTGTAAATCAAGTGGACCTAATCTAGTGATATAATGTGTTTTACACATTCACATGGGATTTAGGGCCCTTCTAAGCTAAATAGAGCCAATTTTGCCATAATTTAGTGTTGTAAACTGTATTTATTCACACTTTTACATTAGATTTTGGACCCTATTGCATTTATGACCTTTATATCATCATTGATATGCCCCTATTACCCCATATTATGCATCTCGAGGAATAATTTAATCAAAAAATGAATAAATCAACATAAAAGCTTAAATTCCCCACTCCCCAACATCCTAGCTAGAAAAATAGCCCTTGTGGGACCCATTTTCCACTTTGGGTGAATGAGTCCCATCCAGGTGGGACTCATTCACCCTGGATTGTGAATGAGTCCCATTTGAGCTATTTTTAGGGTTTGAGTGGGAAAAAATGGGTTTTTAATTCAAATTTCTCCTAGGTCATCCTTGGGGATCAAATTAACGGTCATGTTATCTCTCAAAAAAACAGGAAAAATACCTCAAGAGGTTGCCGATATCTTGGTATGTTTTAGGGTAACAGACTAGGCCAAATGGTTTAGACCTTCTACTCTTCAAATGCTGCTAGACCTAGGTGGGTGTACCTATATGAATAAAGAAAACTTAATTTATGCTTATCCTTTTGAAGTGTTTTTCCCACAATGGCAGATGGGAGTGGACAAATAAGACTTGATTTGGTATAAACTATATAGAAATATTCAAAACTAAAACCTAATATGTTTAGTTAACAGATGTAAAAAATGAATGAAACTAAATGGTAAAAATGCAGAGACTGGTGCCTTATTGGGTATGCAGAGTCAAATGACATCTAAATGAGAAACTTCTTTCTGAAAAACATTCAAATTGTTTGGCATATGTTTTAGTTTATAATGTGTATAAACATGCAAGACTATGACTACCAAGTTCTTCTTAATGATCCAGATGAATTTCCTTGATTACTGTGATCAATTAAAAGGATTTAATCTTTTCTTGAAAGAACCGATCAATCAACCACAAAGATACAACAAATGTGCACTGATAAACTGAATATAAACTTGTTACATCAATTTAAACAACCAGAAAGCATCAATCTTGGAGACAACTTTAGTAAAACTTTCAATGAGCACAACAGACAATTGACACTAGAAATATGCTGCCACATCACCTAATTCTCATTAATATCTCCATATTTTTAAAATAGGCATCATAGTCTCAGATCTGTAAAAATTGTATTCTATTGTATCTTTTCCTATCCTATATTCTATATATTCTATTCTATTATATTCCATTCTACCATCCTACTCTCATAATCGAAGATGAATATTTATACATCAGTATTTGAATAGACATGTCATTTCGCATTCAAATGTCGGCAGTTAGTTGTATTCGGGCATTTGCAAACATTCACCAAACACCCACCGAGACATCCTTTAGTCATACCGATCTTCAATGTCTCATCGACAGTTATTCCTTCAATCACGAGTATATCGCTGAGACTCATGCCGATAAAAACCATCGCTATGACTTAAGGGGTCAGAAAAATGTCCCACAGATTAGCTTGTGTCTTACCGAAATATTTCCTCACCTGGTTCAACTTTTGATTGCTGAGACTTAACAATTTTCCTCCCAATGCAAATCTCCATCGGTGCAACTCACTTCCATCAGAGGGATCTTATGTTGACAATTGATGTCTTGCCGATATCAATTCCTTCTCTTAATGGGGTTCCATTTGTGTGATGCTATACTGTCGAGGGCTCCAAGATATCTCATGTCGATGTAGTATCTCTTGCTAATGAAGTTATCTTGTTCTCCCAAGGGACTTCTCATCGGTGTGACAAACACACTTCGGTGAGACTTTACTCCGATTACATTTCTCTTAGCGATGCACTTTTTATCCATAAAAAGTCCCCATCGGCGTGACAAATGAACTTGTCGTGACTTGGAAATCTCTCACCGATATTTATTTTCTCACTGATGGAATTATCAATGTTCTCAGGCCATCGAAATAACCTGTATTCTATCTCACCGATAGCTATCCTCTCGTCTTATGTACATCACTATGACATCTTGAGTCGGGGAGATGTTCTATAGATTACTCTATGTCTCACCGAGATACACCCTATGGTATTTTTTGGTTGCTGAGACACAATTACTTTCTCGCCGATGAAATAACATTCGACAAGACATATGTGTCGGTGAGACTATGTAACTTCCCCTTGATAGCCATTGATAAAATCCCCTTATTCTTTGTCAGGAAGACTGGATGCATTCGATAAGAGTTCATTCTGATGACCTGACTCTTGCTGATGCATATCCTTATCAGTGTGACATATGGGTCAGCAAGACTACATAACTTCATTCTGATGGCAACAACGGGACCCACCTTCAGCCTTATCGACGAGACCAAAAAAATGTTGCAAGACATTACACTGATGATTGTTATCTCGGTGACATAACTCTTGGCATTCTGATCGGCATGACTTACAATGGCTCGCTATGACTCATTCCGATGAAATATTTCTCACCGATATGTCCCTATGTCTTTGATCGGTGAGACACAAATGTGATTTCTAGGACTTATTCTGACAACCAATTCTTTACCAATAGGACCCCTAGATCGTTGAGACAACAAACTACATCATGCTGATATGATTTATACTAGATGAAATAATATCAGTAAGACTCTCTCGATGTCTCGTCGATAGACTGCAAAAGATATATATTAGCATAAAATACAATATGGAATGGGGAGACCCTGACCTTCTCTTGCCAATATGGATTATACTATAAAATATTTAGGACAAGAGGGATTCTATGGGACCACATGAAAAAATATGGGAAAAATTTTATGAAGAGAGGCTCTTGTGCTTATGGTAAAGATTCATTTGGAAACTCATGGGTAGGAACAACTTGTAAAAAATTTCAAGATTTTACAGTTCTAACAGTGGCTCCATTTTGGGATGAATGATTGTAAGATCATTTCAAGGATCCATATTTTTGGGTGAGCAGACGAGACTCAAGGCGATGGATCAGTGGGCGAGACGGAATGAATGGAAATGGACATGAATGTGACCCTACACTACTGTGCATGGAAAAGAAGTTTTAAAAGGATTCTCAAGAGTTGTCCATGCACTGGCAACCCTTAATCCTCTGTGTTTTAACTTCATTTTTTTTGAACTATTACGGTCTAAAATTCAAACCATAAATGATGGCTCAAGGCCATCCAAAAGAAAGGCCCATACTTTCCTCTGTCAAACACCCATTTTTGCTTTCAGTTCATTAGATTCTTCGTGAAGACATTCATGCAATCTTCCCCTTCATTGTTATCAATTTTTTTTAGAGAATCATCATGCTCAGCTTGGCCCAAATTCCCTTCACCATTCTGCAGTTCAAAATCTCCATCATCATGGGACAAATCTCTATTATCTTCAACATACAAAGTACATGCATATTCAATGCAACATTTCTCATTATCTTTCTCACTGTTATGTATTATAAAACACTCTCCCAACTGTACTAAAAATTCACCATCAAAGTGCTTCTCTTGAGAATCAAAAAACTATGTCATATCAACACTATTTGAGACAAACAAATCTGAAACCTTTTGCACCTCTTCGATATCACCATTTGGAGATGACACTGGATTATGACTCATATCTTCAATATCATGCATATATGAACCAATCAATGTTGGACTTCTATCATCCTTGGTATGAAAATAAATGTCTTCTCCACATGAGCTAGAAATTTCAAAATCACATACCTCTTCTTGAATGGACACAACTTTTTGATCAAATTCAAAGGTTTCTCCATCATTTCGAGAAATGCACTAGGAGTCATATTATATGAAACATTGCACAAAGAACTTTCACTGTCAAAACAAATCTAAGCTACCCACAGGACTTCAGAATCACCTTCATGTTCACATCTCTCGTATTGAAGAGTTAGCTTATCTGAAATTTTCTCACTGCTGAGTGAACATGTTTCTTCTTCTACATCTTCTATTATTTCTCCCTCTTTTTGATCAAATGTATCTTCATGGTATTCAACTACAACTCAAGGAATTATTTGTTCACTATAAAATGGACCCACATTTTCTATTGCTTCTTCCTCTTGATTACCACAAGAACTGCAAGAATCACCTTGCTATAAATCAAAATCCATAGGTTCATCTTCACAATCTGAATATTCATTAGATCCCTCATAACATGCACTGCTTTCCCTGTCACAATCTGTTATGCAAGAGAGATCTCTTGTATCTTCATCTTCATCATGCAAGCTATCATATGAGTCATTCTGACTTTCACTTGTCTCATCTTCAATCGGCTGCATCATCTGATCAATGGGTATGTGCAGGATCATCATGGAAAAAAAAGCCCTTGAGTGGCAAAAAATTCAGAAAAATCAGAGGTAGGCAACTTGACATAAAAATTTGAATAATTTATCTATATTATTTCAAAAATATGTAAGAATAGAATTTGTAGAAAATTTAATGTAGTTTCTAAACTACTAGGTTTATTTTTTTTTAAACAAAATCTATTTGGTGAATATTTGAAATTTTAATGTAGTAGTACTTAAATTTTAGGGAAAAAATAAGTAGGTGTCTGTCTGACCACCCTAACAACAATAAAATGATAATATTTTAGATATAAGTAGAGGACTCATGTCCTGATGTGATGCATATTTTTTTGTAATTTATTTCCAAGTAAATAATTAATTATGATTTTTTTATTACAAATTTTAAAAAATATAAAAACTTGTACGTCTAACCACCTTAACTTGGTCAAAACTTCATGAAATTCATTTTTTTATTTTTTTAATCCTATAGTATACGAAACATAGAATGGGACGCATGTTTCAGATTTAAAAAATGTGATACCGTTTGAAAGCTATAGATGTTTTTCAATCAGCCTATCAATCAGAACTTTAGTCGTAATTCAAATAGAAAATGAATAATAATTATTTATTAAATTCAAAGTAAAGCATAATTTATATTGGTAGAAATCTAGGAATCTCCTTTAAAACACTTTTTGTTTCATTAATTTTGGGTAAAAAAAATTCGTCAGCCACATACCCTACAAATACCCATCATATTGCCACTTTTTGGCCCATGATGATCCTGCACATACCCCAATGTCTCTGTCTTCATCAATGATGTCACCATTGTCTTCATACTTTTTCCTATCTACAATATCAGTCCATTCATCTAGTTCATCAAAAGAAACTGGTATCCATGATTCAAGCCAATAAATTGGGTTTGGCTCATACACTTTCATGAACTTTTGAATGATCTCAGACCTACTAGGTGGGAAATTAATAGGTATTTTCCTACAAATATCTATCATTCTGCAGAGCAAAGAGCTCCCAGATTCTCCTCCATATCTCCTTATGTCAATAAATGCATCTAATGGATAGATTCCACATTCTAATTCTGTGATGGAGCCTTGGCTTTGAGTATGTACATACTTAGCTTCTTCTTCTTCGAATTATTGATTCTGGCATACATATTGCTGCAAGTTCTGATTATTTTGAATCTCTAATAACCCATGGGAAGCCAAATTTGGTGCAGACAGATTTCCATATTTCTCAAGAAATTGATCCTAAAATCCTTGGTGAGAATCAATAGAAGCTATCGGTAGGTTATTAAACCAATCCCTAGCTTCATGAATGAGTGACATCATGAATAGCCTCATATGTAAATCCTCATAAGGTATATCCAAATCTTAGATGAAAGCATTGAAATTCCTCAAATGATCTTCAGCAGTAATTGCACTACTCCCTGTAAACCTAGGGACAAGACTTCTCCAACTGCTATTCATAGGGTAAGGGTACAATTGCAACCTTGTTAGATCAAATTTCCTAATTATTGTTGTGAATTGTTGAAGGGGAGGGTTATGCGGATGTTGAAACTTGTAAAACAGATTATTGTATTGTGTATGAGAATGTGGCACATATTGTTGACCATGAGGTGATTATGGTGAATATATATTCTCTTGTGCAAGATATGCATTTCCTCCATTGTGAAAATTTCCAATTGTATTATCAGACGCTTGAGGGGTCCAATGCCTTCCTGCATTTGTGTATTCATTCTTATTGCAGAATTCTCTTAATTGTAACAATTGCTGGTCCAATTGTAGTGTTTCTTTCTTAATTTGCAATGTGTCTTTCTTCACTTGTAGCTATTGCTTTTTCAATTCTTTAATTCCTCTTATCAACTGTTGCCTTTAAAAATATTGTTTTGTTCCATACACAAATTTTCTATCCATTCTTCATCAATTTTTTACCAGTCACCACCTACTTTTCCGAAAGTAGGAAAATGTTTCCTTATAAAATTATTTTTGATTTTCCCCAGTGGAATCTCCTCACTCCAAATATGAAATTTATATTAACTCTTTATATGGAAAGGTTGGAACCGGATTTTCTGATGTTTGTCCCCAGATTTTCTAATGTTTGTCCCCAGCAGAGTCACCAATTTGTTAAGTGTGTGACTTGAATGGGGAATGCAAATGAGATAATTGTTAACCTTTGGTTAAAGATCAATTTTAGAACTGTATTGAATCTATGGATGGATAGGCTAGAACCGTATTTTATGATGTTTGTCCCCAGTAAAGTCACCAATTTGTTAGCTCTCAAAAACATAGGAAAAATACCTCAAGAGGTTGCCAATCTTTTGGTATGTTTTAGGGTAACAGACAAGGCCAAATGGTTTAGACCTTCTACTCTTCAAGTGCTGCTAGACCTAGGTAGGTGTACCTATATGAATAAAGCAAACTTAATTTGTGCATATCCTTTTGAAGTGTTTTTCCCACAATGGCAGATGGGAGTGGACAAATAAGACTTGATTTGGTATAAACTATATAGCAATATTCAAAACTAAAACCTAATATGTTCAGTTAATAGATGTAAGAAAATGAATGCAACTAAATGATAAAAATGAATTGACTAGTGCCTTATTGGGTATGCGGAGTCAAATGAAATCTAAATGAGCAACTTCTTTCTGGAAAACATTCAAATTGTTTGGCATATGTTTTAGTTTATAAATTGTATAAACATGTAAGACTGTGACTACCAAGTTCTTCTTAATAATCTAGATGAATTTCCTTGATTACTATGATCAATTAAAAGGATATAATATTTTCTTGAAAGAACCGATCAATAAACCACACAGATACAACAAATGTGCACTAATAAACTCAATATAAACTTGTTACATCAATTTAAATAACCAGAAAGCATCAATCTTGGAGACAACTTTAGTAATACTTTCAATTAGCACAACAAACAATTGACACCAGAAATATGCTACCACATCAACTGATTCTCATTAATATCTCCATATTTTTAAAACATGCATCATAGTCTCATATCTATAAAAATTGCATTCTACTATATCTTTTCTTATCCTATCTTCTATATATTCTATTCTATTCTATTCTATTCTACCATCCTACTCTCATAATCGAAGATGGACATTTATACATCAGTATTTGAATAGACACGTTATTTCACATTCAAATGTCAGCAGTCAGTTGTATTCAGGCTTTTGCTAACATTCGCCAAACACCCACCGAGACATACTACAGTCATACCAATCTTCAATGTCTCACTGACGGTTATTCCTTCAATCACGAGTATATCACTGAGACTCACGCTGATAAAAACCATCGCTATGACTTAAGGGGTTAGAAAAATGTTGCACAGATTAGCTTGTGTCTTACCGAAACATCTCCTCAGGTTCAACTTCTGATCACTGAGACTTAACAATTTTCCTGCCAATGCAAATCTTCATCGGTGCAACTTACTTCCATTGGAGGGATCTTATGCCGACAATTGATGTCTTGCCAATATCAATTCCTTCTCTTGATGGGGTTCCATCAGTGTGACAATGTACTATCGAGGGCTCCAAGATATCTCCTATCGATGTAGTATCTCTTGCCGATGAAGTTATCCTATTCTCCCAAGGGACTTCTCATCGGTGTGACAAACACACTTCAGTGAGACTTTACTCTGATTACATTTCTCTTAGTGATGCACTTTTCATCCATAAAAAGTCCCCATCGGCATGACAAATGAACTCGTCGTGACATGTATATCTCTCACCAATATTTATTTTCTTGCTAATGGAATTCTCAATGTTGTCGAACCATCGGAATAACCTGTATTCTATTTCACCAATAGCTATCCTCTTGTCTTATGTACATCGCTGTGACATCTTGTGTCGGGGAGATGTTCTATAGATTACTCTATGTCTCACCGAGATACACCCCGTGGTATTTTCTAGTCGCTGAGACACAATTACTTTCTTACTGATGAAATAACATTCGATGAGACATATGTGTCAGCAAGACTATGTAGCTTCACCTCAATATCCATTGATAGGATCCCCTTATGCTTTTTCAGCAAGAACGGATACATTCGATAAGAGTTCATTCTAATCACCTGACTCTTGCTGATGCATATCCTTATTGGTGTGACATATGGGTCGGTAAGACTACGTAACTTCATTCTGATGGCAACAACGGGACCCACCTTCAGCCTTATCGACAAGACCAAACAAATGTTGCAAGACATTACACCGATGAATGTTATCTCGGTGACATAACTCTTTGCATTCTGATCGGCATGACTTACATTGGCTCGCTATGACTCGTTCTGATGAAATATTTCTCACCGATATGTCCCTATGTCTTCGATCGGTGAGACACAAATGTGATCACCAGGACTTATTCCAACGAGCACTGCTTTACCGATAGGACCCTTGCATCGCTGAGACAACAAACTGCATCATGTTGATATGATTTATACTTAATGAAATAACATAGGTAAGACTCTCCTAATGTCTCGCCGATAGATTGCAAAAGATATATATTAGCATAAAATGCAATATGGAATGCAGAGACCCTGACCTTCTCTTACCGATATGGATTATACTGTAAAATATTTAGGACAAGAGGGATTCTATGGGACCACATGAAAAAATATGGGAAAAATGTTCTGAAGAGAGGCTCTTGTGCTTATGGTAAAGATTCATTTGGAAACTCATGGGTAGGAACAACTTGTAAAAATTTTAGGATTTTACAGTTCTAATAGTGGCTCTGTCTAGGGATGAATGATTGTAAGATCGTTTCAAGGATCCAGATTTTTGGGTGAGCAGACCAGACTCAAGGCGATGGATCAATGGGTGAGATGGAATGAATGGAAATAGAAATGAATGTGACCCTACACTACTATGCATGGAAAATAAGTTTTAAAAGGATTGTCAAGAGTTGTCCATGCACTGGAAACCCTTAATTCTCTATGTTTTAACTTCATTTGTTTTGAACTATTATGGTCTAAACTTCAAACCATAAATGATGGCTCAAGGCCATCCAAAAGAAAGGCTCATACTTTCCTCTGTCAAACACTTGGTTTTGCTTTGAGTTTATCAGATTCTTCATGAAGACATTCATGCAATCTTCCCCTTCACTGTTATCAAAATTTTTTAGAGAATCATCATGCTCAACTTGGTCCAAATTCCCTTCACCATTCTACAATTCAAATTATCCATCATCATGGGACAAATCTTTGTTATCTTCAACATAAAAAGTACATGCATATTCAATGCAATATTTCTCATTATCTTTATCACTGTTATGTATTATAAAACACTCTCCCAACTATACTAAAAATTCTCCATCAAAGCGCTTCTCTCGAGAATCAAAAAATTTTGTCATATCAACTTTGTTTGAAACAAACAAATCTTAAACCTTTTGCACCTCTTCGATATCACCATTTGGAGATGACACTGGATTATGACTCATATCTTCAATATCATGCATATATGAACCAATCAATGTTGGACTTCTATCATCCTTGGTATGCAAATAAATGTCTTCTCCACATGAGTTAGAAATTTCAAAATCAAATACCTCTGCTTGAATGGACACAGATTTTTTATCAACTTCAAAGGTTTCTCCATCATTTCGAGAAATACACTGGGAGTTATATAAATCATTGCACAAAGAAATTTCACTGTCAAAACAAATGTAAGCTGGACACAGGACTTCATAATCACCTTTATGTGCACATCTTTTGTATTCAAGAGTTAGCTTATCTGAAATTTGCTCACTGTTGAGTGAACACGTTTCTTCTTCCACATCTATTATTTCTCCCTCTTCTTGATCAAATGTATCTTCATGGTATTCAAGTACAGCTAGAGGAATTATTTGTTCACTATCAAATGGACCCACATTTTCTATTGCTTCTTCCTCTTGATTACCACAAGAACTACAAGAATCACCTTGTTGTAAATCAAAATCCATAGGTTCATCTTCACAATCTGAATATTCATAAGATCCCTCATAACATGTACTGCTTTCCCTGTCACAATCTATTATGCAAGAGAGATCTCTTGTATCTTCATCTTCATCATGCAGGCTATCATATGAGTCATTCTAACTTGCACTTGTCTCATCTTCAATTGGCTGCATCATCTGATCAATGTCTTCATCTTTATCAATGATGTCACCATTGTCTTCATACTTTTTCCTATCTACAATATCAATACATTCATCTAGTTAATCAAAAGAAACTGGTATCCATGATTCTGGCCAATAAATTGGGTTTGGTTCATACACTTTCATGAACTGTTGAATGATCTCAGACCTACTAGGGCAGAAATTAATAGGTATTTTCCTACAAATATCTGTCATTCTATAGAGCAAAGAGTTCCTAGATTCTCCTCCATATCTCCTTATGTTAAGAAATGCATCTAATCAATAGATTCCACATTTTGATTTTGTGATGGAGTCTTGGCTTTAAGTATGTACATACTTAGCTTCTTCTTCTTTGAATTGTTCATTCTAGCATACATATTGCTACATGTTCTGATTATTTTGAATCTCTAATAACCCATTGGAAGCCCAATTTGGTGCAGACAAATTTCCATATTTCTCAAGAAATTGATCTTGAAATCCTTGGAGAGAATCAATAGAAGCTATCGGTAGGTTATTAAACCAATCCCTAGCTTCATGAATGAGTGACATCATGAATAGCCTCATATGTAAATCCTCATAAGGTATATCCAAATCTTGGATGAAAGCTTTGAAATTCCTCAAATGTTCTTCAATAGTAATTGCACTACTCCCTGTAAACCTAGGGACAAGACTTCTCCAACTGATATCCATAGGGTAAGGGTACAATTGAAATCCTATTAGATCAAATTGCTTGATTATTGTTGTGAATTATTGAGGGGGAGGGTTATGCGGATGTTGAAACTGGTATAATAGATTATTGTATTGTGTATGAGAATTGAATTACAACATTGCAAGCTGACATCAGATCTCGGAGGATAAAATCCCACCAAGAATTGAATTCAAAATTAGGTCCAAGCTAAGTGGGACTCATATGCTAGTTGGGGCATATGAGTACCAGTAGGCTAAGCTTGAGACACAAATTTCAAGAATTGTTAAGTTTTATGCTAAATTCAGGACTAGGCCCCAAAACTTAGGTGGGACCCATACGCCCAAGGTGGTGTATGAGTCCCAGATCACTAAATATAGAACACACAACCAAAAAAAAAAAAAATTATGATTGGTCATTAGTTAAGTGTTGAGATTATCCTTAAAAAAATGCATTAAATAAGTCTTTTGGATGTAAAATAGGACCAAATAAGGCATAAAAAAGCCCAATTTTAGTAGGGAGGGCCAAAAAAAGTATGAAAATGTAAAGGGATAAGTTTTCCTACACTAAATTTAGCTCCCACTTTAGTGAGAGGAGGAACTTACTTCAAACTCACACTAAAGTAGACAAACTTGCATCAAGAGGGGTCCAAATGTACCAATGCTAATATGATAGGATGTCAGCGATCAATAGGGTTGCGCAAGCCCCTACGATTAAAAGATCCTATGGAAAAAAAATATAGGCACAAAGGAACACACATGTGAATAATTTAAGGAGAAACAACTAGCTACAATCATACATTTCCAAAGACATAAAGAGAAAGAAAACATAAAAAAAAGGGGTGGATCAAGCTTCAATCATTTATCCTGCACTCTATGGATTAGATCTAGGTTGTTTGTCCAAAAAAACTTACAAATGGAACACGATGTACACTATGAAAACCAACATATGCTCACAAGGGCTAGTGGAACCTCAGGCCATCCACTAGGTGAGCCTCTAGCGAGGAACATACACACGTGGTTAGTATGTGCTCACACAAAAAAAAAAGTGGCTATGGGAAAGTCATGCCTAAGTTCAAATCTCATACATAAAACCATAACAAAGCTATACCTCCTAATAACTTTGATAATATTGAACTTTGAGCTCCATGAGGCAAGCAAAGCTTTGTATGCTTGATACTGATGAACAAACAAGATGGCATGATAGGAAAGAAAAGTGTGTTATGTAATGTGGCCATATAACCCAGGATATTGTAAATACAAAATAGTGTAAGGTATGTTTAAAGGAGTTTTTCTTAGTTCATGTAAGGTCTTAACTTAGGGAACATTGTGCCTAATGTCTCCAAGAGAGGAACAATCAAAGAATAGAAGATCCACAACTTAGGGGATGTAGTGTGTCACATCAAACCACTAAGAGGAATATAATATGTTAAGAGAGATCACGCTCTACAAGGACATCACATCCAATGTCACCACAAAGAAAAAGATGCATTGCATGAAGTAAGAAGACTACACAATGAAACATGAGTCATAATAGAATAATGCCAATGTATGCCCCCACTTTAAAGAAATTGCTAAACACCATGCTGTGAGAAATTACTTTAAAGTAGCAAATGATAAATGTTAACAATAAAGAGGACATGAGAGCTTATTTGGAAAGCCCTATGCCAAGTCATATGTTTCCAAATAAAGCTACGTCAAGAAAAAGGGGTTGCCCCCACAATGAAATCCCAAAATCACATAAGGGATCCACAGATTTAGGGTTAATATGTCTTTGCTACAGTGTTTTTAGAGAGCTTAGAACTGTCATCATTCCCCAAATACTCATGGAAGAGGAAGAATGTCACTAAGAGAGTGAAAACAAAGAAAAATCTTTTAGGTCAACATGGAAGACCTAAATGTCTTAATGTCTTACATCATCCCAAAAATGAAAACACAAGACCAAGAAAAGATAAAGGAAAAGATTTTGGGTCAACATGGAAGAGACCTAAATGTCTCAATGCCTTGCATCATCACCAAAAGGAAAACACAAGACAAACAAAAATAAAATGTAACTTATGACATAGAGAAGAATGTAGGTACATATAGAGGAATGTCACAAAGAGAGAGAGGTACATCAAACAAAACAATATGGGGGATCACATTATGCACATGAAATCACACAAATAACATGAAAAAGAAAAAGAAAAGAAACAATGACAATAATAGCAAGGAACATGTAAGTCAACCTATCAGTGGGTCATTTGCATCCTAATCTTGTTCATCATATATAGAAAGCGAACAACTAGAGAACGGGAAAATAGGAAGTGTTGAACTAGGGCTATCACCAAGTTCAACACTCTTCCTAGGAGAATTATCATTTAAGCTCATAGAAGAGGAAAAAAATGTA
Organism: Sequoia sempervirens; assembly: GCA_007258455.2. Classification (NCBI taxonomy): domain Eukaryota; kingdom Viridiplantae; phylum Streptophyta; class Pinopsida; order Cupressales; family Cupressaceae; genus Sequoia; species Sequoia sempervirens. Next base: position 100,228,251 of record VDFB02105785.1, read on the forward strand.
TTCAACTCATTATGCACCTCCTCATATAGGTTGAGGCATGTTTTTAAGGGATAGTTTTGCTATGCATTTTATGTTAAAATTTTGATAGGATTTGAAAAAGAAGTACTCACAAGGTTTACAAGGTTCCATAGGCTCGGGCCAAAAGAAATCCAATGAAAAGTTCCCATAGGAAGAAATAGGATTAAAGCCACTATGGTGCACAATAAATATTTCATTTTCAAAGGGAAAATTTAAACATTTATCCATGATCGACGGGGTGACTTCCATGGAGTGTAGCCATGGATAAACAGGCTTCACATAGAATTGATCCGATGTCGAGATGATGGAGAATGAGACATCTAATTGTTTCGGTCCAACTTTCAAAGGAAGGGAGATTGATCCCATGGTAGGGAAAGCAAAACCATTGTTCATTTTTATCCATGCTTTTGGTTTATCATAGGTTTCTAGATAGTTCATACACAAGTAAGAATTCTTTTATGATCACATTCTCTCCACAAATGGGATCAATTAGTATCCCATTAGTGCTATTTTCATTGATTCAGTTGGCTATGTAAAGAGGACCATCAGGTGCATTTCTAATTATATTTGCGGACAAATATTTTGGCACCCTAAGACTCCCTTGCACTTCTAAGGTTTTTCACCTAAAAGGAGAGAGATGGGCCAAAATGGACAATGTCCCCACTCAAAACTAATGAAAGTAAGGATTAAATATGCCTAAATGCAATGTCTAAATGTAAATAACTAAAAAATGGAAATGAATTATTATTGCCAAACCTAAGAAATGCAAGTTGTTTGAAAACACAGTGTTGTATGCAAAAAGACCTAGAAATGTAAACAAACAATAATAGAAATGAATGAAAATCAAGAGGTGCACCTGGAAATGTGTTGGAGACTAGAATGGAGATGGGAAATGCTACTAATCCTGAAAATTTGACCTACTGGGACACTTACGCCATTCTGGGTGACTTAGTCCCATATTTGGAAAATTGCACCGGAGCCCATTTCAGCCAAATGGGTATCCAAATCTATAGAAAACTATGAAAAAAATGTGCAATGGGACTAAGTAACCACTATTGGTGATTTATTCCACTTCTAAATTTCTAAAAATCTGAAAGTGGAGACGGAAGCCCTCGGTCTGCACTCTGGGTTCTGACAGGTTTCTGCCTCAAAAACTCTAATTTTTGTGTCTGTAAGTGAATTTTTTATGGATATTTGGACCTTTCAAGTAGGAATATGACTCCAATAAGTCTTCAACCTATTCTTTAATGATTTTCAAGTCCTTAATATACCTAAATCTGCAAACACACAAGGAAAGAAGGAGAAATGTTGAATGTTAGGGCATGGGGGTTTGCCTTGGTCAAACCCCTTTTTAGGTAGCTAAACCAAAATGAAGAAATAATGTAATGAAGCATGAAATAATGGAGTTAGAAACTTTCCATGATGATAGATCTTGAATTTCTGCAACAATAGATGAAGAATTTTCCCTTGAATGCCTTAGAAAGTCATCTTGGTGACTTGAGATATTGAAACCCTAGATCGCTTGACTTAAGAAAATGATGCATAATGGATGAATAATGAATGAGTTATGAATTATGGTTTATAATCTTGTATTTATATGCAATCCACCTAATTTTCCCATTAATTTGATCCCCAAGGCTAACATGAAGGAAAAGTAAACTTAAAATCCAATTTTTCCTACCTAATCCTTGAAAATAGCCTAAATGGGACTAAGTCGCCAAGCTAGGTGGATTAGTCCCACCTGGATGGGACTAATTCACCCATATGGGTGTCTTGGTCCCATAGGGGCTCTTTTGCCAACTGGATTTTTGGGGAGTGAAGAATTTTAGGCTTCTATGTTGTTCTAGTTAGTTCTTTGATCAAATTAAGGCTTAAAATGCTCAATATGGGGCCATAAGGACCTCTTTATGATGATGTAAAGGGTAATTAGGGCCAAGGAAAAAAATTTCATTGTGCAAGTGTGGTTAAATACACTTTACAACATTAAAATGAGGTCCAAACAACCTAGAAAGGAACAACATCCAATGTGAATGTGTAAGACACATTACAACAAGTGCTAGATTAAGATTAGGTTTAAGTTACAAGTATTCTAGATCTATGTGAAAATAAAATTAAATACATTTTACAATATTGAATTAACGGGAAAATAATTTCATTAGTCTAGAGAAGTGTGAAAGTCTTTTACAACACTTTACATCACCTTTATAAGACATCATTATATGCATTTTATTTAGTTTGCAAGGGTCCAAGACCTAGTGTGGATGTGTAAAACACCTCACAACACTAAATCAAAGCATCATTAAGTCCAATTTATCATCAATTATGCCCAAATAAAGCAAGGACAAAGGGATAATTTTTATATGTCCATAGTTAGCCCCCAAGCCAAACTAGGTCATTCCCAATCATAGGTCATGTGGGCAACTAAAAAGATCAAGCCACCAATGTAAGCGGAAAAGAGCATGCACTGTAAGGTGAATGATTTGTAGCAAAACAAGATACGTGATCATGCAATTACAAGAACTAGAAGGAAGAGATGGAATTAAAAAATGAGGTGGATCAAGCTTCAATCGTTTGTCCAACATGTTGTGGATTAGATCTAGGTTGTTTGTCCAAAAATGCATACTCACTTTGATGTGAGGGAACTCTTGGTTGTCTGCCAGGTGAGAAGTCCTAAAAGGTGAGACACATACACTTATGGCTAGTATGCACTCACACACACACGAGTGGCTATGGGGAAAGTCATGCCTCAGAATGGGCTTCCTGCTCAACCATACCAAAGTTATACCTCCCGATAACTTTGATAAGGCACCACACAAAAATGATCTTCAAGCTCTATGAGGCAAGTAAAACTTCATATGCTTGAAACTCATAGACATTGTAAATGCAAGATAGTGCAAGATTTGTTCAAAGTAATTTTTCTTAGTTTACGCAAGGTCTCATCTTAGGGAACATTGTGCCTAATGTATCCAAGAGAGGAAAGATGCAAATGGTCTCATCTTTTTTCCAAGAGAGGACAAGTGCAATGTATCGTCCTAGGCAACATTGTACCTAATGTTTCTAAGAGAGGAAATCACAAGAAAAAGAAAATCACACAATGAAATGTGAGTGTTGATGTATTCCCCCACTTTAAAGTGGTTGAGCTAACATCATTACTGTGAGAAATTTATTTAAAGTAGAAGAAGAGATGAGAGCTTATTGGGATAGCCCTATGCCAATTGATATGTTTCCAATAAGCTATGTCATGAAAAAGGTAGTATGTCATATGTGGGCCAACTTAAGGAATGTTGTCCACATCCCAAGCTTGCTCTTATATGTTCATGAAAGGTTAATGGCTAGCCAAAAGAGGCAACAACAAGTGACATACAAGGACAAGGCTACCTAACCCCTTGCCCCCACTTAGTGCAAGACAAGGGTGAGCCGAAATGATTGATAAGAGGGATGCTAGAGGGAAAATTAGTATCAATTAGAGGAATTAGGTGCCTCCACACAAGGAAGAGAACCAAACTCCTTAAGATGTTGGATTTTACTACTCAAAGCCTTACATTCATTAGTAGAATGACCATGAACTCTATGATATGCACACAACTAAGTCTTGTAATAAAATTTCTTTCAAGTTTTTGGAGGAAGGGATATGAAGCGATCTTGGAGGAGTCTTGACAAGATACCCTCTTGATCAACGGGAAAAGGTGTTCATGTAGTTTGCGACAAAGATACTTCTTGCTTAGTACAAGATTTCATACCTACACATGACTGTTTAGATTTTGAGATTTTGTTTTCTCCTTTACATGAGGGTGTAAAATCTATCAAACTCAAATCATTAGTGTTTTGTGAGTTATCATCTACATTAAGTGGGGATATCTTTGTTTGTTTCATTTATTGCAAAGGATAATTTTGAAGACCTCTAGTTTCTATTAGTTCAGGATGCATTACTTTAGAGGAATCTTGTGTGATAGTGTTAATGTTGAGTGAAGGCTTGGTTATTTCTAAAAAAGGACAATAACCAAGACCATGAGTTGTTTCTTGTGTGTGAGGCTCTATAGGGTTATGGATACCTTGTTTGTTAGCACCACATCCTTTTCCACTATATCTAAGTTGTTTCATAAGCTCATAACCTTTTCCATAAAGCTTTTTTATTGCTTTTTAATTGGGTGGTTGTTGGTTGAACAAAGTTCTTCAATGTTTGTTGTGTAATTTGGTGTCTTATGTTTGGAAGTGGTTGAGGCAGATACTTTCGAAGGGTTTTTGTGTTGACATGATTTCTTTTTCATTAGAGTCCTTATTTATGATCTTGTACTCTCCCATGAATGTATGTTTGAAATCTAAGGAAACCCAATCATCGTCTAATAGCTTTGTGACTTTTTCAATATGTTGTTGTTTGTCTTGTTGGACGGGTTCCATTTGCATAGTTCGTGACACTATGTTTAAATGATTCTCTTTATTTTTCTCAATTTTCAAACAACTATTTGGATTAGGGTCAGCTTCAAGGATGTGCACTTTGTTGTTGTAAATGTATTTCATTCTATGATGAAGAGTAGAAGGCATGTCATTCATTGCATGAATCCATGGTCGACCTAAAATGAGATTGTATGAAAGATCATTAGGCATAACATGGATTGGTGTGTCCAATCTAACCTCCCCAACTATAATATGTAAAGTGATCACACCAAGTAGTTGTTTTCCTATGTTGTCAAATCCATGGATAGAAAAGGAATTAGGTTGAATTTCTAATTGATCCACATGCAGCCTATCCAAAAGATTTACACTACACACATTAAGGGTTGAGCCATTTTCAACAAGGGTTCACTTTATCCCTATTATTTTATATTGAGATATTAATACGAAAGCTTCATTTTGTTTTTGCACATCCAAAGGGGGGAGTTCACTTTGGTGGAAAACAATGACAACATTCAATCCTTGAATTAGGGATGCTATGTCATTCGTTTGTGCATTAGAAGGGATAGGAACTTGTAAGGACGTTTGAAGCATAGTGTGATAGTTAGGTGAATTATAAATTAAATCCCATAGGGATATCTTTGTAGGAGTATGCTTAATTTGTTCAACATGATCATACAAAGTTAATCGAGGATCTCTAGGAAAAATGGGATTAGGCAAAGGTAATGGTGTTTGGGTGGGTTGTTGTGGTTGCATATTATTTCTAGTGTTATATGTATGAGCAATGGTATTATGACTCAGTTGCTGCGACACATTATTCCTAGGTGGGTAAAGGATAAATTCGGGTTTGTTGTGAGTTTGTTGTTTGTGTGATGGTGGGTAAAGAATAAGAGGATTCTTAGGATGTCCAACAAGATATGGGTATGTGTAGGATCATCATGGAAAAAATAGGCCCTTAAGTGGCGAAAAATTTAGAAAAATAAAAGTTAGGAAACTTGGTGTAAAAAATTGAATAAGTTATCTATATTATTTCAAAAATATATATGAATAGAATCTGTAGGAAATTGGATGTAGTTTCTAAACTATTAGGTTTATTTAAAAAAAAAAAATCTATTTGGTGAAAATTTGAAATTTCAATGCAATAGTACTTAAATTTCAAAGAAAAAAAAAAAGTAGGTGCCTATTTGACCATCATAACCACAATAAATGATAATATTTTTTTTATAATATTTTAGATATAAGTAGAGGACTCATGTCCTGATGTGATGCATATTTTTTTGTAATTTTTATCCAAGTAAATAATTAATTATGAATTTTTTATTACAACTTTTAAAAAATATAAAAAACTCGTATGTTTGACCACCTTAACTTGGTCAAAACTTCATAAAATTCAATTTTTTTTTAATCCTATATTATGCGAAGCATAGAATGTGATGCATGTTACAAATTCAAAAAATGTGATACTGTTTGAAAGCTATAGATGTTTTTCAATCATCCTATCAATCATGACTTTAGTCATAATTCAAATAGAAAATGAATAATAATTATTTATTAAATTCAAAGTAAATCATAATTTATATTAGTGGAAAGTTGAGAATCACCTTTAAAAACCCTTTTTGTTTCATCAATTTTAAGTAAAAAAAAGTCTTTAGCCACATACCCTACATATAGCCATCATATTGCCACATTTTGGCCCATCATGGTCCTACACATACCCATATGTAGGAGGTCCATTAATTGAGGGGGATCTAACAGACACTTGTGCATTCATAACCTCGATAGTCTTGGTTTGATGTATCTCTAATAAGGGAAATCTAGAATCACCTTTTATCGTTAGATAAGGAAGAAACATTTCTATTGTTGCCATTTTCTAACACCATGATATTTTCTCTAGGAGGAGAGTTTTTAGGAGAACTACGAATCAAATTTTCTTGGCATTCATGGATTGGTTCTTCTAAAATGATTTCATCTCAAGTAGGGGAATGATCAATGGTTGAATTATCTTGCTCAATAAGGGTTTTCTTAGGTGAAAGGGGACAACTAAGATTCTCATGACTCTCATTGGTTGTGTTTTCTAACATCAAAGTGTCTCCCTTAAAACTAGGGGAGATACTAGGAGAAGAACAAGTATGATTATCATGATCATTTATGACTTCATTCCTTTGGTCCCTAATGTCTTCCCCCTTACAACTAGGGGAGATACTAGGAGAAGAAAACGTATGATTATCATGATCATTTATAACTTCATTCCTTTGGTCCCTAATGTCTTCCAAAATAGGAGAGGTAGGGGAAGGATCATAAAGAGGGTTGTTATAGACCAACATATCCTCATAATTTATAATATCATGTTTCTTGAAAGAATGCTCACAAGCCAAAGGAGAATAAAAATTAGGTAAGGTTTTGCTTAGGAATGTGCCTATGATTTTATTCTCTTCTGCTAAAATATCTTCCCAAAGGGGATGAGGAGAAGGAAAAATAAGATCCTCATGATTCTCAATGAGTGTATCTTCTTTCTCTAAGGTACCTTCATCATTAAAAGAAGAGTTATCATGAGAAGAACACATATGATCATCATGGTTATCTATATTTGTATGTGTTTCTATCACATCATCAACACAAATAGGAGAGATAGGAGGGGGTTTAAGGTTAAGGAACGTATTATCATTTTCATTCTCTTGCACTAAGAGACTTTCATAACTAGGGAATGCATTGAATGAATGACTAACATGCTTATTAACTAACTTTTTCTTTGAAAATTTGGAAAAAGTAATCTATGCAAACTTGAAATGCAATGTAAGCATGTAAAATGAAATGCAATTTTTAGCTTTCAAGAAAGATAATTTGTTGGTTTCATGATGCAATGATCTGAAAATGAAATGCTATGAATGCAAAATTGAAATTAAGAAATGCATGAAATGAGCTAATTAAAGCTAGATCTAATGAAATGCATGTTACAAAAACTCAACCAACTGATATAGATAGGTAATGGTAGCAAATAGAAGCTTAAAAATAGGGTTTTCAATTTTGTAAATGACAGTTTTAGGGGTGAAAAGGGACTAAGTCGCCCAAGGTGGTGATTTAGTTCCAGTGGGGATTTTTTTTAGAATTTTGAGACTTTTTGGATTGATTTTTATGTTTTCTTTGTTGTACGATGCATAACTAAGATGCAAATTATGCAAAATTTTAGAAATTTTCAATGATTTAAGATGCAAAAAATGCAACCTATATGCACTTTTACTAATGCAAAATTTTAGAAACCCTAGATGCAAATTACCTAATGCAAACTCTAATGTAAAGTTAATGTGAGCTAGATATGGGATGATAATGGACCACAAATCAGAAAAGAAAGTATTCAAAAAGTAGGTTCACCAAAATGTGGACAAAGATTGTGGCACCCTAAGACTCCCTTGCACTTCTAGGTTTTTTCACCTAATGGACAATTTTCCCACTCAAAACTAATGCAATTAAGGATGAAATATGCCTAAATGCAAAGAACTAAAAATGGAAAAGAATTATTAATGGAAAACCTAAGAAATGCAAGTTGTTTGAAAACATAGTGTTGTATGCAAAAAGCCCTAGAAATGTAAACAAACAATAACATAAATGAATGAAACTGAAGAGGTGCACCTGGAAATGTGTTGTAGACTAGAATGGAGACTGGAAATGTTGTTGATCTTAAAAATTTGACCTACTAGGACACTTACACCATTCTGGGCGACTTAGTCCTAGATCTGGAAAATTGCACCAAAGGTTGTTTCAGCCAAATGGGTATCACTATCTATAGAAAAATCTAAAAAACATGTGCAGTGGGAATAAGTAACCACTATTGGAGACTTAGTCCACTTCTAAATTTTTCAAAATCTGAAAGTGGAAATGGAAGCCCTCATTCTGCACTCTAGTTTCTGACAGGTATCCGCCTCCAAAACTCTAATTTTTGGCTATGTAATTGAATTTTTGTGGATATTTTGACCTTGCAAGGAGGAAGATGAATCCAATAAGTCTTCAACCTATTCTTCAATTATTTTCAAGTCTTCAATATACCTAAATCTGCAAACACACAAGGAAAGGAGGAATGTTGGATGTTAGGGCGTGGGGGTTTTCCTTGGTCAAACCCCTTTTCAAGTAATTAAACCAAAATGAAGAAATAATGTAATGAAGCATGAAATAATGGATTTAGAAACTTTCCATGATGATAGATCTTGAATTTCTATAGTAATAGATGAAGAATCTTCCCTTGAATGCCTTAGAAAGCCATCTTGGTGACTTGAGATATTGAAACCCTAGCTTTCTTGACTTAATAACATGATGCATAATGGATGAATAATGAATGAGTTATGAATTAGCCCATTTAGAAGCTTGTATTTATAGGAAATCCACCTAATTTTCTCGCTAATTTGATCCCCAAGGTCGACATGAAGTTATCCAATTTTTCCTGCCTGAACCTCAAAAATAGCCCGAATGGGATTGAGTCATCAAGCTAGGTGACAGTCCCACCTGGATGGGGCTAATCATCCCAAATGGGTGACTTGGTCCCATAAGGGCTCTTTTGTCAGCTGGATTGTCAGGGAGTGAAGAATTTTAGGCTTCTAGGTTGTTCTAGTCGAGTCTTTGATCAAATTAAGCCTCAGGATGCACAATATGGGGCCATAAGGGCCTACTTATGATGATGTAAAGGGTAATTAGGGCTAAGGACACAAATTTCAATGTGAAAGTGTGATTAAATACACTTTACAACATTAAAATGAGGTCCACATAGCCTAGAAAGGCACAACATCCAATGTGAATGTGTAAGACACATTACAACACTAGATTAAGATTAGGTTTAAGTTACAAGTCTTCTAGATGTGAAAATACAATTAAATACATTTTACAATATTGAATTAAGGGGAAAATAGGTCCATTAGTCTATAAAACTGTGAAAGTCTTTTACAACACTTTACAACACCTTTACAAGACATCATTAGATGCATTTTATTTAGTTTGCAAGGGTCCAAGACCTAGTGTGGATGTGTAAGACACCTCATAACACTAAATCAAGGTGTCATTAAGTCCAATTTATCATCAATTATTCCCAAATCAAGCAAGGACAAAGGGATACTTTTTTTGTGTCCACAATATCTTTAGATGAGAAAGCAATGCCAAGAGGCTTTTTAGTTTGTCCCTTACGAGGTAGAATTTTGATCAATCCCACCATGTCATCTATAGGACTTTTTTCATCATTATCCATAGGACCTTGTTCAATCGTATCCATGTTGTTATTGTCAACATTGGAAATGGATCCTTCACTTCCTTGGTCACAAAATGGATATAAGGGGAGGAACCAAATTTCACAATATTCACATTCAAGGACACCTTAGAGATCTCAACCCAATGAGGGATGTGATAGATCTGACTATAAGGTATCCTTGGAGATGATTGAGAAAAGAAACGGGTTCACCACCAAGTGTAAACTTGGAAAACATGAAATTCTAGAAAACACAATGTGATATGCAAGCTAATTCTAAATGACCTAGGAATGACCATGAAACAAAATAGATAGCTACAAAACTTGAAGTGTGCACCTAGAATCTTGTTGGAGATGTAATGGAGGTTTGAAATCCTAAAAAATGTTGATTTTTAAACCTGATGGGACTCATTCGCTGTTCTGGGTGAATCAGTCCTAGATCTGGAAAACTATACTAGAGCAAGTTTTAGGAAAATGGGTATCCAAATCTGCAAAAATATTTGAAAAAAACCTATAGTGGGACTAATTTACCACTAATGGAAAATGATCCTAGTTTAACTTTTTTAGAAATTCAAATTCTAGATCTACTCTTCTCTATTTGCTCAATCTGCTCCTCTAAGTATCTAAATCTAGTACCCTAATTTTTGGGGTTGTAAGTGACTTTTTGTATGGATTTTGACCTTTCCAATAGGGAAATGACTGCAACAAGTTTATAACCTATTCTTCAATCATCTCAAACCCTTCAAAGCACCTAGATCTGCAAACACACAAAGAAAGAGAGAGAAAATATTTATTGTTAGGGGATAGGGGTTTGCCTTAGTCAGACCCCTTTTAGGTAATTAAACCAAATGATGAAATAAGATAATGAAGAATGAACATAAAGTATTGCAATTAGAACCTTTCCATGATGATGGATCTTGAATTGCTACAATAATTGATGAAGAATATGCCCTTGAATGCCTTAGAATTTATCTTGAAAGCTATTGTGATGACATTATGAAGACTTGAAATGCTTAACCCTTGAGTGCTTGACTTGACAACATGGATGGATGGATGTAATAATGATTTAGAAGCTTTTTTTATATAGGAAATCCACTCACATGATCATTAATTTGATCCCCAAGGATGACCTAGGAGAAATTTGAATTAAAAACCCACTTTTCCCCAGCCAAACCCCAAAAATAGCTCAAATGAGACTCATTTTCCCAAAGTGGCGAATGGGTCCCATAGGGGCTATTTTGCTAACTAGGATATTAGGGAGTGGAGAATTTAACCTTTTATGTTGATTTAGTCAGGGTTTTGATTAAATTATACCTTGGGATGCACAATATGGGGTCATAGGGGCCTATTAATGATGATATAAAGGTCATAAATGCAATAGGGTCCAAAATCCAATGTGAAAGTACAACTTAAATAAATACACTTTACAACACTAAATTAAGGTAGAATTTGGTCTATTTAGCTTAGAAGGGCCCTAAATCCCATGTGAATGTTTAAAATGCATTACAACACTAGATTAGGTCCACTTGATTTACAAGCCCCATAAATTTAATGTGAAGGTGTAAATAAATACATTTTACAACATTAAATTAGGGCAGAGTTAGGTTTATTTAGCTTTAAAAGGTGCCCAAGACCTAGTGTGGATGTGTAAAACACCTCACAACACTAGACCAAGGAAATATTAAGTCCAATTTATTATTAATTATTCCCAAATTAAGCAAGGAAAACGTGTATTTTTTCAGTGATCACATTTAGCCTCGACTTTAGTGAGAGGATGAACTTGCTTCAAACTCACACTAAAGTAGACATTCAAGAGGGGTCCAAGTGCACTAATACAAATGGTCTAGGATAACAAAGAATGAGGAGGCAATCAAGCCCCTAGGATCCAAGATCCTAAGTCAAGCCAACATAAGTACAAAATGACACACAAAAGGTGTACAATATGCAACAAAACAAGATACGCTATCAGGCAATGTCAATGACTAGAAGGAAGAAAAGTAAAAATGAGAAAAAAAAGGTGGATCAAGCTTCAACTATTTTTCCAACATGATGCGGATAAGATAGGTTCTTGTTCCAAAAAATGGATACTCACTCTGGGGAAATTAAAATCTTGGTTGTTTGTTGGGTGGGTAATCAAAAAAGGTGAGACACATACGACTGATATGTGCTCACACAAACACGAGTGGCTATGGGGAAAGTCATGCCTCAGATTGGGCTTCCCACTCAAACCAAACCAAAGTTATACCTCTTGATAACTTTAATAAGGTGCCACAAAAAAAATGATTTTCAAGCTTCATGAGACAATTAAAACTTCATATGCTTGGAGCTCATGAGGAAACATGATGGCTCCATAGGTATGCAAACTATATTATCCAAGGTGGCCATATAATAATTGTTGTAAGTTCTAAAAGAGTGTAAGGTATGTTCAAAGGTATTTTTCTTAGTTCATGTAAGGTCTTAATCTTAGGGGACATCGTGCTTAACATCTCCAAGAGAGGATACATACAAGGTCTCATCCTAGGGAGCATCATACCCAATGCTTCCAAGAGAGGACAAGCACAAATGGTCTCATCTTGTTTCCAAGAGAGGACAAGTGCAAGGTCTCATCCTAGGGAACATTGTATCTAATGTTTCCAAGAGAGGACAAGTCAAATGAAATATCATGTTCTTGGAGGAAATCAAGCACAATGACACCACCAAGGGGAGGACATGTCGCAAGAAAAAGAAAAATCACACAGTGAAACATGAGTCTCAATGTATTCCCCCACTTTAAAGCGGTTGCTAACACCATTACTATGAGCAATTTCTTTAAAGTAGAAGAAGATATGAGATCTTATTCATAAAGCCCTATGCCAAGTTATATGTTTTCAATAAGCTACGTCATGAAAAGTAGTATGTCACATGTGAGCCAATTTAAGGCATGTCATCCACATCCCAATCTTGATCTTATATTCGCATGAAAGGTGGTCAACTAGCCAAAAGAGACAACGACAAGTGACATACGAGGACAAGGCTATCTAACCATTTTCCCCCACTTAGTGCAGGACAAGGATGAGTCGAAATGATTTATGAGATACATGCTAGAATGAAAATTGGTATCAATTAGAGGAATTAGGTGCCTCCACATAAGGAAGAGCACCACACTCCTTAATATGTTGAATTTTATCACTTAAATCCTTACATTAATTAGTAGAATGACCATGAATTCTATGATATGCACAAAATGAACTCTTGTAGTAAAATTTCTATTGTGTTCTTGGAGGGACGGATATCAAGTGATCTTGGAGGATTCTCGCCAAGATACTCTCTTGATTAATAGATGATGTTACTTTATTATGAAAAAAAGATATATCTCTTGCTTAGTACAAGATTTCATGCCTACGCAAGGCTCTTTAGATTACAAGATTTTGTTCTCTCTTTTACAGAAGGGTGTAAAATATAATGAATTCAAATCATTAGTGTTTTGTGAGATAACATTGACATTAAGCGAAGATGTCTTTGTTTCCTTCATTTCTTGCAAAGGATAACTTCCAAGACACTAGTGTCTATCAATTCAGGATGCACTACTGTTAAAGTTGGCTTAGAAGGATGTTTTATATAATAGTGTTGATATTGAGTGAAGGCTTGGTTTTTTCTTTCGAAGGAAAATAACCTAGACCACTAGTCTTTTCTTGTATGTGAGGCTCTATAGGAACACAAATACCTTGTTCTCTAACACCACATCCTTTTCCATTGTAACCAAGTTGTTTCATAACCTCATAACCTCTTCCATAAAGTTTTTTCATTTCTTTTGGATTTGGTGGTTGTTGATAGTCAGTGTCGTCAAAGTTTGTTGTATAATTTGCTTCTTCTTGTTTAATGGTTGGGGTGGATGATTTGGAAGGGTCGTCCAAATTTTGTGTTGAGATTACCACTTTTTATTTTCCCTTTTTAGAGTCTTTGTTTATGATCAGATGTATTATCCCATGAATGTATGTTCAAAATCTAAGGAACACCAATCTTCTTCTAATAACTTTGTGACTTGTTCAAAATGTTGTTCTTTGTATTTTTGTTGGATTGGTTCCACTTGTGTAGTTGGTGTTAGTGTTTTCAAGGGATTTTCCTCACTTTTCTCAATGTTTAAATAACTATCGAGGTTAGGGTTAGCTTTGAGTGTGTACACTTTTTTTTTGTGGACATACTTCATTACGTGATGAAGAGTAGAAGGAACCCCATTTATTGCATGAATCCATGGTTTGCCTAAAAGGAGTTTATATGAAAGATGGTTAGGCATAACATGGATTAGTGTTTCTAATGTGTCCTTTCCAACTATAATAGGTAAAGTAATCACACTAAGTGGTGTGTTTTCCTACATTGTCAAATCCCTTGATAGATAAAGAATCGGGTTGAATGTTTGATTTATCCACTCTAAGCCTACCCAGAAGATTTACACTACACACATTAATAGTGGAGCTATTGTCAATAAGGGTTCACTTTATCCCTATTCTTTTATAACACTCCCATCCCCCAAGGGATGGAAATTCCTAAATTTGAGAAATATAGTGGTAAAGGAGACCCTCAAACACACGTGTCAACCTTCAATGTGATGTGTACAAACTTCTTTCACCACGATTCCTTGATGGAAAAATTATTTCCTCAATCTCTCAAGGACACAACACTAGAGTGGTATTGTTCCTTACCCAACAACTCCATATTCTTATTCGATCATCTTGTTAATCATTTTCTTCGATAGTTCCAAGCTAACATTGGGTTGAAGATGGCCTTTTTGTACCTTGTTCGATGTAAGTAGGGAAACCACAAGAAGATTACTAATTTCATTGCTTGATAATAAGCACTCTTTTAACAAATTTCTTACCTACTACTTGATTTAGATGCACAAAATGTGTTCATTGGCAACCTACAGAGAAGGAGAAGTTTTCCTTAATGAAATATCCTTCTTACACACATCTATGCATGACATTGTGGGAATATCAACAGACAGTTGTTCAGTTCAGGGGATCTTCGTCATGCTCTTATCCCAAAGGAAGATATATTGTATCAATTTTGGGAAAAGGAAAATTTTTTGTGCATGTAGTTGTCACGTCTAATAACAAGGGCCTCAAGCATAACAGATAGTTCAAAAATTTATTTGAATCTTACTCTTTTAATTTGAAGAAGTTGTTAAAAGATAAGGTTATAACCTTGGAAGATCCTCAACCTCTTAGAGAGCCTTACCCTGACTAGTGATAGGAATGTGTTCTACCAATACCATCGCATCTGTGAGCATGATATCAAAAATTGTATGCTCCTACATCATGAGATATAGGACTGCATCAACAACAATACTATCCACCTTGATGGTAGAAAGAAGAATACAAAGAAGTCTATGGCTAAGGTGAATAGTAAATTATAGATTTATATGGACCTATTTCTATCTCACTCTATGAATTTTATTATTGATCTGTTCAACATGATGTTAGTAACACACCAAAAGTGTAGATAAATCCTCACAAATAGATTGTGGGAACCTATCTTTATTTGAAAGACTAAAATAGGACAACCTAAACATTCAGGCTAACTCAGCTTAATCCCAAGGCTCATTTAAGTCAGGTCTTGACCATACTAGGTTTGCATCAAGGTTCATTGTGACAATGTTGTTAATCATGGGGTGTAAATGGTAATTTCCGGTTCTAAAAGGAATCATAAGGTTTGGTGAAAGATATTCTTAGGCTGATCATCAAAAAATTCCATGAAATTGACATATATGCAATAATATTTCATGAATCCTAAACAAATTTACTATCACTTAAGTAGATTTAGCTTTAAGAATTCAGCAATACAATGGAAACAAAATATTTGCAATAAAATTTCCATTCATTCATCTATTTTAGGTAAAATTTCTAAAATTTAAAAATCTAATATAAAATAAAGCATCAAAAGTACTTGAAAAGTAAAAGAGCTCCTAGGTATTATCCATGCATGACCCAAGAATTAACCAAATCAAAGCAAACCACTCTATACTTTACCAAATTGTTTCATAGCTAGGCATAGAATGGTGTGAGCTTTTAAAGAATGGGGTTTAATTTGGACATTGAGTAGGTTTTGTATGCACCCTTAAACAGTGCAGCCTACAGTCTTTTCTAGCTAAACAATCAACCTACTACAAAGATAACAGTCGGTAGCTTTCAAATTAGCTTCAATATTGATTGGTTCTATGTGCATACAAGTTTTTAATCTAAAATGATTCAAAAAATAGGAAAAAAGAACAAAACTTAAAGAAGTTTTGGCTCTTCCGACAACCACAAATTATGAACTTTACTTAAAATGAAACATCTTCTAGTCTTTTATAGGAACAAAACATAGGGAAAATGAGACAAATGCATGAGAGGAAATCTAAGGGACGAATCATGACAAGGCTTGTGGAATATGACAACTAGCAAGAGAATTTCTAATGAAGTCAATGGTTGTCAACCTTCCTTAGCACATTAATGTCATTTGGGTCTCTTTATCTTCTTATTATTAGGGTTCCATCTTGGAACCAAACAAACCCGCCAAACAAAATGTAGGAACTTCCCATATATTTAGAATGATTAAGTGGACATTTTGTTCCTATATCTAGGTTCAGACTCTAATTGAACATTCCCAGGAATGAATCAACCCCAGAATAATTACAGTCTTTCCCTTCATGCTTAATACCAAGGCTTCTATTTTCCTGGTACTCAGAGCTTCCTTGCAACGAACTCTGTTCTTGCATGAGATTCCAAAGCATACTATCAAACCTGGTAACACCATCAAATCTATTCAAAACCTTATTTTTTCTAACTATCCATACCTTAATGTTGCATTACAATTTGCTTCTCCTACAAGTACTAATTCCACACATTAAATCCCTTTCAAAACATTCATAAAACTCTCATGAAAATAAAATCATTGTAAATAAATCATCATGTTAAATCATCATAAATATCATGCTTTTAAAATATCATGTTCTTGCATAATTAATCTATTTAAGTCAGGTTACTAGACCTTTGGACCTTTTGGAAACATTAAACATTTAACTTTTAAACTTAACATTGTCACCCTATACCTAGTACCCGATACTTTAGCTTTTGTGGACAAAGATTTTTCCACCCACTGTTCTCTAGCACTTCTAGGGATTTTGACCTAAAAGGAGAGAGATGGGTCAAAATGGGCAATGTCCCCACTCAAAACAAATGTAAATATGGATGAAATATGCTTATATGCAATGTATAAATGTAATAAACTAATAAAGAAAATGAATTATTAATGTAAAACCTAAGAAATGCAAGTTGTTTGAAAACACATTGTGATATGCAAAATGACCTAAGAATGCAAGTAAACAATAATAGAAATGAAAGATACTGGAGAGGTGCACTTGGAAATTGAAGTGTGATGTAGAGAGACTCTGGAGTCCTAAAGAATTTTTTGTTAAGGCCAATTGGGACACTTATGCCAATTTGGGTGACTTAGTCCTATTTCGGGGAGATTCTACCAGAACAGGTTTCTGCCAAAAGGGTATCCAAAAATACATAAATCACTTTTTAGGTCTGGAAATGGGACTAATTCACCATAGATGGCAACTTAGTCCACTTGGGAATCTCAAGAATTTTGGGGCAAGAATCTGAATCTCTAAATTTGCACTTCTCTTCTTGATAGGTGTCTGGATCAAATTCTACAGAAATCAGGTTGTAAGAGGTCTCCAAGCTTCAATTAGGGCTTTGTTGACTTGAATGACTTTGATGGATTGTTGACTAGTTTTAACACCTTTCCCTTTGACAAATTTTCTTACAAGACTTGCAAAACACACATGCAAAGAGGAGAAAAAGGGTTAAGGGTTAGTGAATAGGGGTTTTCCTTTGTCAAACCCCAATTTGGTAATCAAACCCTTGAAAATGAAATGAAATAAAGAGAGACTAATGAATGAAGAACATTAAATGCCACAAATCACCAAACCCTTGATGTATAAATTTGAAGATATGCAAGTAGATGCTCCAATGGATGCTTGATAATGCTTAGAATGCTTGAGAACTATGAATGAATGTATGTTAATGTATGAGTGGATGTATTATATGAATGGGGGTGAAAATGAGAGGAAAACCTTTTATTTATACCTAATTTTACAATATTTCCCAAAAATAACACATTGCAAGCCGACCTCAAGGTTAAGAGAATAATATCCTGCCATAAATTTAAAATAATTTTGATTTTTGTGCCCAGTGGGACTAAGTCGCCCTAGGTGGTGACTTGGTCCCACCAGAGAAATTTTACTGGGTGTTAGAAATTAAAGTGTATTTAATGATGTTTAATGGGATCATTCTTCAAAACACACTTAATTAGGGCCGAAAAGTGCATTAAGGGGTCATTTAAACATAAGAAAGGGTCAAATTAGTGATCACAAACCTAGAAAAGCATGAGAGTTTGTTACAAATCTTTACAACACTTTGAAATAAGACTTGGTAAATGATAAAAAGATGTTATTTAGGTGAATTATAATGAGAAGGTCCTAGAAAAGTGTGAAAGTGGGTTACAAAACTTTACAACACTTTTACAAGACATCATAGAATTCTTATTGATTCACAAGGAGCCAAGACCTAGTGTGAATGTATTAGCCACATTAAAACATTAAATCAAGGAAAAATCAAGCCAAAATCACTAGGAAGGGCCTAAGCATGAGAAAAAGTAGAAGGGTTACTTTTTCCATGTCCAGAATTAGCCCCCACTTTAGTGAGAGGATGAACCTGCTTCAAACTTACACTAAAGTAGATCCACATGCAATCAAGAGGTGTTTCAATGAGCTAATGCTAGTAAGATGAGACAACAATGATTAAGAGGGATGATCAAGCCCCCATGATCAATATCTCATGGAAAACAAAACATGAGCACAAAGAAATACACATGAGAATGATGTTAATGAATAGGGAGAGAAGGAAAAGGAAAGAGAGATTCAGATCAAGCTTTGATTGTTTTTCCATCCCATTATGGATCAGATCTAGGTTGTTTGTTTGAAAAGAAAAATGTATACTCACTCTAAGGCAATGAAACTCATGGTTGTCCACTGGATGAGAAGGCCTAAACAGTGAGGAACATACACTCATGGCTAGTATGCACTCACACCCATGTAGGTGGCTATGGGGAAAGTCATGCCTTGGAATGGGCTTCCTGCTCAACCATGCTAAAGTTATACCTCCTGATAACTTTAATAAGGCACCATAAAATAAAATGACATTTTGAGCTTCATGAGACAAGCAAAAATTCATATGCTTGGAGCTCATAAACAAATGTGATGGCACCACAGGAATGCAATTTGTGTTATGCAAGGTGACCATATAATAAATGCAAAATGCAACATGCAAAAGATGTTAAAAGGAGTCTTTCTTAGTTAATGCAAGATCTATAACTTAGGGAACATTGTGTTTAATGCCTCCAAGAGAGGACCAATAAAAAAATAGAAGATTCACGACTTAGGGGATGTAGTGCATTGCATCAAGCCACCAAGAGGAATGTAATATGCTAAGATAGATCACACTCATGAAGGACATCACATCCACTATCATCCAAAAAGTGACAAAACACATCATATGAAGTAAGAAGACTGCACTAAGAACCAAGAAAAAGGAAAAATGAAAAATTATAATGCCAATGTATGCCCCCACTTTAAAGGATTTGCTACACACCATTTTGTAAGAAATTAATTTAAAGTAGCAAATGAATGCAAAAAGAAAGAAGGCATGAGAGCCAACTTAGAAAGCCCCTATGCCAAGTCATATGTTTCTGAGTAAGGCTATGTCATGTGAAGAAAAGGAAAAAGAAAAGGAAGGGGTTTCCCCCAAAATGAAAATACCAAACACATAAGGGATCTATGGATTTGGGGTTAGTATGTTCATTGCTGCAATGTTTTGTAAGGAGCTTGGAACTATCATCATTCCCCAAATACATAGAACTAGAAGAATGACACAAAGAGAGTAAAAACAAAGAAAAATAAGGATCCTATTGGATCAACATGGAAGAGACATAGAATGTATTGACACTTTGTATCGTCCCCAAAAGGAAAGGACAAGAAAAAAGAAAAGGAAAAAGAAAATGGAAAATGTTTTGGGTCAACATGAGAGAGACATGTCAATCTCAATGCCTTGCATCATCCCCAAAAGGAAAACACAAAAAATAAAAAGGAAAAGAAAACAAAAAGGGGTCTTTTGGGTCAACATGAAAGAGAAATTTTAGTCTCAATGCCTTGCATCATCCCCAAAAGGAAAAGAAAGAAAAGGGAAAAAAAATAGGAAAAATTAATGTACAAAATATAGAAGAATTAAGGTACAAATAGAGGAATGTCACAAAGAGAAGGAGAACATCAAATATAAGATCATAGGGGAGCATGTGGCATACACAAAAAAGAAAAAGAAAGTGCAAAAGACTAGTAAGGAAAATGTGAGTCGACTGTCAATCAAGTCATCCGCCTCCCAGTCTCAATTAGTATAAGCGGAAAGTGAATAACATAGCTAGGGGACAATGAAAAATGCATTACTAGGACAAGGCTAGCAACTTCT
Source organism: Sequoia sempervirens (assembly GCA_007258455.2). Taxonomy (NCBI): domain Eukaryota; kingdom Viridiplantae; phylum Streptophyta; class Pinopsida; order Cupressales; family Cupressaceae; genus Sequoia; species Sequoia sempervirens. Next base: position 100,248,429 of record VDFB02105785.1, read on the forward strand.
TTCCCCCACTGAGTGCAAGAGAGGAACGAGCCAAGATAAGTGATGGGGAGGTTCATGTAATAGTGAGAAGAGAATGTTATACAACTATTAAATGAGGAGGTGTTTGATGGTGGTTTATGGGGTTAGAGGATAGCAATTATCACCATCAAAGTGATACTTGCTCAATATTTCTTTCAATTGGTGGCAATCATCACTTCTATGTCCAAGAATGTGATGATATGCACAATGTGGAATGTTAGTGTCTTTAGGATAGATCACCAACCTATTCATAGGTGGTAATAGTATGAGTCCTTTGTTTAAAATTATTTACAATTTCCTTTCACATTCAAGTGGTGGATGAAGAGGAAACTTGAGTTTTTGTAACTTGTAAGGCCTTTTATGTTTGCTAGATTCACCCTTTTCTCAAATAGAAGGAGGAGGAGGAGGACCCAAAGTGATCCTATCATCCTTGGAATTGTTTGTAGGTAAGATTTGTTCACAAGGAAGGAGGACATTCAAATAAAGAGGAGAATCAAAGATAATTGTGCCATCATCACAAAGTCTCCAATATTCTCTAGGAGGCTTGTTGTCATGAGGAGGATCTTGATATCCTAACCCTATTGTGTTATCATCTTTTGGATTTTATTCTAAAATTTGATGAATTTCATGTTCAATTTTTGTGTCACATCCTTGTTTGCTTAAGATGGTAAGACCTTTTCCATAAGTTTCTTCAAGGTTGATTGGAGTACTAGTGACTTTGTGATCATAGAATGGTTGAGGGGTTGCTTCCTTAGAAGAACTAGGTCCACCTGATCGAGGGAACTTAGTTCCTTCGGTTGTCCCAAGATGTAAATATCCAAACATATCAGGAGGTGATACGGTAGGAAGGTCTTGATGTTTCATGGATGGATAAAAGGATGCATTAGCTTAGAGGTGGTCAAGGCATTTGTTTAGGAACTTATTCATGCTATCATCATCTTCTCCTATGATATGTCAACATCACGAGGAGGAAATTCATGAGGAATTGAAGAAGCATGAGGAAGCTCAGGGTCATTAGGATCAGTTCCAAAGGCACAATTTGATATGTCAACTAAAGATTTTAATGGCATACACAACTTATTAAAACACTGAGCCATGATGCAGATGAATGAAAGGAAACTAAGTACAAGAAATTGAATAAAATTGCAAATCTAGAAACTATAACACAAATGCAATAAAAGAAAATAGAGATGCAAAAAATGATCTGAAAATGATAGAAATTATAGTGCAAAATGTGTAAGAGGACTAAGTCATACAATGTGGCGAATTAGTCCCAGTAGTGATTTTTTTTAGAATTTTTAGAATTTTTAAATGGAATTTTGTGTTTTTTAGTTTTTCAGATGTAGATACAGTATGAATATGTATATTTATTTATTTTTTGAATTTTCAATGAAATGTAATGCAAAAATGCAAGCTATGTGAGCTTTTCACTAATGCAATTTTTTAAAACCCTAGGATGTAATTTAAACAATGCAAAACCTAATGCAATTGTGATGCAAGTTATACCTAGGATATAAATGCACTTGAAATTAGAATAAAAATGTTCTAAATGCGGGTTCACTAGAATGTGGACAAATATTTTGGCACCCACGATCCTCTAGCACTTCTAGGGTTTTTCACCTAAAAGGAGAGAGATGGACCAAAATGGGCAATGTCCCCACTCAAAACAAATGTAAATATGGAAGAAATATGCATAGATGTGATTTATAAATGCAATAAACTAATAAAGGAAATGTTTTATTAATGTAAAACCTAAGAAATGCAAGATGTTTGAAAACACATTGTAATATGGAAAATGACCTAAGAATGCAAGTAAACAATAATAGAAATGAAACAGACTAGAGAGGTGCACCTGGAAACCGAAGTGTGATGCAAAGAGACTATGGAATCCTACATAATTTGTTGTTAAGGCCAACTGGGACACTTACACCAAGTTGGGCGACTTAGTCCTATTTCAGCGAGATTCTACCAAAACAAGTTTATGCCAAAAGGGTATCGAGAAATACATAAATCACTTTTTAGGCTTGGTAGTGGGACTAATTCCCCACAAATGGTGACTTATTCCACATGGGAATCTTGAAAAATTCAGCGCAGGAATTTGAAGCTCTCGGTATGCACTTCTCTTCTTGACAAGTGTCCAAATCAGATTATGTGGGCTGTGAGAGGTCTCCAAGCTTCAATTAGGGTTTTTTTGACTTGAATAACTTTTATGGATTGTTGACCACTTTTAACACCTTTCTCTTTGATAAATGTGCATACAAGACCTACAAAACACACATACAAAAAGGGGGAAAAGGGTTAACAGTTAGTGAATAGGGGTTTTCCTTAGTCAAACCCCAATTTGGTAATCAAACCCTTGAAAATGAAACAAAATAAAGAGAGAATGATGAATGAACAACATGCAATGTCCCAACTCACCAAACCCTTGATGTAGAAATTTGAAGATATGCAAGTAGATGCTCCAATGGATGCTTGATAATGCTTAGAATGCTTGAGAACTATGAATGAATGTATGCTAATGTATGAGTGCAAGTATTAGATGAATGGGGGTGAAAATGAGAGGAAACCCCTTTATTTATACCTAATTTTACAATATTTCCCTAAAATAACACATCACAGGCCGACCTCAAGGTTAAGAGAATAATATCCCACTAGAAATTTAAAATAATTTTGATTTTTGTGCCCAATGGGACAAAGTCACCCCAGGTGGCGACTTAGTTCCACCAAGGAAATTTTACTGGGTGTCAGAAATTAAAGTGTATTTAATGATTTTTAATGGGATTATTCTACAAAACACACTTAAGTAGGGCTGGAAAGTTCATTAAGGGCTCCTTTAAACATAAGAAATGGTCAATTATTGATGAAAAGCCTAGAAAAGCATGAGAGTTTGTTACAACTCTTTACAACACTTTGAAATAAGACTTGGTAAATGATAAAAAGAGGTTATTTAGGTGAATTATGTTGTCCCTCAATATTATTTTGCATTAATGTCAATACACTAAGGTTGAAGTTACAGGTTATGCACATGGTTCTTTCTTTAAGTTTTGCATGAGTTTATTCATCTGCATTTTGGCATAATTCAGTGGTGATATAGCTAGTTTGGCCTATGATCAATTTGGTATCATAAAATTAATTTGCATATCTATTGGAATCTTTGGTAAAGTGTAGTGATAAAGGCTATATTCTAAAGGCCTATTCAAAAAAGGGCATTGCTACATTTTTCATAAAGTAATATTGCTCTCCAAAATTGAACTTGAAATTATTGTGAATAGAAAACACTTTTCAAAGAGTGGAATATTGACACACTATATACAAAGCACCATCATCGTGAAGAAATCTTTAAAACAAAAGGGTGGAAAATAGTTTTTATTCAAAAACTTATGATGAAAAAAAAAGGGTTGTCAGTGATCATTATTTGTTTGACTTTATTGGGAATTCTTTCCCATCAAAATGCTCGAATATGAAAATCATTATGTTGGATTTTGAAAAAGACTTTGAAAGACTTCGATAACCATCGATGGTTGATTCATTGCATTTGATGGTTTTTTTAACCCTAATCATGTTATGGTTGTAAAGAAGAACCTATCACAGGCGTCAGTCGAGTGGACAAGCAGTGGCTGAAAGTGTTTTTGGTGTCATATGTCGTCAACCTAGGTGTAGTCTTCTCCATTATTTTTGTTTTACTTAGTGATATTTGAGAATTGATGGGTTTAAGAGTGTGTCTTAATACTCTTTGAGTGATTGTCTTTGTTCTGAAAGTTATGGCTGCCAGTTTTGAGTTTTTGGTTTTGTCTTTCATGGCTGGTAATATTCAGTAAATGTTATTTTTGGTTTTACGCACAGTCGTATAGTTGAGTTATGGAATTTGTTGTAAAGATATCGTAATCATATGTTTTGTTTCCCTTAATCATAATGAGCAAATACTTGTTTAAATCTCTATTCGGGCATGTTGAAGAAGAATATGTTGTATAAGGGTTTAACTATTTCTTGTGTTAAATAAAACCCTGTTGTTAGTTTGTGGGTTTGGCTATGTTTTACATTAATGGATTTTTTTTTTGACCCATTAGATTAAGAGGCAGGTATTTGTTATTTTTTTGTTTATTGTTTTCTTGGAAATATTGGGTCTTGTTTAGATTCAAAGGGTTTTGGTTGAGCTTTGTAAGTAAATGTAATCCTACATCTGGAAAAAGGAAGTTGCAGATTCAACTACATATGGAAGTTGCTCATACAGGTTTCAAAAAAATTCTTTATTTACCTAATTCTATTTCAAAATAGAGAACACATAAAATGATTTGTAATGCTCATTATGACATTAGAGTATGAGAGGTTTTGGAAAGCACAAATTATATTTTTCTAAAGATCAATATATATATTGGTTTTTGAAGCTTGAAACTTTGTAACTCTGATTCTGAGGTCATTGCAAAACAAAGTATGTGATTAGTGAAACAGAGATCAACTCTTTATTTATATTACTTCATATTTGTACATTTCATAAGACTATCAGTGAGATAGCATTATAAAACTATCAGTGAGATAGCATTATTGTCAGTGAGACATATCAGCCAGTGAGGCTTTGTACAAAGAATATTTTTTCAGATAAGGCCAGTGAGGCCAAGTTTGAGTGGTTTTATTCCCCAGGAGGGTTTCCACTCAAGACAAGTTTTTTGTTATTCTCTAAATGTGTTAAGTTCTCTACATGTTCATTTCATTTTATAGCACAAGATTGATTAAAATCTAGTAATCATTAAAAGTTTTCAAAAAGATTGAATTTGATTGTTAACATAGATTCCCCCCCCCTCTCAGTTTTAACTACACTCCAAAAATTGGTATCAGAGCCAAACCTTTATTTTGAGTCAACTAGGGGATTTTGTTTAGGAATGCTAATGGCAACTCAAGAAGGTTTATCTACAACCAGAGCACCACTTTTTGATGGTACTGGTTTTTCCTTCTAGAATTTTAGGATGAATAAACATATTAACTCTCTAGGATATAATGTGTGGGTAGTAGTAGAAAATGAAAATACTGCTACATCACCCCCTTCTGATGTTGATCAGAAACATGCATATGATTTCAATGCAAAAGCTAAAAAATGTTATTTGTTGTGGAATCACTAATGATGTCTTGAAAAAAATAATGGATTGTAAGAATGCAAACGCTATATGGGATAAATTGTCCACTAACTATGAAGGTGATGAGAAAGTTAAAGAAGCAAAAATTCAGAACTATAGATTTAATTTTGACAGTCTAAAAATGGGAGAAGATGAAAAGATTGCTGAATTTTTCTTGAAATTTCAAGAAAGTGTAAATGCAATCAGAGGTTTTGGAGAAATTCTTCTTGAAAAGCTTATTTTCAAAAGGTTTTGAGATCTTTACCCACTAAGTTTGACCCAAAGATTGCAGCAGTTGAAGAAAGAGACATTAATAAGGTAAATCTTGATGATCTTCATGGTTTCTTTACTGCTTATGGGATGAGATTGAATGAACATAACTATGTTAGTAAGGAATCTTCCTTTAAAGTTGAGTCTGATGTTTTAGATGAAATAGAGTCCTCTTTTGTAAGTAAACTAAAAAGAGGCGCAGGCAAGTATAAAGGGAAATTACCCTTTAATTTTTTTAATTGTAGAAAGATAGGACACTATGTTGCAAATTGTCCCAATACAGATCTTGAAAGTGATGATGAAAGCAATAAAATATTTTCAAAGAAAAAAAAAAATTTAAAAAGAGAAATAATTTCAAAAAGAAGAAAACCTTTATGTTGATGTAACTGGTAGTGAATCAGTTGAATCTTGTGATGAAACTGAAGAAATCTTATTTATGGCCGAAGTTGTTCCTATAAAAGAAGATGATTCTAATTCTGAATCTGAAATTGATCTTGAGGGAGAATTGAAAACTTCCCTCAAAGAAATTAAGAAATTGAGAAAGGAGGCAGTTATTTTGAAAGATAAAGATAAAAAAAAAATTCAAACTATCTCTGATTTGACTCTTAGAGGAGAAGAAATAAGAAAAATTGAAACTTAAGGAGGAGAGATGCTGCTCTTTGGAAGAAAAAGTTGATAAGCTGAGAAATCAGCTTGCCTCACCTAATGAAGGTCAATGGCCAAATCACAATGGTAAAGGAAAAGGTAAGATTTCTGATGATTGTCCTAGTTTCAATGGTTATTATTTCAATTGTAAACAATTTGGTCATAAGGCTGGTACTTGCAAGATTTTGTCTAAGATAAATTACAATATTGTTAATGGAAATCTCTATAAGTTTCTTGTCAATCTTCAATGTTATAGATGCAATGAAGTAGGTCATATAGCAACATTTTGCAGATTTAGTCTAAAAGTGCACACTCTATTAAGAAAAAATATTGGATTCTTGATAGTGGTTATTCTCATCATATGACTGGTGAGATAATAGGTTTGTAGACTATGAAGATTATTCTAGTGGTTTTGTAAAGTTTGGAAATGATCATTGTATTCCAATTGTGGGCAAAGGTACTATTTTTCTTGAAAATTAAATTCTTGTCAATGATGTGTATTATGTGAAAGGAGTAACTCATAATCTCTTACGTGTAAGACAAATTTGTGACAATGGCTTTGAAATAAAGTTCTTTGACTTTAGGTGTGAAATTCAAAGAAAATCTGGTAAATTAGTAGTAGCAAGTTACAGAACAAATGGTAATGTGTACTATCTACAAGAGAGCTCAAATAATAAGCAAGAATCTAATGTTTGCTTCATGAGTTAAATTGATGAGTCTAGGTTATGGCATAGAAGATTTGGCCATATTAACTATGACAATCTGGTAAAGATAAGTAAAAATTAAAATGTTATGAATATGCCTATGATATCTAAACCAAATAATCAAATTTGTAAGGAATGTCAAGAAGGAAAACAAGCTAGAGCAAGTTTCAAAACTAAAGAATACACATCAACCAGACCACTGTAGCTTGTTCACACTGATCTATGTGGACCAACAAGGACTAAGTCCTTAAATAATGAGAGGTATTTTATGCTTTTTATAGATGACTATACTCATATGACTTGGGTAACATTTCTAATACATAAGGGAGAAGCTTTTCATAGGTTTATTAAAGTTTTCAAAAAGTTGGTTGAAAATGAATCAGAACTAAAAAATCAAGTGTCTTAGGTCAGATAGAGGAGGTGAATTTACCTCATAAGAGTTTGTTAACTATTGTGAAGAACATGGAATAAAGAGGCAATATTCAGCCTCTAGAACACCACAGCGAAATGGTCTTGTTGAACGCAAAAATTGAATAGTGAAGGAAATGGCAAGAGCTATGTTACATGATACAACTTTGTCAAATACATACTAGAAAGAAGAAATGCATACTATTGTTTACATTTTGAATAGATTCCAAATAAGAACTAAAACACAACATACACCATATGAATTATGGTATGGTAGGACTGCTAATGTAGGATATTTCAAAAAAAATGGCAGCAAGTGCTTTATAAAGAAGGACACTAATAGCATTGGAAGTTTTGAATCAAGGTGTGATGAGGGTATATTTTTGAGATATTCTACTCATAGTAAAGCATATAAATGTTACAATAAAAGGTTAAGGAAAATTGTGGAAAGTGACAATGTAAAGGTTGATGAAATCAAGTACAAAATTGTGAACAGCAAAAGAAATTTGATGATGATGATGATTTTATTCTACAGTCACCTAATACAAATTTGGAAGATCAAAATGAACCTTTGAATTCAGTAGAACCTGATAAGTCAACTGAACAAAATGTGCCTGATGATATTATTAAATCTTCCTCCCAGCCTACATCTTAGTTGTCTTCTAGGCTAATGAAAAAGAAACATCCTTATGATCAAATTATTGGTGATGAAACAAAAGGAGTTCAAACTAGAAGACAACTTTTAGGTACAAAAGATATTGATGAACAAGTTTATTTGTCTTTGATTTCAGAAATAGAGCCTAAGACATATTTTGAGGCTAGTAGTGATAATTTCTAGATTAAGGCTATGCATGAAGAACTTGTACAAATTGAGAAGAATAAAACTTGGGAACTAGTTCCTAGACCTTAAAACAAAAATGTCATCAGTGCAAAATGGGTCTTTTGGAATAAATTGGATGAACAAGGGAATATAGTCAAAAACAAAGCTAGATTAGTTTGCAAAAGTTACTCTCAAATTGAAGGTCTGGATTTTGATGAAACTTTTGCTCCTATAGCTAGATTACAAGCAATTAGAATATTTTTGGCCTATTATGTGTATAAAGGTTTTAAAGTATATAAAATGGATGTTAAAACTACTTTTCTCAATGGTGACTTTTCAAAAGAAGTTTATATGGAACAACCTGAAGGCTTTGCTATTGCAGAAAAAGAATGTTGTGTATACAAATTGAAAAAGGCCCTCTATGGTCTAAAACAAGATCCTAGAGCTTGGTATTCAAAGTTGGACACCTATTTACATGAACAGGGCTTCTCAAAAGGTGCAGTAGACAAAAATTTATACTTCAAAGTGAAAGATGATAGTATTATAGTTGTTGTTGTTTATGTTGATATTATATTTGATAGTAATAATGATGCTTTGTGCTCTGAATTTCCAGCAATCATGAAGTCTAAATTTGAAATTTCAATGATTGGTGAACTTTCTTTCTTTTTTGGTCTTCAATTTAGTCAACTTGATAAAGGGATATTTATCTCATAAACAAAATATGCTAAAGAAATGTTGAAAAAAATTTAGACAATTGATTGTAAACCAGTTGGGTCTCCTATGGAAACTTGCTATAAACTTTCAAAGGAAACTGATCAGCCTAATGTGGATCATACTCTGTATAGATCCATGATTGGAAGTCTTATATATCTGGCTGCCACAAGGCCTAATATTATGCAAGTTGTATGCTTGGTTTCATGATTTCAATCTGCACCTAAAATGTCACATTTGAATGTTGTAAAAAGAATTTTTAAGTATGTTGCTGGCACAATAGATTTTGGTTTGTGGTACCCTAAGCATGGTGATTTCACTTTGGTTGCTTACACTAATGCTAACTCGGCTGGAAATATTGATAACAGGAGAAGCACTTTAGGTGGTGCTTTATATCTTGGATGTAGATTAGTAGCCTGCCATAGCAAGAAGTAGGATTCAGTATCCTTGTCAAGTGTTGAGGCTGAATATATAACAACTGCTACCTATTGTACTCAGGTGCTTTGGATGTTTCAGACTTTGAAGGAAATATGTAGGTTGATGTTGTTAGACCTATTCACATTTTATGTGATAATACAAGTACCATTAATATCTCCAAAAACCCTATACAACATTCTAGAACTAAACATATTTATATAAGGTATCATTTTCTATGTGAAAAGGTGTTGGAAAATAAGGTTATACTAGATTATGTGGCATCTAATGATCAGGTGGTTGATATCTTTACCAAATCCCTTCCTAAAGCTCACTTTGAAACACTATGAGACAAGCTTGGTGTTGTCTCTACCATTTCTCTTCCATGTTAACTCTTGTTCATGGAAATAGGGAGAGCAATTTGTGCATATTCTTTTATCCCTCAATATCTATTTGGAATTTCAGAATACATTTCATGTTTGGCTCAATTTTATGTCTTTGGAATTGTGTCAAAAGGGGGAGAATTTGGAGAATTTGGAGTTTTTTCTTTGCTTGTTTTTGGCAGTGATATTTCCGGCTTGTTCAAATTTCATGTTGTGTACAGTTCAACTTGTGTTTTTTGGCAGTGCTATGTTTTTCAGAGATATATACAGTATTTATGGTGATAAGCTTTGTTCAGTCTTTAGTTGTATGTGATGGTTTCTTTTATATGTGCCAGGATGGATATGTACTCCATGCAGTCATCATGTTCAGAACAGGTATATTATAGCTCTGATCTTATTGATTACCCTTTGTGTTTGACATCAATGCCAAAGGGGGAGTTTGTTGTCCCTCAGTATTATTTGGCATTAATGTCAATACACTAAGGTTGAAATTACAGGTTATGCACATGGTACTTTCTTTCAGTTTTGCATGAGTTTATTCATCTACATTTTGGCATAATTTAGTGGTGATATAGCCAGTTTGGCCTATGATCAGTTTGGTATCATAAAGTTCATTTGCATATCTATTGGCATCTTTGGTAAAGTGTAGTGATAAAGGCTATATTCTAAAGGTCTATTCAAAAAAGGGCATTGCTACATTTTTCATAAAGTAATATTGTTCTCCAAAATTGAACTTGAAATTATTGTGAATAGAAAATATTTTTCAAAGAGTGGCATATTGACACACTATATACAAAGCACCATCATCATGAAGAAATATTTAAAACAAAAGGGTGGAAAATTGCTTTTATTCAAAAACTTATGATGAAAAAAAAAGGGTTGTCGATGATCATTATTTGTTTGACTTTATTGAGAATTTTTTCCAATCAAAATGCTCAGATATGAAAATCATTATGTTGGATTTTGAAAAAGACTTTGAAAGTCTTGGATAAGCATCAACGGTTGATTCATTTCATTTCATGTTTTTTTTACCCTAATCATGTCATGGCTGTAAAAAACCTATCACAGGCATCAGTTGAGTGGGCAAGTAGTGGCTGAAAGTGTTTTTGGTGTCGTCCACCATCGACCCAAGTGTAGTCTTCTCCATTTTTTTTGTTATACTTAGTGATATTTGAGAATCGATGGGTTTAAGAGTGTGTCTTAATACTCTTTGAGTGATTGTCTTTGTTTTGAAAGTTATGGCTACCAGTTTTGAGTTTTTGGTTTTGTCTTTCATGGCTGGTAATGTTCAATAAATGTTATTTTTGGTTTTACTCATAACTATATAGTTGAGTTGTGGAAGTTGTTGTAAAGATATTGTAATCATTTGTTTTGTTTCCCTTAATCATAATGAGCAAATACTTGTTTAAATCTCTATTCGGGCCTATTGAAGAAGAATCTATTTTATAAGGGTTTAACTGTTTCTTGTGTTAAATAAAACCCTATTGTTAGTTTGTGGGTTTGGCTATGTTTTACATTAATGGGGTTTTTTTAGACCCATTAGATTAAGAGGTAGGTATTTGTTATTTTTTTATTTATTGTTTTCTTGGAAATATTGGGTCTTGTTTAGATTCAAAGGGTTTTGGTTGAGCTTTGTAAGTAAATGTAATCCTACATCTAGAAAAAGGTAGTTGCAGATTCAGTTGCATATGGAAGTTGATCATACAGGTTTCAAATGGATTCTTTGTTTACCTAATTTTGTTTCAAAACATAGAACATATAAAATGATTTGTAATGATCATTATGACATTAGAGTATGGGAGGTTTTGGAAAGCACAGATTATATTTTTTTGGAGATCAATTTATATTGGTTTTTGAACTTGAAACTTTGTAACTTTGATTCTGACGTCATTGTAGAATAGAGTATGTGATTATTGAAACAGAGATCAACTCTTTATTTATATTACTTCATATTTGTACATTTCATAAGACTATTAGTGAGATAGAATTATAAAACTATCAGTGAGATACCATTATTGTCAATGAGACATATCAACCAGTGAGGCTTTGTACAAAGAATATTTTTTCAGATAAGGCCCATGAGGCCAAGTTCAAGTGGTTTTATTCCCCAGGAGGGTTTCCACTCAAGAAAAAAATTGTTTTATTCTCTAAATGTGTTAAGTTCTCTACTTGTTCATTTCATTTTATAGCAAAAGATTGATTGTAATTTGGTAATCATTAAAAGTTTTCAAAAAGATTTAATTTGGTTGTTAACACTGATTCACCCCCCTCTTAGTGTTAATTGCACTCCAACAAATTATAATGAAAAGTTCCTAGACAAGTGTGAAAGTGGGTTACAACACTTCACAACACTTTTATAAGACATTATAGAATTCTTATTGATTCACAAGGACCCAAGACCTAATGTGAATGTATTAGCCACATTAAAACATTAAATCAAGGAAAAATCAATCCAAATTCACTAGGAAGGTCATAAACATTAGAAAAAGTAGAAGGGCTACTTTTTCTGTGTCCATATCTTTTATCAACAAATTTTCCCAGACCTCAAACTTTATTGAAACTTCTATTCTGTACCAAAACCTTACTCCTAAATTAGAAACTTGTGCCTGAAACTTTTCATTTACATTTTACATCTCTAGCTTCCTCGTACTCGATTCCTAGTACTCTATCCTCTTGAATTAAAAACTATTTAAAAAAAGTTCTTTTGACTTTTACCTTTCAATGATCTTCTCAACTAGCTACCACCTACCATAAACATTAGTTTTACTTGGGTCTCCAAGCTTTACAATCTTGGGGCATGTTGTGAGACAACACAACTCGCAACCAAAAAAAACAAAATTTAAAAGAAACTTAGGATTAAATCATCTGCTAAAAATCTTAACATATATATATTTTAAAACAAAAACAACTTATCTTTATCTGGATTCTGACATAAAGACAATAAAATTTCTCTGAAAAGTACCCATGTGTGCTTTGATTAATTCTAATTTCTAGAACTTGGTGAAAAAACTGGTTCAGTGAAATTGGGCTACATAGTTTGGTAATCCTCCAAATCCAACCAGGGATAGAGCCTTGCTGCCAGTCAAACATCCATAGCCCCGACAAGGTTATCTTTGTAATTCCCCCAAACATAGCTTTACTACCAACTAGGCATCCATAGCCCTGGTAGAGATATTTGGATAGCCTAAAGAGTTGATTTTTTTTCCTCTTTTGATATTTCTTTGATACTCATTTATTTTAGATATTGCAATATAAGCTCATTTTCTTCAACATGCAGGAAATGAAGCCTGCTATTAGGTTGGGAATTACAGTGGTAGCGAAGGTTACCTTTTGATTTTTCATTCAATACAAATCCCTTCATCGTTTCACCAATTCCCAAAAACTCATTTAATTATTCCATGTAAGTGCAACTTTCCAACTAAATTTTACCACCCTTATGCCAAATCCCAGCTAACTACAATTTGCTATATGTTAAAAAATATGCATAAGTTAAAATTTAAGCAGCAAACAATTCAATCATCAAATTAAATCTTAATTTAGAACTACCAATTACCACCCTTCCATCTTTAATTTATGGCAACCACTAAACACTCTACTAGCAATTCCAATTTGACGATGTTGCACCACATTAATGCATCAGAGTTGTCATCATGATTCTTAATTCTGACCATAATACTTTGCATTTAATTTGCATACCTTAACACACACGTATTATTTCTTTTCAATTCCTAGATGCTGGCATGTGCTACCTTACCAGTTCAATTTTATTTTCTACATTGCACACATGGACACCTCCATGATTAATATGACTGAATAAAATATAATGAAATCACCACCATTAATTTTGAAATCTTCAATTTTCTCAATTCATTATCTTTGTACTAGCAAACTTCAAAGAAAATTTCCACTAATTCTATGAGAATTAATTTGATTTAACATTCTGCTCTAGAGAAGATCATCTGGCTACCACCTCAATTTGTATTTTCCAAGAGTTCACTCTAGGCAACTATGTATCACAACTCCTTCACAATTTTCTATAAATTGATCATTTCTCTTTCAAATTCTTCACATTTTCTTCCTTTCAATTATCATTTAGCTTTTTTGCTCTACTTGTGTTTTCTTGCTTCTAGGCCATGGACACTCCAATTTTCTTGACCTATGTTCACCACTAGAATGGCTTCATGGGTCACATTACTACCTAGCAGCTTGGAAAAGTTTTATTTTTGTGAAGTCTCAGCTTTACTACAATAAATTTGCACCTAGTCCTTGAAGAAAAATTCATTGAATCTAGAGCATACTACTGACTAATTTCTAACTTGGCTTCACGGTTCGTAGCCTCACTCCTAGATCTTGGACTCTCTGTCGGAGAAGTTTGGAGGGTTGTGAATATGATAGTCCAGTCTAATTTCTTAGGGAACTTGGACTACATCCTGTCTATTGCACACCCAGCTGTCAGGATTCCTTCTGCGGATGAAATCCCTCAATTTCTAGAACGAGGAGAAAAGTTCCCCTTCGACCCTTTCTGACTGACCTCCATACCCTTGAATTTGATGCTCATTGGGATAATTCCTACTTAGGATATTTTTCTCTCATGGTGAAGCATCCCAGATTGATTAACTAGCCACCTTGTTCCTACATCTCAACTCCTCCCTTTTTCTTTTTTTACACTTTTATAGCAAGAATTTTTTTTATTTCCATGTATACATGAAATATGTGTATATATATATGAAGCTTTATTTATTTTTGTACTTAAGCGTGTATTTACTATGCATAATTTTGTTTCTTTTTATTTCACAGTGTAGTGTTTCCAAAATATTTCAATTTACTCTCATGTGTGTGTTAAATTAAGTAGAATTTGTTAACACGAAGAATAAAAAAAAACAAAAACAAAGCAAACAAAAAAAACCCTGCAAAAGAAAACTAACCCTAACTAATTAAGATAAATTACCCTAACCAACTACTAACCCTAGCTAAGAAATTTACTTTAGTCTCCATCACTATTTTCAAAGTATTCTTCATACAAATTATAGTAGGTCTATCTTTAAATTCACCTGAATAGGCTTCAAATTTCCTACTACAATGATGAATTATCTTAATTTTTGTGTTTAATAAACATAAATTCAAAGGCGTACTTACCAATAAATTGGCTTATATTTATGAAAATGACCTCATTAAAGGTTGATTGCACACACCTTTACATATTCCTCCATAATCCACCTTCCTCCAGCCTCGGTTCATGGTTTTCTTCTTCATTTTGCTTGGTTCTATGAACTAATTTTTTCATTTCTTGATTTCTTCCTCTCTAAAATTATTCAATTCTTTGGCCATGCCTTCACTTTTAACTTTGTTGGATGAAGCAATAGCATAGTTTACACTATCATCAGAGAGAGAGAAGTAAAAACTTGATATTCTATGTTTTGCGTGAGATCAAGAAAATTTCCCTTTTTAGCTTGTGAATTTTTAGTTTATAGTGAAAAACACACGTCTCCCACTCTATTTTCCTGCTTTTCTACTTCATGATCATCTTCCACATGTGAAAGGAATGATGACTCACCACTTTTTTTTCCTTGTTTTCAATGTGGTATTTCTAAGTATCGACATTCTTACATGTTTTGCTACAAAACCTTGAGATTTTCTTCATAACAATTGCACTTAACAAACTATTTTGATTTAGTGATTAAGTTCTTTACATTTTCAATTTCACTAGGGTTATGCACTTTATCATAATTTGAAATTCTTCTCATTAATATTTTCTTTCTTTTAGTAATCAAAACCTCTTCTGTTAATGGAATCACTATGTGTGGCCAAGCTTACCCTAGTAAAAAAAAAATCATAATCAAGCTCACCATGGTCAATTGTATCATGAATTCTACACTTAGTGACCCTACCAAAGGTTAAAAAACTCAAAGGATGCAATCTTTGATTAAGGATTCCTCAGAGTTTATCAATTTCCATTTTCTTACTACTAGCTTGCATAGAATATTTCCTTACAAGCAACTCTCAAACCTAGAACCAATACTGATTCCAACAAAATTGGAGGGAAAGATATGAGCCCTCCTTCTAGCACTAGTTCTTGTTGATTACAATGTTAGTCGCACACCAACAATCCTAATAAACCCTCACAAACAGACTATGGGAACCTATCTTTACTTGAAAGACTAAACTAGGATAACCTAAACCTTCACACTAAATTAGCTTAATCCCAAGGCTTTTTTAAGTCAGGTCTTGACCATACTAGGTTCGCATCAATATTTTTTGTGACAATGTTGTTAATCACAAGGGGTAAATGGTAATTTCCAATTCTAAAAGGAATCATAAGGTTCGATGAAAGATATTCTCGAGCTGATCATCAGACAATTCCATGAAATCGACAAATATGTTATAATATTTCATGAATTCCAAACAAATTTGCTATTACTCAAGTAGATTTAGCTTTAAGCATTTATAAATACAATGGAAATGAAATATTTGTAATAAAATTTCCATTCATTTATCTTATTTTGGTACAGTTTTTGAAATTTAAACATCTAATGTAAAATAAAGCATTAAAAGTATTTGAAAAGTAAAAGAGCTCCCGGGTATTATCTACGCATGCCCCAAGAATTAACCAAATCAAAGAAAACCACTCTATACTTCACCAAATTACTTCAAAGCTAGGCATAGATTGATGTGATATTTTAAAGAAGGGAGTTTAATTTGGACAATGGGTAGGTTTTGTATGCACCCTTAAATGGTGCAATATACAGTCTTGTCCAACTAAACAAATAACCAACTACAAAAGCTAGTTGTCGGTAACTTTCAAATTAGCTTTGATATTGATTGATTCTATTTCCATACAAGTTTTTAATTGAGAATGATTCATAAAACAAGAAAAAAGAACAAAATTTAAAGAAGTTTTGGCTCTTTCGATGTCCACAAATAATTATGAACTTAACATAAAATGAAACATCTTTCAGTCTTTTAAAGGAATAAGACAAAGGGAAGATAAGAAAAATACATTAGAGGAAATCCTAGGGAAAAATCATGACAAGGCACATGGAATATGAAAACTGGCAAGAGAATTGCTAAGGAATTCAACTAATTTCAACCTTCCTTAGCACATTAATGTCCTTCGGATCTCTTTATCTTCTTATTATCAAGGTTTCATCTTGTTACCAAACAAACCTTCCAAAAAAATATAGGAACTTCCCATATATTCAAAATGATTAAGTGGCCATTTTGTTCCTACATCTAGGTTCAGACTCTTATTGAACATTCCCAGGAATGAATCACCCCCAAAATGAGTACACTCTTTCATTGCATGTGTAATACCAATGTTTCTAGTTTCCCAGTACTCGTTGCTTCCTTGTAATGAACTTTGTTCCCACATGAGCTTCCAAAGCATACTGTCAAACTTAGTAACACCATTAGATCTATTTGTAACCTTAGTTTTCCTGACCATCCATACCTGAATGTTGCATTACAATCTGCTTCTCCTGCAAGTAAAAATTCCACACATTAAATCCATTTTAAAACATTTATAAAACTCTCATGAAAACAAAATCATTGTAAATAAATCATGTTAAATCATCATAAATATCACACTTTTAAAGTATCATATTCTCACATAATTATCCCATTTAAGTTAGGTTATCAAACCTTTGGGCAACATTAAACATTTAACTTTTAAACTTAACATTGTCACCTAGCACCCAATACCTAATACTTCAGCTTTTATCAACAAATTTTCCCTGGCCTCAAACTTTATCAGAACTTCCATTTTACCGAAACCTTTCTCCCGGACAAGAACCTTGTGCTTGAAACTTTGCATTTTCATTTTACATCTCTATCTTCCCAATACTTGATTCTCGGTACTCGGTACTCTTGAATCCCAAAGTATTTAAAAAATATATTTTGACTTTTACCTTCTGGTGATCTCAACTAGCTAGCACCTGCCATAAGCATTAGTTTTACTTGGGTCCCCAAGCTTTACAATCTTGGGGTATGTTGTGAGACCACACAACATGATCCTTCTAGTGCTTCTCCTGAGACCTCAAAGTATGTAAATATGGTTTTGTTTACTAAAATTCCTCCCCCTCAACCTACGATTAGTTCACCAAATGTAACTTTTACATCTCAAGATCTGCCCATGAATAAGAAATCTTCTCCTCTATGTATTACTGCTCACGTCAATGGGAACATTATGACAAGATTCCTTATAGATCCCACAAGTCTCATGAATATTATTAATGAGGAGACTCTTTTTCTAAGCTATTTACAAAGGGAGAAATATGAAAAAACAAAAAGCACCATACATATCCATGATGGTCTCTCTTGCTCCTTATGGTTCTATAACTATTTCTGTACTAGTGGGACCTAGGGCTATGAATGCTACCTTTGATGTCATTTCTAAATCAGACTTGTTCAAAGTGAAGCTAGGAATTCCTTGGTTGGTTTTCATAACGGACGTGCTTTCGTTATTCATAAGTGTTTGAAATTCCCTCACAAAGGTGTAGTACATTTCATGCATAAAACAAGATATCATTCTATGGTATCATGTGGGGGAATTCGCTAGATCATTTTTGGCCCACCCTAGTAGCTATGCTTCCCCTAGAATGGACCTGCTCTATCAAAATTATGTTAAGTATAAGACAATGGGTAAGGTGCAACTAAAAATAACCTACCCCATAGCATAACAATAGGCTTCCTTTTCCCCCTCTTAGAAGGGCAAGGAGAATTTTTCTCGTGCTCAAGATCCTTCTTCTTCCTCTATAGTTCCACCTGCTCGTGCCTCCCACCCTATTGTAGCACCCTTGACTTCTTCCCCCATGCGTCTCTTAGGGATTTTGATGGTTCTCGCTTGGTAAAAGGCCAAGCATCAAGTGTTCGACCTTCCTTTCTTGCCCATGGTAAGGGGAAGGGTCCTCATAGAGTAGCCTATATATATTTTCCTTCGCGGCCTCCTACTACTCTTTCCCTTAGGGTAGTGAATGGGAAGAGGCTCACCACCAACGAGCTTGTGTCTACTTATCTACCAGTTGTTGTCTTTGTTCCTACATTTGTTCCTCTCTTTTTTGTCCAACAGTCACTCCCTCCACTAGCAATGGCTATGATGGATACTCCAATGATAGAATAGGATCCTCCTACTCCTCAAGTTGCAGCTTCTAGCTCTTAGAGCCGAATAAACTATCCTTTGCATGAGTATAAGAATTGAAGGAAGGCTCTAGCTATTGAGCAAGCTACTCTATAGAAGTTGAAAGGGGAGCCAGAAAATCTTGTTTTAGAGTCTCATACTGTGCCCTCCTCTTCTTCCCCTTCTGCTTCAGTTATCATCACCTTGATCTTGTTTCTGGCTCCCTAAGAGAGCATGGATGAACCTCAACCTAAAAGGGTGCAAGTGTTCATTGCTCCCTTGGTTGAGCCTCCTCACCTATTGGTATGTGGTGACTGATCATGAAAACAGTATACACTCGTCAAGGTTTTTTTCCCATTGACATGTCAAGGTTTTCCTATTAACACGTCAAATGAAAAAAGGCCTTGTAAAACCCTAATTCTAGAAGGTTCCAAAAATCTTGTTATAAGTGGGTGGGATGTATGTTGTGGCATGGTTTTTGTGAGATTGTAGTGGCTAATAAAATCATTGGATAGCTGAGTTTATGTGGATGTAGCCCATACTGGGTGAACCACATTAAATTTTGTGTTATCTCTTTTGTGTTATTTTTCATTGTTATTTCTAGGTTATTTAATCCACGGGTATGTGCAGGATCATGATGGGCCAAAAAGTGGCAATATGATGGACATTTGTAGAGTATGTGGTTGGCGAATTTTTTTTACCCAAAATTGGTGAAATGAAAAGGGTTTTTAAAGGAGATTCTTAGCTTTCCACCAATATAAATTATGCTTTACTTTGACTTTAATAAATTATTATTATTCATTTTCTATTTGAATTATGAATAAAGTCCTGATTGATAGGTTGATTGAAAAACATCTCTAGCTTTCAAACGGTATCACATTTTTGGAATCCAAAACATGCATCACATTCTATACTTCACATACTATAGGATTAAAAAAATAAAAATTGAATTTCATGAAGTTTTGACCAAGTTAAGGTGGTCAAATATATAAGTTTTTATATTTTTTAAAAGTTGTAATAAAAAATTCATAATTAATTATTTACTTAGAAAAAATTACAAAAAATTATGCATCGCATCCAGACATGAGTCCTCTACTTATTTCTAAAATATTATAAAAAAATATTATCATTTTATTGTGGTTAGGGTGGTTAGACATACACCTACTTCTTATTTTTTCCCTGAAATTTAAGTACTATTGCATTGAAATTTCAAATTATCACCAAATAGATATGTATTTTTTAAATAAACCTAGTAGTTTAGAAACTACATTCAATTTGCTATAGATTCTATTCTTACATATTTTTAAAATAATATAGATAACTTATTCAAATTTTTATGTCAAGTTGCCTAACTCTAATTTTTTTGAATTTTTTGCCACTTAAGGGCCTGTTTTTTCCATGATGATCCTGCACATACCCCCACATATAATTGCTAATGTTTATTGATCCAATTTTCTTGAATGCTAACACTCTCTTGATGCCACTTTTGGACATCCCACCTTTTCCTAAGCCTGTGGATATGCTAAATACCTTAGTGGTGTCCACTAAAGTTTTCTCCTCTCCTTCCTCACCTTCCACCTCATTCGTGGGGATATCGCATCCCCCAATGAAGTGCAAGTTAGAGGATGACCCTACTTCTAATGGGGGTTAGAAGAATGGATCACCTTCTTCAGAAGCTACTTCTACTTTGGCTTATGTTTTCTTAGTGACAGAGGTAGCCCCGACATCCCCTGAGTTCATCACTACCCTTGAGTCTTTCAGTAAGGTTAGCAGTGGATCTGGAGTGCCTCCTTCATCACTCATTCAGTTGACACATGGTACTTCCTTCAAGTGCATGTTCAACTCAGTGGATGATGTCTCAGCTCTATTGACAATTTTTTCAAAATTAATGACATTTACCTCATAGGAGTTGAGTGAAAAAGACCTCAAGGGACCCTCTTCCTTGGCTCTTGTCACAGGAGAGTTGAAGGGTGCTCCCCTTGTTATCCTACCTTTTCAAGCTCATCTTCCTTCCTCTTATAATGATCTATATTTGGATAACTATTACCTCTTGGTTGATGAGGACTAGGAGGGCCCCTCTTCTTTATATGTAGATTAGAGTTGTGTGTGTTGTATTTCCCCTATGCTTGTTTTATGTGTTCCTGGAGGACCCTTGTCACTCTTGTAGGTGCTTGGATACAGGATTGTTTTGTATCATGAACTTCTTCTATTTTTCACATCATTCTTCTCTTTGTTGTGCCTTGATTTTCGACAATTGGGGATGATGCAAAGCATTGGGGACATGTAGGCCTCCCTTCCATGTTGACCCAATTTTTAATTTTTATTTTATTTTCATGCACCTTTCTTCACATCTTCACATGCTCTAATATAGTATGGGATTGATGGAAGTTCATATATATTATTATATTATATATATATATGAGTAGTTCTAACCCTAAAATATCAGATCCCCCTATCTCTTGATTTCTTTGTTTTGCTTTCATTATCTTTTTATCTTTCTCTCTTCTTTGTTTGCTTCATGATATTTTGGTGCCTATGTGTTGTCCCTTACATGTGCGACAACATTTCCATGATTACATCTTGTCATGTATCGTAGGCCACAACATCACTTTCTTCTCTCTCCTTAGGATGTCATGTGCCTTTTTGTTTAGTACGCACCATCCTAAAAAGGGGCTATCATACTGCTTCGATTTTCAAAAAGGTGTATTCGATGGCCAAAAAATCCCTCATTGAAAATACCCCATTTTAAAAAAAAATTGTATTCTTCAACAAGGACCCCTAGTGGAATTTTTCTTCAAAATAGATTCATAAAGAAAGAATTTGAAAATTTTCCTTTGAGAAGGAAGTACCTTTTCTAATGAAGTCTAAAAAATTTTCCTTTGAGAAGGAAGTATTCTTCCTTTCAAATTCCTTGATGAAAGAGATCTTTCAAAAGGATTTATTGATGCTAGAATCATTTGCAAAAAATATCATCACCTTTAAAATAGAACATCCCTTGAGCACCCCCCTTTTCTTTTGAAGGGTTCCTAAGGGACCCCTTTGAAAGCTTCTCCTTCGATTGTCAACTGTCTGTGTGACTATCTACTTGCATGTGCATGGATTTTTTCTATCTAACATGTTTTATTTGTGGATTAACATGTTGCTTTATAGGACTTGTGAAGCTGCTTTTTCAATCAAGCTTGGAGGATTGAGCACCTCAAGCTTTCCTTGCAAGACCGAGCACTTGTAATGGCCTATCAGACTCTGTAGAGACTTTGACATATGCCTTCCCTCATGACCAAGTACCTATGGCACCTCCTCTGTAGGAATGAGCAACTATAGAGAATTTTGTTTACCTTTTGTAGGTCTAAGGGCCTAGGGTGCATTTTTTCAACTCTCTTCAAGATCAAGTACCTATGGAGCCATCTCCACTTCTTATGCATTCGAGTGTGTTAAATTATAGTCTACTTCCTTGATAGTTCAAGTATACATTTCTCATCTTTCACTCTACTTTACCATACATTCGTTGACACTTATGCTTGCTAAAGTGGGGGAAAAATGTAATGGAATGAATTTCCACCCCTTAAAAATTCCACATTTATGGTCCTCCTTAGAAAATCAATTTCAATAATGCAATTACACGTCCTTCATTCACTTCCCATCCACTTAGCAGTTATTTTTGTGTTGGTGGAGGATATTTTATTGGGGATGCTACCATGACAAGTAGACATCTATGTGGCACACTGCCATCTTGATAGGATTTATACCTTTGGAATCTGTAGTGACATTACAATTCTCCATTGATGAAGAGGAGTAACATCTCTTCCCCCTTAATCGACCTTGAATGGCTCCCTTTCCTCAAATTTCATCTTCAAATGACTATCTAATTTATTCTATCACTCTCTCTAGAACTCTCCTGATCTCATTCATTCTTGGAAATTATCTACACACTTCATTCATAGCATTCTCACCTCCATTAAAGCTACAAGTTGGTGTTTTGTGGACTCAATCTCCTCATTGTTGTGGAAGTGTCAGCATTTGCAAGCTTGTGAGATCACTCCTCCCATTTTCCTTGAGTGCACGTGGTTGAAGGTTATATCACTCCATTTTCCTTTTCTCTTGCATTATCATTTTTCTTTCATAGGATATTATTGTTTAGCATAGTTCTTAGTACTTTCACTTCAATATATTTCTTTATTGTATTTCTCCTATCATTTCTAAACTGGATATTCATGGAAGTGGGAACACCAAATCAGGGGATTAAATGTGGTATTCCTCTATACACAACACCAAAAAATTTCCATCTTATGTGTGTAGGTTTCTCATCATGTGAAGACCTCAAAGATATCAACTCATGGGTAGGAAGATGTTCTTTCATCTCCCTCTTTTTTCAATTCATAAATTAGATCAAGTTAAAGTATTCTTCTTGTTATTCAATTACTTAGCTACTTTTTGCTTTATGTTATCACATTAAACTATACTTGTTAGGTTATTAGTAGATTCTCTTTGAGTTTTGATTGTACTTTATTCTCTCTATCTATATGGATGCTAGTGCCCCACTAAGATTCCAGCATGTTGTGTTGTCATTCATGTTTCGCATTGTAGTCCTCTAGCAGCGAGCTACCTAAGCCACTATCTAAACTTTAGAAATGTGCTCACCTGACTTCCTGAGACTCTCATGTTGATAGAAGGAAAGGGGAAGATTAGTTTTCCTTCCTTTTCATCCCTTTAAACATCAAACCTATCTTAAACAATCCCTTAGTTTGAGGTAGATCAGGGCATCCTATTATTTTAGGCCCTCCTATGACCAGGGTCCTGATCAGTCGGTCCCCCTCCTCTACACAATCATCTTTGTACACTTGAAAAATCCCAATTTTTATCACTTTTACTTCTTTGTAATGAGCTAAAAGAACCATTACATTTTTTTGGTGTAGATTCGACATTGAATAAGAGGGAAGTTTCATGCCTAGGAAAAGATATTGTTAAAAATATTAAAAAAGGTTTATATTTCATTAGGAAAGGATCTCGATCAATTGATAAGTCCATTTCAAGAAGAGTGATATTGACATCTATTTTAAGTAAAAATATATTGAAAAAAAAGAAAAATCTCTTCACTTTCAATTGAAATTGGTTTCAATAGAAGACACTAAAAAAATATGTGAAAAGGAGAAAGGTTTCAGATGATAGTTTAGAATACAATTAGGAAATTATGTGTAGAGCTCCCCATTCTGACAGGATTGAAGATGTTGTTAGAAACTTGATCTCAACTTGTTGGAATGATCATACCCATCTATCATCAAATAGTAGATATTTTATCAAACATGGGATTGGGCTCAATGATTATTAAAATCATATAAAACATTGGGTATACATAACACAACATGAGATGTATGTGAACTTTTGTAATTTCAATCCTCATATAAAGATTGGACAAACAATGTTTGAAAGGTTAAAGTCATATTATGTGAAGATAAACAAGGTTTTTGAAACTTTTTGTTGTCGTTATCATATTTAATTTGATCTCTACTATCAGGTGTTTCAAAAGATGAGAGAAGAAAGTGATGGTTTTCAAAATGCACCTCCTAAATGGGTAAGTCAGTTCATGGAATTAATCTTATGTGATAATGAATTTGGTCAAATAAACTACTTAAAAGGATTTTGTGAAACATGTCGAAATTTGGCTAAAATGCCTTTGAGAAATGAAGATACCGACCCAACAAAGATAGTAAATTGCAATCTAGTTACAAGTATGTAAAGTTTCAAACTAATTTTTGGAAAGAATCCACAAGTTTAAACTATGTAGAAGAGGAGATACCTATTGGAAAATTTATGGAAATTTTTTGAAAATTGATACAACCATACATACATCATTCCTTTTTGCTAAATGGAAAGAATATCAATTTTGAACATTAAGAGATACTTTCCCACCTATAACAATTCTATCAGTAGTTGAATTTGAAAAAATACTCTTTTATACATCAAAAAGAGATTCAATCATATTATAAATTTTCAAAGCAGATCACTATTATGGTGCATGTGTGTTATCCACATGCACAATTTTATTTGGATGGTGTTGATAATACATATGATGAACAAATCATTATGAAAGAATATCACTTTTATATTGGTGATGATAAAGAGCATGACACTCTTTTTGTACAATATTGCTTTACAAAATTTTTTGAGAATTTGGCAAGAAGGGGTGTAAAAATTGAAAATCATTTTGTATGGTCAGATGGATGTGTGGCACAATTCAAATCATCATAGCCATTTTATGCATTATGTAGATATCATCAAAATTATAAAATACCACATGTTTGGAGTTTCTTTGATAGTGGGCATGGAAAGGGTGAACATGATGGCGTAGGAGCTTGCATTAAACATGCTCTAAGAAAGCATCAAATGAGTTATTTGAGAGATCATATAAATGATGCACATGATGTTGTTGAATGGTGTAAGAAACACTTTGCATCAAATGAGGTTGGGACATCTTCAAGAATGAACCGATGCATTCCACATAGATTGTTTTGGGAGATATTAGGTATGTATAAATTACATTTAAAAATTTCAAACTTTAAATAATTTATATATATACATGTTTGAACATAAGTTTTTTTTAGTTTTCAATTTTAAATGAATTTCTATTAAATATATTTAATATATTTTGTATGTATCTAGGTGTGGATAGAAGATTGATGCATGGCTGCAAGAGGGTAGACAAAAGAAGATCTTTGCATTGTGTCATGAGTATATATCATCACCCTTGGTGGACATTATACATGAGGGATTACTCTTGTTTATGTGATGAGTGCATTTTGAAAACCTTTGAGGCAAACAACAACCAACAATGTGGATATGTTAGTGAATAGAATCTGGTTGCACTAGTCATTTCCAACACATATGATGAAGATGAGGATGAAATCTTTGAAGTCATTATTTTATTTCAATATAATATTGTAGACACTAAAAAATGTCCCAATGGATCACATTGGCTAACTATCATCATTTCCTCTTTAAACCCATCTTCTATTTGCTTAATTGATTAAATTAGACTAGCTAATTAATTAATTGCATCATTTTCATCCATTAACCAAATTAATTTAATCAAGTTGATTCATCCCTTTTCATTCTAACATTTCATCTCATTAATTTTTTTATTTTTTTTAAAAGGTGCAATGCACCCATATTATTAGGGGTAAACGCTTTTTTTGACCGGAGCTATGAACCGGATACAACAAACCACAAGAAACAACCAAACCCGCGAGCACAAAGGCCCAGCGAAGGCACAAGGCCTGCGAGCACTTTGGCCCAGCGAGGGTTTGAACCCTGGTGGCCGTCACTACAACCAAGCGACTTGACCACCGAACCATGCCCTTATCGGCTTCATCTCATTAAATTAAATAAATAAAAATTATTTAATTTAATTTCCTAAGTCATCTTATTTAATTAAATAACCCTAAGTTATTTAATTAAATATCATTCCATCTCTCCCCCATTCATTAAATCATTTAATTTAATGAATATCACTTTAATTCCTCCAAATCCCCTAATTTCATTATTAAACCTTGTTTAATTAGCAATTAAACTAACTTTCCTCTAAGCATAGGGAATATTCCCATGGAATATTCCTTATCCCCTTTTTCACAATTAAAACTTTGTTTTAATTTGCAAATTTCATTTTTTCTCACCTATGAGAATATTCCAAAAGAATATTCTTATTCCTTCATCATTTGAAAAAGGGACATTTTCACTTGGCTTCTTCAGCGAGTTTTAACCTTCAACCTTTTGAACAAGTCACCTTTGACCTATGTGAGCAGGTCAAAAGTGTATTTGTTTGAGGCAAGTGTGAACCCTTGATTAAAATTTCATCATGCATTCCCATCCATTGATGAGAATACAATTCCAAAATAGGATAAGTTTCAAATGGGTTTGATTAGGAATTTAACTGTTTTCTTAGTTTGTAGCTTTCAATTTTAGTAAAATGCTTAGTTTAGATTTCCAATTTGAATGATCTTGTTTGTAGATGTAGGTATGTTTGGTGAAATTATGCTCTAATTCATCATAAATCAAGTGTAATCAACCCTCACTGACATCTCCTCGTATCACATTTTGGCACTAGAAGGAGGGAAAATCGTTAACATTGCTTTTTTCAATTTCAAGTGTTTGTTGTTTTGTAGATTGTAGTGACACTCAAATTACAAACAACAATGATATTTGAAGAGTGTCACCATATAGCAACACCATCGTAATTTGAAATCCTAACACCGAATTAATGCACCAGTGTTGATTTAAATCTGGTGATGCATATTTAATATGGAGGTATCAAAAAGTGTAAACGACAATGCCCAAACTTCACCAAAGCAATGCTGACAAATTTCAAACTGCAACACCAACGCGAGTAGCAACACTGAGCAAAATCCTGATGTTATCATGCTCACTATTTTTGCTGCAGATCGATGCCTATTTTCACTGGAGTGACACCCATACTTCAAACTATGACACTATTGTGTTCAACGATGCCCAACTAGGGTAAGAAATTTTATGCTTGTTTTTTTGACATGTGATTTAAATTTCTTGGATTTATCTGACCACTAATGCATGTTTGAATGTGTTCTGGTTGTTAGGATAACAAGGTTTTGCAGGTTTAAAGACATGGAGTGAAAGTCAAGAAAGCTTTTCTATCTTAAAAATTCTATAATTGTAGCAAGTGTTTGATGCTTTGGGGCAATTATAACCCAATTTTATGCTTTCTACTTCCTGCTTTAAGAAACACACTAAATTTCAATTGGGTTTAAAATGAACACTCAAAGTTGGATAAAATTGAACCTTCACATCATCATTTTACTTTGGGCTTAAAATTGAACAAGAAAAACTCATATTTAAGCTTGGTGCTCTAAAAATAACTCATCATTGCTTTGAGGCTTAAAACGAACTTGTGCTTTCATTGACTTGTAATTTTTTTTGCAATTTGAGTCATCCAAATGCGTATGCACTTCTCTCATGCTTCACGAAGATCTTGAGAATCAAAAGAATCATAGTGACATTGGTTGTCTAAAAAATTACCCACACATTTCAAATTTGGGTTTAAAAATGAACAATCATGCTAGTGTGAGAAAGAGACATTGTGTGTGTTCCCTCTTTGTGCTTTACATGAACTAGGAAATCTAACTACAAGTGTACTCCCTCTCTTTTGTTACCTTTGAGGGGCCTTCCTAAGAACAACTCGAAGGTGACTCCAATCGGTATATAAATGGATATACTAAACTATTAAGTCCTCATGGTATGTAGGCCTTAGTTGTACAGTTTCCTTCAAAATTGGGTACTACTGTAAAAAATATAAGATCCCCTAGTAGGATTGATTATAGCCTTTAGTGGCTTGCTAGATGCTCATAAGGTGCCATGTCCCTAATTACCCGAACTAAGAACCCATTTGTTTAGAATCCAAAATCCTAAAATATTTGCTGGTGTAAGAACATTCATTCGGAAGCTACCCCACATTTGTACTATTCAATTGTAGAAACAAAAAATTTCCTTTTAATCTCCAAATTTTAAGGATTTTGAGATTTGATGGTCCCAAGAAGTGTGTGTCGTGCAGGGGAGCTAGTGTCACCAAATCTCTAACTGTTCGCATTTTCTAATGTTTGGAGAAATTTGAGTGGGGACTCAACAAATATGGCCATTTCTATCCTAGGATTGTAAATGATTGTGAGTCAATTTAACACTTTGCTTCGTATCAAAATGATACAAAAACATTCACTATCATCCTCAAAATTTCAAACATTTTGGCCTACATATGGATACCTCTTGAAAAATCCTTGATATTGTTGCTTTTCCTAAGGATTTTATCCTTAGAGATTTCTAAATATCTTGACTTATATCTCAAATCCATATTTTCAAAAGACAACATAGGCAATTATGGCTTCAACCTCATGATTTTCACGAAATGGAAATTGTGAAAGTTATGGTGTTTTTGACATAAACATTTAGTTTGAAAACATAACCAAGACAAGTGTTTGTGGTAAAAATAACCTCATTAATCCAAGATTAAATCAAATGAACACCCCACATTGATTTATGTTAAAATTGTTGACTCCCCAAACACAAGAAAATTGAGACAAGGAAAAATATTGCAAACATTGAGTCCAAAATCATTGACTTTCACTTTTTCAAAATCATTGGGTCCTATTTCCAAAATCATTTGAGTCATATTTTACCAAAATGATTGATTTCTTAGGGTTTCATCACTTTAGATTTATAGCATTTTTCTCACTACCTTGGTCTTGGAAAGCAAAGGTTCACTCTAGGTCAACATTGGGTCAAACATTTCATCCATCCTTCATCATATTTCATCCTTCACTTTGCCAAAATTTGCAAAAAATTCAAATACACTAACACTTTTTGACTTAGAAATTTATCAAACCAACCCCTAACTTAGCTATTTTTTATGTGAAATGAATTCTTTTCCATGCATTTAGTTGAGTTAGTTATCATCTTTGAACTAGTTTATCTTGAAGGTCACAAGTCTACCCTAAAGATTTACAAGTTCAACATCCTTTAAATCTTAACATTAAAACATCAAAACTTAAGTCAAAAGTGTTGTCCTAAAATTTTTGCAAAGATCACTTCCCATATCATCCACATTTTCATCTCCCATTATCATCATTGCTCTGAAAATACTTAGATTATCTCTTCTACCCAGATTTGAGTCAACTAGAGAGTTCAAACATTACAAATCTCAACACACCTCTCCCATTGTTGACCCACAATATATGGTTACAACAAGATCACAACACAAGAGAATCATGGAGAAAACCAAAGTATCATCTACCATCAGTGATCCCATTCCACAAGAATTTAATCCAAGGAGTAATTCTACCACCTCACAACAACCATCATCTCCATTAGGGCCATATGAGATAGAAGATATCATGAACAACCCATTTGGAATTACGAGAGAAGAAATCATGGAACATCAAGCCTTAGAAAACGTGGCTCTGATTTCCCCATATTTTATTGTACAATCATTGACACAAGGCTTGACTTCATCTATGATTCAACAAACTCCATCCCTTGTGCCAAGTCAAGCCACCTTAGCTATGAAACAACAAGCTCAACAACAACAAACCCAACAAGTATTGCTTGCTCAAAAATATTCCCAACAACAACAAATGCTTGCACAACAACAATAGTAGGGTTTATACTATAACCCTCAACAAAACATTGTCAACCCAAACACATTAGGAACATATACGCCTTCACCACAATCACCTTCACAATATCCTACACCACCATACACCCCATACAACACCTTATCATATCAAAATACCACATACAACCCATCTGTCATCCCACCATATGTTCCTCCACCCAACCCACAAGATGATATAGCATCACAATTGAAAATACCCTCACAAGAAATGTAAGACCTTCACATGGGAAAGACAAAGAAACCCCATACAATTAACCTATTTCCATATCCATTTGATCGAAACATTGCAATGGTACCATTCCCTCCCAATTTTTAAATCCCCAAATTTGAAAAATACAAAGGGAGAGGAAGTCATGTGGACCATATCAAATATTTTAATTTCATGTGCATGGAGGTGGCCTATAATGATTCTTACTTAATTCTCCTCTTCCCACAAAGTTTAACAGGTCTTGCCATGGATTAGTTTTCTCAACTACCGCCCGGCATCAAAAATTTCCAAGAAATTGTTGAAAAATTCATAGATCACTTCTACAATCTTGACATGGACGTAAGTCTAGAAGAACTATACACTCTTAGACAAAACAAGGGAGAAGATTTTTCCAATTTCTTGCAACTATGGAGATAAAGAGCTAGTAAAAGAAAATGGCCACTTCGCAATGAACAACAAGTGGGCATTATCATAGAAAATCTAGATTCAGATCTATCATTCCACTTGAAAATGCAATGCATTACCTCCTATGGTGATCTTGTCCCTAGAGCCC
Organism: Sequoia sempervirens; assembly: GCA_007258455.2. Classification (NCBI taxonomy): domain Eukaryota; kingdom Viridiplantae; phylum Streptophyta; class Pinopsida; order Cupressales; family Cupressaceae; genus Sequoia; species Sequoia sempervirens. Next base: position 100,278,971 of record VDFB02105785.1, read on the forward strand.
TTAACATCGAGAGATCCCTAATCTCACAGGGAAACACACAAGTGTATAAAGACAACTACCCATCCACTAGTTTTAATAACAAGCCCCGCTATTGGGCTAAGAAAAAGAATGTTACTAGTGATGGTGTTGTTGATGCAAAGGTGGTCTTAACTACTCATAGACAAGAAAACACCTAAACCATGAATACACAACAACCATACACATCATCGTCAAACAATCAAACAATCAATGTTGCAAACACTCAATGCGAACAACAAAGAACAAAAATTGCTCCTAAGTGACAATTCACTCCCTTAGGGGAACCTATGGAAGACATGTTGAACAGGTTGATACAGTCTAACCTTATCACACTCCCAGATTTCTCAAACTATCAAGAGCCATAAATCAAACCTTGTAGCTATAGAGAAGATCACTTTTGTGAATTTAACTGGTATAAAGGTCATAGCACACAAAATTATTTTAGGCTCAATCATCTAATAGAGGATCTTATTGAACAAAGAGACATTGAGGTCAATCAAAAATATGGGAATAAAAATCTGAAAATTTACACAAACCCTATGCCTGATCATGGAAAAACAACATATTCAACAAAGGAATCAACTTCAAACAATACTTAGGATATTGCGTTGGGACATCTTTACATTTTTTATGAGAAATCATATATGTATCAAGATACCATTTTAAAACAAAATCCAAACCCATCAATAGTGTTTAGTGCTATTTTATATCATAATGACATCAAGTGGATATCAGATTGTGATCTCTCCCACATATGAATCAATGATTGGGCATGTTGAAGAAGTTACAAATGAGCCAAAAATATCCTTTATTGCATCCATACCCACAAAATGTTGTGAAGAGTCTTTTATCAATGATATATCATCCACCCAAGGATCATGTCAAGAGGAGGCTCTTGAGGATGATGAAATTTATTCTGAATTGAGTCAAGATCAAGAACCCCTATCCCCTAAGTTTTACAAAGAACTAAGGGACATCTTCCAAATCATTTTAAACTCCAAATATTTCCCCAATATCACTCCTAATATGTTTCTTTTGGATGGAAATATAGACATTCTTATGAATCCAAAACATGAGTCTCCCACTCTTGATATTCCTACACAAGAGCAAGCAACAGTCGAGATTATTGATTCTTATAGTGATTGTGCATCATCAAATTTTTTTGAATTAGTACCAACATCTTTTGAAATAATATCAATAGATAATGATATCATAGAATCAAATAAAATAGTTCATGAGTGAACAACCGTCAAGATTCTTGATTCTTATAGTGATTGTGCATCATCAACATCTTTTGAGTCAGCATCAACATCTTTTGAAGTAGTATCAACAGAGAATGATTTCATAGAACCAGAGAAAATAGTTCATATTCCTAAATAGAAAGAATCCATAGAAATATCATGTGTTCATGATAAGTCCTATTTAGTGGATATGGATCAGAGGATACATTACCAGGGAAAAGGATTAGGTATTGATCATACCTCCACATGTCGACAGCAATCTTTTCTATAGAAAACATCAATATATGGGGAATGAAGGATCCTTATGATGAAAATAATGTCAATGCTACAACTAGTCCTATCATGATATGGCATTCACCCATCATCTTATACACAAAATAGGACCAATGTAACAAGAAGAATTCTTGTCTAAGAAAGGAAAATATCATCAAAGAAAACAAAGTAGTAAAGAAAAAAGGACAAAGAAAATACAAATGGATACCAAAGAAAAATAAAGAAAAACATCCCTCCAAAACTCCATTAGTAAAAGAAACTATGGGGAAAAATCAAAAAGGGAAATGTGTCCATCAAAAGTGTCCTCAAATACAAAAGCAAGCTTCTCAAGAAAGGAACAAAGTATATCCAGTGGTTGGTCCTAGTTCCATAAAAACCTCCATTCCCACCCATCATCACTCATCTTCCCAAGTTTGGAGAGTCAAAGGTTCCAAACTCTCAACCAATCCATCTCATATTCCTACATGCATGACACCATCCGCTCTATTCATGATATCTAATTCTTGCATTGAGTGTGTGTTGGTAGCTACCCTTCATCATAAGGATTTTGAAGGAACTTTATCACGATGTGTGCACATAGACAAGGTTAATCCTGGTATCCACAAGGAAGATCATAGTTCTTCAAGGTTGCATTCAAGTGCTTGTATCTTAGCAAAGAATCTTCTTCAAGCAGGATATCACTGGCACGTTATGACACTCTACATCAGTACCACCGGTTGGTTCAACATGAGGGTAAAATTTCCAAAAAATCAAAAAAATAAAGAAAATAGTTAAAAATAAAAATCATCCTCTAGTGAAAACCACTATGGTGGCACTTTGGGCAAGTACTATGATGAAAACCAAGCAAACAGGCATCATGAGTAGAATCGGGCATGTATATGATCCTTCTCACATAGAAGCATCTCATCCTTATCATGATAAATCCAATGTTCCCTCCATCCATCCAATCCAAAATTTATCTTGATATTCCACTTTATCTTGATCTTGAAAAAAAGATTCAGCGTATACTTCAACTCTACTCATGGTGAACTTTTGACAGGCTATTTACCATTTTATCTCATGAAGTCTTATAGCCCATATCTATCATGCTAAAACTCTACCAAAATATTCACATATACATTACCTATCTTGGTTATCCATTGCATTATGAATAATTGCTAAACACTAGGGGCGGGTTATTGTACTCTTGTTTTCAAATAACTCTTGATCCATGTCTTATATCTCACAACGTGGCATTGAAATTGTGATCTAGGTATCGTTTTCCTTAAAATCTCATTGAAAACACCAAAAACATTCATAAAATCTTATCCAGAAAATCCAAAAAAACATTTACAAAATCATGTATAGCTAAAATCCAAAAACATTTAGAAAATCTTATACAACTAAAATCCCAAAAACATTCAAAAAATTGTAAAGGAAAAATCCAAAACATCTAGAAAATATCAAAAACCCTAAATAGGTCAAACATCGAAAATAAAAAAAATAGAGTCCTCTTGTTGAACTAAGGGTCTCTGTTGAACATAGGCAAGGCCATCATTCATGTGCCCCTAAGACACCCTAGGTCATTCCTTTATTTTGTCATAATAAACTAGCATCTTTCATCTATTCATATCTTCATATTGTAAATAGGTTGATTCATTCGAACTACGTGGTCTCTGCATGTATAACATAGGAAAGGCTTATCTTTGATCAGCCCCTGAGGCCCCTAGGATAAGTCTCCTAGGTTAGGTTCTTGGTCGAAACTCAGAAATCCTCATAAAACCTTTGAAAATCCCCAAAACATCCAAATATTCTCAGAAAACACAAAAGCATTTGAAAATTGAAAATCCAAAAACAATAGAAAACATTCAAAAGACCTTAAAAAGCCTCAAATATCTCAAAAAACCCTAAACATCCTCAAATAACCAAAAAGCCCAAAACATCCACAAACTTTCAAAAATACCAAAAACAGCCTCAAAACATTTCAAAATACCAAAAAAATTGAAATATTCCAAAAAATCCAAAACCCATCCATCCCATCTCACTTTCACCTACAATAAAATTCCATCCATAATAAATTAATTGTCACCTTCAACCTTGGGCGAAACAAGTAGAAAAAAAACATAGCAAGTTATAAAGTGTGAACCCAAAAGGAAAAATCTAAAGTCTAAATCATAGGTAAATGTGTCAGTGAAGTTTATAGCAACAGCTCATCTTAAGCATCATCATCCTAACATCAAACAACCCTCTGATCAACATGTCCTAGGATGTATCCTTCCTATGATGGACATCAGTATTAGAAATCACTTTAGCTAAACTTAAAATAGGCAAGAGCTATAGATAACACTGACTATTTGTCTTTGATCTTTTCTTATTATTTATCTTAATGACCCATTCCAAGGACCTCTCAATGATGTCTATCTAAAAATGATTTAGAGAGAAAGGAATGGGAATCAATAATTATCTTTTTCATTTATTGTGCTTGTGGATACTCTTGTAAAATAATCTTGGTGCATACTTGCTTAGTTGTGTGTAGGAAGATCATTTGGAGTATGTTGTTGACTATTGCGTATGCTTTGGTCCAATATGCTCTAAGCTTCTAACTTGCATTCCAACAAGGTTTCCATATGTCAAGATGTGAACAAGAACTATCATATCTGCCTGTCGAGTCAAAGTCCATTACACTAGATACAACATCATCCTGGTTATCAATAAATTGATGCATCATTTCTATGTGTTATATCAAACAATAAGGAATGATGAAAAATCCCAATCCTAAAGTGTGAGCATCTCATCATCCTACATTTTCATCCTGCATTTTGCATTTTCTCGTCACCATCCCTAATAAAGTCTCGATGGATCATGGACTTGTTAAATATTTTTGAATTAATCTTGAAATGAATGGTCAATCCATCCATCTTATTCTTCTTATTCTTCTATATTTACTAACATTTCTATCCAAGCATCAAATCTATATGATCTACATCAAAATATACATGAGGTTACCCATAGCGGATTACTTTTTATACGTCATGAAATTTGTCTATATTAATATCTAAGCTAGCACACTAGCAATCCCTCTTCCGATGGGGCATAGTGGGGCATCTATATCATCTTCAACTTAAAAATCTGAAATGTTGCAGCTCTTTGATTCAAAATCATCCTAAAATCTCAAGAAGCTCAAGCATAAGTTTGATTTTCACCTATCGTGAGCTTGATCAGAACACTTTATTCTTCGATCGATCTCTCGAGGGGGCAACCAACCATCTTTCAATCATATCGATGTCAAATCATCTAAAGAATTTTGTTCCTATCCTTGCTAGCAAATCTTGATCAAACTATCAAATCAACCATCGTGGGGATATATATTTCCCTATGAATCCTTGTGTTATTTAACACAATCCTTGCATTGTTGTGATTCCTCAACAATTTTATCAATCGATCAATCAGATTAATCAACTTTAGCTTGGCTATCAACATCTCAAAGAGATCATTGATATATGTTTCTATATTGTCATCATCATCAAAATCAGCATCGAAATTAGCATCAGTCTTTGAACAAATGCAATGAGTACATTGCTTCAAAGAGGAGCAAAATGTAGACACTGAAAAATCTCCCGATGGATCACATTGGCTAACTAACATCATTTCCCCTTTAAACCCATCTTCTTTTCACTTAATAGATTAAATTAGCCTAGCTAATTAATTAATTGTGTCATTTTCATCCATTAACTTAATTAATTTAATCGGTTAGAGAATATGCTTTTGGATTTAGCTGTGTATATTTTTTCATCGATGTTTCGAATCACACTCAGTGATCCATCATTTCCCCTTTAAACCCATCTTCTTTTCACTTAATAGATTAAATTAGCCTAGCTAATTAATTAATTGTGTCATTTTCATCCATTAACTTAATTAATTTAATCGGTTAGAGAATATGCTTTTGGATTCTTCCTCTTCCTGATGATGGATCACTGAGTGTGATTCGAAATGTCGATGATGCTAAATCCAAAAGCATATTCTCTATCTTCAATGGACTGTGGAAAACTCATACCAATAATTTAATTAGGTTAATTCATCCTATTTCATGCTAACATTTCATCTCATTAAATTAAATAAATCAAAATATTTAATTTAATTTCCTAAGTCATTGTATTTAATTAAATAACCCTAAGTTATTTAATTAAATATCATCCCATCTCTCCCCCATTCATTAAATCATTTAATTTAATGAATATCATTATAATTCCTCCAAATCCTCTAATTGCATGATTAAACCTTGTTTAATTAGTAATTAAACTAATTTTCCTCTAAGCAAAGGGAATATTCCCATGGAATATTCCTTATCCCCTTTTTGCACAATTAAAACTTTGTTTTAATTTGCAAATTTCCTTTTTCCTCACCCATGAGAATATTTCAAAAGAATATTCTTATTCCTTCATAATTTGAAAAAGGGATATTTGCACTTGGATTCTTAAGAAAGTTTTAACCTTCAACCTTTTCAACAAGTCACCTTTGACCTATGTGAGCAAGTCAAAAGTGTGTTTGTTTGAGGCAAGTGTGAACCCTTGATTAAAATCTCATCATGCATTATCATCTGTTGATAAGAATCCACGATCCATGCCTCTCATCTCCTTCATCTTGGACCATTGATTAATATTTTTTATCTCAACCCTTCATTCCTCATTTGCTTTCCTATAAATAGTTCACTTTTTGGAGACAAATGGATCCATCTTTTTCAGAGTAAACTTATGTTGTTGAAACTCATCCATCCATCTTTCAATTAGAAACTCATGTTGTTGAATCTCATATGCACTCACACTCATATATACTCACTTTTTAGCTTATATTAGTTAATGTTAAGTACATAATAGCTTAGAAAATCCATTAATGGCTTCTGTGCATCCATCTTAGCTTTTTTATAATTAGTGTTTTCATCTTTTAGCTTAGAATTAGATTAGATTAGCTTAGCAATAGCATAATCAATGCATTTTTAACTTAAAATAATTGTAACTTAGCTTGCATCATGTTCATTTTTAGCATAAACTAGGTTTTCATACATCAATCATAATGGTTTCATCGATTCTCTTCCATAGAATCGACTAAAACAAGCTGACTGATCATGGGATTGGGAAAGGGTCGTCATTTCACATCAACATGACACCAATTCTAAAACAGGATAAGTTTCAAATGGGTTAGATTAGGAATTTAATTGTTTTCCTAGTTTGTAGCTTTCAATTTCAGTAAAATACTTAGTTTAGATTTCCAATTTGAATGATGTTGTTTGTAGATGTAGGTATATTTAGTGAAATTATGCTTTGATTCATCATAAACCAAGTGTAATCGACCCTCACTGACATCTCCTCATCTCACAATTATGACCATATTTCAGGATTGATTAGAAAAGGTACATGTGTACTTGATAAATTTAATGTAAATTTACAATGTAGTTATTTAATGTTTAGTACTAGATGAGTTAAATTTAATGATCTTTCTTCTAGATAGTTCTAATTTTTTTACAATTTTTCCATGTAAAATTGGTGTATGAGATGTTTCTGTAGTCACAGCAAAGCCTAGAAACATAGAAGGTGTTAGTTATTATTTAATACATCGCTAAAAGAGAGGAAGAAGCTAACAAAACTTGAAACAAGCAATGAAATGTTGTTTCCCATAGGTGAACATTTAAATTTATATATGCATGTACATGTGCATTACCTTACAATATATATTATAAAATTGATTGAAAATGTTACATGCACATGCCTTAACTCAAGTTCATGTTGTTTAGCATGCAATTCCAATTCTAGTGTAAAGGATATATCTCAAACAAGTCAAAATTGTTCAACATGGGATTCATTTTATTGACTATCAACCTAAGAAAAATATATATCAGTATAGTCACCTAGTAATTACCGCCCTACATTTTCATGTAGATCCACATGCACATGGATGAAATAAATGGAAACTAGATAGTGATGATCATCAAAAAATATTGCATGATATTGAAGAGCAGGTTGAACCAGTTGTTTGATTTAGATATCCATGATTTGAGTTCAATTACATGTACATATGTTCAAGTGAGAGCTTATAGTAGTGTTTGAAATATATTGTTTTAGTTATTTATAATATGTTGATGACAATTATTTTAAATAATGCAGGAGCATCCAACGGTGTAGGGTAATCTTCCATCACCCAAAAAAATTGTTTTCTTTATTTTATTTAGTTGTTTTAAGTCTCATGATGGCACTTAAGGGGTATAAGATTATTAGGCATCAAAAATAACGAAAAAATAAGGCACTTGCTATTTTTAGTAAGTCGGCCTAAATGGGCTCTTATGGACATGAAAATTCACCCCAAGGAGCAGAGCTGAAAAATATTTTTGGTTGCAAAAGAATCACCTCAATACCCTACACAGTTTGGGAGAAATTAAAGTTTTCATCCCAGGAAATTTCTCTAATGCAGCTTCAAATTCAGATATAAAACTTTACAGGCCCCAAAATAGCTCAAAAGGTGTCTAAACCAACCTATAGTGGTTCTTGCATTGTATAGCTTGTTGAAAGCTTTCCAATGATATGTAATAATAGAAAATTGAACACCCAGATCAAAAGTTATGTCCTCGCGAAGTTGGTGCTCTAAAAAGTGAATTTCATAAAAATTTCTTCATAGGCCAGAAATAAAATGGTAGGACTTTTGGCACCAAAACAAAATGGGGAAATTTGAACTTTCTAGAACATTCTAGGGCGGTTATTGGGGAAAATAAAAAGGGTTAAGTCGGGGTTGTAGAAGGTGGCCCTGATAGTGTAGATTGTGGCTCTAAATAGTAGATTTTATTTTCAAAGTTGATTTTGTTGTAATGAATTAATCCCATGAGGCTGTAGCATGTAAGCTTTGAATTTGTAATTTCATTTTCTGAAAATAATTGAAAGAGAGTCATTTTTATGTCTCACATCTTCTGTGTTGGTATTTGTTGTTGTTATTTCTGTGGGTTTTGGGCAGTGTGGCCCTCATCAAGTGGTATCAGAGCAAGAGTTCCTGAGCCTGTAACAGAGCTCCAAACATGAGACGGTTTTAGCAAGACCTGTGATTGTGGGTTGAGTTCAAGATGCCTCCAAGACTTGCCCAATATGGCAGAGGTAGAGGCCAAGGTGGTGGAGGAAGAGGTCCACCTAGAGATGAAATCATAGCCCTTAGAAGGAAATTAGAAACCTTGCAACAAGAGGTTTGAAGAAGAGATGTGCAACAAGACATAAATGAGAGTGAAGATGAAATGGAAGAGGAAGAGCAAGATCCAATGGATCCTGGAGAAAGAAGATTGTTGCAAGCAATCTCAAGCATTGGGAAGAGACCTAAAATGGAGGTTTCAACTTTTAGTGAAAATATAAATCTTGGAGAATTGATTGATTGGATCAACAACATGGAGGAATTTTTTGAGTTTGAGGAGATTGAAGATCCTCACAGAGTGAGGTTTTCAAAGACAAAATTGAAAGGTCATGCCAGTATATGGTGGAAAGAGGTCCAATTAGAAAGAGGAAGAAACAGGAAAGACAAAATTTCTAGATGGTACAAAATGGTGTCAAAATTGAAGAAACAATTTATTCCAATCGATTATGAATTGGAGCTACTCAAGAAGATAAAGAGCTTGAGGAAAGGGACAAGGATGGTGAAAGAATACATAGAGGAATTTCACAAGGTCCTAATTTAAATAGGACATTTTGAGGTGAATAAAGAGAAAGTTGCTTGTTATATTAACAGGTTGAAGCTAAGCATATAGGAAGAATTGGCACTGGTAAGAATGATTACCATTGAGGATCCTTATCATTTTTCTCTAAAAGTTGAAGAATGACTCAACAAGAGGTTTGAGAACAAACAACGAGGTGGAGGTCGTGGAGGAAATATCGGTGGACGGTCATATGGAGGTTGAAATGAAGATCAAAAGAAGGGTGAAGGCTCTAGTAGCAACCAGAACCAAAAAGGAGATAACACCTACCGTCCTCATGATCAGAATAATGGAGACCAAAGAGGAAGAGGAAGATCTAGATGGGGAACAGGAAGAGGAGGCTTTTGTGGAACCTATTTCTAGTGTGGAGAAGAAGGATATAGAGCCTATGAGTGTCCTCAACATCAAGGAAGGACAAATAGAAGACCTGATTGTAATGCATGAGTTGCACATGTAGATGAAGATGTTGAGTCTTCACATTCTGAGGATGCAGAAAGAGGAGAGGTTCTTTTTACCAGAAGAGCCTTGTTGAATGATGAGAAGGAACCAACTCAAAGGAAGAATTTATTTTGCACCAGATGTAAGTGTGAAGGTAAAGTTTGTAATGTTATTATTGATGGAGGTAGTACTGATAACCTTGTTTTAGAAGAAATGGTTAGTAATTTTTGGTTGGAGAGAAGAAGGCATCTAAACCCATACTAGATTGTTTGGTTGCAAAAAGACCATAAAGCCTTGGTAAATGAACAATGTATGGTAAAGTTCAAGATTATAAATTACTATGATGGGTTATTGTGTGATATTATTCCTACGAATGTTTGTCATATGTTGTTAGGAAAGCTGTGTAAATTTGATCGGCGAGCAATACACGATGGGCATGCCAACACCTATTCTTTGAAAAAGGATGGGGTTCATCATAAGTTGAAGACCTTGAAAGAGGTAGAGGAAAAGGTATGTAGTAATGCAAGAATTTATTTGGTTGATGGAAGAAAGTTCCTAGAAGGTATGAGGCATGATCATATGTGTTTTGCATTGATCCCTAGAATTGATAATGAAGATACTACTGAGGTACCTGTAGAGGTTTCAGATTTATTGAATGAGTTTCAAGCTAATATTTTTGATAACATACCTAAAGGTTTTCCTCCAGTGAGAAAAATTAGTCATCAGATGGACTTGATTCCTGGAGCCAATTTTCCAAATAAGGTAGCTCATCATATGACTCTAGCAGAGAGTGAAAAGTTGAATAGACAAGTGTAAGAGTTGTTACAGAAGGGATTGATCAGAGAGAGTTTGAGCCCATGTGCAGTACCTATAGTACTAGCACCAAAGAAGGATGGGGAATGGTGGATGTGTATAGATTCTAGATCCATCAACAAGATCACCATCAAGTATAGATTTCCCTTACCAAGGATGGATGACATTATAGATTGTTTGAGTGGAGCTGTGTACTTCATGAAGATAGATTTGAAGAGCAGATATCACCAAATCCATATTAGAGAAGGAGATGAATGGAAGATAGCCTTTAAAACCAAGGAGGGCTTGTACGAGTGGTTAGTCATGCCTTTTGGGATAACCAATGCACCTCTAAATAAAGTGATGAGAGGAGATAGAAAAGAGTTTAAGCGGACCACAGGAGCAGCCAAAAGTTTTAATATGTTGAAGAAGAAAGTTATAGAGCAACCTATTTTGGCACTTCCAGATTTCAATATGGTCTCTTAGGTAGATTGTGATGCTAGTGGCACTACTATAGGAGCTATTTTGAGTCAAGAAGGTAAGCTTATTGCCTATTTTAGTTAGAATTTGAATGATGCCAAGAAGAAATATGTTGTCTATGATCAGGAGTTTTATGCTATAGTCCAGGATTTGAAGAAATGGAGACACTATTTGTTGCCAAAAGAATTTTTTTTATATATTGATCACCAGGCTTTGCAATATCTCAATAGTCAAGGAAAGTTGAATCAAAGGCACTTAAAATGGGTTGATTTTTTGTAGAGTTATACTTTTCTTTTGAAGCACAGGAGTGGAAGGTCAAACAAAGTTGCAAATGCCTTGAGTAGAAGGAAAAATTTGTTGATAGAAATGAATATAGAGGTTGTTGGGTTCAATGAACTCAAAAGTTTGTATCCTAAAGATCTAGACTTTGCAGAAGCTTAGAAAGCTTGTTTGGAACCTATTACATTGGATAGGATGAGATGGTTGGATTTTTTAATCCAAGATGAGATGTTGTTTAGAGGAAGCCAATTGTGCATTCCAAGGAGTTCTATGAGAGAGCATCTAATCAAGGAGAAGCATAGTGGAGGATTGGCTAGACATTTTGGTCAAGATAAGACCATTTCTCTTGTCAGTGAGAATTATTATTTGCCACATTTACAACAAGATGTGAAGAATTTTTCACAAAGTTGTAGAGTATGTTAGATGGTGAAAGGAACAAGTCAGAAAACTAGATTGTATCATCCATTACCTGTACCTAAGAGGCCATGGGAGGATATTAGCATGGATTTTGTTCTTGGCTTGACAAGGATACAAAGAGGGCATGATTCCATATTTGTGGTGGTGGAGAGATTTTCAAAGATGGCACATTTCATTCCTTGTCATAAGACGAGTGATGTTGTTCATGTTGCATAAATTTTTTTCAAAGAGGTGGTGAGGCTACATGGTCTACCAAAGAGTATAGTTTCAAACAGAGATACCAAATTTGTTGGTTATTTCTAGAGGAAAATATGGAAGAAGTTGAAGACAGATTTGAAGTTCAATTCTGCACACCATCCATGGACTAATGGACAAATAGAGGTGGCGAAAAGGAGTTTGGGAAACTTGCTAAGATGCTTAGTTGGAGTTAAGCCCAAGGGATGGGATTTGATTATACCACAAGCGGAATTTTCTTACAACAATTATGTCAATAGGAGCACTTGTAAATCACCATTCCATATTGTATATGGGAGTAGTCCAAGAATTGCTTCTGAACTGAGAAATATGGATAAGGGGGAGAAGAGTAGTGCTGAGGCTAAAGATTTTGTTGAGCCCCTGAAGAATTTGCATGAAAAGGTGAGGAAACATATCAATAAGATGAACTCACAATATAAGGCTCAGGTAGATCAGAAAAGGAGGAATAAGGAGTTCAAGGTAGGATATGAACTCATGGTTCATTTACAAAAGGAAAGGTTTCTAATTGGTACATACAACAAGTTAAAGATGAAGAAGTTTGGACCATGCAAGATCCTGAAGAAGCATGATTCAGGAAATGCTTATGAGGTAGAGTTTCCTAGTGGAATAAACATTTCTCTTGTGTTCAACATTGCTGATTTGATAGAGTATCATGAAGGTGATATAGAGGAGGGGTAGATAAAAGAATAGTGGAAAATTCCAGCACCTACTTCGGTGAAGGAATAGATAGAAGAAATCTTGGATAGTCATGTGGGTAGGAGCACAAGAAATAGGCAATATGAAGAGTACTTGGTGAAATGGAGAGGAAGGCCTGTTGAAGATTCATCATGGTTATTTGAGGCTAAGGTTAACCATCTTGGTTTCCCTCTAACCACTATGAAGTGACAGGGTCACTTTTCCAATTGCCTTGGGTGTCTGATGCAGGAGAATCTAGCAGTGTAGGGAAATCTTGCATCACCCAAAAAAAAATATATTTTTCCTTAATTTCTTTAATTTTTTTGAGTTCCATGATGGAACTTAAGGAATGTAAGACAGTCAAGAGTCAAAAATAGTGAAAAAAGGTCACTTACTATTTTTAGTAAGTAAGCCTAAACGGGCTCGTGTGGACCTAAAAATTTACCCCAAGGATTAGAACTTAAAAACATTTTTGGTCACGAAAGAATCATCTTAATACCCTACATAGTTTAGGAGATATTAAAGATTTTCATCTCAGAAAATTTCTCCAATGCAGCTTCAAATTCAAACATGCAGACTTTAGAGGCCCTAAAACAGCTCTAAAAGTTGACAAACTGACCTACAATGGGTTTGCACATTGTAGATCTTGTTGAGACTTTCCAATGATATGCAATAATAGAAAATCGGACACCCAGATCAAAAGTTATGGCCCCTCAAAGTTGGTGCTCTAAAAAGTGAATTTCATAAAAATTTCTTCCTAGACCATAAATCAAACAGCGGGACTTTTGCTACCAAAACAAAAAGGGGAAATTTGAACTTTCTAAAAAATTCTAGGGCGGTTATTAGGGAAAATAAAAAGGGTTAAGTGGGGGTTGTAGAAGGTGGCCCTGATACTGCAGATTGTGGCTCCAAATAGTATACTTTCTTTTCAGAGTTGATTTTTTTGTAATGAATCAAGCCCGTGAGGTTGTAGCATGTAAGCTTTGAATCTGTAATTTCATTTTCTAAAAATAATTGAAAGAGAGTCATTTTTCTATCTTGCATCTTCTATTTTGGTATTTGTTGTTATTTCTATGGGTTCTGGGTAGTGTATCCCTCATCATTAAATTTGGTTGGACACAAATTAGTGATTGAAACATGGTGTAAGTTAATTTCCAGATGTTCTTAAGATCCAGACTTAGAAGTCAAATGTGTACATGTTTATTACTTTTGAGCTTAATTTGGATTTTAAGTATGAAGTACTAAATAATTTGTGATACTAAATTATATTTAATGTGACACTTTTAAGGGTCCACATTGAAGTACTATTTAATTCAAAGTACTTTTATATTTAATGTGACACTTTTTTAAAGGATGAAGTACTATTTTATGTGGTCCACTTTTAAGGATGATGTACTATTTTATTAATGTACAAAGACCACTTTACCTAGAAATAATTAATAGGAGATCTATGAATATATTTTACACATGTATATATCAATATAATCTTTAACCATATCCCATGTTTTGATGATCACGATGTTACAAATAATTTGCTTGTGACTTTAGGATTATCTGTTAATGATATTTTCTACACAGTAACAACTCAAACAGAATATAATATCCTATCTCTCTTGAAAGGTAAATCTCTATCAGCAAGCCTCAAGAGATAACCCCAAGGTCTCTAACGTCAGGTCTTGACAATGCATAAACAACTCAGTGATAAATGTGAAAATGTTGGTAATCACAAAGGGACCTTACTACAAGCAAATACTAAATCTTTAATTTATCAAATCTAGCAATATGACGATTCAATCCTAAATCTAACCCAAATGATAAATAAATAACAAAAGATAAGGGTTTCAAAGAGATTCCTAAATTTAACACTACTCCTAAGATTAACAATGCAAATGAAAAACACTTGAAATGGACCAATCCCTCATAAACTAATTTCTACTTGACCTAGATAGATCTGCAATCTTACAGAAACAATGCAATCTTCTAAGGAATTAAATATTTTTAGATCATGAAAATTCATTAAAAACAACCCTATTGCAATCGAAATGAATAAACCCTCACAATTGAACTAAGCACAATGAATATAAAATTCTAGGCTAACTTTGCAAAGTAACTAACAATCAGTTGGTTGTGAAAAGTATGGACTAGGGATTGCTACAACACTTCAATCATCAAACCATAAACACCATTGAATCATGTCTAATTCTAAATCTAGCATATATATAATACCTCCCAAGCAATCTCAAAGATAGAAGAACCATGCAAGATAAGTCAACACAAGAGAATTCACCAAAAGCACAATGTCTCCAATTGTATTGAATCATCCAAAGTAGCAACAATTCCAGTATTTTGTTATAGCACTTGCTCAAAATGAACTAACTTCTAACTCTAGCTCTGTTACTTAATTCGCTCTAGTATCAAAACTATCTATCCAGCCCTTACAAATGAGGCAGAATGCCATATTAGTAGAAACCCCCCAAGGCATGTCAGCCTAATTAGAATTTACAATAATAAATGGCCATAAAACAAGTCAGCCAAGAGGAATTTGAAATAAAATAGAATATACATTAAATGCATGAACTCCATCCAGGTCATCCTGGGATCTCCAATATAGTTCAGACCAATGCATGCAAAATAATAGGGAAGCACAAATTCTGATGTAGCATTGCATTAACTACTTTCCCCTTTGCCTTTATTTCGATCCACCCCATCATGCACCATCACCAGTACCCTATCCAAGTCAGCTATAGGTGGAAAAGGTAAAACCTTAATTATCCTTTCGATAGATTTAATATTTTCTCTTGATTGCTCCAACGACTTATCCCACTCAACCCTATTGGATTAATATTTCTCAATGACTGCAATATAAGTGGATGCATCATCCAACTGATGCTCAGTAGTTGGATCCTCAATGACTAGAGAATATACATCTCGCCACCATTTTCTCAACTGCTCAAAGCTCAAATGCTTTAGTGCAAACTTCCTTCTCCCTGTCATTACTTCAAAGAATGAAATGCATCTATCATGGATATCAGTCAGGGTATCTTCAATTTGCCTCCTCTGCTTATATATCTTCTTCAAAACCTTTTTCCTTATTTGCAAAGCTTCAAACCATTCCCAAGGTTTTGCAGCTCTAGAGGAAGGGAGAATTCCATCACTCACCAGCTTATCCTTAGTGTATTCCATGATGTTCTTGGTCTTCTACAATAGGAGATCTACATCATCTTTATCCTGAGCCAATACATCTTTCAACCAATCTATTTCCCTCATTGCATCTCCTCCAGTTGAAAGGATATATTTGATAGCATCACCTCCTTTAGTCTACACCCCTTGTAACCAATTTGTGTAGCAAGAGTAGTGGCCTTCATTCTTTCCAACTCTGATATAGTTTCTTGGGGCAAGAAACTTGCAGCAGAAGATGAAGAACTAATGGACTGCAAGGATTTCATCAAATCTTCCAAATATTTCTTAAGTCTTTCATTCTCTTTCTTCAACTCCTATTTAGCTTGTGCTTCTTTCCTCAATCTTCCTAGGATCACAACACTTGAACCCTCATATTCTTCAATATCTTGTTCCATGGAAGTGGGTCCTAGGTTGATAGTCTGCATGTTGTAATCACTCCCAGTAACCTCATCTCTATTATTTTTCGGTGGCAAGAGTAGCAATGTGGACCACTCTATTGTTTGCTTCATCCCTTTCGATCTTGGAGATGACCTTGGCCTTCTTATTTCCTTTACCTTTTCCTATTTTTCCAGTAGCTCATCCCAATTGGGAGGGGTATCATCCACAACAATTTTTTTTCTCTTTATTTCTTTATCAAGCCAACCTGGAACAACAGACTCTGACTGTATTTCACTCTATCCCACTTCTTCCTACTGACCCTTGAGTGTATCTTCCTGCTTCTCAGGAAACTCTTCATCTTTATCATGTTCTTCTTTGCCATACTCCTCTTCTTCTTGCACTAGTGATGGAGTCCTAATAGGTGCTTCCTCTCTCTGAGGATATTTTTCTTTTATACTTCTAGTAGGAGAATCCTCATAAGTTACCAAGGGAGTCCATAGAATCTTCTCAATTTCTGTAGCTGCACTATGAAGCTCACCTTGAAATTATTCTCCCTCTTCACTTGATAGGTGTTCCACATTTGCTGGTTGTTTTGATGCACCATGTGGCTCATGGGGTGGAGAAGCCTCTTTATGTTGTTTTGCAGCAAAGGTTGTTGGAGGAATATCCTTCTTTGGCACATTGTCTTTGGGAGAAGGATTTCTTGATCTCCTTGTGTATACCTATGTCTTCTCTCCAAAACTTTCTACATTTAACTATTGAAGGATCAGTTTCACTTTTCTCCCTGGAAGGTCCACCCTTCTTTCTTGAACCTCTTGTTGTTTTCCTCCTTTTAGGTGTAAGGGCACTGCCCTTTCCTTCTCCTTCACTGGGTTCCTCTGCATATTTTTCTATCTTTGAAGTAGCAATCCTCTTCTTTGCTTTTGGTTTCCTCTATTTCTCCTGCTCTTCTCCTTGGAAACCTTTGATATTAATCTTAAAAGGAGAATCCACCTTTTTTTTTCCCTTAGGATCTTCCTCAACTGACTCCTCAGAAGTAGAATAGGATCTTAGATCCCCCATAAGATTGTAGGTACATGAAACACCTTAACTTTCAAGTTCCCACACCTTGTGTTTGAGCCACAACTTGGTGTATTTTGTCACAAAGGCCATGATTTTTTCTAATTCAGTTTTTTCTTCTTCTAGCCAGTCTACTTCTCAAATTGGTTTGTCCTTAATTGGCTCATAGTCGTGACTTTGGATTAAGTCCCCATCATCTTCCACTTGATTGGGAACCATTTTCACACTATACATTCAGACCACATCAACTGGGAGTCTAGAGAATTTCTTCTTTCTTACCTCAAACTCATCCTTGCTATTGGCCCAATAGTCCTCTATGTCATCTTTGTGGTGGTATTCCATGCTGGCTTTCTTTTGTGCTTCACCACTGATATCAAAACCTAGCCTTTTGGAATGGTAAGACAACCCAAGAGTGCTCATTTCCTCCTCAGAAGCATAGGCTGAATTAATTGAAGGGAATACCTCGCCAGTACCTATCTTTAGAGGAAAATCTCCACTAAATCCATTTTTATGCTTATCTTTCTTTACAATGGCGTCAAATTCACATATTTTCCTTATGACCTCCAAAAGTAAAACATGGTCTATGGGATACCTTGGAAGCCTGTATGGAGCCCTCTGACATCCATCAATTCTTATGTAGGAGAAGGTGGAAAACTATATAAACCATGTCCCATACCTTTTGATCAGCTCCTTAGCATCATTTGATATTCTCATGTGCTCTACACCTTGGAGCAATCTAGTGATGTGCATGGTGAATGCATCATTCACCCTCCTATAACTTGAGCTTCCGAAGTGCAATTGAGTATAAACCTCATAAATTACATCTTGTCCAAATACTCCTCTTGTGCTCAATCCTTTATAGGGATGGAATCTTGCAAGTGCATACACTAAATCAGAAGTCATGGTGAATGTCTCAGTCCATAGCACATTACACATTTGTTCATGAATCACCGTACTTATAAAACCTTCCCAATGATAATTAATATTTTCCTGCTCCATCCTCACAATGACATGGAACATCCAATTCTCGAACATACCTGCACTGTTTAGGCCAACCACTCGGCTAAGCAATGTGATGGCATCATAGACTTCTTGTTGAAACTTTTCCCTATGCAACTACTTAGGTAGTTTTGAGAAATGAGACTTTATCTTTTCAAGCCAAGAATTGATAACCTGTTGTGACTTAATAGTCTCCTCCTCATAGTACCTCTTAGTTTCCTCCATATTGAATGCCACCACATGAGATTTGTCTGGCATATCAAAAGTCTGTGCAATAGAGATAGGGTTAAGATTAGCCAATACTCTCCCTTGAGGGCTGACTATCCTTTGTGAATCTTTGTCATAATGTTGGGCACATTCCAATACCAACTCATAACAGTGAACTGTGGGGGGAAATCCTGCAACATGAAATAATCTTGATTCCATTAATCTCTTGGCCAGCACTGCAAGATATTTTTGTGCCATCCTTGCCTTAAACTCCTCATAGTCCCATTGACCCACATTCGTGTCTAACACATTAGACCAAACGAAGGCTATCTTACTTTCCTGAATCCTGCTCTTTATGTCTAATTTAACTCTTTCTACTTCTAAGATGGAGGATCCCTCCATATCACCCTTAGCCATTCCAGCCACTGCCTTGCTAGCTTCAGCCTACATCCATCGAATACTAACATGAAAATCCAATTGTTGATAACATATTTGTCAAAGTGTTAGCTCAAAATCATAATAAAACCATCAAATCAACTATAAACCATCATAACAAAGAAGTTCGGGATTCCAAGCTAACTAAGGAAAACCAGTCTGGGAGGAACTTCAGAAAATTCCAGACTAGGTGGATTTTCCCAAAGAAGGCACAAATATCAACAATTGATCATCAAAATGAAGAAAGGGTGCATATAAAATTGTATAATTTATCAGTTTAAAGCATTGCATGTTAAGCATTCATCATTAAATTCATCCATTTCATCCAATTTCTAAGTTCCACAAAGCCTCCCAGAGAATTCAGAAAAATCCGATCAAATCAGAATTCTGTGAAGTCGTCAAAACTCCAAATTCTCAACGGACACCCCGGAACACTGAAGGCTAAACAGAATCCAAGAGAATCCAGGGATGCGGAAATTCTGCAAAGTCCTCGGGATCCCAGAAAACTATTATTACACTCGATTTTCCTTGACACGATAAAATGTCCATGAATCCCAAATCTCTTGAGCTCAACTCAAATCCAATTCATGTTTCCTATCAACCCTTTTGGATCACTGACTACTTGAGGCGTAAAATGGTGAATATTCATAACAAACCAATGATGCCCTAGATTTGACTATTGAAACCTCTACCATGGGTGAATGGAACTAACTCAAATTAAACTTGGATTAAGCTCGAACACACTCAACAAAGCTCGTGATGAATTGTGGGTCATCCTTAAGCAAGTTTGGACTGATAAATTTTAAAAAAATGAAACCCGTGAAGTAACTCAGAGCACGCCATTTGGGCTGGACTTCAAAACCCTAACCTGAACCAAGCTAAAACATTGACTTACGGGGTAAGGCGTGGGAACCATGCGGAACATTACCAGCATCCAACTGGTTAACTAAGGCAGAATATAAGATACCCTCAAACATCAAATGCAACCCTAGTTTGAAGCATTTAATCATCAAACATGAAAAATTGAGCTCCTAGAGGGACGCAAAATGGGCATAGACAATCAATCATTAACATTTCAAAGGCATGGATCATAGTTACATACCATAAGTAAACCAAATTCCACCATGAGGAAAATGAGCAGCGAACTCGGATGCCCTAGTGACCAAATCAAACTGAATGTGAGAAATCCAAGTGCCTCAGCAAGAAAATCAAGAAATTTGAATGCCCAAATCACCAAATCTCAGATGCAAGAGTGATACACAATGAAGGATGAGAGAAAATGATGCAAAATCCCCTTAAATTTGACCACACTTGTGCCACAGAGATAGTACCTAGGTACATTAATGCCATTGACAAGATAGGCTGAAGAAATTCGGAAACCCGACGGCCAAACAAAATCTCAGAAAAATATGGTCCATGCAGAATTCCACAAATTCCCAGATTTCTCGAACTACAGCGTTAATCTCTTCGTCAGGCCTTGAGTGAAATTCAAGAAAATCCGGATGGAGCGGAAAATCCTAAAATGAGATAAAAACCTGAACTTTATTCGACTTAAGATTTTCAAAGTGCAACCTAGAAGGGGGGAATTTTCACGAATAAGATAAGCATTCAATCACGTGCAAAGGTAACAAAACCTCAACATAACAAGGGCCCAAAACCAAAAGTGAAAGCAAAAGAGAGTCCCTGCTTTTGGCGGGGCATGTGTGCAAAAACTGCACAACATTATCTAGATAGAAATTATTATAAATTGATTCATGGCACTTAATTATACATATTGACACATTTTAAGATCACATGTGTGCTATTACCATTTATTTTATATTTATCTTCATTATACATGTGATTTGATGCTTATCTATTGACATGACATACATCATTATTCTGTGTACACATCTATATGTAATTGAAAAATTTTGTTGAGCTAAATATGATTTTAAAACATGCTTTGAATTCCAAAAATATACACTATGTACACATGATATATATTTAAATGAACAGTTCATGATTT
This sequence comes from Sequoia sempervirens, assembly GCA_007258455.2. Taxonomy (NCBI): domain Eukaryota; kingdom Viridiplantae; phylum Streptophyta; class Pinopsida; order Cupressales; family Cupressaceae; genus Sequoia; species Sequoia sempervirens. The sequence continues at coordinate 100,299,801 of VDFB02105785.1, forward strand.
ATATATAATTTATATTAAATAAACTCACATATGTATGTCCAAGTTCTTGAATATCTAAAACATACACTCAAACCATGTAATCATAACAATTTTTTAAAAGTTATATGTATTTAAGTTCATATTTAAATGAACTTGAAACATGTACATGTATATATAACATAACATATACCCATCACATTTAATGTAAATTTAACATGTTTAACATATATAAATCGTTTACTCATGAGTTCTCTAAATAGGTATAACATAAACACAAACATGTACATAGGTGAACATAAACATAAACATAAGAAAGCATACATACATAGATGAATATTTAAGCTCAAACACATGTATGTATATCATAATAAAATGTATGTAATCAATTCCTAGTGCAAATGCACATGCTAATATATCAAACATAAATCATCACCTGGATAAATGTGAACTATCATGTCAAACATGGCAAACACATGTATATGATCTCCATAAACACATGTATATCATATTGAAAATGTATATATAATCAATTCTAGGGACAAATACGTGTCTAGAGATCATAAAATGTACCATAGCATCAAAAACTCATAAATGAAAATGTCTATATATAGTGTGTGGTATCACATGATTATCTTTACATTGAACCTTTCTATTTTTGTGCAGCATTGCAAACCTTTTTTAAATAATTTTGTATACTATGTATAAGGTAGTATTATGTTATATGTGGTACCACTAGTACCATCCAACATCTCTCTCCCTCTATACTATATCTCTCTATCTCTACATATATCCCTTTCTAACTCTATCTCTTATTTCTCCCTCTCTATCTCTCTTCTCGCTCTATATATATCTATCTCTTACTATCTTTATCTCTCTCCCTCTATGTCTCTATCTCTCCCTCTCTTTATCTTTTCTTCACCTTGATCCTTCTCTCTATCTCTCTACACCTTGAAAAAGGGGGAAAATAGGTAGGTTCACCAAAATTTGGATTGATAAACCAATTAGGGGCATATTTCTCACTCTTTCATTAGGAAATGAGATCCACACAAAGAATTGACTTACAACCCTTAGGTGAGTCAACTCAAGGTGTGAATCTAGAAATTTTCTTATGACTAAAGGACGAGGTTTAGGTTCACTAGGCACTTTTGGGAGAAATATTAAAATTAGGAAATCAACCCAATTATGCCAAATTAAACTTAAAACAACAATATTAAACTCAAAATAAGAAGAACCAAAAATTAAATTACAAATTTGAGAAGGGAAGAATTGTGTTTACTAGTCACCAAAAGTGAATTTCTAAAGGCTGACTAGAACTCATTTTCCTAGGGGCGAATGGGTCCACTGTCGGGATTTTTCTACAACTTTCAGGAGCCTATGATACAATTTTGAATCTTCCAATTCTTCCAAGTGATAGTGTCGGAATGTTAGAAATAAATTTTGTAGATGAGTTTTTGTGAGATAACAACAATTATGACAAATTTTGCAACTGTGTCAACTTCAAATTTTCTCTTCAATAGATCTTCAAGCTTTCTTCCACCTAGATCTAAAAACACAACATAATATGGAAAAATTGTTTATTTTTGGTGAAGGGGGTTTGCCTTGGTCAAACACCATTTCAATAATCAAACCTTGAAATGAATAGAAGCATGAAAGAGGGGATGAAGAATGAACAAAGTTATGTTACTACTCAACAAACCCTTGGGGGTAGATCTACAACTTGCATGAAATGGCCTCAATGGATTTTGATCCTTAACTTTGAATCTTGCTTGAAGTAGTGCTTTGAATGCTTATTTGATCATGAAACCTACATCACAATGTTAGCTCCAAAAACATGCATGATGCAAGAAGACTTTGATATGACAATTGGATCTTGAATGCTACAATAAAAATCTAATAAATTTTCCTTTGAATGCCTTTGATCATCAATTTTTCTATAGGAATGCTCACTTCAAATTTCTCAGTGAAACATAGTGAAATAACCTTATATTTATAGACCTATGTCTCCTCAATTTTTCAAAATTCATATATCACAAGCCGACATTGAATTATAGATTTGAATATGTTAAAATACCACCAAAAACATAATTTAAATTTAGGTCCTAAGGTCAAGGGAGGACCCATTCTCCCATGGGTGAATGGGTCTCAGGTCCCTAAACCTAGGATACACATTGTTCATTGTGAAGTGTTATGTTAAGGCATTAATGAATGTCGAGTTTCCCCTTCACAAAATATAATTAAATAGGTTGGAAAATGAATTAAAGGGAAAATTAAGGCATAATTAAGCTCAATTAATTAAGGGAGCCCTAAATAAGTGTGAAATTGTAAAGGGGTACACTTTACAACACTAAATTAAGGAACAATTAAGTCCAATTTAACTAGGAGGGCCCAAACAAGTGAGAAAATGTAAAGGGATACATTTTTTGACACTACACCCTATATCCATATCTCTCCCTCTCTCTATATCTATATCTCTTTCCCTCTCTATATATCATTATCTCTCTATCTCTTTCATTCTATCTAGATCTTTATCTCTCTATCTCTCTCATTTTATTTTTATATCTCCCTCACTTTCTATCTCACCATCTCTCCAAATCTTTCTATCTCTCTGCCCTCTCTATCTATCTCTTCTCTATCCCTACATCTCTCTACCTTTACCTATCTTTATCTTTCTCTATATATCTCCCTCTTTAAGTATGTATCCCTCTCTAACTCTATCTCTAAGTTATATATATATATAGTAACAAAAAAGTATCCCTTTTCCTTACTTGATTTGGGAATAATTGTCATTAAATTAACCTAATTTTTCCTAGGTTTAATGTTGTAATGTGTTGTACACATTCACATTATTCTAGGGCCCTTTTTAATAAATTGTACCTAAATTGTACCTTATTTAAGGTGTTGTAAAGTGTTGTAACACACTTTCACACTTATCTAGGGTCTCATTAATTAATTGTGGTTAATTAGAGTTAATTAGACCCTTTAATTCAAATTTAAGCCTTATTTATGACACCTCTCAAAGTTCTATCCTGACACCCATGATTTAAATTTAATAAAAAAATTGATTAGGAAAAAGTTAGGTCCTAGAAAATGGTGCTAGGACCCATTCGCCCTAGGTGGCGAATGGGTCCTCTCTTAATAGGACCCCCCTTTTATCGTTTGATTCTAAATGAGTTTTGAATGCTCTTTCCATCCCTCAAGGTTAGGTCCTAGAAAACTAAGCCAGGACCCATTCACCTGAGGTGGTGAATGGGTCCTCCCTTAATGAGGACCCCCTTATCAAATTTAATTCTAGCAAGAATTCACTGATTTTAAGTTCCAGATCTAGTGTCAGCCTTAATTGTTTGAATTTCAAGGTTAATCTCCTAATTTAGTATAAATAAGGGGTTAATTCACATTGTTTCTCCTAGCAATTCATTCTAAGAATTCAAGTTTACAAGCATTAGAGAATTACAAAAGCATTCATAAGGCATTTCAAGGTAGATTTCAAGAGTCTATTGCAACAATTCAAGATCAATTCATGATGACAAGGGTTCTATGCATTCATGTATTTTGTTGAGCTAAGAAAGTGCATGTAGCATTGAAGATCTACTTTCAATAATTGTTCACGTCATATTCAAGGATCCTAGATCTACATTCTTCATGGCCAATACATGCTAGTTTTTAGATTTATTTCACAAGACACCATCCAAGGTGATATCAATTGCATATTTCATGTTTCATGCTTCATTCCTTTGTTTCATCATTTGTTTTAATTACCTACAAGGGGTTTGACCAAGGAAAACCCCCATTCACTAAAAAACAATAAGTTTTTCTTCCCTTGAATGTGTGATTACATATTTACAGGTTGAAGATCAAGTGGAGACAGTTTAGAGAAAAATTGTCAAAGTTGTCAACATTTCAAAAGTTGCCATTCAAAGTGCAAAAGCAAAGATTTGAAGCTACAGAACTACCTATAGACTTCTAGAAGTTGATAACCAATATTTTGAGAGTGTAGACATCAAGGAGTAGGACCTTGATCTTAGTTTTAGAAACCCTAATAGGGACACATTCGCCACTAAAGGTGAATGAGTCCTCTATAGCCTAAAAATAACAAGTTTTTTACAAGGTACACAGTTTTTTATGCTCTAAAAATTCCCTTATAGTTGCTATAATAGTTAGCTATCATCTCTAATTATTATTTGCATCTTATCATACACATAATTGTAGTGTTTAGGGTCTTAGAAAAATTAGTGGTCCATCACTTTGTTGATTCATTTTGGTGGACCCTATTTTTCACCTAAACAATTTTCATATCTATTTATATATCTTTCTTTATCTCTCCCTCTTTATCCATCTCTTTCTATTGCTCTCCACCTATCTCTATATCTCTCTATCTCTCTGCCCTATCTTTATATCTCACTTTACATCTCTCCCTCTCCCTCTTTATCTCTCTATATCTCCCTCTATCTATATTTATATATCCCTCACTCTATATCCTCTATATCTATCTCCCTCTCTATCTCTATCTCCTTCTCTATCTCTCTACCTCTCTATTTCTATCTATTTATCTCTCCCTCTCTCTAACTCTATATATCCCTCTCTATCTATTTTTATCTCTCTCTACCTCCCTCTATCTCTATATCTCCTTATCTACCTATATCTTTCTTTATCTCCCTCTTTGAGCTCCCTCTCTAATTTTATCTCTATATTTCTCTTCCTACCTCTTTATTTCTCTCTCAAACTATAATTATATCTCTTTAAGGATATATTTTTTGTTTTAAACTCTATACAGTGTGAGAATATAATATAACATACTCATTTTATGTCTTGGTAATTACCAACAAATGTAATATTAGAATGTTATGTGAACTCTTACATAATGTGCACAAATTTTACTTTAAAATGTCTTACTTGGCCACTTGTTTTCCTTCAATGTGATGCACTCACTCTAATATTATACATTTGATATAAATTATATATTTAAATTTAGGTTATCTATTTATGTCCTTTTATCTTCTTATTTTTACTACTCTCTCAGATGAGGATGCTCACTTTATAAACATGCTTCCTACTTTTCTCTTTCTTATGATATAATACCTTGTGGTAGAAAAAATATTATACCTATGATAAACTTCCTATAGGACATGCTTCTAGGGTGTGTCCCTTGATAACAACATTCATGGTTAGTGGAACACACCATGAAATCATGCTACATGAAAATATCTATTGTATTAGGTTTGTCTATTATGTGGTGCCAAAAATGGATGAACTTGAATTTTACTTTGAGATACAAAATCTTACCAACACAAATCACAAATCATAGACTCAAATTTAATATAGAAGAGGACTTACCATTAGAAAATAATTTCAAATATATAGATTGGAGGACTAGTTGAAAAATGGAGAAAAGAGTTTACAAATTTTATGATTGCAACTAATAAGGGCTCAAAAGAGGAAATGAGGTTGTGGGAACTATTGTATGAGATTAAAATAGGATGATATCATGTGTAAGAAGATTGCCAATGTGGAAGCCATAGTGAAAATATAAATATTTTCTACTAGAAAGCTCTTAACATATTGTAATAGGAAGAAAGTGAGGCCATATAAATATTGGAGATAAATTAAAAATGAAAGGTAGTTATAGGAGAGGAATAAGAAGTTAGTAGAAAAAAAAAAATTTAATGGAGAAGTAATCAAAAATTAGTCAAGCAAGACACACAAGTTTTATAGAGATAAGGTAAAATTATTGAGAACCAATGGAGTGGTAAGGAGAAATGTGTTGGGAAAATGTGTCTCAACCTTGCAATTACATAAGGTATTGTTGATATGTACATGACAGGGAATGTGGAGGCTCTGGGGGATCATCCCCCTAGCGGGCTATTCAAAGGCCGTGCACCCCCAAAAGGAAAATTTATTTGTATTTTATTATTGTAAATCTAGATTGTTCATCACCATGTCTTAGATATGATGACTGATATTTTATTAACTTGACTTGCCCTAGAAGGAAACCCTATTTTATGAGGGTGTTGTATTACGGCTGTGTCTTGTGATGTATACTAAGAGTATGATAGAGGTCATGTTGCCTATGAATTTCTAGTTGGTGATACTCCTATGAGAAGCTTGCTCTGCAAGTATATTATAATCTTTGTGATTTCTGAATAATATATTGGGCAGCTTTGGAGTCTGGGGTTTTTCTCTTGAAAGGGTTTTCTCCATGAAAATCGCTATGTTATGGTATGCATGATCTTTATGTTTATTTTTGTTTAATTTTCTATAATTAAAAATATTTATAATGTTTTGCATTATTCTCCTCTCAAAATTAGTGTAGGAAGTTGTTCCACTACCTTAGCTTCCTTACAAAATGGAGATAAAACAAAATAATATTTTAATTATGATAAATATGATTTGAGAGAATGAAGGGGGATTGAAATATTTCATGCATTATTCTCCTCTCAAAATTAGTGTAGGAAGTTGTTCCACTACCTTAGCTTCCTTACAAAATGGAGATAAAACAAAATAATATTTTAATTATGATAAATATGATTTGAGAGAATGAAGAGGGATTGAAATATTCCATTTGAAATGAAGTAACATTGGTCACATATGAGTATAAGCCATTAGAAAAAATAAATACCAAGTGTGGAAGTATTTTCCAAGATACATAAATGAGTATAGCTAGAGAAATGTTGGCACAAAAATATGTTAAGGCACAACCATCCACTTATCATCACTAACATAAAAAATTCAATGTAAAAGAAGAAAAAGTAGATCACTAGTTAAGAATGGATCTAGTAAAAGATACCCAAAACAAGGATAAGCATCCAATATTATATATCATGATGCACAAGTGGGTGAAAATTAGATGTCACTTAGTATCCATGCATTCAATATCATGAGATTGCTTATGCATAGAAAAATATAGACTTTATAGATATCATTCAATGGTAAATATCTAGCCTAAGGAATTCCTTTAAGTGCATTTTATGTTACTAGCCTAAACACAAATAGGAGAAACACATAGGCATGCATAGAAGGATATTTTTTCAAGAGATTCATGTAGGGGAGAGATCCATTAGGAAATATGAGTTAGTTATTATAGAAATAAAGGTAGATTATCACCAATTAACATTACTACTATAAGTCGAAGACCCATGGATGGGGGATTTAACTAATGCATGAAATATCACTAATCACAAATCATGATAAATTCTCTTTTAATATATAATAAATAATATAATATTATTATACTTATGTTCCTCTTATATTGTTTTGTAATGTATGATATACTTAATCATAATTGATAGCCAAAATAAAACCTAAGAAATGATTGTTGGCTAATGTTGATCTCATCCCCCAACCCATAAATCTCTCTCCCACATATTGATTCCACAATCTTCCATCAAAATCCAAGCATCCCAATCCTAAAAATCCTAAGTCTATTTTGGATCCCTACACGCCGAAATCTATACTGATAATTCCATCTAAATATAAGCATTTACAACATAAAAATTATAAATTTATTTTTGGTCCCTACATTCTAAAATCAGAAATCCAAACCCCACAATCTAAATCCCACACATCTCAAATCCATCTCCTACTCTCACATGCCAATGTTTATCATGGTGTGTGTAATTTTTTATCTTGGTTCCTCTTGGTCCCCAACATTTCTGTATGCCTTTCCCTTCCAACCACCTATTTTCTATCCCCCCTCCATTATCCAACACATCGCAGCCACTTAATCCAATTTTTCACTTAGTCTCTCTTCCCCTACATCCATTAAACCACCAATCTTCCTCCACTGCACCTTCCATTCCCTTGGTAGTCTCCTACAATGTTGGAGATATGAGGATACCATATTACACTCTAGAAAATCCACTTGAGGATCCATTAAGTTTTGTACCAACATCTATTAGTGCAATTATAATCAATGTGCTTCATTTGACATAGTTATTTGGTATGGTATATTATCCAAAGAGATGCTTGAGTTTAAATCCACATCCCTATCCCATCCAAAAATCCAATATTTATCCCCTTCCATTAATTATATATGTATCATCCCATTCTATCAAAAATAAAAACACAAAAAAAAAAATAGCAAAGATAAATACATGTTGTCTAATAGTGAAAACCACTTCTATGACACCTTGGATGAGTACCATAATGAAAACCTAGAAAAAACCATCATGTGTTACCCCCAACTTTCATTGAAAATTTTAAAATTTCCCCATCAAAATGCCAGTTAGACCTGCTGTGGCTGAGTTTCTTGGTGTTTATGGATCATTTATGGATGTTAGCTGAATATTTCCAATAACACTGATTTTACAATTGGATCCTACAATGCTGCAACTTGTGTCCTCCTATAAGGCAACAACGTCTTTACGAGTTGGATAAATTGGTTTGGCAAATGAAGACAGCAGGGGGCAGTATGCTTGTGGAAATTAATATTATTAATCTTAAAATAGGCTTGCACTATATTAATGTACACTAGTTCAAATATCTGGTAACAATCAAGGGATATTTATAAAAGCATAATAGCATAAATAAGCTGCTAAATATTGCAGTCACAAAGGCTCTAGCAGATACGTTTGCAGATTTTGATCAGAGAATGCACTTCATTAAAGATTATGATGAAGATGATTTTTGTCAAATGTTATATTGGTGATTGCCCTGACGAAGTTGTATGCAAATTGTGTTTCATATGCAATATCTCATGAGAAAATGAAGAGTTGGATTCAAAATGTATAGAACAAGTTATTAAGATTACTAGGTGTAATCATCATAAACATGATAGTTGTTTATTTGAAGATAAGACTCATGTATTAAGTGATGCTCGTGGAGCCTTGGGATGTCTTGATAATGGCTGAAAGCACAAAGTTTGCAAGCTACAAATGAATACATATGGGATTCTTATTTTCCTCCAAATGATGAGCCTTAGTCCTCAAAGTAGTATTGATGGCTCAAGATAAAGTTTCCAAAGACTCGAGCTCTGTTCAATGGCATTGATTATTTTCTTCTACCATTTTTTAAAGTAATGGCTGAACTAGAAGTTCTCACGATGATCAAATAGAATTTCGATACTACTAAAATTTGAAGTTTCTTGAAGATTTGGGGAAGCTCTCGGAATCTTTAGCAAGGTTAACACGATAAAATTTAATGACCAATTCTATTTGAGGCCGAAGCAAACCAGTGATTGGCTTGCATAGTGGTGCATTATGTGGGGTCGACACCAAGAAATGGACTTTAACACTAAGATTGTTGGCAGGGGGTTTACTAGAGGTTCATCAAATTCAAAAATGGCTTCAGTTTTTTTTTTTTTGCATTTGTATAGCAGATTATGCATTTCTGCCATATTTATACATTTTTTGGTTAATTTTCTGTGGTGGTGAATTTTATTTGAGATGAATTTGTCACGATGGTGAATTTTTCTGCGGTGAATTGTTGACGGTGAATTTTTAAATTTTCGGATGGTGAATTGCTGATGGTGAATTTGCCATATGCCACAATTTATAGGAGTCATTTGTACATTTGCTAACAAAGAAATGTCATTTCTGCTAAAGTTTTACAGTGGTGTAGTGTAGATGAATCTGATGGTCTTGAAGAGTCTGTTGGTAGAATACATATGATGAGATTCTGATTATGCCAGGGAAAATTTGACCTTGATAACTGTTTGATAAATCACCTGACATAAGGATTCAAAAGGAAATATGAAAGAAAGATATATCGATGGTAACTTATGAGCTTTTAAAATATCAAGAATAGTAAAGCCATACATGACAGGGTCTCTGATTCAACTTCTTTCATAATTAAAGTCATACATGAATTTTCCTCCGGTGAATTGTTCACGGTGAATTGACCGTCGGTGAATTACTGACGGTGAATTTTCCTAGAGCCCTGACTACTAGAGGGTCAGAATTAAAGCCATACATGACATGGTCTCTGATTCAACTTCTTTGTCATGTCACGAAGTTGGGATGGTATGATGATAACATATTCAGGGAGATTGTTAAGGAATCCAGGGACATTTTATGTTGAGATCTTCATATTTGCAGGCACTTCTAGCTGTTGATTGTGACAAATATTTTGTAATACAATTGTCACTGGAAGACCCTTGTGCAAATTATCTCTTTCAGCTTATTTTGATAGCACCAGAGCAATTTAAGTGAATCTATTAGAAAATTCTTATCCCAAGTCATTCAATAGTTGTCAAGTTAGAAGGGCCAGATTACATCAAGGAGACAGCAGTAGATGGATTCTATCTTTAGAAGGATTAAATTCATTTCAAAAAGGCCCTATAAGAGTAGGAGGCAGCAGATATGGAGATTCTCACTCGGACTCTTTACAAAAGAAACTAAAAACATTGAATACAATTCTTCAATCACAGGCACTATGTGGTTAGCTTCAGAAATGTCTCTGTCTGTGGTTTAGTGGAGGGGATGATCCGCACCGTTGTGTACTCATAGTTTCTAGAGTCCTACAAAAGTGTAACTATGGAAGCCATGACAAAATCTTTGGGTGTCAGTGTTGATTTTATCAATACGAAACTCTCGTTTCACAACTGCAGCGGAAAGTTGGAGTTATTACAGAGGGAAAGGGAATGAAGTTGTTTCCATTAAGCAGCATGGGCAATTCTGCCCGTAAGTCAATTCTTGGAAGAGACCAAAACATGAGATTATGTGGATGGTAGTTGATGATTGATACACTAGATCAATGTAATGCACAAGGACAGCTTAAAGTTTTCACAGAATACTTTTTGATGAAATCATCTAGATAGATACTATCCACCAGTCGGATTAATATCACCATAAATACGATGCTTGCTTATGACCAGCTTTGAATAAAACCTTTTGAAGAATATCTGCATGGAGGAAATATAGAATGTGAAGAGGTGTCTACAACTCTTCACATTTCTCTATTTTGTGACCTTTCTTGAAAGAGAGAACTTTTTGTATTCTGATCGGGAAGTTTTAAAAAGGAGAGGAACGCTTTGTAGCGGGGTCTTTTTGCTGTCCAAACAAGGGAGCTCCTATGAGAGCTTTGAGGGAAGATAGTAATTAGATGTAGTGAATTCTTTGAACAGACCACTTTGTATAGAGAAGAGAGAGTCCTTGAACTCTTATTTCATCAAATGAATAAGGAGATATTTTAATCTTTGTATTATTTTTCTTCTTTTTTACTGTAAGTTTTTTTTTGTGAAGTCATAATCTTTCTTTGGTGTATGCTCTGTTATATCTGGTTTCAGATATATGTGTTACAGGATCTTTGAGTCCCGAACATTTAATATCTACTATTATGCTTGGAAGATATTGTTCCTTATCCTATCAATTATTATTTATAGGTGTGTAACTAATGATTTTTGTGTTATTTGTTTTTGTTTCTCTTCTACTTCAAGTTTACCATTGCATTTGTGTCACTGTTATGTATGGATGTTAGTTTTACCTTTCCTACTTTCTGCTCAAAAACATACCTCGAAAAATACAAATTCATTATACGAGGGAGTTGCCCCTCTAAATATAGAGGATAATTATTAATCCTATAATAATTTATTCATTTGTTGGTGCATATTGTCGTTGTCTGTTGGGAAAATTAGTTGATTTTTCACAGTGACAAAGCCATTTACCAATAGTTTTTGGCAACTTCACTTGGGAAAGAATAAAACTGTCAGTGTCTTTCTACCTCAGAAATTTGAAGGTACTTCCTCGAGGATGGAGGTCGACGACTGTTAAATGGAACATGCTCATAAATCATTTTTTTGTAGAAAAATTCTAATGATATTCTTTCAATCTGCATTATGGTATTGGCTTCACCACAGCCATGGGATACTCATTTTGGGCCTTTATCTTTGCCATAATATTCAGCCCTACTTGCAATTTCGAGGAAGCATTTTCCAAAATTCCATGGAGAAAATTCACAAATTGCATATGATCATATTCAAGCCTTCACCATAGCTAGTGGAGTTTTGGGAGTGAATGAAAAAAATGTCTTCTTTTCATTATTTGTTGAATCCCTCATTGGGGCTGCTGAAAATTAGCTTTTGTCTCTAGAAGATGGATGCATTACAAATTGGGACATCATGAAGAACAAATTGGGTGCATTGTTATATCAACTTTTCAACATTAAAAAGAAAGAAGATGAACTTATGAGGGAGTTTGTGGATCGATTTAATAGATGTTTAAAAAGGATTCCTCATGGCGATCGGCCAAGTGAGCAAAATCAATTGTCCATTTTTATTGCAGTGTTACACCCTGAAGGAAAATTCCTCTTGAAGCAAAATAGGGTATGTGATTTTGAGACTACAAAACATGAAGCCATTAAGATTGAAGATGATTTGATAGTGCGGACTTTGGAAAACAAATAATGTTGAAGAGACTTCAAATTATGGATTTATGAGAAGTTATCAAGTGTAGCCACATGAGGTAAATCTTTCATCTTCTTCGCTTGAATGCACTAATTTCATAATTTTGTCATGATTTTTTTTAAGAAATAGCCAAATTGGTCAATGTGTTGAAACAAGAGCTGGAGTATTTGGTGTGCATTACAAAGAAGACAAGGGTGAATATACTAATATTTCAAGTGATGAGGAAGATCATGTTTCTTCATATTTAAATATTAATGGTCATCATGCATGGCCAAAGCATGAAGTTTTTAAAGTTCCTACATCGAATCATGAAGAGGAAAGGCTGCAAGAAAAGGTTAAAGATAATTTTATTTTTAAGTCATCTCATTTTGAACCTGATTTAGAGGTTGTTAAATATGGAATAAAGAATGATTTTGTGAACGAGGATGGAGAAATTAATGTTGATTTAGCAAATGGAGATGTTTAGCCCCATGTTGTTCATATTCCAAGTTGGTACTTGGAAATGTCTGAGGATGATTTTCTATGTGGACAAGGAGTTTTTGTGTCTCTATTGTAGTTATAAAAGATGATAATTTGATTGATAAATCTAAAATTGTAGGAGTTGTAATTAGAAAGGCATGAATCAAACCATGAGAATAAGGGTCAAATTGCTTCTAAGCTTAATGAGGTTGTTGTTCATCGCATGATTTTTCAATCTATTTCAAGAGGAATTTATTTATATATAAATTCATATGAGGGTCTAACTGATATGCAAGACAATTTATAGGATACTTCAGAGGTATTTGATGAGAAGTGGCTTTTTGGTACATCTTTCAAGGAGTTATTTTCTCTTGTAGATTCCATATTTACATTCATGGTCCTCAAAACATTCCTGATTTTACAAGCACTTCATGGTCATACCTCCTTCTTTCACACTATCATTTACTTTTCTCAACCAGTTAATGGCTTTGCATGGTCTCATGAGGGCAGCAATAGTTTGTTTACCTAGTTCAAGTACATAGGTGTCTTAGGTTGTTTCTTTTCTGGTTGTGTGGGTTCATTTTTATTTTGGTTTTTTTCTTGTCTCTTGTTTTCCCCTTTCACTCTGGCCCAATGAATCAACATTGGTCAACAATAGATACTAGAGTTATCTACATTCCTCTAGGTAGTGTAGTCCCCAATCAAAGCCATTATTGTACCCCCAATTTTGATCATTGAAAATTTTAAAATTTCCCCTATCAAAATGCCAGTTAGACCAATGGTGGCTACACAGCTAAGTTTCTTGGTATTTATGGATCATTTATGGATATTGGTTGAATATTTCCAATAACACTAATTTTACAATTGGATCCTAAAATGTTGCAACTTGTGTCCTCCTCTAAAGCAAGTATGCTCTTTACAAGTTGGATAAATTGGTTTGGAAAATGAAGGTAGCATGGGGCTAGTATGCTTGTGGAAATTAATGGTATTAATCTGTACTGGTTCAAATATCCAGTAACAATGAAGGGATATTTATCAAAGCATAGTATTAGGAATTAGCTACTAAATATTATAGTCACAGAGGCTCTAGTAGATACATTTAGAAATTTTGATCAGAGAATGCACTTCATTGAAGATTATTAAAAGATGATTTTTGACAAATGTTATATTGGCGATTGCCCTGACGAAGGTGTATGTAAATTTTGTTTCATATGTAATATCTCATGAGAAGATGAAGAGTTGGATTCAAAATGTATAGAACAAGTTATTAATATTTTTGGGTGTAATCATCATAAACATGATAGTTGTTTATTGAAGATAATACCCATGTATTAAGTGTTGCCTGTAGAGCCTTGGGATTTCTTGATAATGGCAAAAAGCACAAAGTTTGCAAGTTTCAAATGAATAAATATGGGATTCTTCTTTTCCTCCAAATGATGAGCCTTAGTCCTCAAAGTAGTATTGATGGCTCAAGATAAAGTTTCCAAAGACTCCAACTCTGTTCACTGGTATTGATTATTTTCTTCTACCATTTTTTAAAGCAATGTCTAAACTAGAAGTTCTCATGATGATCATAGAATTTTGATACTACTAAAATTTGAAGGTTCTTGAAGATTTTGGGAAGCTCTCAGTGTTGGAGTTTAATCCCAACCGCTGCATTTATTCCTCCTCTGTATGTTTTGATAGCAATCATTTCTCTTTCCATTCTCTCACATGTGTATAGGATTGCTTTAGATTTGTATTTAATACAAAATCTTCGCATTCATATTTTCCTTATTGGTTGTTAAATCAGCATTTAATTATAATTAATGTTTTTGGTTTTCCCTCAGTTGTTGGGATCTGTCATAGCTTATGCAAGAAGCTTTGTATTGTCTTTTTCTAGGTGAAAAAGAAATGAAAAAAACATAATGAATAGAAGGTAAGGAAGGAAGAAAAGAATAGGAAGAAGATTGTTGTACAAACAACATGAACAATCACACAACAAGTGACTTTCCTTTTCTTTTTCTAGGCATAGAAGAGCAGTAGCTCTCCCTTTGCACAAGCATTTTTTTGTATGAATTTGGTTACTAATATAAATAATTATTTGTAGTTCATCCCCTTCTCTTCTCTGTGTTTTATTTTTGTTTTGTTTTTACTCTGTCTCTGTCCAGCACGTAGTATCAGAGCCAAGTTTCTCAAACAATGTATCATCTTCAAGCAACGTTTTTAGAGTAGGTCTTCAAGGAGCCAAGGTATTCTCATAGTCAAAAATGGAAGCAAGCACAAGCTTGACAAACCCACAAATTCTACAGTTTAATGGAAAGAACTATGACTATTGTGCAATCACCATGAGGGCATTGTTTTTCTCACAATATTTATGGGAGCTAGTAGAGAATGGTTTTCCAGAAACTAGTTGATGCAGCAACTTATATTGCATTAACTCAAGAAGAGAAGGATTTTTTGAAAGATAAGAGGAAGAAGGATTCAAAATCCCTTTTCTTTATCCCCCAAGGAGTGCATGAGAGAATTTTCCCAAGGATTACAATAGCAACAAGGTCCAAACAAGCTTGGGATATACTTCAAACAACCTATCAAGGTATGGAAAAGATTAAAACAACAAAGCTACAAATGCTAAGAAGAGATTTTGAAAAAATTTACATGAAGGATAATGAATTAGTAGACTCATTCTTCACTCAAATCATTGGACTGATAAATCAAATTAGATCACATGGTGAGACACTTGAAGATAGGAGGGTTGTTGAAAATATTTTAAGGAGTTTACCCACAAGGTTTGAATCCATTGTTGTGGCCATAGAGGAGACAAAGAATCTCTCACAAGTTTTAGTTGATGAGCTCTATGCATCCCTCATTTCACATGCACATAGGCTAATCAGGTCAGCAAACACATCATTAGAGCATGCATTCAAGTCACAAGTTACAATCAGCCATGGTAGCTCCTGGGCAGAGGAAGAACAAATCTCAAAGGTAGAGGAGGAAATTCTTATAGAGGTGGAAGAAGCATTCCATCAAGCTCAAGTGGAAGAGGTAGCATCCATAACCCAACTCATAATGCATCTCAAAATCAGCCTCAAGGCCAAAGGTATGATAAATCTCAAGTCCAATGTCACTATTGTAAAAAATACGAGCATTATTTGAATGAATGTAGAAAGAAACAATATGATTCTAGACAGCAAAATCCAAATTTCACAAAAGAAAACCAAAACGAAAAACTAGAACAAAGCACTATGTTTTTGGCTTGCAATGTTGCACAAGCAAATGAAAAAGATGTATGGTTTTTAGACTCGTCATATGACATGGAATTTAGAAATGTTTTCTAGTTTGGATGAGAGTGTAAAATTAGATGTAACATTGGGCAATCACAATAAAGTAGAAGTCAAAGGAAAAAGGAACATCAACATTCTAACCAAGAAGGGGGAGAAGAAATATATAACTGATGTTTATTGTGTTCCCGATTTAAAAAACAATTTAATGAGCATTGGAAAAAAATTTCAAAAAGGGTATAGAGTATCTTTTAAAAATGGAGAGTGCATAATTTTAGACAAACTTCCAAGCAATCATCTCATTTCCAAGGTTCAAATGACCAACAATAGGATGTTTCCCCTAAGGTTAAAACCATATTTGAGTGTAGATTATGGTCAAGCACACCACTCAATGTCTCCACAAGTGGGTAAAGAGGAAAATGAAATAGTCATGCAAACAATCTTTCAAGCAGAAATAAAAGATGAAAATTGGCTTTGGCATTTAATATTTGGGCATTTAAACTTTGGAGCCCTAAATTTGCTTCATAGGAAAAGCATGGTCAAGGGCTTTCCTTTAATAGAGAAACCAGAAAGAGTATGTGAAGGGTGCATCTTAGGTTCAAGCAACATAGAGAATCATTTCCAACAGGTATGTCAATGAGAGCTAAGGAACCTTTGGAGATCATCCATTCACATTTGTGTGGGCCAATGCAAACACCTTCAATAGGTGGTAGATTATATTTTCTTACATTCATTGATGATTACTCAAGGAAAAAATGGGTTTACTTTCTAAAACATAAGAGTGAGGTGTTTGAATATTTTTGTCAATTCAAAGCTCTTGTTGAAAAACAAAGTGGTCATTGCATCAAATCATTGAGAACAGATAGAGGTGGTGAATACATTTCAAATGACTTTCTAATATTTTGCAAGGAACATGGAATTCATAAGCAATTCACAACTAGGTACACACCTCAACAAAATGGGGTAGCTGAAAGAAAAAAATAGAACTATCATGGAAATGGCTAGAAGCATGTTGAAAGCCAAACATTTTCCAAATGAATATTGGGCTGAAGCTATATCATGTGCAGACTATATAATGAATATATGTCCAACAAAAAGTGTCAAGAATATGATTCCAAAAGAATCTTGGAGTGGAATAAAACACAATATCACTCAAATGAGAGTGTTTGGATGTGTGGCATACACACATGTACCAGATGAATTGAGAAGAAAATTAGACAACAAAGGAGAAGAAAGCATATTTTTTGGATATAGTAATGAATCAAAGGCTTACAAGTTGTATAATCCAATCAGAAAAAAGGTTATAATCACCAGAGATGTGCAGTTTATATAAGAGGAAGCATGGGATGGAAGTGTAGAAAAAATAGTCAACGTATTAGTAAGCATACCAAAAGAGGAAAATGAAGTTTCTATACTAGCAGGTACTACTTCAAATGTGATTTCTTCCACACTCATTCAACCTCAACAAAGTGGTCCACAAGTGGCACCATCATGAAGTGTAAGGGCAGCCTCACATATGCAAGAAAATACTCCAACAAGTGCACAATTAACACCATCTACAATAGGGATTTTTAATGCAGGATCAGTAAGTCCACATTCCATAGGTTCCTCATCAAGTGACATGTCAAATCCTACATTGGCAAGCTTAAGAAGACAAAAAAATAAGAAGTATTAGAGAGATTTATGAGCATAATGAAGGTGAAAATAATGCAAGTTGGACTTCTCTTTTTGCTTTATATTCACTTGTAGATGATCTAGTTCATTTTGAATAAGCAAATAAAGAAGAAAAATGGGTAAATGCAATGGATGAAGAAATTGATGAAATTGAAAAGAATCAAAAGTGGGAGTTAGTGAGCCTTCCAAAAGGAAAAGATGTCATAGGAGTTAAGTGGGCTTACAAAACCAAGTTGAGTGCAAATGGTAATGTGTAGAAACATAAGGCAAGACTAGTGGCAAATGGATATTCACAACAGCCTAGAATTGATTACATTGAGACATTTCCTCATGTAGCTCATCTAGACACTATGGACACCATAAATGGATGCTTCACTTCCTTGTCCACATAAAATGTGGGGGTACAAGGAGAGGGATCTGATTTTGAAATATTCACATTCAAGGACACCTTAGAGATCTCAACCCAATGAAGGATGTGAGATATCTAACTATAAGGTATCCTAGGAGATGATTGAGAAAAGAAAGGGGTTCACCACCAAGTGTAAACTTGGAAAATACAAAATGTTTGAAAACACAGTGTGATATGAAAACAAATGCTAAATGACCTAAGATCCTTAGAAATGTAAATAAAGCAAAAAACAAAAAAGTAAAGATGTGAATGGTGTGATCCTGGGAACCTTGAAGAGACTGGAAATAGTTCTAGAATTCTGAAAATGCTGATTTTTAAGCCTGGTGGGACTCATTCGACATTTTGGGCGAATCAATCATAATTCTAGAAAATTGCACTAGAGCCTATTTTAGCCAAATGGGTATCCAAATCCACAAAAATCTTTGAAAAATAGGTACAGTGGGACTCATTCACCACTCTTGGTGAATGAGTCCACTTTAACTTTTCTAGAAACTCAGAAGTGGAATCTGTAGCTCTTAGTCTGCTCAATCTGTAACTCCAAGTGTCAAAATCCGAAACCCTAATTTTCAGGATTGTAAGTGACTTTTTGTGAATATTTTTACCTTTCTAGTAGGGAGATGACTCCAACAAGTTTGAAACCTAATCTTAAATTATATCCAAGCCTTCAAAGCGCCTAGATCTACAATCACACAAAGAGAGAAAATGTTGATTGTTAGGGAATAGGGGTTTGCCTTGGTCAAACCCCATTTAGGTAATTAAACCACATTTAGGTAATTAAACCAAAATTATGAAACAAGATAATGAAGCATGAATATGAAGCAATGCAATTAGAACCTTTCCATGATAAGGGATTTTGAATTTTTCCAACAATGGATGAAGAATTTTCCCTTTAATGCCTTAGAAATGATCTTGAAAGCTGTCTTGATGACCTTGAAATGCTTAACTCTTGCTTGCTTGACTTGAAAGCTTGAATACCTTTTGAAAAAATTATTTGAGAGATTTTTTATATAGGCAAGGCACTCAAATGGCTGTTATTTTGATCCTCAAGGCCGACATTCATTAGTTAGAATTGCAATTTTCTTGCTCAATTTGAAAAAGTCCCTAAAAGAGACTCATTCGCCACACTTGGAAAATGGGTCCCACCTAGGGGACTCATTCACCCAAGGTGGTGAATGAGTCCCACCTTGAGGTTTTTGAGGTGGGTCTCCAAGATTTCAGGGTTTTAAAGTGTTTTTATTGGGATATTATCCAAATCATGCCTCAGGATGCAAAAATAAGGGGCTTAGGGGCCTATTAATGAGTATATAAAGGGTGATTAGGGCTAGGGACACAAAGTTCAATGTGAAAGTGTAGTTAAATACACTCTACAACATTAAAATGAAGTCCACTTAGCCTAGAAAGGCACAAGATCCAATGTGAATATGTAAAACACATTACAACACTAGATTAAGGCCAGGTTTAATTTACAAGCCTTCTAGATTAGTGTGATAATGCAATTAAATGCATTTTACAACATTGAATTAAGGGAAAAATAGGTCCATTAGACTTAAATGCTTAATAAAAGTCTAGAAAGTGTTAAAGTCATTTACAATACTTTACAACACCTTTACAAGATATGTATTTTATTTAGTTTACAAGGGCTCAAGACCTAATGTGAATGTGTTATCCACATTACAACAATAAATCAAGGAAAAATTAAGCCAAAATCACAAGGAGGGCCCAAAAGAGACAAAATGTAGAAGGGTCACTTTTTCAGTGTTCACATTTGGCCCCCATTTTAGTGAGAGGATGAACCTGCTTCAAACTCACACTAAAGTAGACATTCAAGAGGATTTTATTCATACCAATGTGGATGGTCTAGGATAAAAAATATGGAGGAGGTGGTCAATCCCCCAAGTTCCAAGATCCTAAGTCAAACCAACATAAGCACAAAAGGACATGCATGAGATGAATGATATGTAGCAAAATGAGATATGTGATCATGCAATGACAATAACTAGAAGAAGAAAAAAAAAAGGTGGATCAAGATTCAACCATTTCTCCAACACGATGTGGATCAGATCTAGGTTGTTTGTCCGAAAATGCATACTCACTTTGAGGCAACGAAACTCCTGGTTGTTCGTCAAGTGAGAAGTCCTAAGAGGGTGAGACACATACACTCATGGTTAGTATGTACTCACACACACACAAATGGCTATGGGGAAAGTCATGCTTTGGATCGGGCTTCCCACTCAAACCATACCAAAGTTATACCTCCTAATAAATTTAATAAGATGCCACACAAGAACGATTTTCGAGCTTCATGAGACAAGAAAAACTTTGTATGCTTAGGGCTCATGAAAATTGTAAATGCAAAATAGTGTAAGGTTTGTTCAAATGGATTTTTCTTCCTTCGTGCAAGGTCTCTTCTTAGGGAACATCATTCCTAATGTTTCCAAGAGAGGATGTGTCAAAGAAATATCATTCTCTTAGAGTAAATCAATCCCAATGACACCACCAAGAAAAGGACGTGTCACAAGAAGAAAGAAATTGTGCAATGAAACATGATGAGTGTCGATGTATGCCCCCACTTTAAAGTGGTTGCTAACACCATTGTTGTGAGAAATTTCTTTAAAGTAGAAGAAGATATGAGAGCATATTTGGAAATCCCTATTCCAAGTCATATGTTTTTGATAAGCTACATCATGCAATAGGATGGAAGGGTTGCTCAGTACGTCACATGTGATCCAACTTAAGGCATGTTGTCCACATCCCAAGCTTGCTCTTAGATGTACATGAAAAGTGATCAACTAGCCAAAAGAGGCAACGATAGGTGACATACGAGAATGATATCTAACCCCTTTCCCCCACTTAGTGCAGGAAAAGGATGAGTTGAATAGGATGAAAGTAAGTATCAATTAAAGGAATTAGGTGCTTCAACACAAGGAAGAGCACCACACTTCTTAAGATGTTGGTTTTTGTTGTTTAAAGCCTTACATTCATTAGTGGCATAACCATGAACTCTATGATATGCACAGAATAAAGTCTTGTAATAAAATTTCTTTCATGATCTTGGAGGAAGGGATATCAAGTGATCTTGGAGGAGTCTCGACAAGATACCCTCTTGATCAATGGTAGAAGATGTTTCGTTATTATGTGACAAATATATCTCTTGCTTAGTATCAAATGGCATACCTACGCAAGACTCTTTAGATTACAATATTTTGTTCTCTCCTTTACAGGAGGGTGTAAAATCTAGCGAACTCAAATCATTAGTGTTTTGTGAGATTACATTGACATTAAGCGAAGATGTCTTTGTTTGTTTTGTTTCTTGCAAAGGATAAATACCACTAGTGTCTATTAGTTCAGGATGCATTACTGCTAAATTTGGCTTAGAAGGATGTTTTGTGAGAGTGTTGATGTTAAGTGAAGGCTTGTTTATTTCTATCAAAGGATAATAATTAAAACCATGATTTTTTTCTTGCATGTTAGGCTCGATGGGGACACAGATACCTTGTTCTTTAGCACCGCATAATTTTCCACTATATCCAAGTTGTTTCATAGGCTCATAAACTTTTCCATAAATCTTCTTCATCTCTTTTGGATTTAGTGGTTGTTCGTAATCAGCTTCATCAAAGGTTGTGTAATTTTTTGTCGTGTTCTGAAGTGGTTGAGGTGGATTCTTTCAAAGGGTCTTTTGAGTTTTGTGTTGACATTACTGCTTTTTCTTTTTCATGCTTCTTTATTATGATCTTTGGTTTCCCATCAAAGCTAGGTGTGAAATCCAAGGAACCCCAATCATTGTCCAACAGCTTTGTTATTTGTTTAATATGTTGTTCTTTGTCTTTTTGTTGCATGGGGCGTACTTGTGTGGTTGGTGTTAATGTTGCTAAAGGATTTTCTATGTTTTTCTCAATGTTTAAACAACTATTTGGGTTAGGTTCTACTTCAAGCATGTACACGTTGTTGTTGTAAATGTATTTCATTTTACGATGAAGAGTAGAAGGCACCCCATTCATTGCATGAATCCATGGTCTTCCTAAGAGAATATTATATGAGAGATCATGTGGCATAACATGGATCGGTGTTTCCAATGTGGCCTTCCCAACTATAATAGGAAAAGTGATCACACCAATCGGTTGTTTTCCTATATTGTCAAATCCCTTAATAGATAAAGAGTCAGGTTGAATTTTTTATTTATCCACACAAAGCCTATCCAAGAGCTTTATGGTACATGCATTAAGGGTTGATCCATTGTCAAAAATAGTTCACTTTATTCCCATCATATTGTATTGAGCTACAATCATGAAAACATCATTTTTTTTTGCAATTCCAAAGGGGGGAGTTCACTTTGGTGGAAAACAATGTCAGCATTTATTCCTTGGATCATGGCTTCTATGTCATTTGGCTGCACATTAGAAGCGATAGGAACTTGTTGCAAGGCATTTTGAAGCATAGTGTGCTAATTAGGTGAATTTTGAATTAGGTCCCATAGAGATATCTTTGCAGGAGTATTCTTAAGTTGTTTGACAAGATCATACTCTTTCCCACTATGCAAAGGAAAATGAGGAGCACTAGGAAATATGGGATTAGGAAAAGGTAAGGGTGTCAGGGTTGGTTTTTTTGGTTGCGGATTGTTTCCAGTGTTGTATGTATGAGAAACGGTATTATGACTCAGCTGCTACGACACATTATTCTTAGACCTGGATAAAGGATAAGTTCAAGTTTGTTTTGAGTTTTTTGCTTGTGTGAATGGGGGTAAAGGATGAGTTGAGGTTAAATAATATTAACATCCCTTAGTGAGGGAGAGTCTAATTTTACTTAATCATCTTCATCTAAGGGAATAATATCATTATTGTCAATGTTTTCCTCTTCTTGCACAATGATATCTTCCCTAGGAGGAGAGGTTTTAGGAGAATGAAAAACTAGATGTTCATGATATTCATAGGTTGGTTCTTCAAAAATGACTTCATCGCAAGTAAGGGAGTTATCAATGGTTGGATTTTCTTGTTTATTGATAGTGGGGAGATTAGGGGAAGGCTCTATTTGATTGTCATTTTCTCTAAGGTCTCATTCTCTTGTGCCATATTATCTACCCTAGTAGGAGAGCTTGTAATATGTTCATCCATGGATAAATTTTCTAAAGTAGCTTCATCACAAGTAGGGGAGGCATCAAGAGAATGACAACTATGGTTTTCATTCTTACCAAATAGATCTTCCCAAATGGTAGGAGAATTAGGGAAGGGACAATATTTGCATGACTCTTAATAGGTATATCTTCTAACACCAACCTATCCTCTTTACATCGAGGAGGGATATTAGAATAAAGACAATTTTGAGTGTCATGGCTATCTATGATATCAGCTTCTTTTGATAAAACATTCTCACAAGCAAGGGATGCATGGAGATAAGGAAAAGTGATGTTTAGAAATGTGTCTATAATCTCATCTTATTGTTTTCCAATACATTCCAAAGGGGAATGAGGAGAGGGACAATCAAGAACCTCGATGCTTGTATCTTCTTTCACCAAGATACCTTTGTCACTAATAGGAGAGGTATCGAGAGAAGAATAAGTATGATTGTTATGATTGTCAACACTACCATCCTCACCAATGGGTAATGTAGTATTAATAATTGTGTCAATGGTTTGATGATTAACATGTTTCTTAATGACTTCATTGGTGTAATTTAAATTGAACTCATAAGAGGGGATGTTGTGCTTTTGCAATCCATTTTTAACCATATCAAAGCTGCATCTCTTGAAAGAAAACATGTTAGATCATGAAAAAGTAAAGAAAGTGCAATGCAATGACCTAAAGTAAGATGTTTAAATGCAATTTTTAGATGTGAAACAAGGTAATTTGCTAATTACATTATGCAACAACCTAAAATATGGAATGTTGTAAATAAAAATTTGAAATTGAGTAATGCGTGAAATGAGCTAATTTAAGCTAGATCTAATGAAATTCATGTAACAGAAACTCATCCAACTGATACAGATAGTTAATGGCAGCAAACAAAAGTGCAGAAACAAGGTTTTTAGTGTTGCAAATTGCAGTTTTAGGGGTGCACTAGGACTGATTTGCATGGTGAATGAGTCCCAGTAGGTATTTTTTTCAAAATTTGCAAAACTTTTCAATTGATTTCTTATGCTTTTTAGGTTGTATGATGTGTATCGTAAATGCAAATGTAGTTTTTTGATGATTTCCAATGATTTGAGATGCAAAAATGCAACCTATATGCACTTTCACTAATGCAAAAATTTAGAAACCCTAGATGCAAATTAACCAATGTAAATCCTAATGCAAAGTTAATGTGAGCTAGATCTAGGATGATGATGGACTCCAAATCAGAATTATGATGTTCAAAATTCAGGTTTACCAGAATCTGAACACCACAAATGGATGCTTCACTTCCTTGTCCACATAAAATGTGGGCGTACAAGGAGAGGGATCTAATTTCACAATATTCACATTCAAGGACACCTTAGAGATCTCAACCCAATGAAGGATGTGAGAGATCTGACTATAAGGTATTCCAGGAGATGATTGAGAAAAGAAAGGGGTTCACCACCAAGTAACATGGAAAATACAAAATGTTTGAGAACACAGTGTGATATGCAAACAAATGCTAAATGACCTAAGAAAAGCCCTAGAAATGTAAATAAAGTAGAACAAAAAAGTAAAGATGTGAATGGTGTGCACCTGGAAACCTTGAAGAGACTGGAAATAGCTCTGGAATTCTAAAAATGTTGATTTTTAAGCTTGGTGGGACTCATTCACCATTTTGGGCAAATCAATCCTGATTCTAGAAAACTACACTAGATCCTGTTTTAGCCAAATGGGTATCAAAATCCACAAAAATATCTGAAAAATAGGTACAGTGGGACACATTCACCACTCTTGGTGAATGAGTCCACTTTAACTTTTCTGGAAACTTAGAAGTGGAATCTATAGCTCTCGGTCTGCTCAATCTATACCTCCAAGTGTCTGAATCTGAAACCCTAATTTTTAGGGTTCTAAGTGAATTTTTGTGAAGATTTTAACCTTTCCAATAGGGATATAACTCCAACAAGTTTGAAACCTAATCTCCAATAATCTCCAAGCCTTCAAAGCACTGAGATCTACAATCACACAAAAAAAGAGAGAAAATGTTGATTATTAGGGAATAGGGGTTTGCCTTGGTCAAACCCCGTTTAGGTAATTAAACCAAAATGATGAAACAAGATAATGAATCATAAATATGAAGTAATTCAATTAGAACCTTGCCATGATGAGGGATCTTGAATTTCTGCAACAATGGATGAAGAATCTACCGTTGAATGCCTTAGAAATAATCTTGAAAGTTATATTGATGACCTTGAAATGCTTAACTCTGGCTTGCTTGACTTGAAATCTTGAATACCTTATGAAACAATTATTTGAGAGCTTGTTTGTATAGGAAAGGCACTCAAATGGTCATTATTTTGATCCTTAAGGCCGACATTCATCAAAATTCAAGTTAGAATTGCAATTTTCCTACTCAATTTTGAAGTACCTAAAAGGGACTCATTCACCACACTTGGTGAATGGGTCCCAACTAAGGGGAATCATTCAAAAAAGGTGGTGAATGAGTTCCACCTTGAGGTTTTTGAGTTGGGTCTCCAATATTTTAGGGTATTAAAGTGTTTTTATCGAGATATTAATCAAATCATGCCTTGGGATGCAAAAATAAGGGGCCTAGGGTCCTATTAATGGTGATATAAAGGGTGATTAGGGATAGGGACACAAATTTCAATGTGGAAGTGTAGTTAAATACACTCTACAACATTAAAATGAAGTCCACTTAGCCTAGAAAGGCACAAGATCCAATGTGAATGTGTAAAACACATTACAACACTAGATTAAGGCCAGGTTTAATTTACAAGACTTCTAGATTAATGTGAGAATGCAATTAAATAAATTTTAAAACATTGAATTAAAGGAAAAATAGGTCCATTCTAGACTTAAATGCTTAATAAAAGTCTAGAAAAGTGTGAAAGTCATTTACAATACTTTACAACACCTTTACAAGACATGTATTTTATTCAGTTTATAGGGGCCCAAGACCTAATGTGAATGTTTTATCCACATTACAACATTAAATCAAGGAAAAATTAAGCCAAAAATCACAAGGAGGGTCCGAACAAGATAGAAAAGGTATAAGGGTTACTTTTTCAGTGTCTGCAGACACCGTGAGAATGATACTTTCCATAGTAACTCAAAAAAAGTGGCTTGTTTATGAAATGGATGTAAAATCAGCATTCTTAAATGATCATCTTGAAGAATAAGTTTCTGTGGAACAACCACCTGGGTACGAGACTTTAGGCCAAGAAGACAAGGTTTATAAACTCAAGAAAGCTCTATATGGTCTCAAGCAAGCCCCAAGAGCTTGGTAAAGCATAATTGATTCTTATCTTCTATAAAATGGATTCAATAAGTGCAGCAATCAGCCTAATTTATACACAAAGATGAATGAAAAAGGTGAAATTATGATTGTATGCTTATGTGTTGATGATTTGATATTCACGGGTGACTTATCTATTGATTTGTTCAAAGGAGCTATGAAAGAGGAATTTGAAATGACTGATTTGGGTCTCATGAAATACTTTTTAAGCATTGAGGTGAATCAAAATCAAAATTGTATATTCATCTCTTAAGAAAAGTATGCTAATGATATTTTGAAAAGGTTTAATATGTTGAAATGCAAATCAGCACCAACACCAATTTTCACAGGTTTGAAGCTAAACAAAGATGACAAAGGATCCAATGTAGATCCAACTTTATATAAGAAACTTGTTGGCAGTCTCATGTACCTAACAACCACAAGGCTAGACATAATTTATGGTGTAAGTTTGATTTCAAGGTTCATGGAGTCTCCAAAGGACTCACATTGGAAAGCAAGGAAAAGAATTCTAAGATATGTGAGTGGAACAAGAAGTTATGGCATTCAATATTCATGTTCAAATGAGTTCAAGCTAATAGCATACATAGATAGTGATTGTGTTGGCAGAATTGATGATAGAAAAAGCACATCTAGTTATGTTTTTCATTTTGGAATAGGGGTTGTATCATGGGCCTCGAAGAAACTACCCATTGTTACTCTTTCTTCAGCAGAACTAGAGTATGTAGCAGCAACAAGGGCAACATGCCAAGCAATTTGGATGAGAAGAGTGTTGAAAGAGTTGAAGCATGAACAAGAAGATGCAACAAAGATACAATGTGACAACAAATCAGCCATAGCACTGTCCAAAAAATTTGTCTTTCACAAGAGAAGAAAACATATTGACACTAGATATCATTTCATTAGAGAATTAATTAACAATGGAGAGATCTTTTTGGAATTTTGCAGACCTCTCAAGATCAATTTGTTGATATTTTCACTAAACCATTAGGAAAAGATGCGTTTGAATATTTTGAGAAGTTGTTTGGGTGTTTATGTTGAAGACATATGCTCCAAAAATTTTAGAACTGTAAGTGAAGACAGATGCATCAAAAATTTCAGAACTATAAGTAAAGACAGATGCGCTAGAAATTTCAAAACTGTAAATGAAGACAGGTGCACCAAAAATTTTAGAGCTAGAAATAAAGATGGATGCTTCAGAGATTTTGAGAAGAATTTCAGCTAGTTGTGATTAAGGGGGAGTGTTGGAGTTTAATCCCAACCACTGCATTTATTCCTCCTCTAAATGTTTTTCCAATAATCATTTCTCTTTCCATTCTCTCACATGCATATAGGATTGCTTTCTAAGATTTGTATTTAATGCAAAATATTCACATTCAAACTTTCCTTGTTGGTTGTTAAATCAGCATTTAATTGTAATTAATGTTTTTGGTTTTCCCTCCATTGTTGGGCTCTTTCGTAGCTTATGCAAGAAGCTTTGTATTGTCTTTTTGTGGGTGAAAAAGAACTTAAAAAAAAAGAATGAATAGAAGGTAATTAGGAAGGCAGAAAAGAATAGGAATGTAAGATTTTTGTACAAACAGCATGAACAATCACAGAACAAGGAACTTTCATTTTGTTTTTCTAGGCATAGAAGAGCAATA